>CAWTZC010001932.1:736666-1473333 GCA_963919715.1 Microtus obscurus | reverse complement strand
ATGGACAGAAGAGTAGTGAAAATGATGATCTGGCTATATTTCACAAGCTCGAGCTTAAAGCTAAGTTTTTACTGATGGGTAGGCATAAAAGCTCTTGTCTGGTTAGGAGCTGCTTCATGGGCTATAACCAAGCAAAGTTCAATGTTTCTGGAACACAGACAATTACCTTACAAACACACAAACCACACACACAAAAATACACACAACATACACATACAGTCATGGACACAGAGACAGGGAAACACAAACAGCACATATACAGACAAAGAGACACAGACACACACAATACACTGAAATAATTTAAACATTTTTAAGGTTTCAAAAAATAAAGACTTATACTTATTAATACTGAAGTATTGTAGTTAATATGTTTCACTCAGACAACACAGCATCAGCCTTTAGATAAATGGTGTTTTCATGTTTTCTAGATGGTTTTTATTTCTTGTTTCTAATCATTTATCATAGATGCATTAGTATTTACTCAATGTGACCCAGAGAATAAATTTAGTTTAGCAGTAACACTAATTTTGTTTACTAATTTTTGAACTTATATGGACTCCTCAGCTTTTTAATTATTCATTCAAAACATCACTTTTTGGTTTACTATGACACTGTTTATTCTCTATTTGTTTTTTCTAGACAGGGTTTCTGGTTGCCCTGGAACTATGTCCTAGAACCAGGCTGGCCTTGAAATCATAAAGATCAGTATGCCTCTGCCCTCCAGCCCTGGGATCAAACACATGTGGTACCACACCCGGCACTGTTTACTATCTTAAGAGAAATAACCAGGTGGTGGTGGTGCAGGCCTTTTATCCCAGAACTTGGGAGGCAGAGGCAGGTGGATCTCTTTAAGTTTAAGGCAAGTCTAGTCAAAAAGAAATAGTTTCAGGACAGGCACCAAAGCTATTCAGAGAAACTGTTTCAAAAAATTTACACACATACATACATACATGCATACCCACTTACGTGTGTGGGTATGCATGTATGTATATATGTAAAATCCCTGAGTTTTGCATATGCCAATAGCTTTTATTTAGAGTTCTTATTATTAGTTCCTTGTATGATTAATTCCCAGGTTATCATCTAATTCAAATTCAAAAGGAAATTTGTTTCTATTAGTGATTGCTACCAAATACTACTACTACTACTACTTACGTATATTTTAAAATATTAATTCTCTTAAGGATTTGATGATAATCACTTAGCAGTTTATTTGTGAATTATACAGGTGATCATGTTTAATGACAATGAATGAGTTGTCACATGTTTAGCAATCCCGCATCATTTCTCTAGTGAAATATATGCCAATATTTCCATGGGTGATATTAATTTGGAATGCTGGCTATTAGCTTTCTGTATATTTTAGAAACAGTTCTTTATCAACAGTATGTTATGGCTTCTTGGGATCCTAGTCTATATGGATGCCATTATTTTTTTACTGTTGAGTAGTACTCTAATGCATATATATTCCAGAATTTCTTTATCCATTCTTCCATTAAGGGGCATCTAGGTTGTGTCCAGGTTCTGGCTATTACAAATAATGCTGCTATGAACACAGTTGAACAAATGCTTTTGTAGTATGATTGGGCATCTCTTGGGTATATTCCCAAGAGTGGTATTGCTGGATCCTGAGGTAGGTTGTTGCCGAATTTCCTGAGAAACTGCCACACTGATTTCCAAAGTGGTTGTACAAGTTTGCATTCCCACCAGCAATGGATGAGTGTTCCCCTTACTCCACATCCTCTCCAGCAAAGGCTATCACTGGTGTTTTCGATTTTAGTCATTCTGACAGGTGTAAGATGGTATCTCAAACTTGTTTTGATTTCCTTTTCCCTGATCACTAAGGAAGTTGAAATGACCTTAAGTGTCTTTTGGCATTTTTTTTTTTTTGGATCCAGTCTATTCAGTGCTCTGTATGTGTCTTGTACCTTCATAGGAATATCCTTCTTTAGGTTGAGAAAGTTTTCTTCTGTAATTTTGTTGAATATATTTTCTGGGCCTTTCAGCTGTAATCCTTCTTCTACCCCTATTATTATTCTTAGGTTTGGTCTTTTTATGGTGTCCCAGATTTCCTGGATGTTTTGTGTTGAGAATTTGTTGGATTTGCTGTTTTATTTGATCACTGCGTTTATTTTCTCTACAGTGTCTTCAGCATCTGAGATTCTTTCTTCTATCTCTTGTATTCTATTGGTTATGCTTTTCTATGCAATCCCTGTTTGTTTATCTAGATTTTCCATATCCAGCCATCCCTCGGTTTATGTTTTCTTCATTGCCTCCATTTCAGTTTTCAAGTCTTGAATTGTTTCCTTTATCTGTTTGATTGTTTTTTTCTTGGTTTCCTAGGGTATCTTTCAGGAATTTATTCATTTCTTCAAACTTTTTGTTATTCTTCTCATCCATTTCTTTAAGGGAGTTTTTCACATCCTATTTAAGGGACTCTATCACTTTCATTAATGTTATATTTAATGTCTATTTTTCCTACGTCTTAGGGTGTTCAAGTCTTCCTGTTGTATGTTCACTTGGTTCTGGTGTTATCATGTTGTTTTTCAGATTGTTGGAGGAATTCTTGCATTGGCGCCTGCCCATCTCTTCCTTTAAATGCTCTCTGATGGATCTTCTGGTACAGGATCAGGGCCACTTGCTGGCCAGAGATCTCGGAGACAAAATGATTAGCTTGCTGCCTGCAGGGTCAGTGAAACAAAGGAACTCCTGTCTGGTTGCACTCACCACTTTGTCCCCAGATCCTCAGCCCCCAAACAGGCTGAGTTGGGGGGGTCTTATGACCCTACAGAAGGGAAGGGGTGCCTGGGAACAAGCTGGGATGGGACACGAAGAGAGAGTCAGTAGAAGGGGAGAGAAGGCCCTGCTGAGCGACCAGGAAGTTTAAATGGGTTGTGGGTTGTCTGGGCTCTCTTTCCGGGGTGTCCACTGGCCAGTCAGGAACACACTCACCTCTCCGATGGATCTTCTGACTGGATTGGAACCACTTTGTGGCCAGGGCCCTCACAGAAAAAGGGCTACATAAATGTTTTTGAAATGTCTTTACAAAGAATGATACAACCAGAGAAATCTCCATGTATAAAACAAGTCTTAATTTCAAAATAAAGTCACATATTTTACAAAGTCACATAATCACAAAACAAAATCTTCAATAGTCATTCAGAAGAGATCACATCATATGCTAAAAAGAACATATAACTTGAAACTATCCTGACAAACACTGACAGGTGGACATAGATAAATACCTTAATCTTTCTTCCTCTGTGTCCTGAAAATATGTCCTCAAAAAGGGATTCAAATATTTAACTTCATCTGATTATATGTCTTATTATATAAAAGCATACACATATACAATCATAAGAAGATAGAAAAGAGTCTTAATAGGTTTCTTTTTCCTTTCAGTACAGTACAGAGCAATGTGCTCATTGTTAGGGTTTCCAAAGAGGGCTGCTTCCACCAATATCATCACTATGGTGATCACTGTCTGCTGTGCTTCTCTGTGATGCCTAGCATGACTACTGAACATTACCATTAAATCAGTTCATTATTATTTTCTTGTCCTTAGCAATAATTGATAATTGGTATTATACAAAGGCATACTATAGCAAATACACTACAGGGTGACCTGAAGTGGATCGCTTGAACAAAAGTGAGTCTAGAACTAGATTCAAACCTTATTTAATGACCTTTTTCCTATAGCATCTACACAGTCACCTCTCATTGCTGATAATCCACTCTGAGACTTTCATCTGCCCCTTGGCTCTTTGTGCCACATAGACTTACTTTTTTCACAGCCATTTTTAATTATTTTCTATCTCCTTTCAAAGCCTAAAAATAATAATATGTCACATTTTAATAGTGCCGCGGAGGAAATGATTTAACAAACTCAGATATCCACTAATGTGTGTGACAGCAGATGATGTTCTTAGCAGTGTTTTTCAAAGAAGTTTCACTCTTTCCTTAAGAACATTGATTCCCTGGCAGGTGACTATTTTCCAACTTAATTTGCCTTCATAGACTAATATTTCCAGACATCCACAGATCATATACATATTTTGTGTCCTACAAAAATATGAAGGAAGTGTTATTTTTAAGGAACAAGAGTATAACCTCCCAAGTCAGCTATGGCACAATTTTGTTTATTCTATACAACTCTTCCCCATGTAAGAACTGAGAGAAACATAACAAATAAACTAAACCAAAACAGTAGCAAACCTGGCAACCACTGGTTCTTGACACTGGACATCTCTGTGTCTAGATCTTCTACCCATCAGAAATTTAGAAGACACCTGTTTGTCTAGTTAGAATGGCAACAAACAGAATGACTACTGTTCCTTTCAAACTGCTTCTGAGTTGTTTAGGGTCAATATGGTTAATTCACCTGTGCAAAGTTCTTCTTCAAAGTAAGTGTTTCACTTGTCGATAAAGAATCATTCATTAGGGTTCACCTTCTTATTTAGCTTCTCTAGGATCATGAATTATAGGCTCAATGTCCTTTATTTATGGCTAGAAACCAAATATGAGTGAGTACATCCCATGTTCCTCTTTTTGGGTCTGGCTTACCTCACTCAGGATAGTGTTTTCTATTTCTGTCTATTTGCATGCAAAATTCAAGAAGTCATTGTTTTTTACTGCTGAGTAGTACTCTAATATGTATATATTCCATACTTTCTTCATCCATTCTTCCATTGAAGGGCATCTAGGTTATTTCCAGATTCTGGCTATTACAAACAATGCTACTGAAAACTCAAGAACAATGGCAATGGGTTTTTGATCCTACTGTACATGCTGGCTTTGTGGGAGCCTAGGCAGTTTGGATGTTCACCTTACTAGACCTGGATGGAGGTGGGTGGTCCTTGGACTTCCCACAGGGCAGGGAACCCTCATTGCTCTTTGGGCTGATGAGGGAGGGGGCTTGGTTGGGGGAGGGGAAGGAAAATGGGAGGCGGTGGCGGGGAGGAGGCAGAAATCTTTAATAAATAAATAAATAAATAACAACAAAAAAAGAAACCACCTCCTGAGTCCAGGGAGACCCGGCTGAGATAATGCCAGGATGTGCTTCAGATAGCTGAATCCAGCTCACCTCACCCAGGAATCCCACCGGCCCTGAAGCACAAGTGCTAAACTGCTTCTGCAGCTTGAACTCTGGTCTGCTTTGGAGCTGAGATGCAGACTGGACATCAGACTGTTTTAATCTCTGGGACACAGAACTCATTTTAATTAAAATACTAACCTCTTCACTTAAGAAGGGGAAAGATTGGGGTTCCTGTGACTGTTGCTCAGAGTCCGGAAATGGTGGTATTTGACAACAATGTATGTCATTGTACTCTTACTGAAATTGATCTAATGATATTTGTAACTGCTTATAGATGTTGGGAAAGGTTTGACACATGCTGTAAAGTGTTTGGGTTTAATGCATATGTTAAGAATTTTAGATTTTGATCCCTTTTTCACCTCCCTAATTGATGGCAGGCAAGCACACGTAACTTTTTGTGGAGTAGGCATTTAGGAAGGAGGACATACCATGGGCCAGACTAAAAGGTGAATACTGGGTTTGGAAGGTGCCCCTTTCTTCTTGTCTGGAGATGGAGTTATTGGTGCCAAAATTATATCATATCTTTTGTTTAAGGAGCACCTCACAGATTTTTCATTAATGATAGATACAGGGGCCCAATGACGGGAGTTAGTGTGGATCCTCACCTAAATTTCAAACCATACAGAGGCCGTACAGGCCGGCTCAACATGGCATGGTTTTTAGGTACGAGGGCGCTCTCCACATAGCCTAAGACAGGGTGCCCTGTGATCTGCTTACTTTAATCCTACTAGATACCTTTTATTTGAGAAGCTCCAAGAAACTAATGCTACTCATAAGGCACCCCTCTGTTCCCAGGAGAGGTAAATTGCTTCACCAGTCGAGAGGAGGGTCTCTCCTTGTCCCAGTCCCTTCTCCTTTAGATCTGACACCATGGTTGACTCTGTCTTGGTGCCCTCCACCTATAACTACTTGCCTTTATATAAGAAAGGAGGAATATGTTGGGAGCCGTTTCCCCCCCTAAAGATTGTTACAGAAACCATCACCTTGGGGAGCCTGCAGGGAACCCCAAACCCATAATTATGTTAAGAATAGTCCTATTGGCAAAACCTGCCCCACACCCAATTAGCTATTCGCTAATTGCTAACGAACCTAATCTGATAGCGGAACTGCCTTAAATTCCAGCTATCCAGGGAACTAGGTGTGGCAACTCCTGACTTCTTGGCCTACCTGACCGGATGTAGGTTACGTGACTGGGACCACACGGCCAGATTCCATGCTCCTGTGCCCTGCTCCCCAAGCCTTCATTCAGGGGGTATATAAGTTGTTACCCTGTCCCTAATAAACGGAGGCTTTGACAAAAAAAAAAAAAAAAAAAAAAAAAAGAAACCAACTTGAAAAAAAAAAAGAATCAGACATTTGGACAATTGGAATCATATTTGGACATGAATAACTTTTCTTGTACTTTATGACCAGTTCTTGTTGAAAAAAATCATCTGTGTTGCTAAGAACTTAAAAGTAGCTTCTCAAGTCTCTTTACCAACTGTCTCAGAGTAGAGATATAACTGCAGGGTGAAGGAAGAAGGGGGAGAAAAAGCAGTTGACTTGTCATATCTTGATAGTGTTGTATCCTTGCTTTTCTTCAAAAATTTGTATGAATGAACTTGGTTAGTTCCTGGAAGAGAGTTATACTATATTAACAATAACTTATTTAACTCTTGGGTGTGCTAGATTGATTATTAAATAACCTTTTATTGTCCCTTTTCATTAAAAAAATGTTTCTTAAATCATAGAATTATGGTGCTTGAATTCACGCTCCTACACTTTTTATGTGCCCTCCCTATTAGTTTTTGTAACTTCCATATAAATATAGATTTGGAAAGCTGTGATTGGGTTCCTAGAGGGGATTTGCTGAGATGCAGCAGTAGAATGTAGTTGACACTCGCTCTCTGTTACCCTAGGGCTACAGTTTTGATCACAGACTGAATGGATTCCCTCCTGTCAGCAGAGTGAATTTTATACTCATGTCAATGTAAAATGTACAATTCTTTTGCCTTTTTCAAGTACAAATGAAGCAAGAATAAATTGAATAGTGGAATATTTCAGCTAAGATCTACAGAAAATAATTGCAACAAGTATATTCACAAGTCAAGGCTGGTCTGTTCAAGGTTAACTGCTTGATTGTGTTTATTATTTTATAATACTAATATTGACATATATACATGTATGTATACATTTATACAGGAAACCGCTTTTCCAAAACTAACACCTTGACATTAATAGAAAATCTAAGTATATGAGTTCTGTATTTCTCAACTCTTCCATAGTATTAGTGAAGAAGTAGGTTTTTGTTACTTAACCATTTAAATGGTGAAGCTCATTAATATCATCTTTAATCTTATAATGCTTTAAGTCTCTTTACCCAGGTATTAGACTCCAGTGACAGTTGCTTTGAATTTCTTTAAAAAGTACGTTCTGATCATAGGTTCCGAGGAAGGTTAAATATAAATTAGTCATAAAGTCAGTAAAAAAAAAAAAGATAGGAAATGATTAGGCTGTGTGGTTATTTCTAAATTTATAGTGTTTTAACACTACTGGTGTTTAATTAAGGAGAATGGCAGCCAATTTTATTTTATGTAATTATTTAAGACCTCAAAAATTAATGCTCGGCTCCCTCTGTAATGCTGCAGTTCTAAAGCAATGCTGAAAACAACAAAGTCCTATTTGATAGTCCAGCCTTTCAGCCAACAGCTCTTCTTCCTGGCTTTGATGTGGGAATGGTTTATTTAATCAATTATTAATCAAAGTTATGGCATTCTTCTTATATATTTAGGTAAAACTAAAAGATGACTTTCTTGTATTTTATTGCTTAAATAAAAGTTTAAGCTGACTGAAAACATTTGACTTTGACACGGCAATTACCGAGGTGATTTAAGTTTGAGAGAGCAACTGGTCTCAACTGAAAGTGTAGATGAAAAGATGTTTGATTGACTCTGTGTGTGTGTGTGTGTGTGTGTGTGTGTAATATGATTTTCCAGCAGTAGATGATGAGTCTGAGCCAAAGTCCAGAACACTTTTGATAACCTGTGCTCTGATAACAAAACCCAGTACCGATAATTTGATTAGCATTTTCTTTGCACAGGTGTTAAAGCCAACAGGAAACAGCTGAAACACAAGCATAGTGGCAGAAGCCGGGCAGCTGGACACTTCTTGCATGGAGAAACTTGAGCAGTTGGTAACATTTGGCAGCTTTACATAGAAAAAAATGACGGCTAGCAAAATCTCAACTGCTGCTAATTAGCAGCAATGAACTGTGGGTAGGACAGGACGTTTTTAATGTGCGAAGATTTTTACAGTAACCACCGTACTAAGGAGGGGAAATAGAATGAAATGCTCCCTAGCTGACCCTCGTAGCAATCCAAGCTGCATATTGCAATAATCCTGTAAATTACTATGCTTTCTTATACAGAAACTTGGAGTTAATTAGTAATTTAACATTCCTCCACACTATTAAATGTCTTTTTTGCATTATATTATGTTGTTTCATGGGCTTACCTTAAACACTAATGGGGTTTTGTTATATTTTCTCAAAACAGTAACAGTAAAATAAAACCGAGCTAGGAAATTAATTAGTTATCTTTTACCTTTGATTTACCTGTTATTAACCATTAAGTGGTGGTACCCATTTTTAAAGTGGTTTGGGAGGTTACGTGGAGATGAATAGGCTGCCAGAATATATTACCGAGCAAACGTGAATAAAAATGAGTTGTGTACATGCTTCAAGCCACCATTCTAAGGACGCAGCATGCAAAGCAGATGTAGTTCATATTTCTGATCTAAGAGAGAGCAGACTAATCATTTCTGGGGGAGGGAGGAAGGATGAGATAAAGAAGGAAACCCTATTGACTCGGGTCCTCTAATTTCCATGGACGTTTTTATAAAAAAATATGCATAGCATTCTTAGGCGTATGCCATAAAAAGTTAACCCATTAGACTGAGGTATTAAACTAAATGATATAGAGAAAAATGCACTTTTTTTTAGTTTTTAATTTGTAAATAGCAGAGGGTTCTATGCAGAAAGTCTTGCTCGGAAGTTTAGATCATTTCTATTTATATATTCTATAAATTTCTGATAAGAACATCTGACATGAATGGCTATAGCCATAAAATTATTCTAATAAATTAAAGAGAATAAAAAATATTAAATTGTTCAGCTTTGACTTCTTTAACTAGCCACCTATTCTATGAATGGGCTGATCAATCAAGCACTGTCACCTGTATGCACTTTTAAAATTGTTTCTGTGCTATGGCATCGAAATGCTACTGTGTTCTTTGTATGAAAGACAAAGGAAATATTTTTATTTGGCATCTCAAAGATCATTGTGATCTTAGCCGTGGAAGAATTTAGTGAAAGCAGAGCTTCAGAAAAAAAGCGACGGTGGTGGCTAGACAAGGTCTGCTTCCACACAAATGTGGAAAGATTCCGTCTCTTGGGGCTCCCTCTAAGAGTAGCGGCTACCATTTAAAGCCCCATCCTTTGCAGCTGGATTTGAACGTTACATAAAAAATTTATCCATGCTTGAAGAGATTTCTGCTTCTCTGTCCTCTCCATTGTTAGACAAATTGAAGTGTGCACTCAGAGGGAGAGTGGCAGTGAACTGCGAATTTATTTACTCATTTGATTCTAATATTGAGAGAATCTACTCACTCTGTTCAAAGGGTACAGCAACAATGCAAGTGACATCAGGTCACCCGGCACTTCATAGCTACCTGTGAGATAGAATTGTTCTCCTTGCAGATAGGAAGTGGCTGAAGCCTCTTTTCTCATCAATGTCTATTATGATTGATGGCTCTGTGGTCACATTGAATATGCCCTTTTTAAATAATTCACAATGTCATCGCCATAGTACTAGTTTATAACTAGCCTGTTATTTTTACCTTTGTTCATTCACTATCAGAAGGTTAGATAAATTAAGTGCTGTGGGTTTTGGTAGCATTATACTCAACCAAAGTGGTGTTTATAGCCCAACAACAACAATGCATCCGTTTTATTATTTTCTTCACAGACCTCTGGATGCTTCTCTCTCAATAAATCCTGAAAGGAAACTCTGATCAAGCAGGAACATTTGTAAGGTTTAACCTGAAAGCTTAGAGATCCTAAGTCATCCTAAGATTTTTCAGGAGAAAAAGCAGTCACACTGGCTGGAGACAGAGGCAATGTTACACAAATCCTGTGCATTTAACAACAAAGAGTTTGTGTGTTGTTTTCACTACACAAGTAGCTTATTTGTGTAGTGTTGAAATTTTGAACTGAAATTAGAACTTATATCCAAATATCTAATACTTGAATTGCTAAACTAGCTTTGATACAAATAATCAGAAAAATATGCCTTTACAAACTTTCAGGGCGACCACCCTGTGAAAAGTTGTATAATATATTATTTCCTAAAGTGATCAGAAATTAGAAATTGGTGTTAAAATCATTGTAAATGAGGCCCTCAATATCCCTTTACTTTATGGCACATTTAGAATGATTATATAGGTGGGTTTAATTTTTTTTAATGAAGTAGTGGTAACAAGTGGTAGTTACTAAGTGAATAATTAAACTCATAATGCAAATTCTGTTCAGTTATACATTAATTGTGGGTGTGATACATTCATAAAGACAGGTATAAGAATTCAGACTGCCGAAGGAAATTGTATTTCTACAAGTAGACTTTCTTTAGTTATTGTTATTAACACTCTTTCATAGTCAGTCAAAGTATTTTATTTGCGCAAGTTTCTTTACTGAGTACAAGAAGTTCACTGTGTGTAATCAATCTACACTATAATACACAGGTTTATCCAGAAATTGTAGGCCAATAGAATTGGATCACTGTAATAATGTGCATCAACATGTTTAACTTTGGAATTTTATTACTTATTTTATTTTTTATTATATTACTAAGTTTTACTCCTCAAACTTACAGTGTTCAGGGGATGAAAGAATATGAAAATTGCTTAAACTTGAACTTGTTGCTGGCTTTATGTTTTAAAAAATAATCAAACTTATAGGAGAGAAGGACCTAATATCAGGAATACTGTAACCAAAACCATATCCCTTCCAGCCATTCATTCACTCAATAAATAGTAATTAGTCACCAAAAAATGAAGATATTTGGTCTTTTTTTGTATATGACATTTATTTTAGTGAGAAAAAAGCCAACAAAAATATTTTTTAAACAAAGAAACCCCACAAAGCAACAGGGGCTCTAAAGAAATTCACCAAAGTGATGTGGTAGAGCAAGAATGGGAGGAACAGACGGCAAAGTCTTTATATAGACTGGGCGGTTGGGGAAAGTCTTCCTGTGTGGGCCACATGATGCTGAGGAAAACAATGGACAGGCACTGGCCATGCCCAGCTCTTGGACCAGATGAGTCTCTATCAGTAATGCCAAGGTTCCCTCTGTGGCATAAACAAACATGGCATTTCAAAATGACTGGAACGATGAGGGAAGGCTGATAAAATTAGGTAACAGAGGCAGGCCAGCACAAGTGTGCAGAGGTGAGAGGCTGGGTATTAGTCTTAGTGCAATGAGAAGCTAGGGAAGAAGGTCAAGAGACACCCTTCACTCCCACAGTCCCGAAACTTCCCTGTAGAGTCGAGCACAGGTTTGAAGTCTTTCCCTCGGTAGATTCACTGTTCTTTCATTCCTGGAAAAGTCAGATTCAAAGACTCCAGAATGCAATTTGAGGAAATTAAACAATTAAATAAATATCCAGCACAGTCTTGGACACAGTGTAAAAATTCAGTATATTCAGCATCTCTAACTTTTTATTTAACATAAAGTTTAAACACTACTGAGCACTAAGTTTTGCAAACATTGCTAGTACCATGTAAATTAATTCTTATTTTCTGCTGCTTTATTTTTTTTCTTTTTCTTTTTTTTTTTTTCGAGACAGGGTTTCTCTGTGGCTTTGGAGCCTGTCCTGGAACTAGCTCTTGTAGACCAGGCTTGTCTCAAACTCACAGAGATCCGCCTGCTTCTGCCTCCCGAGTGCTGGGATTAAAGGCGTGCGCCACCACCGCCCAGCTGCTTTATTTTTTTCCTTAGCATAAAATTAAGCAAAAGAAAATGATAAAAGGTTGTGACCTGTTTTTAAAGCCGGAACAATTTAACTAGCTATGGGTATTAGTAAAGTAAGTGGCTGCAGGGAATAAACTTCAGGCTGGGCAGACCAACATGCTCTGGAAAAATAGGACTTGGAAATTCAAAACACTGCAAGATCCATTCAAGCCCCAGCCAGCTCAGAATGACTTCTGGAATGTCTGCACAATATTTTACCTTTTAATTATGGGACTTCCCGGCCTTCTGTATGTTCTCACTTCTTAAATTGTTACTTATAACAGAAGGAGTTCTGGGTATGTAAGTTTCCTAGAGAAAGGTCCTCTTTCCTGAAGTGCATTTGGGGAAACCACAGTGGGCCACAACAGAGAAAAGAGGACACATGTTTGAGGTCACATCCACTTCCTGTTCATATCAGTCAACTTTTAAACTGGAGTGTATCTTTTTTTTTTTTTTTTTTTTGCCTGCTGAAACAGATATTGGCTGCATGCATTTTCACCATGGTCTGTATGGATTCTCTGCCCTTGAAATAAGCATAGATTGCTGCTGCTGATAGAGGACCTCAAGATGCTCCATAAAATGTTTGCTGAGCCCTTAGCATGTGCAAGCTATATTACATTCTAATATAAGATATATACTAATCTACATTAATCTATAATGTATATATACTAGTATATATACTCATATATTATACTAATATATTTACATATGGTATTATAACTTATACACACATATATTTGTATATTGTGTATATAATATATATATATTATATATATTATATCCTTTATAAGACAGCAGTGGTGTACTATCCCATCTTACAGATATACAGAGTAAGGGCCAAAAATTCTATGGAAATTTCTAGGTTATTGTGAAGGAGGTAGGGTATTAAGTAAGTGTACTTTTGCCAAAACCACTATCTTCAGAAGATTAAGTATTTAGAGTATTTTAACATTCATGGACAATATGAATAATTTGTACCACTAAAACTGTATTTTTATTAATTTATACTAAAATATCTTAGTTATTAGCATTATACCTTCTTTAATAACAACCTTTAAAAACCTGTATTGTTTTTAAAGGAACAATCTTTTGTCAATTTCAGATGCCGATCCATTAATTTTATGAAGTATTTAGTTTAATAAAATAAAACTGAACAAGGTCCTCTGAATGTGGGTGACAGTCTGTGACTTGGACCGTCTGTGGAGCCACATGTATGAATGTTATAGTTGGCACCACGAGGACAGGATATTCTTTAAAGAACAATCAAGAAGGAAAAGATGAAATTCTAGGGATGGGCTGTAGAAACAGTTTTTCAAAAGACATGGATACGAAAGTGTCAAAACTGTCTTGTTCCTTGAAGGGTGTTTTGTGACTGTGATGTAGTAAAAATGGATACAGTTGTACCTATAAGTGTTTATATTAATAGTGTACTTGAAGCTGGGAAGTTTTTTTAAATTAAGTTATTTATTTAATTTGTGTCTGGACCACGGTTTCCCCTTCCTCCTCTTCTCCTATTCTCTCCCCTCCCCTCACCTTTCCCTCTCCAGCAATCCACTTCTCTTCCATTTCTTTTCAGAAAGGGGCAGGTCTCCCATGGATATCAACAAAGCCTGCCATATCAAATTGCAGTAAGTGTAAGCACTTCCCCTTGTATTAAAGCTGAGCAAAGCATCTCAGTATGAAGAATAGGTTCCCAAAAGCCAGACAGTCCTTTCTCACAGTTAGGAGTCCCACAAGTAGACCTAGCTACACAGCTGTCATATGCAGGCTTTCTGCTTGTCAGTTCAGGTTCTGTAAGCACCCTTGAACCCTGGTTAGTTGTTTCTGTGGGTTTTCTTGTGGTGTCCTTGACCTTCCTGGCTCCTACAATCCTTCTTGCTTCTCTTCAGCAGGATTCCCCCAGCTTGACCTAATTTTTGGCTGTGGGTTTCTGCATCTGTTTCTATCAGTTACTGGAGAATTTTTGTTTTTAACTGGTAGCCTGGCATACATTTTCTTGTATGTGCTTATTAATATCCTACATTAACCTATCTCTTAATGATTACCCTGTAGTTCATAAGATTGTCTGGGTCTCGGTCTGAAAAAGTGGTAAGACATTGGTCAAGTTTACATAGGTAAATTGAATGTTGGCAATCTTAGCACACTAAACTTCTATGGAGATTCTTCAGAAGCAATTCTAGTGGGTTCTCAAAGCCGCAAATGGAGATTGGCACTCTACTAACAAAATGCCAAAATCCTGAACAGACAGGTTTATCACACAAAATTTTCCTAAACCCAAAAAGAATCAAAACCATAGTTTGATATTTATGATACTGTCTTAGAAAGTATACAGACTTTAAGAGAAGCCTATTACCAGATGTCACCATTGTTAGGTGAGGCAGGGCAATAACGCAAGTACAAGCAAGTACATACAAACTCACAACGAGTAAACAAAATTGGGCAAGACAACCTGTCAGTAGACTAAAAGCAAGGAAAGTAATGGCGTGCACTCCTAGCCAATCACAAGACACCAGCAGTGACCATCAATATCAAAAGAACCCACCAGAAATGTTTCTTTGGGAGCTTCATTTCCCTTACCCCCTAAAAACCCCTAACCTTGTTATAATAAAGAACTTCTGTATAGGAATCTCCTGGAGTTTGTGCCTTGACTTTGCATTTTCTCAACTCGTTTTTCCCCCAGGAAATGGGTACTGCATGCAGGCAGCAGCAATGAGTCTGTAAAAACTACACGTAGGTTGCTTTATTTTATTTTATTTTATTGTATTTTTTGTGTAAGAGTCATAAAAGATGGAAGAGATATATTCTAAGGTTGCTAGTAACATAGTCAACAAAATAAAATGCCCACGTGAAGCTTACAGTTTCAAAATCCAAAGAATTCCAGTGGCTTTTGAAACACTTCTTTGTTTCAAGCTGTCTCAGCTACTAAATGGAAAATCAGAAGAATTTAAGTTTATAACTTGACTCCAGTTTATTAAAATTTCTTGTCCTTCAATTCATACATGTCAGTAGACTTGTTCCTTCAGTTTACTATTCATTGATAAATGCTTTAGAAATGACATTTTTGTGTGACATATTCATTAGCTTACATTTACAAAATATAATTGTCCATGTAAATTATATTTGCATCATTTTGTTCTCTACTGGGAATATAGTTCTACTAGAATAACAATCCTTTGTATTGTTTATATAATGGCTAGGGGATCTTGAAAGATGACTTCATGGTCTACTGATGCCCCAAGGAACAATGCAACAAAGATGTTGCTCAGATTATTGGGTTATGGGTAGAGTTGTTAAACTAAGTTGGTCAATGAGAACTTTCCAAATAAAACCTGCAATTACAATGTATAGTTCTCATGTTACTGTATTCCAAGTAGTCTCAAACTTCAAGAGCTTCAAAAGCAAAGTTAGGGTAATTAGCATTTCAATTTTCTAAGTTATTTGCTCTGACTTTGGATATCCAGTCATCTGTAAAATACCCTTTTCTCTAAATAGTTTGGGGCTGCCAAACTTTGTTTCTCACTCATTCTGTTGTGAATTCGGTGGCACCAATTCTTGCCCAATGTGTTAAGCCACTTCCTGCTTTCTGATGTTCCTTCAGACAAGTCAGTTCCCCTATCATAGGATACTCCACTTGACCAGCAATTGCAGTTGTCACCACAATACAAACAGCATTGTGATGTGTACCAGATCCTGAGGGTACCACATGCCCCTCGTAGCTCGACAGTTCCCTTTCTGACCCTTAACTGTTCGTCCTCAAAGTCAAACATGACTTTTAACTATAGTATAGTGTATATTTTTGTGTGTATTATGTTGTCTTATAGGTGTCTTTTTATGTAATATTGAATGAACTTTGGTTTGGCCAAGATCTAGCATTAAATTTTCTTGTAGTTCTATAGCATGTATCTGGTCCTGTCTTAAATAGGATTTAACTCCTTTTGAATATCTAAAGAACAGTATATCAAATTGATGATGGGTAGCTCCTGATTAATGTACTACATTTTCAATTAAGGTCTTAGGGACTATTAGAAATGAAATATCAACAGAAAATAATACTTTTCAAGCATAAAATTAAATCTGAGGATCTTTAACAATGTCTCTCCAAATAACAAGACAAAGACCAAAACTCTCAATACTTTGGAATCCTCTAAATGCTTCTTCTTCTTTCTGCCTAACCAGTTTCCTGGCAGCCTTCAGATCGTTAATTAACTTGTGATATATTTATGAAGCCATTGGTCTACAAAATTTCAGGCTATGTTTGCACTCAATGGCAGAGGAATAAAATAAGGATCTACTGTATCCCTACATTGCTTTTTATGTATGACACACATGTGTTTTAATTTTAACATAAGAGAAAATTTTGAAAGTGATACTATAACTGTTGTAGTATTAATAGTAGAGCTGTTAACAAAATAAAACACAAAAATATGAAGAAATTAAAGAAGGTGAGCTTTCTCTTTGATGTTGACTGATGGTGATGATTGGTCAAAGTTGAGTAATATGATGGTTGTTCAGAGTTGAGTAAGATGCTCTTCTCTATAAACTAAGAACTGACTATAAGAAATGACTAAGATTATCGAAGAGTCTTCTCAATGTAGCTGAGTGTTAGAATTCCACATGAATTGTCTATATGTTTTAAAAGATTGATTTTCCACAAAAAAACAAAATAGAAATAAATTACCTTTATCCATATGAAGCCCATTATAAGTAAGATTGCCTTCCTGAAATCCATGTTAGATGGGATTGTAGTGTCTGAATGGAAGTCTTTACTTTATGAAAATTATAATTATTTCAATTTTTGTCCACAATCAGCTTGAAATGTTGCAAAACTCTGCAGGTGCTCGCTGTTATAACAAAACCATGGGAACAGATGGTGCAAGGTACAGGCCAGCTCAAGGGATTAAATGTGAGGCTTTTGAAATTTAAAATTAAAGCTGGGTGATCTTGGGAAAACCTGCTTGCCAAATATTCTTGCTTTAAAAATAAAAATAAAAAAAAGTTATCCAAATTCTCTTGACAAGCTTATTTATATTCAAATGACTAGGAAATATTAAATAGTTATAAAGTACACTTGGCAGGGTACAGTTCACCTGACCAAATTAAAATATGAAATGCTCACTCCCATTATGGTGCTAAATCTTTGCATGCAGTGACCCCTCTTATGTTCAGTTGCTAATGGGAACCAATTTCTTTGGTCAAGGGGGTACTTTCCATGTTCTGAAATAAAGATGACCTTACTGTCTTGTTTAAATGGACATAAGGAGTGGCTACGTTGGAGCAGGGATGATTAATTAACAGGGGCTCTGTCATTTTCTAGATGTAGAAAAAATGACATAAGTTTGAAAACTTAACATGATCTATTAGACTTTATGATTTCATCTAAACCAATGAGAAATACCTTAAAAGAAGCATTTAAAGTATCACTAGTGTTATATGTATTTTCATGTCACTAGCATATTTTATAATAAAACAGGGCAACACAAGTTATGTTTGATCAACTGTTATATAACACCACATAAAGACATGTGTTTTATTGTTCCTATTTCCTTTGTAAGGTATATACTATTATCTTTATGACTGTCAGTTTGTGGAATTGACATGAATCCTATCCAAAAATGGTTGGTTACCCCAAAGACATTTGTATCATTATTAAAACAATAAGTGTGTCTTGGTAAATGAATCCTTATAGTACTTCACAAGGTTCACAGCTAGGTAAGACTAATGGTTGCTTTTCTCCTCTGGTAGCATATATGGCATCATTCAGCACTATAAAGCCTATCCAGTATTGATCCAACTTCTGATTAATACCAATTTTTTTCTATAGTCTATGACGCGGGTATGTGATCTCTTTAGTAAAGTGTTTTACAATGATGTGCTGGTGGGCAAGAAATGAAATCAATATTAATCTTTAATGTTAAGATCTCTGTGAGACCTTACTGGCTAACAATTCCAAAAGAAATAATGGAGTTTAGTACTGTGTTTGTTTGGTTTTGTTTGCATGTGGTGTCTCATAGGGTCATTGCCATCCTTTCTACATTGTAGCTCAGTTTAAATTCTTTTTACGTATGTGTAAGCACATTTTTTTAGTCACTTCTACAGCAATGGGTTTCAATGTGACTATTTTTTTGATATGTCACATTAATCCGTGAGATAGCCTGTACCCACACAGACAAAAATCACACATGTTCTTTCATTTTTTGGATATTTGTTTCTAATCCTCAGATATGTGTGTTTTAATTGATATACCTATAGAAGTCAAGAAATTAGTAAGAGGTCAAGACAGGAAACTTCAATGGAACAGAATGGCATAATAAATAGGAAAATAGATAGGAAGATTAAATTGAAGTAAAGAATGGGAGGTGAGGTTATATGAGGGAATAATGTGCCTTTTTAGAAGTTTTCATAGTTACTAAGGTAGAAGAATGTGGTAGAGGCTACATTTTCAACAAGTAGGGAGATAGATCTATACCCCTTTTATTTTTTCTTTAGTCTACCTAAAGAAATATTTAAAATATTCTTCAAATTTAGAGCTATGCTTTCAAATACCATACCAAGTTGAAATTTGCTAAATTTTTGGTTATTTTGCAACTAAGTAGGAAAGCAGTAACACTTTGTAATTAGAAACAGGAACATGGTACATTTACACAGTGGTACATTTACTCAGCTTTAAAAATAAGTACACCAGTAAATTTAAGGCAAATGGAAGCAACTAGAAAAAAAAATGATCCTGAGTGAGGAAACCCAGACCAACAAAGACAAACACAGTGAATACTAGCTGTAAAATAAAAGATAACTGTTCTACAATCCACAGACCCAGAAAGACTAAGTAACTAAGAGGGTTCATGGGTGGATGCCTGAATCTCCCTGGGAAGGGAAGGGTAAATAGAAGAGCGTTCCTGAGAGGTTTAAGAGATGGCGGGGGGTAGGGGGGAGATGGGAACATG
Organism: Microtus obscurus; assembly: GCA_963919715.1. Classification (NCBI taxonomy): domain Eukaryota; kingdom Metazoa; phylum Chordata; class Mammalia; order Rodentia; family Cricetidae; genus Microtus; species Microtus obscurus. The sequence continues at coordinate 1,454,254 of CAWTZC010001932.1, read as the reverse complement.
AGTAACCAGGTTGGCGGGGGGGGGGGAACAGAAAACACTACTGAAAGAAGGGTACATTTCAGGGTCAGGTAAAAACCTGGTACAAGTGAATTCCCCAGGACACCAGCTAAGACCTTGGCAACAGTGAACTGTCCATCGTCTGTAACCAGATTGGTGACTATCCAGTTGTTATCAGAGGTTTCAGGCAGCCACTGACAGAAACAGAGGCAGACCCTCACCCAAATGTAAGGTGGAGTTCAAGGAATCCTGCAGAAGAAGGGAAGAAAGATTTGTAGGAACCAGAGGGGTCAAGGAGACCACAAGAAAAGTCACATAATCAACTGATGAGAGCTCATAGGGGCTCACAGAAGACAGAACCAGCAGCCAGGCAGTCTACATTAGACGGACCCTGGTGCTCTGCTCATCTGTTGCAGATGTGAAGCTTGTCTTTCCTGGGGTACTGCTAACAGTGGGAAGAGGGGTTGTCTCTGACTCTTTTCCTGGCTTTTGGTACTCTACACCTTATAACAGGGTCTTGTTGCTTAACTTTCATACATGGGGAGGTGCTTGGTCTTACTGCAACTTGACACACCATCTTTTATTTATACTCATCGGAGTTTCCTAAGCAAAAACAGAGGAGTGGATTGGAGGGTGGAAACAAAGGGGGGTGGGAGAGAGGAACGGTAGGAGAAGAGGGAGGAGAAACTGCAGCAGATAAGTTTATTTAAAAAAAGAAAAGTAAGGCAGAGGCAGGCGGATCTCTGTGAGTTCGAGGCCAGCCTGGTCTACAGAGCTAGTTCCAGGACAGGCTCCAAAGCCACAGAGAAACCCTGTCTCAAAAAACCAAAAAAAAAAAAAAAAAAAAAAGAAAGAAAAGAAAAGTAAAACTATACAATGAATAGCTGTGTAATAGTCTACTTCAAATTATCACACTACATCCAAAACAAAATTTCCCGGTAATATATTTTCATTCTGGTGATTTCATCTCTTCATATATTTATAAGGAGAAAAAAAAATCAACATGTTCTATATTACCACAGTAGCAAAATACAACCTTTCAAACACTTAAAGAAAAGTGAACCAGCCGGGCGGTGGTGGCGCACACTGCACACCTTTAATCTTAGCACTCGGGAGAGAGAGGCAGGCGGATCTCTGGGAGCTAGCTCGGGACAGGCACCAAAGCTACAGAGCAACCCTGTTTCAAAAAACCAAAAGAAAAGAAAAAAGAAAAGTGAACCATGTGAATGAACCAGAAGTTCAGGCTGTATTTCAGGAATGGATGAACCCTCAGTTCAGGCAATATTTCAGGAATTTCATTAGTATATTTATAACAAGTGTAATATCTTCAGAGAATGCTGGAGACACAAGTACCTGAGTACAGTGAAAAGGAATAGGGACACACCTTATTAGAACTTCTTACGAGAAACCATGGATTTGAAAAGAGTTTTGGGAGGGGTATATATGAAGATTTGGTGGGAGAATTGTTTAAAATTATGCTATAATCTCAAAACTAAAATTTTAAAAAGAATATTTATGCCCAATGAAAAAGGCATCTACTTTTCACCCTGCCATGACTTTCATAACTAGTTACTATGAACGAACAGAGAACAATTCTTTCAAACCTAAAACATCTTGACAAACCAATAGTAGTATATTCCTTGTGTCCTCTTTGTTACTGTGCAAGAGAGCATCTATCATAATTTCTTATTCACAGTCTATTCCTAGATCATAATAAAATCATTTAACACAGGTCTTTTATTCACTTTCCTGGGCTTGCTTTCTCTAAGAGTTTGTATTTATTAAGCCTGTTAGAAATCGAGAGACTCTGGAAGGCACTATAAATTATTTGTGCAGTTGAACTTAAGATCTTCGAAAGGGATGTGTTCCGGCTTAAGTAAGCCAGCAGCTGATCTGATGGGACCTGGTGCCAAAGGCTTAGGAGGACATGACAGAGGCAGAGAAAGTAGGTTGATGAGGTTCTGTGCCACTGAAAGCCAATTTGGTCGTGATAATGGACTGACTTTTCTTTCTCCTTTCATGTAGCTGACCTATCTTGTCTAAGTAAAGGTTTTCTAGTCTTTAATTAGGTAGCATGGTTGGAGAGATGGCACAGAACAAAAGTCTGCCAGATCAGACCAAGCTTTCTGCTTTGTACACGAGACATTTCATTGGGATGTTTTATTTGGCAGGTACAGGCTGGCAAGCAGAACTGATCGAAATTAACTACTAGAAGGGATAAAAGTAGCTTCAGGGAGCAATCTAAATTTTCAGAAAGGAATTTACAGTGAAGGCCTTTGTCTTTCTCCCTGTACTGCTTCCTTGGAGCACAGACTACTCTTTATGTGATCCTGCCCATGGCATAGCCCCTGTTTACTCTGGCCTAAACTTAGATAGAATATAACCTGAAGAATTCAGCTACAATCAGCTTGTCGAGACATTGTAATAAGAGTTACAGCGTTTAGAACATTTTCTTCCTAAATTTCCTTTCTAAGAAGATTTTTTTTAATCTGAAATATCACTGTCTTCTAGGTTTTATTATTCATCAAAAGAAGGACAATGCTTACATTAAAACATGTATTAGATCAAAAATACCATTATTGTCATAACCATGTAAAATAATATCTAATAGCAGTATTCTCTAGTTCATCAAAATTATGGTTTCTAGTACTCTGATGCATAGTAATGGTTTGATACAAAAGGAGATATTTCTCTAAGCAATGAAAAATATAGTACTTTAGTTGTTTCAAGCCTTATGATGGTTCTCAAATTATTCATTCATTTTTCAATTCAGGAACAGTGCAATTCATTTGTGCCCTCCTTGTGATATCCTAGGATTTAAAAATACCACTTATTTTGAAATGTAAATTAGTATACAATGATAGGAGGGAATGGAATGTGGGCCAAATGTCTAATATCCAAACCATATGGTTCTAATCCTAATTGGAGTATTCTTTTGGTGGAAATAATTGGATTTACCCAGAGTCGTGAAGACATACTGATTTTAGAGCTCCTAGGAAACTTAAAAACCAACTTACATTAGTTGAAGAAAGAGTTTGAGTCATTTCCTTCATGTCAATTAATGAAAGGCAGAACAATCATGACACCCATTACAAAAGAGAAAAAATATATTCCCCAAGTTACTTAGAATACATGTCTCATTTGTGGAGGTCATACACAGAACAGTTATGGAGGGCAAAACCGATGCTTTGAATGTGAGTTTTCTCATTTCCTCGTATTCCTAAAATAGAATCAAACATTTATTACCGTGGGAATCTTGGAATTTTTCAGTAGCTCATTTTTCTGAGATAACTTCCCCACAAGCATCTAAATAGTCACTTTAAAATCAGTCAGCGCCGGGCGGTGGCACACGCCTTTAATCCTAGCACTTGGAAGGCAGAGGCAGGCGGATCTCTGTGAGTTCGAGACCAGCCTTGTCTACAAGAGCTAGTTCCAGGACAGGCTCCAAAACCACAGAGAAACCCTGTCTCAAAAAACCAAATAAATAAATAAATAAAATAAAATCACTCAGAATCTGAAAGAATTAAAGAGTACTATTACCATTTGTTTTTGGTATATTTTGTGTATATTACTGTATGGTTTTTATTCTTTAAGATATAATCAAACACTTATTTCTACTAAAAATGGTGATTTCTTATAAATTATTAAAATAAGGTAATAATAAAAAAATTGTTATGCAATATTTATGGGGTCAAAATATTAAACATTTCAGTGTGAAAATGCTAAGGTTGGAGGGAATGTTTCCTCTATATAAGTAACAACTGTCTGGCATGTGTGTTTGTTTAGCCATTTTGATCCCAGGGCAGTCCCGCCTTCCAGTGCATACCTCCAATTGCTATTCCCAGGAAATATAGATATTTCAACTAAGTTCTAATTTAAAAATAAGACATGTGAAAAAGTATGAATTAAGTTACCCAATGTTTGTGCTTGTATTAGAAACCAACAAAGATCAGAAGACTGGAATATAAGGATAAATTTTTGCCCTGTTTTGATTCCTATTGCTGTAGTAAAACGTTGATCAAACACAACTTGTTGAGAAAAGGGTTTATTTGATTGACGATTTCCATTTTCCACTCATAGTTTATAATGAAGGGAAGTCAGTGCAAAAAATCAAATTTAGAATCTGGAAGCAGAAGCTGAAGCAGAAAGCATTGAGGAATGCTGTTTACTGTCTTGTTCTCCATGGTGTCTTCATTTACTTTCCTGTTTAACCTGGAACCCTCTTTCCAGGGATATCAAGGTCAATAATGGGCTGGGCCCTTTTGATCAATCATTAATAAAAAATGTGACTGACAGGCGATCTGATGGATGCAATCCCTCAACCGATGTTCACCTTCCTAGGTAACTCTTGCTTATGCCAAGACAAAACACTGGCCATCAAGCGGAATCACGGTTTCCTAAGCATGGCAGTGAAGTGAGTTAAGAGCGAAATTCAAATGGTAGAAGGGGAAAAGAATTAAACGCTATCTTGGGTTAGCAGTAGAGCTGAAAGTAGAAGACGTCTGGCACAGCCAAGTCAACAAACAGCAGAAAGGAGGATTTGTATGTGAAAAACATTAATCATAAGATAGACAGAAGTCTAATCCCAGCACACGGGAGGCAGAGGCAGGCGGATCTTTGTGAGTTCGAGACCAGCCTGGTCTACAAGAGCTAGTTCCAGGACAGGCTCCAAAACCACAGAGAAACCCTGTCTCGAAAAACCAAAAAAAAAAAAAAAAAAAAAAAAAGATAGACAGAAGTCAAAAGATTTTGAAATTAATTCAAACAAATAGGAGTTCTAAAAAGTCACAGAAATTATATACTAATATGTCACCTTTAGCTTCCTTCACTCAGGAGAAAACTGCTAGCTCAAGTCTATGTTCACTAAGATGGGAAACAAAGAAAAACACTGTTGCAAACTTCTGCAGAGACTGAGAACAACAATTAATAAATAGGTCTTCCTGAAATTGAGACACTTCTGTAAAGCAAAGGACTCAATGTCAACGACACAAAAATGACAGCCTACAGATTGGGAAAAAATCGTCACCAACCCCACATCTGACAGAACTGATTTACAAAATGTAGAAAGAACTCAAGAAACTTAAAGAGCAAATAATCCAATAAAAAAATAATAGAGTACAGACCTAAATGGAAAACTTTCAACAGATGAATCTCAAATGGCTGAAAGACTCTTAAGGACATGCTCAACATTCTTAGCCATTAGAGAAATGCAAAGCAAAACTACTCAGAGATTTTTATCTTACAACTGTTAGAATGGCCAAGATCAAAAACACTGATGATTGTTTATGCTTGAGAGAATATGGCATAAGGGGAACACTCTTCCATTGCTGATCGGAGTGCAAACTTGTACAACTACTTTGGAAATCAGTATGGCAACTTCTCAGAAAATTAGGAAACAATCTACCTCAACACCCAGCATACCGCTGTTGAGTATATACCCAAAGGATGCTCAATCATACCACAAGAACATGTGCTCAACTATGTTCACAGCAGCATTATTTGTAATAGCAATAACTCTGGAAATAACCAAATGCCCCTCAACCGAAGAATGAATAAAGAAATGGTATATTTACAAAATAAAAAATAGTTTTCACAATGAATGGCAATTTCCCATTCAATAACAGCCAATAAATCTAAATATTTAAGCAGCCTAATGAAAAATAAAGGTCATTATGTAAGAGGTGTCAAGAAAAATAATAAAAGAATCCATATAAATGCATAAAATTCAAATGTACACTCAGAAAACAGTCAACAAATATATTAGAAATAAAGATGGAGGAAATGACTTATGCTCAAAAGTATGATTGGCAAAGTTATCAGTTAAGGGGAAACACACAAAACTTTTAGTTAATCACTGGGACAAATCAAATTATCTTAGGTAACATAACATTGAAATGATTGACTTGAAGCAAAGCAGGAAACAAAAGAACATCCCAAAGATTTTTGTATATGAATTTGCATAAATATCTTTAGCAAAAATATCTATAGGGGAACCTTCTAACAAATAGCATAGTATTGTGATTCCAGGAGAGTGGCACAGGGAGGAAGTTCAGTGTCAACCGGGAAAATCTAGTAGGAGGATTCTTTATCACTAGGGCTGTGGGACCCTGGTCATTTCCCATCCTTTTCCCTTTTCTCCTACCCCAACCTGGTCATTAGGTGAATAGATGTTCTGCTATAAATTTCATCCTTGATATACCATCACAGTAACAAATTATTAGGATCAAGTAATCGTGGACTAAAACCTGCAAAAGAGAAAAGCAAAATAACTCTTTTTTTTCTAAGTCAATTTATCACAGCAATTTATGACATCATGAAAAGACAATACAAACTGTATACTTCTTAGTTTTTCACAAATTAATTGGAAACATAAATTACAAAACAAAATATAATGGGGTATAGTAATAATAGTAGGAAAAGAACATATTGAAAATATTTTGCAAAGGTCCATTTCTTCTGTTGCCCAAGACTCTAGTCTATACAAAATAATAGTGGGAAAAAATGGTAGGTCATTATATAATAACAAGTACAGAAACATCGAAACAATTTTCTAGAATACCTGTTTACTTGACAGATAATTCTTTCGACTCAGCCTATGAAAGTACATACTCTTGAAAAAAACAAATTTGAACTTGTCTAAGATTTGTTCTTTAGTTCAAACACAAGATCTTACATTAAACTTTCTCTTGTATATGTGGCTTACCAAAGCCTCACCTATCTAAATGGTTACAGATTACCCAGCCTTTTATTTATGGACATCTCAAACACTTTTCTTAGTTTATTGAAGTCAAATTCACTTACTGTTCAGTCTTTTTGAGAACTATTTCTGCTATCACTTCAGTCTTGATGACAATTCTAAACTTTCATTAATGTATATCCCAAGGAGCCTAGCTTTATAATCACTCCTCTTCTTGCTCACATAACACATGGATGTTGACACAGTCATGTCACCAAGTACATGTCGTATATAAAACAAAGATACATTCTGTTCTCATAGCTGTTTCTTCTAGGATATGAAGGATTGTACATTATTGTTTATTCATCTGCATAAAGCTCATCACCTTATTTGAGTTTCATGTAATCTAGCTTTACCATTTAATTTTCCCTCAGATTATTTTCCAATTTCCTACATACCTTGAGCATGAATGTGGTAGATGATACGTTCTCTATTCCAACATTGCTCATCATCAGAAAAAGGGAAGAGGGAGTGTATTTTTGAGTCTATATTTCATAAGTCTTCTATTTGATCTCTTCTAATTAACTGTATTTCTTCAAGTTGATTATTTTAAATTCACGAAACATTCATATGCACATTTACTGTATATATCGTGGCTATTGCTTTCCTACCAGAACTGATGATAAGAACCCATTTTTATTTTTCAGGTAAGTAAAGTTTGCTGCAGCAGAAGCATACTGTCTGCCTGGGGGAGAAGATAACAGTCTTAATTTCATTTTGCATAATGAGTGTTTCTAGATCTCTTTGGGTCTTGTATTTTCTTCATTAGTGGTCCCTAAGTACAGCTTGGTAGGCTTGTGGACAGATACCTAGCATTATGAGTTAGAACATAGGTTATTTTTCCTTTTCCTGTTAATTATTTGCATCACTTTACAGAAGTCACTAAACTCCTAAATACTTTAAAGTCCTATTGTGGAAGGGGAACTACCACACTAGTCAGAAAGTTTCACTGGGTCAAGAAGAGAATTTACATAATAAAAGAATATAGTAGTGTTATTGAGACCTATATATTATATAATTTACCTTCACATTTATATTTATTTTAAAGCAATAACATCTATGAGGTGAAACTTTATATGAGACAACATTTGTTTTAGGAACATGTCCTAAAGGATTGTCAGAACTTAAAAGGACTAGTAAGCAATATTAGAAGTTGGAAGTCAGCTGTGTGTTTTAATTTAATCACAATGACAATAGACATGTATTAAGGAATACGGTCATAGAGTTCAAATAGTACAATAGCATGCCCATCTATTATCTGATCTGTAAACTTCAGTCATCACAAACTCAATCGTTCAGTGTTCCAGCATATAATCAGTTATGATTCATACAAAATGTCCTATGTAGTGCATTTGCTTTTCTCTAACCTTACATATTCTTTTAATCTGCAATCCTATAAAATCATTGTATAAAGAAAATGAGAGTACATATGTATATGTACCTGCTAACACATAAAATTATTATGCTACTTTACCAACATAAAAATTTTGGTTGCTCTTTTAAAAAGTATACATAATGTTTTATCCATGTTCTTTCAAGCCATATTCAAAGATAAGTATTGTTAATACAAGTGTGTATTTAAAAATATTACCAATCATTTTACTTGAGGCTTTTGAAGTTATTAATGATCTTCAAAAGATTCATTATTCACCAAACATAGAGTAGTTAACATTTAAGCTTTAACAATGCCTTCCAGGTTGCTGTAGATGTTTTATTCAATAGGAAGAATTGGATTGTGTATAGCCCCATGAAAAGATACTGTAATTAATTGGAAAATTGCTATGACATTGGTAAGTATTTTAAACCTTAATTATTTTTTCTTTTTCTTTCTGCCTCAAATGATCTGAATAGCTGGCACACACACTTAAAAAAAAGTAGAGTATTTAGCTGGAGAACCAAAATGTTGATACTGCAGTGGTTTCTTTTCTTTCTTTTTTTAAAAAAATTTACAGACCTTCAAAACCTAAATTGTCTTGTTCTTTGTAAATTTTAAATTAATGGCTAGGGCCAAAACATGCCTAATTTGAGGGAAAGAAATCTTAGTGCAGGGAACTTATTCTTTTAAGCTCCAGAGAAATGCAGTGCATTTATCAGCTTTGAGTGGATATCATTGTGTTTATAACAGAGTGGAGGCACCATGCAATTTTGCTCCTGAAATTGGTTTATATAGATGACTGGTTGCTGTGAAGTGTGTGTCAGAGTTCCATGCAGCTGTTATGAAGTAGTACAATTGTCATCGCTTCTTACATGGTTGTTGAGAGGAGCTTGAGAGCCCAGCTCAGTCAGCTGTTGAATAGATAACCCAACACAGTTAACGTGGCATACATTGTAAAGAATTACATGCCTGCTACAATGAGCTTTGGGCCTTTGGTCTAGATAATAATCCTGGTGGGTGCACCACGTGCACTGGCTGTCTGATCACTCAGATATAACTGACGAAACATTAAGAAAAATGTCAGTGGACTGAAAGAAAAATGCTCTTGCGAGTTTGTTTAAGGTTCATGTAAACAGCTATGTGTAGCTTTTAACCCCAAATTTCCCAAAAACTTGACTGCCAAGCTCAAAGTCTAAAACAATATACAAGATCTGGAGATGAAAACCCATTTTGGCTGCATTTGATTACTCTGGTGTGTTCGAAAGCACTTATTATCTGCATGTTTTGGTTACAACGATCTGGTCTTTGCATTTTGTACAAAATGAAGGCTTTTCAGAAATCAGCTTATATATACAGCATTTAAATAAAAAGTAGAAAATACAATTATTGATAATTTTGGGGTGATGGTGGTTTTCAATTTTAATTACTGGACGCAGTAAGAATGGCAATGCAGACATCTGGGGTGATTTTTAATTAAAATGAAATGAAAACACAGGAGAAAATATCACTATTTGCCACTTAAGCATAGACACAAACACTGGGATAATTAGCATGCTATCATAATGTCCATGAAGCCCAAAGGATGTGGAAACCACCGATGTTACAGGATTTCCAACCTAAAGCATCTATTTTTCTCCATTTTCTAACTTGTGCTCTGGACTTGTCGCAGCCCATATGGCATGTCACAAACATGGCCTGAAGCAGGACTGCTCTGATTCCTATACCCATCGGAAGGCTTTATGGATGCAGCATCTGCTTAAGCAGAGGAAATTCTTATGTCATGTAATTTATATCTTCAAACCTAACCCTTTCATCTCCATTGCCTCTATAAATAATAGCTTCATGCTGTATGTAATGTACACAAAAGACAAAAGTCCTTGTCCCGTTGACCCATGTGATAGGGAAGAGTTACTATAACTTGGACATTGGTTTCAATATTTATAATTGTATTTGACAAATATGTATTTAGACATTACCTTTTAAAGGGCATGTTAATGAAGAAAATTTGACTACTAACTCTAGAATTAAGAAACTGAATAAACTCACTCAGTCTCATATTCTTTGAGTAAGAAATAACTTTATCCATACTTTATCTGAATGTATTCCAAACAATGAATTTACTTTAAAACTGAAAACTTACTTGTTTTATAATGATAGCAAAGGAATCAATTATCTGAGAAGCCTTATAAATGATATATTACCTATCAGTTAAAATGTTTTTAACTCATTTCTATTAATTATAATTAAATTATAACTATATTGTATTTTGATGGATAAGTTTCCTACATCCAGTTTTTCTTAAATGTAGCCCAGGTGACTCAAAAGAAAGTTTTAACAGTTTGGATATTATTAGTTATATTCTTTACCAATGTGTCAATATGCATATGAAAACTCCCTTTAATTATCATATTTCTGTGATGATCACTCTTGAAATGTGTGTTTTATCATTAACCTGAGTAATCAGCAAGTAATTATTTTAAAAGATGGAAGATTGTCATGGAGTTTTAATCTTCTGACAGAAAATATTTTTTTCCTCATTGTTTGGGTCTGATTTGGCCATTAAACAGATTTATCCAATAGAATTAGTAGGAAAGTTCTTTATATGACTCTGAGAGTAAACCTCCAAAGCACTAAAATGTCATTTATTTTTGAGAAGTTCATATATTAGTTTGAAAAATGACAACAGCAATTGACATGCCAGTCTTGCATGGGGAAGACTCCAAAGCTTTAACCTCTCGAGACTCAAAGTCTGGCAAGACTACTGCCACTTTTTATGAAACCTGAGTTTTCTTATGGTAGAAGTTATATGGAAGAGACACTAACATGCTTGTATGTAGTGAAGTGTGCCAGCAGGCTCATAAGTGAAGACACCAGAAACACAAAGAAATCACGTAGCCTTAAGGTAATGACTGCCCCAGGAGCAACAGTAGACTGAATCAGAGTAACCATCAACTCAGCTGAGTCAGCCCAACATGCACACCATGAACACATAAACTGTTATTATTTTAAGCCACTAATGATTGATGTAGTTGACTACATGCAGTAGATAACTGAAGCAGATGGTGATTATTCCAATGATTTCTTTGAGAAATATTTTCACAAAATAACACTACAATAATAGCAGTTTTTGCCTCAAGATATGAACTTGTATTTTAATAACTTTCATTCTAAACATAAGAATTTAAGTGCAGTGTGTACATATTTGTGGTTGGAGAAACAGAAGCCTGAACATCTGTCTCTGTATTATCAAATGTGCCATCTGAATAATGGAATTTGGGTCGAAACATATTTGTTTTTGTTTTGTCTAAATTTAAGTATACTCAGCGCTCTCCCATCCTGATTAACTTTTGACATCTGTTGGCTGTGTTTGACTATTTCAGGAGAGCCCATCACCCTCCTGATGTTAACGGGCTTGTTCACTTAACACTGATCCCAAGAGATATTGGGATATATTAGAGCTCATTTGAATGCCTCAGGTGAAACAGCATAACAGTTTAAGGAATGTATTTTCATTTCCAAAGACCAGTATTGGTGGTGTGGTTTGATGGACCTTGAAGCTAGCTAACAAATATTTCTTAAAACATGTTTTTTGGTGATGAATATGTAGATTTTTTATGTTTTTTTTATAGAAATAGTTCATATGTTTAAGCCTGACTGACTATCTGAAAAGTAAGACTAGGATATATTCTAAAACTATATTACATTTCTATCTTGCTAATTAAAACAGGTATATCAAACATTTATAAGCTGCAAGTGTTTGCTTACTGGTTTCCCTCCACCAACACAAACATTTTTCTTTAAAAACAGAGGCATAGTAACTGAAGTTCTTCCTTTGAGAAGCCAACCTATAATTATGAAAAGAATGTCTTTTCATTGGAAAACATTAGCAGGCACTCTTCTTGATATACTTCGCTGGGTAAGAAGTCAAGCTTGTATTTGGGAGTCCTTAAATTGATAGTATTGTTTCATGTTAACCACTTTTCACAAAAGAAGCAAATATAGAGGTGACTTTTGAAAACATGAGCAAGCAATGATAGAACATAATGATAAATGACCCAGCTATAGATGTCTATAAACTTGTTGTAAGAACTAAATAGAACACATTGGCAGAATAAGAAATGGATATGATCATTTTAGGGGTGAACACTATCTGTCATGAAATGTGTTTCGAACAGTTCAGGTAGTATTAAGATTATACACAAGTCTGTGTCTATTCTCAAGATTTACTGATACAATTGGAAGGAATGTTAATATTCATCTTTAACAATATGTAAATTCTGACACACAAATCTAGCCCAAGACTCTTATGCTTAAGAAGCAAAACATATCGGAGAGAAAAATCTAAAAAGTCTGGGTGCTGGGCCTAGCATTATTAGGCAAGTGTAGATGTCATTTGTGTTTCAGGGGGTATGTGTTAAAACTTTAAAATTAGAACAAACCACAAGTTAGATATAGAAGATTATTACCTACCAGATCAATTTCCAAACACCAGTTAATTTCAAAGCACTCATTTGCTGGTGTGAGAGCTACAGCCTCCTCACTTCAAAGGGGGCACTGCTGTGCTCCCAGCAGGAAGCCCAAGTTCAGAGCACAGTTAGGTTACAGCTCTCAAGCTTTAGAGAAGCTGGGGCTTGTTTAACTCTAAAACAGCATTCTGAAAAGAGGGATGGCTGTAATAGATGTGCATGTTGTCTGTATTTTGATATCTTGTAGAAGAGTATAGGTAGCATTCAGAGCTTTTCCCTACCCCATTTTGCTGCAGTCAAAGATTTCGGAGTAAAGGAAGGAATTAGGAATGGCATAATTATTTAGAGTCGGTTCTAAACTCATATTTTCACTGATATTTAACCATACTATAGAAGAATTTAAGAATATATGGCAGAATATTTCAATAAATTATATATGCTGGTTCATTTGTAATATCATTTATCATTAAATTTTGGATATATCAACTAATCATTTGTCAACATAAATACATTAATCAACTATTATGCCCTATCTTCTCTTAAAACTAAAGACTTAAGAATGAACAAAACATAGTCCTCCGATCTTGAAGGTTGAATGCAAGTAATGAATAAGCTAATAAAAAGTAAGTAAAGATATATGTGCACTCATACTCATGACACAGAGACCAAAGAATAAGAGTACATTTTTTCACAGTCTTCAACAGAGGAAGTGGCTTTCCAATTTGTGGTTCTGAGGAAGAATTGGTGGAAGAGTCTAGACTGGAAGAAAAGCTAAGTGCCTAGTTACACAGTTGCTTTCCCCTCATATTTGATTTATTTCACTAACTTCCCAGTTGACTTAAAGGACATTTTAGCTTCATTGTAGTAACTGTATCCTAATTTTCTATGTTGTTTTCAGCCAGTTATGCCATGTGGTATTCTCTTCCACATGATCACTGTCATCATTGTCAGGGTATAGACAGATAATCTATTTTATCCAGACAGCCATGGCCATGCCTCACTGCTACACGGCTTCACAGTGTTCCTTGGACAGGGTAACCTACCACAGCCTTCAGATTTCATTCTGCCACTTTGAGCATTCCCATGGCAATATATTTCCATTGCCCTCTGGACATATTACTGTGGTAATTCCCTTGTTGATCTCTCTTCTGTCTCTCCATTTATTGCTTTATTTTTAGCAGGTGGCAGTTTAAATTTTTCCCTTTTCTTAAAGGTTCTGGGTCCCTGCTCTGAAGACTGCTGTTATGGTCAGGCTCTTTCTTCAGTCATGTCAATTGACAAAATGCTAACACTGCCCGGTCTGCTTTTCAGAGCTGACAACCATCTCCTGAAACCTCTCTGTTGACATCAGACACCCCTCTGCTTCTTACCACAGCAATCTTGTGCCTTCATGTTTATTGAGCAGGTATGTGGCCTTAGCAGTTGCAGAATCTCCAGCGAGTTGTTAAAAACGAGGAATTTGGGAGCCTCGACTGCCAGGCTGAAATAGAACTTCAAGTTTCTATGACTCCTAGAGGATTTAAACTCGTGTCACCTTTTAAGGAGAACTGGAGTTTTTGCCCTTAGAGGTAAGTTATTTTTTATTATAAATATCTTCAATAATTATCAGAGTTGTCAAAGTGGGAGTGGCTCTGCTGAGAACAGATGCATAGTATCAGCCAGCACAGTACTTTCATTATACTTGAACTAAACTTGATTATTTTTGCTGTATTCAGAAGGTCACAATTGCATATTTGTTGCATGAAAATGATATTATTTAGTTTGTCCTCTGACTACTGAAACTTTCATGTGGTAGTATAGTTGAGATGCATATTAGGAGATGTGGCATGTAAGGCCTTTCTATTCTGCAGGTCTATATGTGCTGAGTAGTATTGCAAACAACTAAGCCAAACTTTAAATTTTGTGCATCGAAAAGTTTTGCCAATTATATACATCTATCATTCAGCATAGGAATCAATTCTAGAATCATCACATGTAGCAATTCATATTTTGTTACTGGGATAACTCAAAATGTACTATTTTAATAGTCTGAAATAAAACTCATAAAAACCTCTGTATGTGACATCTTCAGATATGCTTCCGGGACTGGATGCTTGATAAAGTCATGTGGTGAAGTTCTATACCATCTCACGTATGCTTAGAGAAACATTTTCCTTTCTGTGAAGAATAATGACCATTTTTGAATTAAACAAATACTATTTAATACTTTTATTTTAAATTTAAATACATTTTAACTAAATGCATTTTAATTTACTCTTCTTTATGCAGCAATGTGTATAGAAGAAGAGTGTATAGAAGAATAATGTCTGGAAGGTTCTATATCCCACTCAGTCTCCACATTATGACTATCTCACATTAATAGGATGTAATTGTTTTAATAAATTAGGAAAAAATGACACACTATGAGTAGTGAAACCATTGGGTTAGATTTCTTGAGTTTTTTTTTTTTTTTTTTTTAAATCAGGTTCCTTTTACTATCCCAGCATCTTTTGCAGGATACCATCTTATACTTGAGCCTGTCTCTGCAATTCACTATGGTTCTCCACACTTGCTTTGTTTTGAGTGGCCTTGAACATTTTGTGTTTGCCACTTTTTAAAAACATGTTCCTCTATTAGGATTTTACTGATATGATTTCCCATTATAAACTGCTGTTTATTGGCCAAAGTGACTTTTTGGGGGTATTCACAGTTACCTTTCAGGGTCTCTAGGTGCATCAAACCGCGTTAACCTGGAATGAATCCACAGATTCTTATCCGAAGTCAAAATACCTTTTTGCTGGTTTAGCTTAGTAACCCATACAGTAAAATGTCTATTAGCACTTAGTTCCTTCATTCAAAAAAATCAAAGAAAACCCAATAATATACATAATCCAGACTCTTTGTACATATTTTATTTTTACATAGCTTATTTTTTTACATCTTTAATCTATGACTCTCTGTACCATTTCTTTGAAGATTTTCTTTTTTTATAAACCATTTACTTCTTTTATAACTCTCTACATTCTTTTCCTTCTCTCTCCCAAACCTATGTACATTTAAAAAATATACTGTTTCTCACTTAGAGTTTTTTTTTTTAATCTGAATTTGTCTTTACTGTGTATCTGTAATTATTTTCTGACCAGAAGTGCTTCTTAAAATGCTAAGCCAGTCTTGTGAACTTAAGCAGTTACACTACTAGGGAAATATGGCACTGCTTGTTTGCCCCATCCAGCCCAACATGGCAGAGCTGTTTGCTGCCTCTGAGAGCCATGTACATTGCCCCATTTTTAGGCACAGAGCAGGTCTATGTTGCTATTAAGCAAATTATAGCATGTTTCTCACAAACCCCATTTAAATGTTCCATAGCTGTGCCTCCAGAAAGTCAAGTTCACACTGGCAGCATGGCCAAGAAAGCTGGCATTTCAAAATGGTGTGGCTTTTTTTCTGCTTCCACTGAGTCAGAAAAACCTCTTTTAAATTAGCCACAGTGTGATGTCAACAAGCAAAGCCCATTCAGGAAAATAGATGTGGCTAAACTTTGATTTTTAGTGTCTAGAGTTTCATTCCAAGCCCTGTAAGGTTTTACATGGATTTAGTTTGCCACATGGGCACCAATTTGTTGTAGGGAGTGCCACTGGTTCGTTCCTGATTGCCCAGCAGCTCAGCCCCCAAATAATCACACAGAAACTATATTATTTAAATCGCTACTTGACTCATTAGCTCTAGCTTCTTATTGGATAACTCTTACATCTTAATTTAACCCATCTCCATTAACCTATGTATTGCCATGAGGCTGTGGCTTACTGGGAAAAGTTACTGCATTTATCTCCAGCAAGGCTACATGGCTTTTCCTTGATTCCAACTTCTTCTTCCAAGCATTCAGTTTAGTTTTCCCCACCTAACTCTACTCTTTTGCCCAATCACAGGCCAAGACAGAATATTTTATTCATTAATGGTAACCACAACAACACAAAGAAGGAAATCAAGCATCATTGAAGAGAGAAAATATCTGAATAAATATTTACATGTGTAAAACTGCTTTCTACATGGATGTAAACAAGCACCCAGGAAAATTGACCACTTCAAACAAGTCCCAGAGCAAAGTGTGCACTAACTGTTATTGAAGCTTTTTGATTGTTTGTCTCTGTTTATAAAGCTCTTGTATAAAGCCATGTGGATAAATCCCACAAACCTTCCATTTTCAATTGTTTCAGAAGGAGATCACCTATCAGTAATAGTTAGTGACCACTACCCTATGCTTTTCTTTTAATAGCTTCTCTATTGATTATTATATTCTAGTAAATAAACTTCTTACTTAAAGACAATAAAGTAACAAGTGATGCAGATAAATGAATGTTTCTATCTTGATATACAATTTGATATATGATCTCATTATATGATTGGTTAGATAGTTGAAACTACAAAAAATATTGTGGGTTATTAAGAATTAGGTTCTGATATATTATACTGACAGATGACATCTGCTGGATATGACCCTTCTAATTGCGTAGGAATTGATTTCTTCATTGCCCCACTGTTTTTTGATATACTGTTATATTTTTTCTTTTCTTTTCTTTTTTCCTTTTTTTTTTCCTTTTTTTTTTTTTTTTTTTTTTTTTTTGGTTTTTCGAGACAGGGTTTCTCTGTAGCTTTGGAGCCTGTCCTGGAACTAGCTCTGTAGACCAGGCTGGTCTCGAACTCACAGAGATCCGCCTGCTTCTGCCTCCCGAGTGCTGGGATTAAAGGCGTGCGCCACCACCGCCCGGCATACTGTTATATTTTAAAGCCATTTTAAACATTTGCTCTCTTTAGGAACTTGTCAGTTAAATTAGTTAAATTTGAAGAAATAAATTGACTGTATGTTTTAAAAATACTGAATTACATATTGTTTTAAGCGATTGTAGACTTTCAAAATGTTACCCTCCAAACATGGTTCACATTTACGTGGTATTTCTACTCTAAATACTAGAGTGAATTCTTTAAGAGAAATTTTGATAAGTACAGATTTCAAATCCTGGGTCATTTTTTTTTTATGAGCCCTGAGTTGTTGTTGTTGTTTTAGTTGTTTTTGTTCTTTAATCTTTCTGTATTCTAAACCTATAAAGTCTCTATAGTTGTGCTATGGCCTCTTCAACTTCCCTGTCATCATCTAGTTCTTGAATTGAATGGTATGTATTATACAAAGAAAAGTCCAAAGAGAGATAGGGAAGAGCTGAAGATTAATCAGTAAAATAAACAGAGACAACAAGGAGGAGAGCTGAATCCAGAGGTGATTACAGAATGAGCAGGGATGGAGGTGTCACCATGGACTATCACTGATGTAGTGCTGAGAGCATGGCAGAAAAAATGACCCACACGATAAGTGTTTAGGTTTTTAAAAGGTTTCACATTTGTCCAACCTAAGTGTTTAAATGAATGATTGCCTAGACGAAAAAGAATTAGCTATCATGTTTTGAAATTTTATTTTGTATGGAAGATTTAACCCATGAATTCATTTAACATCCAAAGTCACTTTAGAAGGGTGCACTATTGTCATCAACTCCATTTTGTTTAGGAATCTACAGCCATTTAATGTATTTATTCTTGTATAATTAGTGTGCTGTAAGAGGATAAAGTGAATTCAGTAAAACTGGCTTTCAAATCCCACCTCTGAGACATTCTGCCAGGAAATACCTTCGCTCTACTACTCTATAACTTACTTTCACACAACCGTGAGCTTTGAGATTGAGGAACATGTATTTTTCATACATAAGTCACTCCCTGGCCTCTGTAGAATACTGACGGGGTAACAGGTAGTAGGCAGCAGCATGATTGAACCTATTCATGTTCAGGACAGCAGTATTAATAGTTTGTAAGTCTTCCCAAAAGTATTTCCATTTTTAAAGGGGATGCTTGCTAAGAGCATAAAATTAATACCAAATCAATGAATGATTTGATTGTGTAAAACCAGCCAATAAAATACTTTAGAGTGTGGAAGGAATGTATTTTCCAATGGAAGTAGCTTTCCATTAAATAAAACATCAACCTACTTATTTCCCACGTAAATCCTGCTGTTCCTATGTAGCAAACTTGATTCTGTATTTTCAAACTCAAGTGTTTGCATTTTACATTTTTACTTCTCACCGTTGTTCTCATGTGCAGTTGAATGTATGGCTCAAGTAGAAAAGGAGAAAGCAAAGAAAATATGAATAGTAACTTAAGGGGACCATATGTATTAATTCACAATTATTTTACAGAAATAATAAAAATAGCAAAGTATGCATCAGTTGACTGGAGTTTGACAATGTCCTTAATTCTTAACTTCTCATAAGAATATTATCTTAGAGCCAGTATATAAATTCGTGAAAATAGGTTAAGAGTGTTTGTTCTCATTAAAATCATTATCAAAAAGTGAAGTAAAAATATACATGAAGTAATTTAAAAATGCAAATCAATAACACATATATTAAATTGATTGTCATTCTAGATGAAACCAGGTTAAGTCTAGAAATATTTTAGCTTTAGCCCTCCTTATGGAGGACCTCATTACTTTCCCTTCTGTTCTGCTCTTTGTAGAGCATTCCTGAACTGAAAATGCCCTTCACGGTGTAAAATTGCCCCATACTCTTGTCAAGAAGTCACGAATACTTTATGGCTGTAGTCAGTTATCCAGACTGTCTGCTTGTTCTGACAGAATCTTCAAATTAGAGAAAAAAAAATACAAACAAACGAAAAACAATAACAAAAAAATTTACATGATTTGTTGATGTTGTATTTGACCTAGTGGATTAAGAAGAGGGTGCAAATCTCTCTTTCATTTCAAGCAAGATACTAAATTTTAAAGTTAAATGAAAATGAGCAGGTCAAAACTTAATTTTAAGATTCATGACTTTTGGCACATGAACATTGTACCAGAACTTCCATACTAATAAGACTAGTTTCACCAGTGCTTCATTCCATATATATAAGAAAATTACCAATCAGACATTTCTTAGTTCTTTTGTTTCTAAAATTCAAAAGAATTGCATCCTTGATTTAAGAGTCCCCTGAAAAGTGTATTTACAAAAACATTCAGAAAATTAAAATGCTTATATTCTCTTACCCATCCATTACTACTGGGGTGATAAAATAATTTATTCCATTATATTAACAATTGCTTGATACATCAAAAGATAATTTGTCATGTAATTTTGTTAAACCTGAAACTGTAGCATATTTTCTTGATAATATCATTAATATATCAAGAGTAAATAAAATGTTTAGTGGTAGGCACATTAATTATCGCCTTCATCTATCGGTGTTTAAAACTTAGAAATAATTAAATGTGCTTTAATAAGATATGGCTCTGAGAAAGCAAGATCGTTTATGAATTGCTAGAGGTGCGTGGAACTGCGTTTCCCCTGAGAGACGAAATTTATGCCTAACACCCCGCTGATTGTTCAGAAGGTAAAGAACCAATAGCTGCATGTACAGAGGTTTAATTTAAAGTGTGTTTCTCACTAGGCTGCTCACAACACTTAATTAAACTCTGCTGTTTTGGCAATGACAAATGCGGCAGTGCAGAAGGAGCCCGAGTCACGGTGACTGAGAAGCTTTTGTGATTTCTTTCATGTGCACTGGCAGCCAGAGCCAGGTCAGAAAGAAAGCGAGAATAAAAGAAGATGTAGTTAAGGTATTTGGACAAAGTTGCTAGCTCTAAGGATCTATTTCCAGTGCTGAAAATGTTTCTTTATTTAAAGGATGTTAAGTTTTGTGGTGTTTGTGGGAAATATGCTTTTTGACTAGGAAACCATTAACAAATCATTTGGCATCATTATGCATTGTGGAAACACTTTTTTTGTTTTTAATTAGCAGATAGAAAATATGAAATCAAACTTAGATAGATAGATTTTGCTTCTACCCACATCTTACTTTGTAAGTATTTTATGCTATAGCTATGCTTATTCCTGAGTCACCTTCAGAATTAAGGAAGTCTATTATTTAGATATAAGTATTATAAGATCCACGAATTTTTACTTATGTGAAGTTAATTATAAAATGAATCATAAAATAATATTTTTTAAAAAAGTTTTTCTATTGAAATACTAAGTTAAAAAGGTGTCTGTAAGATTTCTTTACATAAAACACTAATTCTTGTTTTCAGGTTCCATCTGTAGAACAAGCTGAGATGTGCTTTTACATTGTTCTTCTCTCAAAATAATGCCAGAGCGAGAACTAATGAACTACTGAAAACAATGACATAAGTAAGAAATATTTGTTGAGGTTTTACTATGTGGAGGAAATGGTTTGAGTATGTGGATATTTGTATCTCACCTACGTCCTAAGACAATGTGTGCCTTTGTTACTATGTCCATCCTGAATAGTGAAAAACTTATAGAGAAATTAGGAGATGTACAGGATTCACATCTAGTTCCAAAAAGATGAGGGTTGCGATTCATGAGGTCTGTCTCTACAACTATATTAGATACTCCATCCTGCTGGCTGAAATATAAGATATTGTAACCCCAGAAATAAAAAAACAAACCAAAGACAAGTGAAGCACACAGGGTAGTGATTTTCTTTCTTCTCAACAAAGGCTTTCACTGTTTCTTAAAGACTTATATTGCTGAACTGAACTTAGAAACCTTGCAATTCCTGCAGAAGGTGCAACAGCTGGGAAAGGCAAGGCAATGCATAATACTGCAGAGCAGAAGAATGATATCATTAAAAGCAAGCACAGCCTCCTTTATCCAGCATACCAGGTTTTTCAGCATACCAGGTTTCTTTGTTGCTTGATTGACACCTTAGGAGCAAACAGGTCCCAGCTACTACAAGAACAGAAAATAAAGTTCAGCTATCATTGTATTCATCCTACTTATGATAGTGTGAAAAAGTCAATAGAGATGCTCTTTAACTCAATGCTGTGCGTTTAAAGTTTGTTATTGTACTCTGACACTCCCGAGGCTGACAATAAAGCTGACTTTGAATCGGAGGGTGGAGCTAGCTACTAGCTGACCATAATTCGCCATAGAAATTCTGGAGGACCTAGGACTTATTGAGAGGCACAGGAAGTAGTAGGATCAAAGAAAGAGAGAGAGAGAGAGAGAGAGAGAGAGAGAGAGAGAGAGAGAGAGAGAGAGAGAGGAACTCACTGGCTGCTTCTTTGCTATTTCTCTGATCAACCATGGTCTTTTACTTTTAATTAATTAATTAATTAATTAATTATTTTTGGTTTTTCAAGAGAGGGTTTCTCTGTAGCTTTGGGGCCTGTTCTGGAACTAGGCCTTCTAGATCAGGCTAGCCTCGAACTCACAGATATCTGCCTGCCCCTGCCTCCTGAGTGCTGGGATTAAAGGCGTGCTCCACTACTGCCCTCAACCAGGTTCTTATCCTGATATTAGATTCCTGAGTTCTTTTTGATAAAGAATAATTAAACACTTCATCTGGTACCCAAAGTGATCACCATATGTAAGGAGTCTCTTTCTGTCCTGTGACCCAAGTAATAAAATGGAGACTTATTATTAATTATAAAAGCTTGGTCTTAGCTTATGTTTGTCTCAACTAGTTCTTTTGCTTTAAATTAACCCATTCATATTAATCTGTGTTCTATTGTCTGATGTTACCTCTCTTACATCTTGCACCTCCTGATTACTGTTCTATGTCTCCCTGGCCTCTCTTGAACGCCTCTTTCTCTCTATCCCTGGAAATCCTTCCTGTCTCTCCTGTCTAGCTATTGGCCACTTAGATCTTTATTAAAGCAATCAGAAGGCACCTTAAGCAGAGACGCATCTTTGCACTATAAACAAATATTACCCAGGAGTTTGTATGAATAATAGCCTGAATTTTCTGTCCTACATATTTTTTTGAAATTTCTTTTCTAACTGGTGCTGTAATTTCAAATGCATTAATTTTAGACTGTAGGATTGCAAAAAGAATTTCAGATCTTGAAGATTATAATCTTTGGGGATATAATTCAGTGATAGAGTGCTTACCTTTTATTTAGGAGGCCCTGCCTTTAATCCCTCATACTAAACAAATGATTAAATATAAATAAATAATTAAACAAATAAATAAATAGAAAAACAAAGATCTTTATTATGTGATGGATGTCCATTCATTCCTTACTTGAAACTTTCTAGAATAGAAATTTTCAACTTTTCAAGACAGATTTCTCATTTTTATACAATTTCTATAAAATCTACCTTTTAAATTTATTTCATCTGTGGAATCTGCCACTTATTGCAAGGGGCTTGATGTTATAATAACATTAAAAGTTTTGTACAAGAGAATACAGTAAAAGTTAAAATATATTTAGTTCATTTTGGGTCTGGATTGGGATAGAAGAAGCTGTCTTTAAAACTTCATAATAGATTCATTAGATTACATATAAAATGCTAGAATTTCAATGTACTTAGAAAAACATCACTCAGTTCTAAAATAATGACTAACTTTGTATCTGATCTTGAGCGATCAGGACAAATATTGTTCAAGTCACAACTCTTGTTCTTTGTGGAATACATTGCACAGGCAACTTGATGGATTCTCCAATATAACATATTAGAATGCTGCCTTTGGCCATGGCTAGGACTTATTTAAATTTCTAACATACATAGACTTACAGTCTAGTCATCACTAGAGAGAAACTCATTTAAAACATCAAGTTACCATATTTGAGATCACAACCACAAGTTTCTTGTAGTTTAAAAAATATTTCTATACAACAAGAAACACAAAGTGGAGAGTATTTATTTTAATATTATAATTTTATTTATATTTGTTGATATATATATGTTTTAGTATTTATGGGGCACAGGACATGCCTATGAAACCATGTTTATGTGGACGATAGAGGACAACATGAAAAAGTTATTTCTCTCCTTCCATCATTTGAGGCCCTGCAATCAAACTCAAGTCATTAGGCACCCTGATCTTTGAGGTCATCTTACTGGACCCAAGATAGTAATTTATTTACTTATTTATTTTAATAAATAAAATTAAAACTTTTATGTTTTTCTTTTAATGAAAATAGATTCTTCTCTCATACAATATACCCAGATTATAGTCCCACCCCCCCAACCCTTGCCTCTCAGTTCTTCCCCTCTGAATCCACTCCCTTTCTGTTTTTTTTATTAGAAAAGAACAGTCTTCCAAGAGATAACAACCGAACATGACAAAACACAACATAAAAAGATAGAACAAAACTATCATATAGAAGTTGTACACAGCAATCCAAAAGGAGGAAAAGTATCCCAAAAGACACAAGAGTCTGAGACCCACTTGTTCTCACAGCCAAGAGTTCCATAAAAATATTAAGCTAAAAGCATAATATATATGCATAAGATTAGTACAGACCTACTTAGGCCCCATGCTTGCTACTTACTCATCTAAAAACTACAGAGTATCAATTAAAGGACTCCTAAGGATATTCTACTACACTCATAAAACAGTAACTTACCCAGCCATCATCAGAGATGCTACCTCTAGCAATAGATAGGAACAGATACAGAGACCCACAACCAGATATTACATAGAAAGAAAGTCTAAATGGGAGGTTTCCATCAAATCCTACCTTAGAGCTCAAAAAAAAAAAAATCCATGGAAAGGGAGGTTGAAAGATTATAAGAGACAGAGAGGGTAGAGGCTACCAGGACAATGAGGACCTCTGAATCACCTAAGCAAGGTATATACGAGCTCCAAGATAGTAATGTATATGACAAGGTACCAATGTCCTCATGTATATTTTGATAAATAACCAAATAACATTAAACTTTTTCTAATGTGACTGAGGCTACAATAACATTAATAACCGATGTATAAAAAGAATAGGTTTCAGTAATTATTTTATGCAATAAAAATTCTTTATTTGTTTTAGCTTTGCTCGATTTCAATAATAGTAATGTAGGCTTGTTTGAATGCCCAAGCATCCGTTCTATCTTCTCTACAGCACGTTTGAGCAAATAGTGTAGGGAAATGGTGGTGAAGAAATTATTGTAGTTACAATTTATTGTTTCTTTCAGCATGCAAATGACCCTTTGTCTCCAGTGATCCCATATTATACCTCCCTATATATTCCAGAAAGATAAATGGTCCCGAGAAATCAAAACATGCCTCCTTCCACTGTCTTCTGCAACGTTCCAAATAAACTTCAGATTCAAAGGGATCCAAGTTCAATCCACCTGCCTGTGCTCATATCCCATCACTTTGCATGTAGTGGTCACACAGCATACTTGAGTGATGAAGGCTGAAGTTCATGTCCCCAACATTTAAAGAAGCAATTCAAAGCAGATAGTGAACAATTCAGCAAGGGCCTATTTACCCTTGTCATTTATTTTAAAACCACAACACTAAAACCCGACCATTTTAAACGGTAGATAAAAGGCAGTGAAATTGATGAATGCCTTTTGGCAAGTACAGTAGAGTTTTCCATGGGGCTTTATACATTATTGACACTGTCAGCGATTTCGGTGATTGTGGCTACAGCTGGGATGTTATTATTACCATGTTGCTATACTTCTATTGGAAGGCTATTCCGTGCTCGCAGCTGGAAGTGTTACTGGCATTTGATGTTCATGACCTGCAGTAATTGTACCATTTTATAAGAGGAGTTCAAGAAATCCATAGTCAAGAATTAAGCTGTACTGGACCAAGTGACTTACACTGGTAGGAAAGGGAATGAGCAGGAGTGGCCTCAGTCAGAATTCAATAGTTGCCACGAGAGACTGAGCAGGTCGTTATGAGGGTAATGTGATTGTACAATGGCACCAATCTGCGCAGGGGTCTGGGGTTGCTGTGTTGGCACCGATACATTTCATTCAAGGCTGTCTTTGGGTAGGGAATTTTGTATGCCTTTAAGGCCAAGTGAATGCTATTCCACACTGTATTGTGTAATAAATAACCCTTTTTACTTTCTCTAAATTTGTTTCTCAGATTATAAAAGTAATACATGTTCATTATGGATAATGTGCACAATACAACAAAGGATAGAAAATAAATTTAAAATCACATTTAATCTTAGTGTTCACAGGTAACCTATTTTAATATTTTCTTGGATAGTTTTCCAATATATATATCCTTTATATGTAAATACATATAAACAAAATTGAAATAATTCTGTGTACACAAATTTTATTTTTAATTATAACTTTTATCATTTAAGAGTAGGTTTTAAGAAATGAATTTCATTATAGATAACTTTTTCTTATCTAACTTCAATCTGACAGATTACAGTTTTTTAAACCAGAAATTATATATACAGAAATATTTTACTGAAAAGCAAGCAGGGTTAATGGCCGAGAGCAATTACTACCATGGACTGCTTTGCCAGTGATTTTTTGGATTTTTCTAGGTAAAGTAAAAGACAGGAAATTAAAGAAAAGGTTGACAGTTCGTAGTGAGGACAATGAGCAATATGGTTGATGGACACAGTTTTCATTCCTGAGTGGACACAGATGAGTCACTGCCATACAGAGAAGCCTAACTCTTCACCTGTGTACTGTATGCCATCTTGCTAGCATACCACATAATAAGCCAAACTAGCATTTTGTTGCACCCCAATTAAGCAAGAACACATGAAGTCTTCTTGACATGGAATTTTAAAAATTGTAGTCTTTTAGACGTTGTGGCCAACGGTCCTCCATTTCTACATTCTTCATTTTACCTAAATTCTCACAGGAATTGAATACATAAACTGTCTCCTGGTCTAATTCTTACAGGAAGTGAATACATAAACTGTCTCCTGGTCTAATTCTTACAGGAAGTGAATACATAAACTGTCTCCTGGTCTAATTCTTACAGGAAGTGAATACATAAACTGTCTCCTGGTCTAATTCTTACAGGAAGTGAATACATAAACTGTCTCCTGGTCTATGACAGCAGTCCCCATGTTAATCTTCTCCACGCCCCTTTTTTTTTGATATTTTGAAAATGATTCTTTTATTTAATATTTTCCTACAGGTATTTTCACTTACTATATTCTTCATCCACATTACTTCCCCTACTAAAAATATTCTTCTCAACAAATATTCTCCCAACTTTTACATTGTGTATGAATATATAACCCACTAAGTATCCCTGATAACAAGTATCTGCATTAAGCCATAAACATCTTTCCAGGGGTTTCTTCAATCTCTTGGCCATCCACTAAGTACCATACACAGTTAGGCTCTGGATATTACTTTTAAGTAGGAATGAGTTAGTAATTGATAAATAATGAGAGACGAGACAAGAAGCAGAAGCAGACACTAAATTATAGACTTAAGAGAAACAACAGATGGAGGTGGATGAAAGGGAAGGTTGTTGGTGGAGAGACTGTGGGGAGGGGAGGGAAGGGAGGGACACTGGGGTCTGGATATAATATATGATAGAAAAATTTAAACAGAGAAGCAGCAGAACATAACTGTGAAACTGGGAGTTTTGATGAGTGTTTGCAATATAGGAGTGGAGTGAGGTAGTTTCACCAGCATAAACTACACTTCCCACTATGGCACGATCCCTGTTTCATATTCTCTTAAGAAATGGTAGGCGCCGGGCGGTGGTGGCGCACGCCTTTAATCCCAGCACTCGGGAGGCAGAGGCAGGTGGATCTCTGTGAGTTCGAGACCAGCCTGGTCTACAAGAGCTAGTTCCAGGACAGGCTCCAAAGCCACAGAGAAACCCTGTCTCGAAAAAAACAAAATAAATAAATAAAAATAAAAATAAATAAAAAATAAAAAAAATAAGAAATGGTAGGGAAGGTAAAAATCCACTTAAAACAAACATTTATACCTTTGTAAGTTATTTATAAATGAAGGCATGAAATATTATTAAAGAAAATGCCTATTTAAGCAACCAAATACCTATGAACACCTGATTTTGATTAAAAAGCAAAATCATATAAAGTGGAAAACAAGCATATTCAACAAATGTTGCTAGAATAACAGGATATAAACATGTAGAAGAATGAAAATAGATCCATATCTATGACCATGCACAAAACTCAAGTCCAAATGGATCAAAGACCTCAAGGTAAAACCAACCACACTGAACCTCATAAAAGAGAAAGTGAGAAGTACACTTGAACACATTGGCACAGGAGACCACTTCCTAAATATGACCCCAGTATCACAGACACTGAGATAAATATTAATAAATGGGACCTCCTGAAACTAGGAAACTTCTGTAAAACAAAGGGCACAGTCAAGAAGACAAAACAGTAGCCTATAGAATGGAAAAGATACTCACCAACCCCACATAGGACAGAGGGCTGATCTCCAAAATATACAAAGAACACAATAATATGGTCATCAAAAGAACAAATAATCCAAAAGAAAATGGGGTACAAACCGAAACAGAGAACAGTCAACAGGGGAATCTAAAATGGCTGAAAGACACCTAAGAAAATGAGCAACATCTTAGCCATCAAAGAAATACAAATGAAAGTAACTCTGAGATTCCATCTTAAACCCGTAAGAATGGCCAAGATAAAAAACACTGGTGATAGTTAATGCTTGAGAGAATGTGGGGTAAAGGAAACACTACTCCATTGCTGATGGGAGTGCAAACTGGTACAGCTGCTTTGGGTCTTAGTATGGCGATTTTTCAGAAAATTAGAAAACAACCTACCTCAATACCCAAAGGATGATCAATTGTACCACAAGAACATGTGTTCAACTATGTTCATAGCAGCATTGTTTGTCAAAGCCAAAGCTTGGAAACACTCTAAATGCCCATTGATCAAATAATGCATAAGAAAATGTAGTACATTTACATAATGGAGTACTACAGAGCAGAAAAAAATGACATCTTGAAATTTGCGGGCAAATGGATGGATCTAGAAAACATCAAATTAATTGAAGTAACCCAAACCCAGAAAGTCAAATACCATACATACTTATTCATAAGTAGCTTTTAGACATAAAGCAAAGAAAAACCAGACTACAGTTTACAGTTGCAGAGAATCTAGACAACAAAGAGGACCCTAAGGGAGACATACATAGATCTAATCAACATGGAAAGTAGAAAAAGACACAATCTCCTGAGAAAATTGGGAGCATAGGGACAATGGAAGAGGGTGGAAGGGGAGAATAGAGGAAGGGAGTGGAGAAAAATATAGAGCTCAATATAAAAAATTTTAAAAAGTCACTTACATCTTAATTAAAAATTAAAAGCCTAAAAAGTAATTATGTCACTGAATATTTCTTAGAAAAAAAGAATTCTGAGAAAAGTGACAGCAATATGAATAGAAAAGAATCTTTTCCTGGACTTTCAGCTATCATCAAATGTGAAGAATACTAAAGATTTTTTTCATTCTTTATTGCAAATAAGAATCATAATTCATAGAAGAGCATAATCATTAAGGTGTAAAAGCTAACAAATAGGAAACTTTATAACTTCCAAATATATACACATTAAAAGTTTAAGTTAATGAAGTTAAATCATTTAAATTACTTTTCAAAGAATAATTTACATTCATTATAAGATTTTTACATAGATCTTTTATTTCTCTCAAGAACATTAAATCGAGTGTGTACTGATGAATACAAATCTATAGAACCTAATATTAGTAGAAGGAATTTGTACTTGAAAATATGGCATTTTGGGTCAGGAGACAATACTAATTAATGCTTGCTTCCAACATTACCTTTCCTGGAAAAATAATGCAAAAATTTCTTTGAGACAGCCATTTGCTGTTTGCCTTTTAGGAAAGAAATGTCCACACAATCAACTCTTCAGAGGATGTGTTCACAAACTACTAAGAAAACATTATGCTTTGGGAATTCAGAGCATGAGAATACTGAATTTCCTTTTCCTGATTATTAGATGAGTGTCTGCCAGGAATTCTGTTGTACAATTTTCAATGTGTTCTCATGTCGAAGCTCTATTCTCTTCATTTGTTCCCTTCATTTATGTGTATATCTTCAATGATAAGTGTTATAACTTCTTACGTCAGTAGTGTGGTTTATAGCCATTGGTAACAAGCACAGCAGGTATAGACAGAGTATATTGTTCATTGTTATTTGATGCAAACATGAAACATATTTAATTGATTTTTCTGTGGGATATTTATCTTTTCACTTTTCACTGAATGTTCTCTGTGTGTATGTCTGTGTGTGTGCTTGCACACTTATGTGCATATTTGCACTTCTCTTTTATCTTCACAGTTATGCTTTCTCTGTGAATCTAACAGGCTGTCTGAGATGTTCTATTGTTTTATTGATAATTATTAGAAAATGGTAAAATAGAGAACAAGTCAAATTCCCACCAGAGTTTCAGAAGCTCTTCTATAGAGAATTTCTCTCCTGCTACTCACGTTTATATTGAGTGAAGGGATGCAGTTACTTCCTCTCTTGCTTCCACTATAAAACCTGGCCAATCTTAAATACACACAGAGCTTAGGTGCAAAAGCTCAGAATCTCCATTCAATTAGTATCTTAGCTACACAGCTTTGTCAAATGCCTCAAAGTTCATTTATGATGATCTTAGGGCTATCTAAAAATCCATAAGATTTTGAAATTATGTGTGGCTTTTTTTCAGGAAGTAATGAAAAGACTTGGTGCTGACTGGGAATTATGTACAGAAGGGAAGGAGGGTTAAGCACTTTGTGACAAGGGAATGGACAAGATTACCTGAACGCTTCTTCTCTCAAGTGGCTACAGGGGCTCACAACACAGATTACAGAATAAGAACATAGCTTTGGAAATTATTGCAAAGGTTTGTACAAATCCCACAGAGTATGGTGTGTCTCAGCCACTATTACTCATACCTTTAGGATAAAAGACAAATTTCTAATATTTCGGTGGAAAGTAAGATATATCTTGGCTCTATTTAGAGAACATGAATGTTTAAAATGCATTGTAAGTTAGTTTTATGTTAGATTTATTATTCACAACTACTTACTTTGTTAACACTTTGGGGGGTTTTAAAATTACAGTAGTCATTTTAGTTTGAAGAACTAGCCACATTTTAAGAAAGAAAACTAAAGAATTTGCTTAGCCTATTAAAATCAATCTAGATATTTTGGTATATTATATTCCAAAGTTTTATCTTTTTTCCAAATTTTATTTAATTTATTTTTTTTTATTTTTTATTCTTTTCTCATACATTACATCCAGACCACTATTTCCCTTCTCTCTCTTCCCAAGTCGCTCCCTGACATCTCCCCTCTTCCACAGATGCTCCCTTCTCTGCCTCCCCTCAGAAAAAGCAGGCCTAGGCCTCTCAGGTACATCAACCAAACATGGTATAACAAACTACAGTAAGCCCAAGCTTATACCATCACATTAAGTATGACTGAGGCAACCCAGTAGGAGAAAAAGGTTCCCACAAGCAGGCAAAAGAGTCCGAGACAGCCTCCAGTTCCACTTTAAAGAATCCTACAAGAAAACAAATCTACCCAATGATAACATATACGCAGAGGACCTAGGTCCAACCCTTAGAGGGTACCTGATCTCTGTAAGGCCTCATGAGTCCCTATCAGTTGATTCTGTGGGGCATGTTATTGTGGTATTTATGACCCCTTTGAATTTTCTGATCCTCCTTCTTCCTCCAAATTTTTATCTTAAATTTAACTTTTAAAAACTGTTTATATATCAGTGGAATAACATTTGCTTGCATCTGGAGAGATGGCTCAATGAATGAGAACACTTGTGGTGGTGTAAACATGAAGACCTGAGTTTGAATCTACAGTGCCCACAAAATTTGACTGTTGCTGTAGCTGCTTGTATCCTTACAGCTGAAGAGAAGACAGGCGGTTCCCAAGAGCTGTCTGGCAGCCTAGCCCAGCTGATACAGGAAGCAAGGCAATCAGTCAGCAAAGGTAGGGGTAAAAACACCGAACGTACTTCTCTGACCTATGTAAAATCATACACAAATGTGCCCATGCACGTGTTCACATGCACTCAAATACATGCATCCCACACAGCATATTGTAAGTGTACATTTGATTTAATGTTGGCTATAGGTTTGCTGAATATTTCTTTTATTATGTTTAGATATGTTTCTTGTATACCTAACCTCTCCAAGACCTTTCTCAATGAAGGGGTGCTGAAATTGGTCAATTGCTTTTTCAGCATCTAATAAATGATCATGTGGTTTTTTTTCTTTCATTTTATTTATATGATGAATTACACTGACAGATTTTTCATGTGTTGAACCATCCCTGCATCTCTGAGATGAAGCTGACTTGATCATGGTGGACAATTTTTTTTTTTGATGTGTTCTTAGATTTGGTTTGCTAGTATTTCATTGAATATTTTTGCATCTATATTCATAAGGTAGATTGGTCTGTAATTCTCTTTCTTGGTTGAGTCTTTGTGTGGTTTTTGGTATCACGGTATCTGTAGCCTCATAAAAAAAGTTTGGCAATGTCCCTTCTGTTTCTATTATGAGGAACACTTTGAGGAATATAGGTATTAACTCTTATTGGAAATTCTGACATAATTCTGCACTAAAACCATCTGGCTCTCAGATTCATGTTGAAACACTTTTGATGACAGCTTCTATTTCCTTTCAGTTTATAATTCTATTTAAAATTTTCACCTGGTCTTAATTTAATTTTGGTATATGGTATCTATCTAGAAAAATTTCCATTTTTTTATGTTTTCCAATTTTGTGGAGTACAGGTTTTTGTAGATCAGCAGTTAAGAAGATTTAGCAAGTATCTAGGATATAGAATATGAACTCCTTTGAATTTATGTCCAGGAGTAGAATAGCTGGGTCAAATGGCAGTTCTTGCCTGCGCCTGTGTGCTTTAGCTAAGACTTCAACCACTATGTCGAATTGGAGTAGAGGCAGTAGAGATCTTTGTCTTGTCCTTGATCTTAAAGGGGACCCTTTGATCTTTTTCCTTTGACATGATGCTGACTATACTGTATCTTTATGTTGATTATACTGTATCTTTACTATGTTGAGGTATGTTCCTTTCATACCTAGCTTCTCCATAAATGCTATCATAAAGATATATTAGATTTTATGATATTTACTGAGGTAATCATATACTATCGAGACAAGGATATTTGCAGTAAGAACTTGCACACATAAGATAGAACTCCAAGAACAGACACATTGTACTGTTCTCCAGGTTAGGAACTGACTAGGCAGGAAAAAAAAAGAGACGAAAAGAATGAGATGGAGATAATGGTTTGCCTTGTCATACTGTTTGGTGAGAATATGTGGAATAAAACACATATAAAACTTTGCCAAGTACCTCCTATGAGTACAATCTTTGATGTTGAAGAAGGGAAAAACCCCTGGTAGAGAAAATATATGGAAGTCTCCATAATAGCCCAGTATAGAGAAGTCTCATTCAGATGATATTATACCTTTGAATGGACCTTTACAAAATAATTTAGAACGTCTCTCATCACTGGGTTGTTGAGGTTTTAATGTATTGAGACATTTATGATCAGGCTGAGTGCTGTAAATCATAGAAACAGTGATGCAATGCTACCCTACATTAGATGAAGGCTGAAAATATAATGTAAGATTAAGGAAGTCCCTAATAGACTGTATCAAATGTGTCATTAGGGATGTTTTGTTTTGTTTGTTGAGATCCCCATGAATGTCAGGTACTGAACAAAAAATAAAAAAAAATATGTTGTGTTATATTTTGATTGTCTTCTGACAAATAAAGCTTGTTTGAAATCAGAGGGTGGAGACAGCCACTAACTGACCAAAATTAACCATAGAGTTTAGAATGCTGTAGACAGAGAACAGACAGGAAGTAATAAGACAGGGGTGAGAAATGATCTCAACTCTTGTAAATAGAGGAATGGTAGAGGTAGGAAGTGACTGGTGGCTAATCCCTGATGTGAGAGTCCATTCTGTTTGCTCTGAATATGTTTTATGGCCATTGGTTGGTAAAGAAGATGTTTTGGCCTATGGCAGGGCAGATTATAGGAAGGTGAGAATTCCAAACAGAGATAGAGGAGGAAAGAAGGTGGAGTCAGACAGATGCCATGTAACTGCCAAAGGAAAAGGTTCTAGAACCTTACCAGTAAGCTACAGTATCGTGGCAATACACAGATTAAAAGATATGGATTAATTTAAGATGTGTGAGCTAGTTAGGAATACACCTAAGCCATTGGCCATGCAGTGTTGTAGCTATTATAGTTTCTGTATGATTACTCAGGTCTGGGTGTCTGGGAAACGAAAGTAGTCTTTGTTTACAACTGGCAACCAAATTTTCAGCAATTTACATCTACAAAAAGCCTCAAAAAGCTTAAAAAAAGGGATTCTAGACCCACAAAAAGGGTGTCAATTAGAGCTTCGTGGTATGCGCATTACAGATTGTATGCCTATTACGGATAGGCTTTGTTTGCTGGTGGTTAGCAGAGGAGTGGATCATTGAAGAAAGGCTTCCTGACCAAGTGTTAGCAATAAAAACCTCACAGCTCTTTTAAGAGGCCTTGCCACAAAACACTTAAAGGGTGTTTATAAGCAGCCACTGGTATGCTTCTTAGTGTCGGTATCGACTTAGAAACTCCACTGAATTTTGGCAAAAAAAAAAAAAAAATTGCTCCTGCCAGTACCTTTGCCATGAAGCCAGTCTCTCAGGAAGACAAAGAGTGGGACAGATCCAGCCATCAAAGCCGAAGCTAATCCTAGCCATATCACTTAGCAAATCAAATATTTATGTGGTCAGGAAAAGATAAAGATATACAATAATAACAGATTCAAGCAGAATAAAAAACATATAAACAGTTTATACTGTGTTTAAAAATATATGGCTGAAAAGATCAATCCAGACTAAACCTTCATCTGGCGATGAATGGAGATAGAGACAGAGACCCACATTGAATCACTAGACTAAACTCCCAAGGCCCAGATGAAGAGCAGAAGGAGAGAGAATATGAGCAAGGAAGTCAGGACCGCGAGGGGTACGTCCACCCATGGAGACAGTGGGACTGATCTAATGAGAGCTCACCACGAGCATGTGATCAAAACGGACTCTCTAAATGTGGCTGACAATGAGGGCGGACTGAGAAGCCAAGGAGAATGACACCAGGTTTTAATTCTACTGCATACACCGGCTTTTTGGGAGCCTAGTCTGTTTGGATGCACACCTACCTAGACCTGGACCTGCTAGCTGGAACCTTGCTGATAGGCCATGGGCCTCATGGTAAAATATAAAATAATAAAAATGGGTTAACCAAATATATAAGAGCTATCTAGCAATACACTTAATGATTGGCCAGCAGTGATTTAAATAATATAGTTTGTGAGTGATTATTTTGTGATTTGGGCAGCCAGGAATGAAAAGTGGCCTCCTACTACATTTAAGGACTATTATATTGCCACTACTATCATAATACTTTGGTTTTAAATTGGCTCTTTAACTGCTTTTCTTAAGGTATAAGATTAATATATATATATGCATTAAACTTTTGTCATGATATTAATGGTGATATAGAGTAATAAGTGACTTTAGAAATAGGTTTCATCTACCTTCCTGTACATAATTTTGGGCTTAAGTCTTTCAGTTTTCTGCAGTGAACCACGAGCACACCTACCAGTGACCTTTGAAGTCTCCATAAGGAGGACGGAGTCCCACAATAACAATTCCTCCAGGACGATGATAACATCCCTAAAATGAAAAATGCCACCTAAAGAATGGCTTTGGACTACAAACTGTTCAGAACAATTTTGAGGTGGCTAGCTAAGATGATCCAAACAAACAAATGACTCTAACAAGGACTTGAAGATAAGCCCTTCACTTTCCCATTACATAAAGACTGGACATGATACAGCTACCTCTCCAAGGACTTGACAATTAAACTGAATTTTACCTTTCATGATCTCCCAAAGATAGCATAACCCCAACCCCCAGACAACAGGATGTAAATTTAAGAATATGACTCTCACATTTCCAAAGGTAGAGTGGGTGGCTTTTTGACATTCAATGGGCTAAGGATATTTGTCATTGTTTAGGGGAGTTGGTTACCAGTTGCTATCGGTTACAGCCAGGAGGAAAATTGAACAAAGGAGACTACATTCAGAGTTCTTGTTTTGAAAAGAAAATAAAGGTGGATAGAGATGTAATAAAATAAAACAAGTAGATTGTTAAATCTACTTATAAAAAAATCAAATACTAGTTTTAAATGTTTTACATTGGATTAGACTTTTGTATATTAATACAAATTTGAGATTAATTTTGTTAGAACATACTTTACATATATTTTTACTCTTGTTCAAGGTATTGTACTTATACAACTCATTTAGTAATGTAATGCAAATTTATAGTCCTTGAAACTTATAATTACCAACTGTTTAGGACCAATAAGGAAATGTATGTTAGTAGTTAAAGTAGTTAATCATCTATTATAATTAAAGTTGTAGTCACATTAGGTATGTTTTCAAGGTCAAACAAAGATATATTTTAGATAGATGGGTCATCTTCAAACACTTTAGAGTTCTACATAATATGGCATTAAGATGTTTTAACATAACTTAGATTCTTTTCTTTAAATGACAATGAAGTATGTCTGCTCCTGGTAGTACCAATCTACTTCATAGAAGATAATGGGCATTGAAGAAACTCTACATGGAGTTTGCTTTGTGACAAAAGTAAGTCACTGAGCAGGAAAATGCCCATACCTCAACTGCTGACAGTATGCTGTCTTAATTGGACAATCAGGACACAAAAGAGAGTGACTGCCAAGCACTGTAAAGACAAGGTGGGACAGCCCTTCAGAATATCCTTCTTCAAGAAAAGTCTGTCGAATATTCTAGGCCTCTAGGGTGAAGATGGATGCAAAGGAACTTTGAGTGACTGTCCATGTAGCCAGCTCTGTCTGTCATTTCTTATGTATTTGGAAGTTGCTTGCTTGTACTTCCTACTTACTCAGTTAACAATATTTTCTTCTTGGGTCTCTGAGGGAATTGGAGACTAAATTGTTATAGTTTCCTTATTTACCAGACATAGAAAACAAACTATGGCAGAAAGTAAATTAGGTGCAAGACTTTGGACTCAGCATAGATAATGAAGTATTTTCTCTGAATTTGTCAAATGCAAAGGGACTAGACATTGTTGATGCATTTACAGCCTATATATATTATATATAGTTATTGTATTTATTATATATAATTTTTCTTATATTAGTTATAGCCTTCTTTTTTATTTTAGACAAAAAGGGAAAATGTAGTGATGTTTCATTTGTATTTTAACAAATAATGCTTGACTGAAGATCAAAACACAAATAGCTACACTAGTTAGCCATAGATGCTGAGCAGTGGTGGTGCACACCTTTAATCCCAGCACTAGAAAGGAATATAGGGTGGGATTAGACAGGAACTAGCTCTCTTTCAGTCGAAAGACTTCACAGAAGTAAGAGCTCTGTACTGGCTTGGCTGTTTTGCTTTTCTGATCTTTAGATTGAACCCCAATATCTGTCTCTGCATTTTTACTATTAATGCTACAAAAAGTCTTGGATGAATCTGAGTTCTTCAAAAGTGGAATGTAAGTTATGCTTTTAAATTGCTAAAACAATCAAGAGCAAAAGGGGAAAATGAAAACAAGGACAAAAGTGCCTGTCTGAGTCACGTGAAAGCAAATGTGGCCAGATTTATGTCAAACTATTGTTTCTAGGGATATCAAAAATGGCAAAAAGTCAAATTCATTGCTTGTGAGATCTGGAAAACCTTTAAGCCTAAACAAGGTTTAGTGAGGGGGATGAGTGGTAGATGAATACAGATGAAAAAGATGGTGCATGTCCCAAGAGCAGGGAGTGAAGTGTGTACATTTCTCTCCAACAAGATGGTACAGGACTGGAAATTTTTTGCTCAGTCCAGGGTCCACTTTGCAACCTAGTAGGGCCAGTGGGGGTAGCACCAGAGGTCTGCATGTCAGATGTAGAGATTGTTGACTCTGGAGCCACACAACAATTGGTAGTGTAGCATACTTCCCTTTGACTCTTTGCTGAGAACAGAAACCAGCTGTAGCTCCAACAAGCCCAGAGATATGGGGACTAGTGACAGACTAGTGGCAGCAGCCCATGATGAGGAGGTGGCAGAATATAGCAGAATGCTTGTGGAGAGAAAGGGGTTAAGTAAGGTAGCCTCTCCTCTCCATGTCACAAACCATGATTTCTTGAAGAAGCTTTGGATACTATTCGTGATGTATCTAGACCATGTTAATATTTTTTCTTTATTAACCCTTTAGCTGCTGATCCTACCCATGCTACTAAAATTAACCCTGATGAAAACCATTGTGTCACCAGGGTGCTATTTGAATGAAGCTGTTCCTCTGCTCTGTCACTGGTGCCCTAACAAATGTTTCAATATATGTTTTCCTCCAAAAGAAGCAATCACATTAACAAAGAAGAGAAAGAGTAGAAAAACACAGCTCCAGTTTGCATTCAAACACAATTTAAAACAATGCAGTTTCATTACAAGTACTAGAATAAACATTAATATGGTTTGTACCGAAATGTCTAGATAAAAGCTCACAAAGCTTATTTGAATGAGAAAATAAAACATACTGCTGATGATAAATATTTTGTCTCTTTGGTTTGAATGGCAGATGTTCGTTCTTATCATTTAAATATTCCTTAGTCAAAGTCAAATAGTCTGTTACAGGAGAAATTTCAATCCCTGCACCATTCACTAATCCAGTTATCTTTAAACTTCAACTACTCTTCTAAATTTTAGGACAAATTTATATAAAACCTGCAAGTTATTCCTGGACCACATATCTCATATGGTGTCCAAATTACTCAAATATTTCATATTATACTAGCTATACAGAAAAATGGTATGGGGATAATATACAATGTAGATAAAATTATAGAGTTTGGGGTAAACAAGGTTTATTAAATTTAACATCATGATATCTTTTATTAGTAGTATTTATTTGACAGCAAATACAGTCTTTTTTAGATTTTTTTCAATTTCTCTCACTTAAATTTTTACAGAAGTGCTTGGGACTTGTATATAGTTTGTTGAAATTGGGGTGCCGGGGTTGCGTCCCCAACACCCCAGCAGCCTGGCTAGCTTATGCCCGAAATAACAACACACAAACTGTATTCATTTAAACACTGCTAGGCCCATTAGCTCTAGCCTCTTACGGGCTAACTCTCGCACCTGGTCTAACCCATTTCTAATATTCTGTGTTAGCACCCCAAGGTGTGCTTACCGGGGAGATTCTAGCCTACGTCCATCCCGAGTAGGAGCTTCATCGCGTGCGTGCCTCAGAGAGCTGGGCCATCCTGTCCGCCTGCTAGACAGGAGCATCTGGCTTCTCTGAGCAGAGCTGCGTGTGTTCTGACCTCACTTCCTCTTCCGCCCAGTTCTGTTTACTCCACCCACCTATGTTCTAACCTATAGGACCAGCCAAGCAGTTTCTTTATTTTAACCAATGAAATCAACAGATTGATATATGACACTCCCATATCAATAGTTGAAGAATTGGCCAGAAATGTACCACATAGAATGGTAGAGGTGAAGGTGATAAGATGGTCTACTGTGATAGAGAATTTAAAGTGAAGAAAGCAGGAGAAAGAGAGAGAGAGAGAGAGAGAGAGAGAGAGAGAGAGAGAGAGAGAGAGAATGAAAATGACAGAGACCTTTTGCCAAGTCAAAATATATAGCTGTAACTTTGCTAACTTCCCTTGACTGGTCTGAGACACTGCCTTAGATCTGAAACTGTTAATGTACATAATACACAGACATTAGCCAGCTGGGAGGCCATTAAGTAAGGATTCCACCTTTCGTTTTTCTCTGGTAACAATAGAAAAGGAAGCTTAATAATTGCCCCTTGTTAGAATTTAAAATACCACAGAGAAAGGTGGAGATATCTGGGATTCGTTGAAGTCCATTAAGGGAAAGCTAGTTTCTCCTAGTAAGAGGAATGGATTCTGAATTCTACCTCTGACCCTATGTGGAAACATGACATTTTAATCTGCCATAAAGATTACAACATTATAGAACATTTCACCTCCCCTTAAGAGTTAATCCAAGAGCCTGTCAATCATATGCCCTATAGTACATTCCTCAGGAAAACTTATTCACCTGAAGACATGCTAAGGCAATGGGAGTAGTAATTATCTCCATAATGAGATAAAAATCTTCTACTCCCCAGACACTCCTCCTTCATTTAGTTGCTTGCATATCTTCATTGCTAACCCTGCCTGTATTCAAATTCAGGAGTAACTTTCTTTTTGTAAATTTTTATTTGTGTTTCAGATAATGACCAAATGCCTAGGTATACATTCTTGAAAAGTCTGGATCTTTTCTCTGTTTTTCGGAAGACACGTCTTTTTCACAGCTACTAGATGACTTTGAAACCTAGGTTAAAAAGCATACATTTCTTTCCTCTACCCCTTTTCTTCGGGAAACTGTTAGTTCTTTTATACATTAATAAAAATGGTCTTGAGAATTCCTTCTGACTCAGCTTTTAAATTCTTTAGTCAACACTAAAAACTCAAAGAATGGCATGTAACAAAATTCCTTAATTCCCATGTAACAAAACTTCTCTTAAATATAATCTCTGACACAAGTCAACACAGAATCCTAGTGGGGACCAAAGATTTATGATTGCAATATTTGAATGCAACTAATCCTTTTATATTGGCAAAACAACAAGCTATCAGTGAACCAGGTTAGTCAATATAGGAACAGGACAGACGTCTCATTTTTCCATACTGCCTTTTCAAACCCTCTAAGATGCCAATTGTTTTTGTAGGAATACTGAAGCTCATCCTCTATAATGCAGAGACGCCAAAGGAAATACAGTTATGAATACCATTATCTTGTCAATGCTGAGGCAAGAGCATCATCCCATGGGCTGAATACCCAGTAGGGTACAAAGAATATAAGCTAATGGCATCTTTGAGCAAGTAAAATATAAGCAGTCTCTATGAGTAATGAAATACTTGTGGAAACTTAAAGCACAAATAAAAATGGTACCAGCAAAGAGAAAATGCTCAACTGACTTCTTTTAGTCCTCTAGTTCACAAGGCTTTCCGAGTTTAGATCTTCTTTATAGAAGGACACCACCACTTATAGCTTGAACAATAGGAAGCAGAGTTATTCAGAAATGTAGGTATAGTTGTTTGAATGAGAATGGCTCTAATAGGCTCCTTTGCTTGAGTGTGTGTTTCCCAGCTGGTGGACTATTTATAAAGGATTACTAGGTACAGTCTTGTTGGAGAAGCTATGTCACTGGGACTGGACTTTCTTAGGACTTGAGGGGTAGGGGGAAGGGTGAGTGGTGGAGCAGTGGGGGGAATGTGAGGAGGGTAGGAGGAGGAAATTTTGAATGGTATTATTTATAAAGCAATAAAAATAATATATAAGTATAAAATTATATATATACTATATTTGATTATATCTACTTATAATCTTACTTTTTTCTCCCTTCATTTCACACTACAATTTGTGTGTGTGTCTATTATTACTTCCAGTTCAGAGATTTTATAGGATTCCTAAGTCTGCAAATGAATGGATCTCTGTCTTTTTTTTTTTTTTTGAGTCTCTTAGTGGACTCTTCTTTTTCTTCTGTATGTTTGTTTTGTCATTTTTCTATGTGTTAGTTTTTGTTTTATCATATTCCATTATATTAATTATATTAAATTATGTCTTATATCATTGTTCCTTAGAAATTTGTTTTCTAATGAGAGACAAAAAGTGGGTGGATCCAGGTGGGAGGGTAGATGGTGAAAAACTAGGAGAAATACAGGGAGGGAATAATGTAATCAGGAAATATTTTTATGGCAAAAAAAACTATTTTCAGTAAAATGGAAAATTAAACAAAGATGGAAAGAAAAAGGCAAGAAAAATTAGTGTGCAGGAGAGTAGGTGAAGGAGGTGGAAGGTAAGTGTTTTAGCTATACACCGATCTCCCTTGAGAATCAGTAGATCTTAAAATGCTTGGGAAAGAGAAGAGGAAAATAGAATGTACTATTTCATTTCATTCATTGTTGAAGTAGTACCCAGTTTATGCCGTCACAGAAAATAAAATGCTGAATCCTTGAATACACAGAATAAAACAATTAATTTAAGAGAGTAGCAGTGAGAAGGTAAGAGATGGCAAATACACGCTTGTCTATTTTTACCATTTATCTGCATTTCTTAACAAATAAACGAAGGAAAATTTAAAAAATTATTTTATCAGCAGAATTGCATGAATAAACATATATCAATCAATTCATTCTTTATCCTTCCTTGTTCTCATCACACTTTGTTAATATTTCACATTTATTTTACAAAAGGATACAGGCAACACATAAATACTCATGACTGCTCAAGGTGCAGAGGGTAATGGAGGAATCAGTGTCCTGTACTCAACACAACACTTTTATCAACAGCCCTAAGGCTCGGGGAACATCACAAAATAGGGAGTAGATTAAAAGAGCAAGACAAAAAAGAGTGAGAAAAACAATACAATGTTATTTGCTAGTTATAACATACCCATTGCAATCATGAATTGATAGCAGTTGTGTCTGCTATGTTGGGCACGTAAATAATTAGTCATGGATATAGTATGAGTCCTTGGAGCACTTCCCTTCCCTGCTGATCTATTGACAACTGATGGTTTCTAGGAGAGGGCAATCGTTGTCTTCAGGTGTGTATCCATAGTGCACCAATCAAGCAACATTCAATAGCTCCAAACCCACAGCCACAAATGAACTTGGTTTAACTCAGTGTGTCATAAAATTAAAAAAAATGCATGAACCTTAACTCTGAATAAGGGAAAGGGTTGGAGGAAGATGGGAAAAGATGGAGTGAGTAATGAGGATATATTATATGCATGCATGAAATGGTCAAAGATTAATGGACAAAAATGCCATATTTTGAAGTAGATAATGAAAAACATATGCCAGCTTCAGGTGAAATTGCCATATACTATAATAGGTACACTATGTTACACATTGTTAAAATATATTCTCTACAACCTAAGAAGTAGTAATTGAATTCTAAATTCACTTACTACTTGTGTGCCATACCTTATTCATTATGCTACTTTCCACTGATTAGATAATTACATTTTAATCATGAAATGTAAGGAAAAATTACTAAGCATATATGTTGTATTTTCCTCCCTATTTATAATTCCACCATATTAAAAATGTAAATGAATCATAGTCAACAGGGATGTGTAATTATGAGACTGTTTTACTGCATTAGTGTGCTAATAGTATAAATGTCTTCTCAGCCCTGATCATGTTCCTGTGTTCCAAATTCATTCAAATTACTAAACACCTAATACTTACAAAGCTCTCATAAAGAAATGTACACATTACTCCTGTACTCAAAAACATTATAGTCTAATAGGAGATCACACATTGCTATTAATTTGAGATGTTGCTTAGTGATTTTCTTGATATGAAACCTTAATAGCTCTAGGAGTAGTGTGGTAAGCTCATAA
The DNA here is from genome assembly GCA_963919715.1 of Microtus obscurus. Taxonomy (NCBI): domain Eukaryota; kingdom Metazoa; phylum Chordata; class Mammalia; order Rodentia; family Cricetidae; genus Microtus; species Microtus obscurus. Next base: position 1,411,403 of record CAWTZC010001932.1, on the reverse strand, counting down.
GACTAAAAAAATTCTACAAATATTACAAAGTTGAAACTCAGGAGATTCATACAGATGAGTTATAATAGTGAGCTTCTCAGATCACCCAACTGCCTCTTCATTACATGGAGAACCCCAGAGATGCAGCTTTTTTGTGAGTCAACCCCAATATTGGAAAGGATTTTTTCTTTTTTTTTTTTTGGTTTTTTGAGACAGGGTTTCTCTGTAGCTTTGGTGCCTGTCCCGGAACTAGCTCTTGCAGACCAGGCTGGCCTCGAACTCCCAGAGATCCACCTGCCTCTGCCTCCCGAGTGCTGGGATTAAAGGCATACGCCATCATCGCTAGGCTTGGAAAGAAATTTTTTAATGATGCAGTTGCTTTTGAGTTATCTATGCTTCTGTCAGACAGCCCACACTCATATGCTATAAGTCCAATAAACTCAATGCTCCATCAAGTTGGACTTTGGTGGAATTTGTAAAATGATCTGTTGTGGTTGCCTTCTGTTCACATTTTCCTGGAATATGTTAATAGAAAGCACAATTGGTGGCATGATGGTAGCAAAGGTGACTTTGGGAGGTGAACTTGCATGATGTCTGCTATGGATGACCAGGCAAGTACTGAGGCTGAACTGGCTACATGTAGAGCATCCATAAGGGTGATATCAACAAGGCAGCCTTCTCCCATGTTGTGTGTGGTGTGTGATTTCTTGTTATGATGGTGTCTATGTGGGTCTTGATATGTGTAATAAGACATAGGTGGTAGACTATCTGTGAATGAACTCCTAAGGTGGCTATATGCTTTCTTGAGTAGTGTTTGCTACAGTTGAAGTACTAGAGAATGCATTTTAGTTCTTGAGAGTAGCATAATGGGATAAAATTGTTTTAAGTTGAACGTTCTGTCTTGCTGTTACTATGTCTAATATAATGAGCAAATTTTGCCAAGATGGCCAAAGGGACTTGCTTATGTAAGGGAGGAAAGGTGCATACCTTTTAGCATCTTCCACATTTTCTTCTGACCTATTGGGTAAATTTGACAGAAAGAAATTATGAGGTACTGGCTTGTTGCAAACAGATTGGGGGAGTGAATAGGAAAAAGTATAAATTGTACATATGCTAATTATCTCCTCCTAGGAGCCAAAAAAAAATTGGAACCCATGAAAAGAGCCAAATAACAAGGAAGGAGAGTGAAGTAAAAGTGATAGAGGATGCCCCTCAGGACAGAATTTCAATATAGATAAAGGAAAAATCCGTGACTTAGCGTGATGAGGGGTACAACAGCACTTAAAACAGCCAGTGAAAAAGATAATGGTTGTCAAGAAATATTCCACCTCTGAAGTACTTGAATTGAGAAAAACTTTAAGGAAGTAGTAAAAAAAAATTCTGTGGCCTTGAGAGTCAAGCTGTGGCACATGGGGGCAGATAGGATCAGTCTAAATTTTATTGAAACATAGAAACAGAGAAAACTTAACTGCTATCTTTCAGTGATAGTATAACCCAAGGCTGCACAACCCAAGGCAATGTGAGGGAAAGACAACTCTCGGTGGACTGGCTCATAACATCAATTCGAAACGCTTTGGCTGAGATACATATACACACCAGGAACTGGAATATAAACAAAGAAGAAAAGTTGTAGCTGAAGGAAAAGGATGCAAAGAATGCTATGTATGATACCTAGTTCTCAGGAGAGTTAAGAAACAAACTGATTCAGCAGAAATTACGAGATGATAAGGGGCTTTTTTTTTTTTTTTTTTTTTCTGAGCCCAATGAAGTCTTGATCTTCAAGGAATAAGAAAGGGTTTGGCAGTTCTCAATGACTTCAGCAAATGTGTACATTAGGTTCACAGAGTGCTAAAGACAACAGAAGATAAGTAAAGAAGCATATCTATGCTACTTGGGAATGTCACAAAATATACGTCAGATAGAGTTCTTTTGCAAAATTCTGCTGGGAAACCAAACACTTTGCTGGAAAGCCCTTGGAAATGTTCAACACCTGACCACTATTTCACCAAAGAAATAAGAGGGAATAATACAGTGAGATACAGGTGATCCCACTGCATTCTTTGCTATCCAAAAGGAGATCTGGGGTGGAAACCATTCCAGAATCCTTAAACGGAGTAGCTGTGGTTGCCTGACAATACATACATGTCAACTGGAGATCCCACATTGAAATAAAGATTTATTGATTTCCCACTAATAAGTGAAATACTTGGGCTTTAGTAAATTCTGACTCAAATGTTCCTTAATTCATGATAATCTTCCAAAGCATAAGGAGGGATATACAGCAACAAATGAATATGCAGGTCAAATAGGACCAGTGAAGAGGACTAACTTTGTTCTAAGGGAAGACAATTATAACCTCCATTACTGTACTGTGCTCAATTTTTTTTCATTGCAAGAGAAGGTTCTGTGGGTAGAAATAATGCCGAGGCACACCCTATGTGCCACCTTCACCCACAGAGAGTTTTGTCTGAGTACTGACTGTAGAGGTAGCCATATGTGGCTGATGGTGATGTGAGTTTGCAAATATACATTCTGTATGTAGTACCATAAATATCAAACACGACAGACTGCCTGGTATCTGTTGAAATGAAAGAAACCATCAAGGAGTGAGGAAAGTTTGACACTATTAAGCAAAGCAAAAGGTCTTTAAACAGTCCACTGTGTTCTGTTAATAAGACTGATAACTTCAGGAGAATGATAGTATATTAAATAGCAATAATAAATTAGGTGGTTTTCAAAATCCATGGTATTATACCCAACATCGTTCTTTTGTTAGAACAAATAGTACACAGGATGAGAGTATTTCCATTGGTCCTTACACATGGATTTTATATTCTCCTAGTTGCCGAGTCTTTAGAATATTTTGTATTTGTTTGGAATGAATAGCAGTGAACTTATTACTATTTGGAATATATTAACATGAGCTATGTTATTTTTATATGTAATTGATATATCTAGTGTCTGTATCATACCATAAAATATTGTAATAATTGCATATATTTGATTTTAAAGTATAAAATTTAATAATTGTAATAATTTTTATAAATAATATTATAAACATGAAACCATTTCTTTATTCTGATGATTCAGTTGTCTTCCATATGCTATGATATGACATTTTGATTTATTAGATTCAAAACAATTTCTACTTTCATCTTACATTTTTCTATAACCTATTGTTAACCTATTTTCCTCTATAACCCATCTTGAAAGAAATATGTTGTCCAATTTCTAAATATTTTATGACATTCTTCATAATTTCTTTTAATATCTTCCAATTTAATTCCACTCTATTAGAAAATATTTTAAATCAGAATTTTAGGTACTATAATTAGAACTTTTAATTCTATTTGATTTCTGTTCAGATGGAGGCAGAACCTTTGTTTCAGTTGGCTGTATGTGCATATCCAGCTTTCCCAGCACCATGTCCCAGAGGTTGCTGTCTCCAGGGCATGCTGCTACTGTCTCATTGAACATCACTTAGCCATAGTGAGCTTCTCTGTTGGAGGACTGTTGAGTTTCAGTTCTCAATTTTCTGTTTAACACATTGCTATCCGGTTTGAAATCTTGGTACCTCAACTTCAGTGTCATTATGTGGGTTCATCTGAATAGCACCCAGAACACATCAGATATGAAAAATAACTTTTTCCTTGCCATTTTTCTGTTTCAAGTGTGATATATAATTGGTACTCTAGTATCTATGTAGGATAACCTGGTGATCTTATGAGTAAGACAGGGCAGAAACTGAATGTTGACTCCTTGATGACATTTTGGAAGACACATCACGTGTCTAGTCTTTTATATTGGAAGTATATCTATAAACAATGACTCATTTTATAGGGCATGGGGTCATTGCTGCTCTGAGATGACATGATAGTTTTGAACTTCTTGTCCATTTAGTTTGAACTATAGTGATCAATTCACTACTTTTATCACTTTAGAGATTAAGTGAAATGATATATCAATATGCTAGCTATATTTTAAACATAAAGTAACTTATAAAATTACTTCTTTGAGAAGACCACACATTGCAAGGCCTATTTTCTTTTTGCAAATTGTAAGTCTATGCAATCAATAAAAACGGGCTTTGGAAATAAAGAGCATGTACAGATGTCCCTATAACAAGACAACATCTTAGGAAACAAATTGCATATTGAAAATACTGTCATTTGACAAATTCTTCTTTTTCTTTTAGCATATCTAATCTAACAAACACTATCACTTAACATAGCCTATCTTAAATGAACACATGTGACCTACAATAAGCTTATAGCCAGGCAAAATCATCTAACTGAAGATTTATTTTTAAAACATAAAATGACCAAAACTGTCAAAAAAGTTAATCAGAGGGACACAGGCCATAACGGCTGGAAAAGATTTGCCAAGATCAAAGGAAATAATGGCGGAATTGGAAGCTGGTTGTTCACATTGTAGCAATGCACAGGATACAGAATAACAACTGGGGCCAGGATATTAAGCTTTAAAGCACGCTCCTGTTGTACTTCCTCCAGAAGGGTCAGCCTTTAAAGGTATCATAACCTTCCCAAACAGCACCACCAGCTGGGGACAAAGTGTTCATGTTCAAACTACAACAGGTTCATGTATTCAAAAAACTGTAAAGCAATGAGTTGATCTACTGTGTAGTTTGGGAGAGTATGTACAATGTAACATAACAAACAAGCTAGGTAATAATTTAAATTATGTTGTAGTTTAGTGATAAAAACCCTTTCAAAAGGAATTTTCTTCCTCCCATATATAAGATGCAAACGTGCTGGGAGGATTTCACACACTATAATTAAAGTATGTATGTGACACTCCCTGTATAAATGGAATTGTTTGGATACTTTTTAATGGAAAACATAGAAATTGACTTACTCTTACAAAAAAGTGTGTTCAACCATTGAAAAGTTTAATTTTAACATGTGTATATATATACATATGTATGTATCAAAAGTTAAACAAAATTTCAATATATGTAAAACTTGCTTGAAATATTAGGACAAAGTATGATTCTCTTTGGTTCATAAAGTTGTTCCATATACATTTTGCTGTTGCATTAATTTTCTACACAGTTTGCTCACAGGATCAAATCATTCTACTGCTGGAATGTGTGAGTATATGAACATTCCTTTGTAGTCACTAAAGATAATTTTTAGAATGTCACCTTTAGAACTGGTTTTTTAGGGTAACATGTATCTAGTCTTTCTGTCATCCTTATAGTTACATTGCCTGATATATTATATATCTTCTTTGGCTAAAAAGAGGTAAGTTAATATTGTATTTTTTGTTTTATACTAAGCAACCAGAAATCTTTTTTTTTTCTCATCCTTGTAGTGGATAATGTTACCTTTGCATTATGGGAAGTCTCGGGTGTGTTAAAATAGAAACCAGGAACAAGACTGAAAAAATAATATTTATTTTAAGAACATATGCACAACTTGTTTTATCATGGGACCTTGCATCCATAATATGTAATTTTAGCACACTCCTGACTAAGATTTTTTTAAGAAAAGCTAAGTAGGTAATAGCATTAAACCTGCATAATTTGCTGGCTTGTAAGGTAAGGCCATAGGCAAGACATACTTGTTTTTTGTCTTACCCCTTACCTTTAAGTCAAACTCAAGGTCAAATTGGACATTCGATACCCTGACTCCAAACATAAAGTGTTCCATGGGCTCTCATTTTCTATCTCTTACATTTGATCCTTTACTACTTTACTGGTTTATTAATGAAAATACAGAAATATCATTAAAATGACTTGATTAATAAAAACACATGTTCTAAATAAGATAGAAAATATGATTGGTTAATATCAAAAGTGAAAGTGTTAATTATCCCGTGGTAGACTGGCTCTTACCTTAGTCCTAATGTAGAGGCAGATATTTATCTTTAACTACCCCAGAGCAAAGACTCTGCGAAGAAGACAGTTACCTTTGGAACCATATTTATCATGTAAATAGCTCAGAAAAGGATACTGCCAGTTACATCTTTAAAATACAAAAATGCATGCATTTCACTATTTTGTAAATGCCAGAGAGATGCTGCATCCGTTAGAGTTAACGGTGCGGCACTTTTGTATTCAGTAGCATGAATCATTAATCATGAGACAGGCCATATTCTTGTACCGCTTCTGCTTTCATTACTTGGCCTAATTAAACAGTTCTCTGAACTGGAATCTCAGATTCCTCTGTTACAGATTATCATTAATTATGGTGAAAGTGCTCAGAGATGTTGGACTCAATTATATTCTACTCAACTCTGGCAGCGTGTGATTCATTGCACAGCCTGCTCTGCAGATGTACTCTTTTCTTATCTCACACTCCCACTTTTGTAAATTGGGCTCTGGCAGCCAACAAACTAAGAGTTATGTGCTGCGTTTTCATTAAAAACATGTTGGAGAAGCACAGACCAATTAAGGATTCTGTATTTTATAAGGAGTGATGAGATGAACAGTGGATTCTGGGAGAATTAGCTCAGTGAAGAAGCAATCTCAATTCCATTGTATGGCTAAATTTGTTACCTCTTTTGGTTGGTTGTTTGGGGACCAGTTGCTGGAGTTTCTGTTGTAAAACTTTTTAAATTTAAGGTAGATCGATTTATGGTTAGTCAATAGGACTTTATAAAAAAAAATATTTGCTTGGTGCCTGTGTGAGCTACTGGAAGACATTTCCAGCGACATATGCCAAGCACATTATAGCTCAAAAGACACCAATTTCATTAATTTTGACAGTAATTTTCTAGGGTAGGCAATGAAATGTGTCCTATAGTCCTGGGTTTCATACAACATTGGCTAATGTGCTCATAGACAAAGGCTGAATATCATGATGTTCAGGATGTTGGTGGTATTTGAGATATATGCTTGGGATAAAAAAAGGGTATGATTTGACATATGGCATATGCAGATCAAATTATCCCAAACCACCTCTACTACAGCTATAACATATTTATTTAAGGGTTTCCTGTTTTTCTTTCTTTTTCCCCCCTTCCTTCATTATACCCTCTTTCTTTTCTCTATTCCTCCTTATTTTTCTTTCCTTCTTCTTTCTTTCTTTCCTTATTTCTTTCCTCCCTCCTTTCATCCTTCAATAAAAAATTATTATTGCATAAATTCTGGAAACTTAAAATATATTTTTACTAAATAAGAAGACCAAAATTCACAGTAGAATGCTTTTCTGGCTTCCCTATTGGCTACAAAACTATACCCCAAACTGCAGACTGTAAGTCCATTTCCTTGTAGCTTTTCCTAAAATAAAAGAAAACTAGTTTATCAAATTCAAATATAAATACACACAATAAAGAATTGGGTAACTTTAAGGGCTGTCCAGTAGGAACTTAGATGGTCTTTGATAACTCAAGGTTTTAGAGAAACTTAACTGTCTTGGTAAAAATACAAACAAGTTTGAGACAAGTGGAAGTTCCGCTCTAGCTTCCTTTGGAGTCATGCAATTTAAAACATAATAGAAATTATTCGCTTGTAGAGCAGCTATTCTTAAAGTCCATTTTTATATAATTTATTTGGAAAACATTTTTAAAATCAAAGTGTACATAAAAATTTAAGTGAATATTGGCATGAATATTTTGTACAATTTTCTGTCTGTGTTTTTATTAATAAAATGTTGTAATCTTGCATTCATTACAAGATTTTCTTAAACAAATCACATATCAGGATACAATTTTATCATTTTATTTCCAGGAACAGAAGAAAGCAATATATCTAGGATTAAAATCTACTCACTTACATAAACAAACAAGGCTCCTTACCTGACAAATCTGTGCTCATAACTAACAGGCTAGCAAAAAAAAAAAAAAAAAAAAAATAGATCTGATTTGTTCAAGTTCAATATAAGGTGGAAATTTCTCTCTTCTTTAATTCCACTTTAAAAGTGTGGTGTGAAACCAAATTGCCAAAATTACCTCTGTCTCTTTGTTTCTTACAAGAGAGGTTAAGAAATACAGACCTATTGCAAAACTGCTCCTGGGGTCACTTGCACACAGTGTTCGGGTGTGAGTCAACTCCGCAATCCACATGTCCCTTTGCCCCTTTATCCCTCCTTCACAAACATCACCTTTGCTTGTTTGATAATAAAGTTGTCCTCAGTTGCATCTTAAATACATTTCCTATACTTTTTCTTGGATATGTTCCTTCACAGAATCAGGTACAGCAGTGTAGGAAGAGAGCACTTTCCGTCATCTTTATAATAACTAGAAATTTAGATTTTCGTTCTTTCTAAATATCTTTAATTTTACGGAGCTATAAGCCATTGTATATTCACTTTTCTTGAATGCAGGTTAAAATGATAAGATATTTAAAATAAAATGGAAGAATCAAAGTTCTAGGTGTAAGCCTTTTGGCTTAACAGTCTGTAGGTTTTCATATCCCGCTGTAGTTTTGGGTTTTAATATATATGAAAATCAGTGGTCTTGTATCTATGCATATGTGTCATCTATAATATAATTTTGACAGATGGAGAGCTGGATAAATCTAGTCCCTGACTGTAGAAAGGCCTTGGCTTGACTTGCACCCTACCAAAACTTGTTTAAAAAGGCATTCACGTGTATTTATTTTTTAAATAAAAATTCATCTTTTTTTTTTAAGTCTGCCCTTCTCTCTCATTGAGATGCTGGCTTCCTCTCCTTGCCTGTCCCACATCCGCATTCTACCTGAGTTGTGTTTTTCTAAAACAGTATTACTCCATGCATAATGCCGACAACTATACCATTCTACATCTCTTCCTTATTAAAAATAAATATGTTACCTTGCCCCTGTTTGCACCATCTAAAATTCTGACAATATCTTACTTAAAAAAAAAAAAAATACAGACGTAGAGACCAGGAAGCCGTTTCTTCCGTGAGCCGCTCTAGACAGACTGCTCATTGAAAATGTAATACACTACACGGTGTCACAGGTCAGCTGGCAAATGGCAATCTGAATTTTAAAAGGAATATGAATAAAATTCTGTTTTATTTTGAAAATGAACTTTCTGCCCTCCATCATGAATCCAATATATGTCTTAATCTTCTGTGCTCTTGAAGCCTGCGGCTCCTGGCTGAGTCCTTTGACTCCTGATCCTAATAAGGAAATAGGTTGTTTTCTCATCCTGGTCTCATTGTTTTAGAAGGGCTGAAACAAACAGTCCCCTATTTCAAATGTAATTGACAAAGCATGAAAACATGGATGTTATGTAATTTTAGGTTTACAACCACGCTCAACACCGGGATGTTTTATTTTTAAATTTGATTAAGATGTTATACCTTGAGAAATGTGCTGTCAAGGTTTGAAATCAAAATCTCCAAGTCTATGGTGTGTGTTTACCTTAGAACTGCAGGTGTGTGCCTGGGAACAGAGAGACTGGATAACGGTACACTGCAGTTGGCAACATTTTCATTTAACCTGGACATTTTTTATGACCACACAGAGGGATGTACAGACAGAGCTTTAAAAATACATTTATGGCAGTTGTTGCTGTTAAAACTCAGCTGGGCATGTGCCATGCCTGTGCCTATGTTTGCCATTTTTTTTCTAATTAGAAAGTTTTCATTATGTTCATTTTTTTCTAGACTTATTGCTTCTATATTCATTTAAATTGAGGAATTCTAACTAGAAAACATAACGCTTTCATCTTTAGAAAAATAAGATTTCGATTTTTCAGTATGTCCTTTTCCATTTAAATGCCCTGAGATTGGTATTCCACCATGAAGTCATCAGTGAATTCCATTCTTAAGAAATAATTATAGAGACTGCTTTTTAAAAGAGAGAAATAGCAGAATAGAAAATGTTTAAAACAAGGGCAAGCAAGCATGCCTGCCATGAGTGTACCTTATAACCCTGCGCTTGTCACACCATCGTCTAAGTGCTCATGCTAAGGGCATAGATGTGTCACAAATGTGAATGGACATTGTATGAAACAGAGCTGCTCTTTCACCTAAGTGGTGAGCCTCTGTAGCACATGTACTTTGTTTAAATCTGAGAGATACCCATTATTGTTTCTCGTCTTCAAGAGATATATTTTAAAGTTATTGTGCTATCAAGGGTGACTAAGATGTGGTCTATCAGTACGGTTTTAGCTGAGGGAATCGAACACTTGATATGATATTGTTATGGAGTGAATCAAGGGGCCTGGGTAGGATAGGTAAAACAGATTAAATTCGCAGAGGAAGGCCATATCTGGCACACACAATGAGGAGCATGGAAAACATTCCAGGAAAAGTGTGACATAGTCTTAAAAGATGAAACAAGCTTCTTTAGATGGCAGAATACTTAGGTCATCTTCCTGTTGTGGGAGTCTACTTCATGCCAATATGAAAATGTCATCTCTGTAAATTCAAGAAGGGACACATATATGTTACATACTGAAAAATATGAATTACAAAGTACAGACGGTGGATAACACAGCGTCGACTCCCCTGCTTCCCTTCAGATTGTAGTCATATTGCCCAGAAGTCATGATTTCCAGTTTTAATAATATGTGCTTCTCACATTAAGCCAATTTAGACAGAATGTTATCATTTCAGGAACAGATTTGTATAAATCATCTTATAATAGTACACAGACATCTTGTATCCTATGCGAGCAAATGGATTAACACAATCACACTGCAGGACGATGATTAATTTTTTTTCTGGCTAAAGGATTTGAAACCTCCATCTCTTGCTTCATCAAACGACAGAAAGGAGATAGTATCATGAGATATCATGCTCACACTCCACAGCAGGTTAAAAGAGAGAAAAAAAATGTGACCATGTAAGCAAATTAACCCTTGAAGATGTATAAGAAACTGAAAAGTGGGGAAGTATGCTTATACCTCAGTGGACAGAACTGTGAAATGTCTCCTTCTAGCTGCAAAGGAAGCGGGAAATAGATTATAAGCTGGCATGTGCCTGTTCATAATTAAATTGTTTTATTAATAAGTAAGCAGGGCAGAATGTAAAGCTAATTTATAGTCCAAGCCTCAAAGGGCTCATAATGCACTATGAGAAGTATACATCTAAATATTTAATTTTTATGTTAAAATATTCTTTTTAATTCCATGCGAATTTCATACAATGTGTTTCTCCAAGTTTTTTGTTTATAATTAAAATATAGCTACATCACTTTCCCCTTCCTTCTCCCTCCAACTCCTTCCATATTACCCCTCCACTCCTTCTCAGATTCATGGCTTTTTATTATTTAATTATATTTATATATGTGTAAATAAATATATAATACAGCATGCTGAGTCCATTTAATGTTGCTTCTATGTAATATATTTTTAAGGCTGACCACTCGGTGTTGGTTGATGCACTAAGGTCTTGATCCCTTGTGAACACTAATTCTCCCTCTCTTAGTAGCTGTTAATTGATTATAGCTATTCCTCTAGGGGTGGGGCCCTGTGAGATTTCTCACACCTACATTATGATGTCATCTGGTGTTGGAATTGTTAAACTGTGCTTTAGGTAGCCATGTTGTGGAGATTTTGTGAGTGTAGCTTCTTTGACATAGCTAGAAGTCACAATCTCACAGCAAATGTTCCGGTCCTTTGGCTCTTATATTTTTAACCAACTCTTCTTCAGAGTTTCCTGAATCTTAGGCAGGAGTTGTGCTGCAGATGGATTAATCAGGGTTGGTATCCCTGCAGTCAGTTTTTCTCTGAATTTTGACTAGATGTGGGTTTCTGTAATGGTCTACTTCTGTTCATCAAAGACCCTCCTTTGATGAAGGGTAAAAATAACTTACCTGTGAGCATAAAGGCTAGGTATTTAGGATAAAGTTGGGAATTATCTGGTTTAAGAAAGTGACAGGTGTAGATTCTCCTCTAATACCACTCCCCAAAATATCAAGTTCTATTTGTGCTACCCATTTCCTCCTTAGCATGTAGTCATCCATTGCAACATGGATCACGTACTAGAAGTCACATCCTTAAATTACATGTAAATAAATTTAATCAGCAAGGTATTTTCATGGAGAAAATAATCTCTACACAGTATGCTTTACCTGAAAGAAAGAGAAGTTATAATTTACCTTCGTGTGTTTGTGTGTGTATACATATATGTACATATAGTATGTATGTAGCTTCAAGGCACAGAAACTCCAATAAAAAGGAAACAGACTAACAATAACAGGTAAATCATTTCAAGAACCAGGAAATCACATGATGCGTGGACTTGTGTGATGATATATTTCATGGGAGAAAGGACAGCCACCAAGCTAATTCTGGGGTAAGGCTAGATTTGAATTTTATCAGGACTGTAACTACTGCTCTTGGAAGAAGGGGAAGCATAGTATCCAATAACCTGAGTGGACAAACAGTCTGTATTTTGAAGGTATACTGTATTAGTGGTCTCAGTACCTACAAAGGAAAAGCAACCACAGTGATTCAGCTAGCAGAAGTCTGCCAAAATCTCCCGCTGCTACAGAGTACCCCATTTTATTCACATAATCTGTACAGTCTGCATCAAATATATATACACACACACATACACACACACACAAGAAAATAGGAAAAAGAAAAAGTAGCATTGGTATAAAAAGATGACACAATATAAGACATGAATAGAATACAGATAATGATCTAAAAAAGTCTTCCTAAACGAAATAAATTAATCTAAAGTTATATAAATTATCAGTGTAGATGTGTAGAATAGATTGTTAGTTCCCAGTATACGTCCATGAATAGGTCAAAAATAAGAAACGTGAACAGATAAGAGAGAGAAAAATGAATTTTTTCTGAGACTTTCTCCAAAATTGTTGCTTTGAATATTCAATTTTTAAGGAACAGCTAATTCATTCTTTCAGCTCCCAGTGTTTTCTTCGTACCAAACAAAATGGGGAAAAAAAGGAAAAAAAATAAAGGAAAATTCATTTAAAGTCACAGTGTTTTTATAAGCTTTTCTCAAATGTAAGTACCAGACTTTTTTTATTTTTACTCCAATGACTCAGAAAATTAACCTTTATATACATTAGTGGAGAATGTACTTTTCTACATAAGCAAAAATAAAACCTGGCCTTGTACTGCAGTCTGTTGTCTCAGCTATGGTAAGGCTGAGTCGGAAAGATTTCAAGTTGAAAATGCAAAATTAATTCAAGATCAACTTGGACCATTTAATGAGATAATTTCTCTAATATTTATATACATATTTATTTAGTGTGCTAATTTACAGGGTTGGTGCCACAGTGAATGTGTGAAGATCAGAGGAAGCCAGTATGTATCAGCTCTCTTCTCTTGTGTGGCTTCTGAAGATTGAGCCAAAGTCCTTGGGGTTTGGTGGCTAACATTATCACCCACTGGGCCTTCTTTCCTATCCTCAAATTAAAAAGTAAAATGTGAAAAGGATGTACCTCAGTAATACAATTATTGTGGCCTAAGTTTTCATTCCAACACGAAAAAAATGTGTGCATCTCATTAAGCACGAATGAGCATACTTAGGATGAAATGTAATGTCAGAACTGAATGTGTATAGTAATAGTAAGCAATTAACCTTATTAATGATTTGGAATAATAGTCCACATGAAAACAACATAGGTTTGTTGAAAGGGCATTTGGAGACAAAAGGAAGCAAAACTTTAATACAGTGTATGCAGAAGTCAAGAATCTTTTCATAAGCAAATAAAATATGATAAATTAATTTTATCAAAATTAATAACAGCTTTTTTTGGAATCAAGGAAGAGAAAAAATATAAAACTTTTAGCATAAAAGTTCAAATAGAAAAATTTAAAACACGAATTTTAAATTCCAAGTAGGTTAATTTCACTGTGAAATTCCTGCAACCATTTCAAATGCTTTTATTTCTTTATTTTTCTTGACATCTGATGAACAGTGTCCACAAGTACAGTAAACTTTGCTATATAGGGTTCTCACCTCAAATTTTGTACAGAACACACATCAATACTATTATCACTATTAATTTCTGGTTGAAATATATTGTGCTAGGGTAATTGTGGGGCAACTTGTGGGAGTAACCAAGGAACAGCTGATGTGAATTGAGGCCCACGTGGAACATATACCTCTAAATGGGATATCTCTATCTAACCCCTCCCCTCAGAGCTCAAGGAATGCCACAGAAGAGGAGGCATTAAGAGAGTAGGAGCAATAGGGGATGAAGGAAACTAGGAGAACAAAGCCCTCAAAACTTATATAAACTCCCAACAACTGAGGCTGCATGGGTTTGAACAGGTCCTCTGCATATGTATAGTAGCTTTCAATTTAGTATTATTTATTGACTTTTATTGAGCTCTATATTTTTCTCTGCTCCCCTCTCTGCCTCTCCCTTCCCCTTCAACCTTCTCCCAAGTTCCCCATGCTCCCAATTTACTCATGAGATTTTGTCTTTTTATACTTGTCATGTAGATTAAATATATGTATGTCTCTTTTAGAGTCCTCATTGTTGTCTATGTTCTCTAGGATTGTAATTTGTAGTCTGGTTTTCTTTGCTTTATATGTAAAAACCACTTATGATTTAGTGCATATGATAATTGTCTTTCTGGGTTTGTGTTACCTCACTCAAAATGATGTTTTCTAGCTCCATCCATTTGCCTGCAAATTTCAAGATGTCGGGTTTTTTTTTCTGCTGTGTAGTACTCCATTGTGTAATTGTACTACATTTTCTTATCCATTCGTCAGTTGAGGGTATTTAGGTTTTTTCCAGGTTCTGGCTATGACAAACAATGCTGCTATGAACATAACTGAGGACATGTCCTTGTGGCACCATTGAGCGTCCTTTGGATATATACCCAAAAGTGGTATTACTGAGTCTTGAGGAAGGTTGCTTTCTAATATTTAGAGAAATTGCCACACTGATATCCAAAGAGGCTATACCAACTTGTACTCACACCGGCAATGTACAAGTGTTTCCTTTACCCCCACAACCTCTCCAGCATAAGTTGTCATCAGTGGTTTTTTTATCTTGGCCATTCTTACAGGTATAAGATGAAATCTCAGAGTTGTTTTGATTTGCATTTCTCTGATGGTAAAGCAACTTTGTTTTGCTAGATGCTCTAATAGTCACTAATTAAGGACTTGTTTTTATAAATTACATTTCTTTTATGTGATAAAAATCAGCTCTTAAATTACATGAGTATTTTATATACAGAATTCTAGAATTGCTTTAAGAATGTAATTGGTGAATATTATGAAATTTAAGACTGTGTAACTCATTTTTTTCTTAGACTTATCCTCAGTTTTTTAATGCATTGACTTATTTGCACAATAAATTTTGTATCAACTATTAACTTCCTACTGGATTAATTTATTATATATATTCTAGAAATCATCTTTATCATTCAGTACATTATTAACACTTTATACTTGTCTTTGAAGACACACATTTAACAAAATGACCTAAGCTAAAATATTTGACACTTCCATTAATTTTATAGTGTTTCTACTCTTATTTCTCCACGAGGATGTATTGCTATTTGTAGAAATTAGTTGATAATACATAAACATACTGAGTTAGGTAAAAGTTCATCATCAATATCTGCAATCCCATAAGACTGAGAAAGCTAGGGGAACCATATCATGATAGGATACAGCACAGTACCTAGCAACTATTTGGTCAAGTAGCTAAATAATTGTAATTCCTCTTCAAACACCACCCTCATTTTTACTAGTGTATCAGATTTCAAACTAAAGCAACCTAAGGTACTATTACTCTCGAATTTGAGTATTGCAGCATACCAAATGTTTGGAAGACTGAAATGACCCCACAACAAGATGGAATGAGTATGTGGATTCTAAACACAGTAGAAAACTATCATCTTCTCTTAGCCACAAGAGGATCCCCAGTATGACTTTTCTCAAGAATCTGGCCCTGAGGAAACATATTTGATGTTGAAACAAGGTCTCTTTGCTAGTTATTTTGTTGCATGTCCATCTGCTTTGCTGAGACTATGCCAGCTCACAAACTGGTCTGCTATTTTCAGGAAGGCATGTGCCAATGTAGCACATGGTTTAGACTGGCAGATTACATAAGGCTGTGAGTATCCACCATAATAAAAGCTTAGTCTTTTGCCCAGTGCTGTTTGATCCACAAACTTCTCACTGTGTGTTCATTAGCTCACAAAATTCCCCTGGAATTGGTGACATATCATTAATTGATTTTATCATTAGGAAATCTTGACAGGAGGTAAAGGAGCTTCACCAGATCTGAAAGTGAGACCTCGCCGGGATGTCTGGCTTTGTTTACTCAGAGCTACAGCATCTCCTCTGCGATTTAGTATCTATCGGAGAACAGGGAATGATATCATTCAAAATGGTATGGACGGGGCTCAGCCTACTGATAATGTAGACATTTTGTAAGAGAATAGTTAGTCCTGAAAATGGTACACTTGTGAAAAACACAAATTGCTGCTGCAAATCCTAATGTATAATGTGTCTAACGATCCTTTCCTTCAGATCAGCAATTAGACTAATATATTTTTCTTCCACAAGGCTATGTAAGTGATTTCTTCAGCCTCATAAGATGGAACTTGTAAAACAATGACTATTTAAACAAGCTTTAGGAACACTGTATATTTCTAAGTATATTTTTAAAAAGTTTAGATCATAATTTCTTTGTCAAGAGAAATTAGATATTGTTTAAAATGTTCACCCTTAATCATTTTGAAAGAATAGTGCTATAGAAAAATAAAATAAAGAGAAGTATTCATAACTATACTATTACAAAAGACCATAAAAGCACAGAACAATTTTTGGCTACAATTATAATTAAAAATAAGATTTTGATCTTTCCTGCATTTTTAAATGAATAGTATCTCACCTCTGGCTTAAGTTATAAGGTTTATGAAATAGCCATGTTTAAATTTGTCTTGATTTTTGATTAGAATTTTGATGAGGCCTTGAATTGGATGATAGTTCAATTTGTAATTGGCATGTGCTTGAGGCATTAGAGAATACGTTCACTTATGTTCAGTATCTGAGAAAAGATGACAGGCAAAGGAAAAGTAGATAAATCTAAATATTAAAATATATTAATAGCTCACAAAAATAATGTCTTGCTCTTATCTGAAAAACCCAAGATTACAGGGCTAGAATGGCATTAAGTTCATTTTGTATCAACTATTAACTTCCTACTGGATAAATTTATTATATTTGTTGCTTAACAAATGTCTGAGACAAACCATCTTGTGAAGAAAAAAGCTCACTAGTTCAAAGTTCAGGAAGTTTTAGTCTACTACTGGCATTGTATTGAGCTCTTGGCGCTACATCATCTCAAGAACTCTGGTAAAAAATTCATTCACATCATTCATAGCCAAGTGTGGGCACAGAGAAACACCGAGATGCAGCTAAAGATGAAGGAGAGAGAGAAGAAAGACAAAGAAAGAGAGGGGTAGAGACAGAGAGTCCAGTTTCCCATATCATCGCCCTTCAAGAACACACTCCAATGTCCTCATGCCTCTCCTTAGGTTTACCTCTTAAAAGTTCTTTTCTTTCCCCAAAGCACTAGGCACTGAAGGCTCAGCTTTTGGCACACTAGCCTTTGGGAGGCATAATCTGAAATCATTATAAAAGGCACATCCAGGAATACAAATGTTATTTCAGCCTGTGAGTAGTGATGCATAACTCATAATGGAGTTAAAATTTAGCATCATAATAAATATGACAGGCCAGAATATCAAATTCAGTTTGTTGACACCAAAAACAGAATTGGATAACACAGAGCAACACCATGAGATGTTTTGAAGGTATCATGTTTCATAGTCTAAATAATCCTAAATAATAAGACTAAATGATAGTCTTATTAACCCAAATAGCTCAGGTGAAATGTAATATATTTTAAGAGAAGAATCACATGCGAACATTTATTCAGTCATAGTTTGTATAATTCAAGAGGCAGCAAGGCGTTCCAACACTTGAACATTACTGATGAGATCTCAGTTTAAGTTAAGGAAGAGTGTATTAACTAGAGCTACCTAAAAATTGAATGGAATTTCTCAGAAAATTTTGTTTGAATAGCTTTATGATTAATGCAGAAAATAGAAGGCACTTTGAAGGTAGAGTATAAAAGGAAATGGGATCATCTCTTAGGGAATGAGAAAAATGTAAAACAGAGGGAACATACCACCTCAGTACATCCTCAGAATTCACACATAATTTTGAACAGGAACTTGTCTAGAACTTAAGGCCATGTGGTTGCTGTTACATACTGCACTTCACTAACATTTAGATTCCAGAAGTCTGGTCAGGTGCAAATTTTTGACATTGTAAAAGCAAAAAAATAAATAACTTTAAAAAAATATACTTTTTTTATAAAAAATAATTTTAGAATATCTTCTTTTGAATACCAATTTGATATCAGAACTTCCCTCTTTTATGCTCTTATGACTTCCATCCGTTTGTATGCTAAAGCTGATCATGGAGTCTAGTGACTGTCTGGGCAGTGGGAACAATGACAGAAATGGGAGTGAGAGGTGGGTTCCTTAAAGACGGCAAGGGGAAGCCTGGATTTGCTCCAGTAGGTGAGAGGCCACTGGTAAACAGATTCAGAACGGAATGGTTTGGTCTGAACAAAAAACAGAGAAATGTTAAGCTTTCAAAAGCTTTCCAAAATAAAAGGGACGTGGAGAATGCAAGATTTCATATGTCCTAACCCCGATATCTAACTGAGACGCACACAAAAGAAAGGCACCAGATAACACTGGCATTTATCAGGAATGGAGCCGATACACCCTTAACCTGCCACCTTCATGGGCAGACTACAAGGAAGAGAGCTTCCTTGTTCGGGGAGGCGAGTTCAACATGGACGCTAAAGGATAAGACCTGAACAAAGAAAGGCAGAGGTAAGTCTAAGGACATGAGGTGGAAGCCTAATGGGGTTGGGCAGCAATTCCTGGTCCCAAGGGCGAAGATGGTTTTTATACTAAGCGCCAGGTAGTAACATGCTCTCCGCGTCCGGTGTTGCCTGGAGTTGCTTCATTGAGAATATAGAGAACAGAGAATCCTTCTGCTCACGAGCAGATAATTACTTTGAAACTTTTTTTTAAAATAAATGATCTTGCTTTATAGACTTTGGGCACATCAAATAAGCAAACAGTTTTGAAAACCTTTAACTCTTTTGTTGCTGTGATCATCCTACAAGGGCTCACTTGAGCGAGTTCTACATTCAAAATCTTAGCATAAAGTTGTGCTTCTTAAAAAATCTCACTGGTTTCCACTTTCTATTCAGAGAACAGGTCTATTCGACAGGTTTTTATTCAGAGAATGAAATGCTATGTTAACTTTTGTTGTTACTAATTTTATTATTTAAGCCATTGTTGTTTTTCGTACTTTATTGTGTTACAGTAATGTTCGATTCTAAGCAGTAGGTTTTGACCGTGTGTTACTGAGACTGAAGAGTGCCCGCAGAAGTCATGTGAAAAGGAATTCTTTGAACCCACCCAGTATTCATCGGCTCTGGGTAGACAGACCGCTGTGCACCATATGCTTCTCTGAGGAACAGAAAGAGTGGAAACAAGTGTGGAGTTTATTAACCTGCAAGACAGGAAAAGCAGCCGAAGATCAACTGGGGTTACGGAAAGAGGATCGTCTGTTGAGAAAGCCGCCATGATGCAGTGCACAGAAACTGTTCATGTCTGAGAGTTTTACCTTTTGGGAGAGAATAGCATCTTCTGGTTGGAGAAGAACTTTTAGAACTTGCAGAACGTGATAGAGAAAATCAGAAATGCTTGATTAGGGGAAATAGTGATTAGTGATTAAACTTTAATAAAAATAATTTGCAAGTCAATGTCAGCATTCAGCTTATTTCTTTAATTTCTCCTTGATTTTGCTTACAACATGACTATATAATACATTACAGCAAATGTATGAAGGAGAAATACATAAATATCTACCTGTAGAATAATAAGATGTAAGTTTTTAATATTTTATGTGACAATTTGAAAGAAATCTTTTAACTTTTCTTTAACTCTAGGCTCCATAGCTCCATTTTAAAATTTAAATTATTAGATTTTTCATATGTAAATAGTATGCAAAATAAAATAGTGGCTGATAGGATATCCGCAGAGGTAGAAGAAATAAGTGAATTTGAACTTCTTCTTTATAATCATTTTCTTTTTTTAACCAAAATATGTGTGCAATTGTAGGATACTTAGTTTTTTTTTCTTTAAAAAAGTCTTTATATTCTAATGTCCAGTCACTGAAAATTACCAGATTATTTTTTAAAAATACAACTATGTGTTTGAATTCAAGACTGGAATAGGGTTTTGAATGTGTACATGATAAACAGATTCAAATACAGGATCATTTATAATGGACCATCTGAAGCATTCTTTGACACTAATTTCTATTCATCTTGACAGCACAAAGGTTTCAAATAAGGAAATGGACAGAAAAGTACAATCAGCGAGTCTTACTTTAGTCATTGGTTAAATTAAGTTGTGCACAGAACAGTTATTGTTGTGAAAGGGCTAGAAATCACACGGGGGAAAGAAGTGGCAGATTATGATTCAAGGATCTGTAAAGTTTTCTGAAACAAAGATGCCTTAAAAATGTTAAAAAAAAAAAAATAGGGAAACTACATGGCCCTCAGCTCAGCTGAGAAACAGTTCATAGATTCTGAGTTATTATCTACTTATATATTTTGGAGATGCCTTCAATTATATCCACATGTCTGTAAATCAGTTCATTAGTAGTTAACAGAATAAAAAGAAAGATAAAACATCGAATAAATGCACCAAGGAAAATAATTACAAGCTTGGTATGTTTATAGTTCAACTGAATATCAAGTTCAGCTAAAGCAAAATTAAAGGACCTTTCAAATATTTAAAAAACACCAGTTTCTTTTTATGTGATCAGGCTATTGATCTTATTAATAATATTTTTGAGGTGGGCACTACTTTTTAAGGAAGGCCTTGCTGGTTTTGTATGTTTCAGATAAAGGAGCTCTCTTTCTAAAATCAGAACAGTTTGCGGTTTGTCTCTGGATCGGGCATAATATGGTTGAGTCTGTTTGGCTGCAGGAAGTAAGGCAAACCCACTTTTCTAGAATGTGCTATTTATCTCGGGGTGGGGGGGGCACACACCAAAGTTTGACTGACACTAATTTCCTGAACAAGATACCCTAGAAACTCCAGTTTATCTCATAAAATCATAACAGACAGGGTTTGTGATGTCCCCTCTGCAAGATTCTTTATTCTGTCAGTTTATAGCATTTGAAATGACGGAAAGAGATGCGTTCCTTTCATATGCCATCCAGGAGAACAGAACCTGTCACCAACAGTGTAATGTGCTGTGTATTATCACTGTGAGTGATCCAGAGGCCCAGAGACTGTCATCTTTTTAGACTGTACAAGTCAACACAAATAAAACTGAGGAGGTAAATGATAATGCCTGAGATAGAGCCGGGCTCATTCTGGCCATTACTTTTTATTCAAACCTTACAGATGACATGATGTGAAAAATGAGCCTGTGTCTAGTTCAGTGCCCATTAGTGTGTGAGTACATTATCTCCCACTTTTCACATTGAGCCTCCCTGTGCTCACTCTGCCAGTTACAGCTAGGCAGCCTGCCAGCTTTGGGGGCGGGGGGGGCGGCTTTACTCCTCCTTAAATATTTCTCTATGATGGTAAATAAGTAGAAAAATATTTTCTCTGGGTTAATAAATTGGAGACAATTTGAGATACTCATTAAAAAATTAGATACACTCTTTCCTAAAAAGCTGGCTCATCTGCAGGTAACCTATCTGTAGCCTGTTATTCTGAATAACATACATATCGAGAACCATTTTAAAAGAACTAGAGAGAAATTTTTGTTTAAATAAATAAACTGAGAACTTTAATCTCTGCTGAATGAATATTTTAAGTCAGATGGAACTGCCCTATCATTTCCTATTCATGAAAAATTTAATAGTTTCCTACATCTACATAACTTAGACAATTCCTGTTTAAAAAATAAGAAAAACAATATAAATCTAAGATGTGTAAAAACAATTCAAGAATGTTTATTTATTTTTTCTTTTGTAAAAACTTACTGCTAAAGAAAAATCAGATAAATACTTTTAGAATCCTCCCAGTTGCCAGCGGCTTTAAGCGACTTACATGGACTTTAAAAAAAAAAAAAAAAAAAAAAATCTTTGTGCTTGGTCATGTGGAGAGGTCAATTAATTTATCACATCACTCTTTAAGTGCCACATTATTTTGGCCAGAAGTAGCAAACTGAACTATGGAAATGTGCTTCTCAACAACTCTATTGGCAAAAACATCTGACAGCTCTCCAAGTGCAAATGTGTCATGAAAAAATGCAAAATACATATGCACAAACACACACATATACTTTGAATATAAATTCAATTGTTGAAGTATTTTTAAGAATGCTTATTTGAATGATCAGTTATCACTAATGACTAGAATTTCTGTCTTTCTTTTATATATGTACATATTATATATGTACATATATATATGTATTTATATATAATTATTTTCAGTACCCTCAAAATATTCCTCAGTACCTATTAGGGAGTATTAGATATACTTTTAAAGTTTTCCTAAGAGTATAAATGCAAAATAAAAAATTGCTATTGTTTCCGTATTAGTTTTATGCTATGCTTTGTTAAAACCGAATTTAAAATTGTTAGGATATTCATATGACACAGATACTTAACCATTATCTTTTGAAAGCAATTACAGCATATTTAATTTTATTTCTATTCTTGCCTGGCTCGTGCTTTCATTCCTGATTCAATGCATCCTTTGGTCACAGAATAGCCAAAACCAATCAGCCTTTCAAAGGAAGCTTAACTTTCTCTTAGCAAATTCCTGAATGTTTCCTGTGACAGGAGAGCATCCCGCTTTATAGTGAACTTCATTTTCTGATGAAGTCACCAGCCTTTCTCTGAAGGATTGAAGCCTTGTGTTCAGGCCATCACTTTGTATATTAGTAAATGATTTACAATATTTCGATTCCCCGTCTGAAATGTCAATGAGAGGCATTACTGTCTATGCAGACGTAAATAGTACCACAGTAGAAGAACAGAAGCTGAGTAGAATTTAGTTTCACTTTGTCTCCGTTTTCATCTGCACGGACTCTTATCCATTGTTACTCATGTGAAGAGCATGCTCTCACTATGATTTTGTGCATTGCCTGAGAAAGATCCTGGAGCTATCACATGATTAATATTTTGTTCACATATCATAAGAACAATACTGAGATTAACTGAGGCCTATCTAAAAATTCCATCTTGAATACTAAATAGCTTTATAATTGCTAATAATTGTATCCCCATCAATGACTATTTTAAGAGGAAATCAAAAGACTACACACAATGGAATAATGTGAGATACTAATACAGTAAGTAACATAAGACACAAAACTTTTATATTTCTGTATATTTGTTATTTCTAGGTGTTTAATATTTATCAAATAACTACGTTATTTTATTCTGGTGAGAAAACCCAAAATTGAAATATTTTCATTGGGTATTGAATTGGCCTTAAGGATCATCATTTGTTTTTACTTTCTTCTTCATGTAAAAATGACAAAGATAGAAGTAACAGACATCTCTTCAACTGCTAAAATTATAGCTGCATTTAATTTTAATGTTACTCCAATAATAATTGTTTAGAATTAAAGTGCATAGGCTGATCTTAAACCCACAACCATCCGTAATGATCTTTGCCTGCCTCTCAAGAGAAGGCACTTGCCCAAGCATTGCAGTGCTTAAAAAAAAATATTCTGAAACTTCAAAGTCATCCATATACAAACTAAAAAGAAGGTGAATGATTTTTTCCTTTAGGTGTTTACTTTGTCACTATAAGCTGCCTTGACACACACACTACCTGAAACTTCAGAATATATTGGTTGCAAATGAAAGGATGTCATGGTACCTTGCTCAATACATTGAAAAGAAAAAAATAGTTTTAAAGACATATAATGAACAAATGAACTCTCATAATTTATATTTTACTTTAAATATCTTTACTCACAATAAGTTTATTATGTGTTCATTACTATTATAATAAGCACTTCAGTGTATTTTATTTTAGATAAAACTATCCGAATTAAGAGTAAATTGTTTTTTGTTCTGTTTTGTTTTTCAAGACAGTGGTTCTCTGTGTAGCTTTAAAACCTGTCTTGGAACTTGCTCTGTAGACCAGACTGGCCTCAAACTCACAGAGATACAGCTGCCTCTGCCTCGCAGGTGCTCAATTAAAGATATGCACCACCATCGCCCAACTCAAGCTAATATTATCCTATTAGCTAATGTATAACGTGGTGCATTGCTTTCTAAAGTATTGCAAATTTACTTCTGTTTGTTGTTGCGTTATTGGGCCATACACTTCTTTTCTTCCACTCTGTTCCTTGTTCAGAAAAGAAAAAGGTTAAATATCTTCCTTAACCAAGTTATACTTGTATTTTCCAAGAAAATATGTGATTGACGATCTTTCTGGACTTGAATGACCCAGTTTTCTAGACTTGACATCATCCCAATCACTTTTGACTTTTTAGAAAAAGAGAAGGACCAGTGTTTTTCTAGGATTTTACATCCTCTTTGGTTTTTACGTATCTAACATTTTGCAGACTTATTGTTACTAAAGAAAGCCTATTTAAAATATTTAGAGTAATTTCATTTAATGTGTGTATGAATGTTTTGCCTGCATATAATTTTTTCACTACAAATATGCACCGAGAAGTCACAAGGTATCTAATCCACAGTACTATAGTGATTGTTGGTTGTGAGCCACTATGTGGGTGCCTGAAAATGAAACCAGGCCTGTGCATAAGTAACAAGTAGTCTTAACTGCTATTTCATATTTATTTCTTTAAGACAACCTTTTTAAAATATTGACCCTTAGCCTCTGAGTACTAGCAATTGATACTGCTGGGAGGAGGGAGAGTCAGCTTTCTCTAAGAGTAGTCTTGATGTGCTTAAAAAGACAAGACACAAACATGTATATCTAGGGGAGGAGTTGAGGAGCTCAAAAAGTTTGAAAGGGCAAATATGATCAAAATACATTGTACATATTTCTCAAAGAACTAATAAAACATATTTTAATGTATTGAATATTATTTTATAAAAGTGAATTTGTTGAAATAGTTTATTTAACAGATACATATCCTTTAACAACATCAGTTTTTTCCACTTTCAGAGATGAGAAAAATCACACTATAGTTTCGTCTTTTATTTGCTTTATTTAATGTATACCAACAATGACTTTACTTTTAAAATGATTTATAATCACTTTTTTATGGGAGCATCATTTTTAAACTATTTATTATTTTTATTTAATGTGCATTGGAGTTTTGCTTATAGGAGAGTCATGAATCCTCTGGATTTTGAGTTATAGACAGTTGTTAGCCACCATGCAGGTTTTGTGAATTGAACCTGCGTTCTCTAGAAAAACAGTCAGTATATTCCTAACAACTGAACCATCTCTCCAGGCTCAGTTGGCCTCCTTATACACAGCTTATACTTGATTTTAAGATCAAATTTGAATGAATTTCCTTTAATAGATGACCTAAACTCATTTCTATTTAATACTGTGATAAATAAGCTTCTTTTTAGTTCATGCATGTGTCACATATTGCATGCACACACACACACACACAAATTTAAGATTTATTTTTCACTATTTTTTCTTCTCAGAAATTATATTTACTTAAATGCTTTCACACTTATATATTAGATAATATATTGTTGGACTTTTAAATTTACCAATATTAACTAGTTATCTAATAAAAATCACAGTAATAATTGTTTGGAGCATATTTCCCTAAATTATCAATTGTTTAAGTGTCATTATATTATCTCCCTTTATGTTACTTATATATTTATTGGCATGCTTTTATTATGATAATACTTTCCCTTTGTATGTTTTTATAAGTCTAACATTTATTTTATGTTCTAACTACTTGTATCCCCAGTCAATACAGAAACTATAAAGAGTTAATCTTCTGTCGGTAAAGCCCAAATTGTGTCTCCTTGGTTCCAGGAGTGAGTCCAGAACCCATGGGACAAGGTTACACCTCCAGTTTCTTGTCCAGGGAGCACTCAGTTTCTATCTCCACCCACCTAACTTTATCCCAGTTTTGCACACGGCAGTGGCATCTGGTCACAAGAAGAGTTGCTTCCATAAGGTAGCTTCGACCCCAGAGAATTAATCAGCATCAATCATTGGTGAAAATAAATTTTGTACAGGAGCATCCCTGAGAATCTCATTTTGTATTATTGAAATAACCAAAAAAAAACAACAAATACAATCAGAATTAATCTGCAGTCCATTATTTTCTATTTTATTTATATTTTTGGACATGCTTTTCTACTCTTTGTTGTTTTTAGTTTGTTAGTTGGTTGGTTACATAATTGGCTTTAATGTGTCGCTGCTTATTTATTTGCTTCTTTTGATTTATGATGTATATTTTTATTTTGTGTAACATTTTAATTTATAATTAGTTGTTTTTCTGAATTTACTTACAATCATCCCCTTAGTTAACCTATTGTACTTTAACTTCAATCTCACCAATATAAACCTTCATGACTGTTCCTTTCTTTTCTACAATAATCTACTCTTTCATACTTTTTTACATTACTACCACCCAGAGTTCTAACCCATATGCTTTCTATATTATGGTATAGCTTTTTTTACTTTTATTTTCCTTTTGGTGGTGATTTGAATAGGAATAGTCCTCATAGGCTGGTGTGTGGTGTTACTTGACAAGGGATTCGGAGATGTGGCCTTCTTGGAGGAAGTGTGTCACTTGGGAGTTGGGCTTTGTTGTTTCAAATGCTCAAGCTATGTTCAGTATTTTTCTCTTCCTGCAGCCTGCCAATGAGGATGCAAAACACTCAGATACCTATCCAACACCATGTCTGCCTGTGCCACCCTGATGGTCTAATAAAAAGCTGAACAGTCAATAGTGACGCAAGATAAAGAATAGATGGGGCTGGCAGGCAGAGGGTATAATTAGAAGGAGAAACAAGGGGGAGGAGCAATGAAGGAGTAAGAGAAAAAGGAGAGGAGAAAATGAGGGGCCAGTCCCCCAGGCCCCTAGCCACCCAGCCACCCAGCCAGCCACGGAGTAAAAAGGAAAGCAAGTAACACAGATGGAGTAAGTAGGAAAGTAAGTTATATAGAAGTAAGAAAAGGAAAAGTCCCAGGGGCAATAGACAGACAGACTAATTTAAGTTAAGAAAAGCTGTCTAGAACTAAGCGAAGCTAAGGTCAGGCATTTATAAATAATAATTATGCCTCACTGTGTGATTTATTTGGGAACTGGGTGGCAGGGCCACAGAACAGGAAAGAGCCAAAGAGTTAAAGACAAACCAACAACAACATTGTAGCTGCTAATGCGGGGCGATACTTCCATGTAGGGGCTGAGAAAACTAAAATAAAGGTAAAAGAAAAAAAGAGGATTTGGGTTGTTTAAGAGATTTTGCCTGCTTGTGAACCCTGGAGCAACCAGTACATTAAGTAAGAACAAAAATGAATGACATAATAGTGCCTGCCACAGTGCAAGCATTGACATTTGAGAGCTCTAGGAAGATTGAATGCAGTTCTTGGTCAGCTACTTCTGACTGGGCTGCAAGCTTTATGCTTGGCTTTCAGGACACCACCCGAGAGTGGGCAGAGCCAGCCTATAGAGCAGTGCAGAGGGCCCAGGTGAAGCATAACAGTCTAAAGGTTGCTTCCGTGGTCAAAAAAAAAAAAAAAAAGGCTAAAGATACACAGTAAAAGAGGTGCAGATGGATAAACCTTTAAACAGGTTCCAGTGCATTATAAATGTAATACAAATGTATTTTATAATATAAATAAACAATTTTACAACATGCATAGGTTTGGGAAAGTAAATGGGTATAGGCAGTTATAGAAAAAGAAAAATAGTTTTTAAAAATAAAGTCTTAAATAGACTGTAAAAGTAATATAAAAGAAAAAGCCACATAAAGGTGGAAATACAGAGGGAGTCTTAATCCTATATGCTATTGTGTTGGTTTTAAATATTTTGAGTGCTGATAAGCAAGCAACAGATGCTAAGAACATGGAATTGTAAGAGGGGCTGACGAGATAAACCAGCCTAGATACTTTAAAAATGCTTTAACTTTTAGAAGTCAGAAAATGTTTTTGTCAAATGGAAATCAAAAACACTTTAGAGAAAAGGTTTTGCTTTTTTGTATCTACAAGAAACAAAATGCTTTGTTGATCATCACTGGTTGTTGTGAATCTGGATTGATCAAGGGAGACCTCCTAAAACTTAGCAAGTGAAATCTATCAACAAATGTTACCACTGGTGTTCCCAGGCCATTATCTCAAATTTTCTCAGGGACCCTTAAAGACACTTCACCCATAGAGAGCAGAGAACACTCTAGAGAACATGACGTCCACATCCCCAAAAGTTTGAATGTTGGATGCTTTTAGTTATTTGGTCGATTATAGACGTTTGCAATAATTTAGAGAAATATAGAAATAGAAGTGTGATAAACAAAGGGTAGATTATTGAATCTTCTTTAAACTAAAAGCGACTCAACTCAGATATTTTGTATTAACATGGACTTTTGTATACCGATACAATTTTACGATAATTTTTGTTACAATATATTGTATATATTCTCTACTCTTATTTAAAGGACTTTTGTACATTTATACCATTTTAAGGCTATTTTTTGCTACAAGATATTGTATTTGTTTCTACTCTTGTTTAAAATATTGTGCCTATTTGGTTCATTTAAAAATGAATAGTAAAATTTAAAATTTTTAAAACTATTATTATAAACTAACTAGGATAATCAAGAAACATAGGTTAGAAATTAGTCTTTAAAAACAGTCAAATTTGTAGATATGTTAGGCATGCTTTCTAGATCATACAGAGATATATTTCAAAAAGTTTCCTACTTAGTCATTGCTTTGTATTTCTTAAATTAACTGTGTGTTGGCTGGCTGTCATTTTGGTGGATGGTTAACTTTTCAAGACATTCTTTCAAATTCAAACAACATTGCCATTAACAGAAGAATATGCCAACATCCTCCTTAATGTGGACATATTTTGTGAATCTGTTGTAGATATGTAATATCCTAGTAAATACTTGAATATTACCAGAAGTTAATGAATTTAGATTCTTTGTCTTCATCCTTCTAACATAAAATGTGGTATCTCTTCACTAGATTTTATAGAAGCAGATAGGTACCTAGCAAAACACTTGCACATCTGCTAAAATGGAACTGGTCTATGCTGTCTATTGGCAGCAGAAGACAAAAGCTCCCACTACAGGGTTTCCTGTGTACCCCTTACTTTCCTGGAACTACTCTGTAGGCCAGGCTGGCCTTGAATTCAAAGGTAAGTCTGCCTCTGCCTCCTGAGTGCTGGGATTAAAGGCAAGAGCCGCAGTTGCCTGCCCCCCTCTCTTTATTTTATGTACATTTGGTTTGTGCTTGGTGGATGTCTCTGTGAGGATGTCAGGTGCCCTGGAACTATAACTATAGTATAGTTACAAACAATTATGAGTAACCATGTGGGTGCTGGGAATTGAACCCAAATCCTCTGGAAGAATAGTCAGTGCTCTTAAGCACTGGGTTATCTCTCCAGCTCCAATGTTTAAGTTTTAATTAAAAAAAATAAAGATTTTTAATTCCTTTCCCAAATGACCCTTCAGAAGGCTACATGGAGCATATGACTACATTAGCCAATTGCAAAAGAATTATATTCCTAGAAGAAACATCTATTCTGAGTAAAGGCATGTAATGTAAAGCCTTAGGCAGGACTCCTTCTCATCCAGTAGTTGAACATGAGGAGTAATTGATCATTGGCAGACCTGTCCATCATTCAGGATCTAGAGTCAGGATACTTTTCTCCACATGGAAGGAAAGGGAAGAAATATTATATTCATCAGTAGTGTAGCAATGTAACATTTATGGAGCATAAACCGTATGTGTATAATTTTATTATATAATACTTTGCTGTGTTGTTGCAATACCTTTCTAGATACATAAAATATAATAAAGAATTATTCCATGGGGATAATATACAGGTATCTGAAAATATAATACATGGGCCCATATAAAATAAGTTTAAGTCTGTTTCCTAGAGATTTTGGATGTGAAAGACAATCATATCAAGTGATAGAAAACATAAAAATCTCAGAATGGACAATGAAAGAAGATATTATTCATTTTGTTCTAAAAAGAAATACCAATTTCATATGTCAATACCCAATATTTTCCATTATTATTTTGTTAAAATAAAAGCACCTGAAAATCTTTATCTGACAGAAAACCAGTAAATAGTTAAAAGCTAATATAATTGGATGAGTAATTTTGGTGTGTATTAAAAATAATTAAAAATTAAAGTGTGTGGTGAAACTTTTTAAACAGAAATATCTAAGTAAATATTAAATTGAAAGTCCCATTTTTTTTCCCCTGAGATCTCTGAGCTTGGGGTGGAAGCAGTAGCCTTTTAGAATCATTACGACTGAATTTTCCACTTGTCCCATCATTTTGCTCTTGTAGGCACTTGTAGAAAACCTGGAGGACAGGGAATCTACTAATGCCATAAAGTCCTCTGAGGAAGAATAGGAGATAGGGTAGTGAACAAGACCACAGTGACTCAGGGATGCTGAAGTAGGGGTCACATTTGAGGGAGACATGTAAATAGCTTTAAAATAGTTTATTTTGTTTTGTTAAATTTTACTTATCTTATTTATATGTACACTGGAGTTTATGTAAATACCTGTTTGGCACATTGGCTCATAGAAGTGTAGTTATCTTGCCAGATGATTCTATTCACACTATTTGAGTTTCAGGTATGGTTTCACATTGTAAGACTTGGTGACAAGATTCATTTTAATGGCCGAAAGTTCATAGCTGTTTCAAATTTATTTTGTGTATTTCATTTCTTTATTGCTATCATTACTCATAATGGTCAGGGGTACTATATAAGCATGGGTATTACCAGTGTGCCATTAAAATATGACTTTTGAACACTGAAATTAAATTTCATAGACTTTTATTTCAAAAAAGCGAAAATATTTTTAAGCACTCCCCCACCTTTTTTTAATGTAAAAGAAAATCTTAGCTTCTAGACCACACAGAAATCAAGTTAAAGGCTAGAATTGTCTGATCACCCTCCATGTCCTAATATCTGAATTACACTTTCCAAGATTAGATGTGCACTTTGTGGGGTGGAATGACATGGCATGAAGGGAAACCATCAAAGAAACAGCTGTCACATATGCTTCCTCTTGTTCTCTCTATATTTTATTTCTGTATGTTTTGGGATATAAATATGTGGTTAAAACATTAGCAGTCAATGAAAAAGTTCATAAAGTATATGATAATATATGTATTAGCTGTTTGAGACCAAGAAAACAAACGGTAATAAATATTTTTTGCCGCAAATAGCTAGCCATCGCTTCTACTAAAACTAGTGAAGGTTGAAAGCAAAGACTTGGTAATTCAGATTCACCTGCCAGGCTTATCTTGCCATTATCTGAATGTTGGCGATGCCCTGCATTACACATGCATACAGTGAGCCATCATTTATAGGCACAAGGAGAGCCATCCTGAGAAGACGAGGCTTAGGGAGAAGAAAAGGCATATAACAAATACAAAAATTAAAACACTCAGGAATAAGGTAAATACAGAAAGTAAGAACTGGGAATGAGACAAATATTGGATTAAGACAAATAGTGCTTCAGATTCCAGCGTCAATTCTAGCAGTGCTCAGGAAGATTGGACTGTGTTGACAGTTGAAGATGAGAGGCTAAAGCGAAGGGAGGGAGAAATATTCTAGGCTTGAATCCTATGTGGCTGACGATTTTACACAGATTACTTAAATTATTAGACTCTAAATTTATGCGCAGGGGGTTGGAAACTTGAAGGTAATAAAGACTAATGGATTAATATAATTAACTTAATTTAATTAATTTAAATTGACAGCTGGTTGGTATATGTGAAAGTCAGTTGTGTTCCCAAGCAATTTTGTTGCTGAAAAATAAATTACCTTCAAACATCTCACCTCTTTGAAGAATGTTAATTATAAAGTAGAGATGCGAAACAAAAATATTTTTGCTCACAAAATAGCTCCACTGAACGTCCAAATTTTGTCGTAATTGATTTTATTCCATGTATATTTTTCTTCGCTTGTAATACCATGAATATGATATCCATTGGAGAAACCTTTCCAAGTAAATTTGAGAGGAGACTTACACGGCAACTTAAGTGTTGAGCTTGCTCGAAATCCAAGCTTCTTTTATATGCAGACTCCACTCTTTTTCAGCGACAGTCCTTGATCAACATGCCATGGTTGTCTTACTAGATTGCTCAGTTTTAGGAAGGAAAAGAACGATGGGGCTTGCCAGTTCTCAAGAATTGAACATTAATAATGGAAAAAATGATACTGTTATCCTGAGAGTCAATAAAGTTTGTTTGAAGGCTTCAAGCAGTTTCTGGCAAATAGAAAAATCTTAAAATGTCCTATAATGTCTCATCAGTGATGCTAATAGGAAATTTGCTAATATGTATATGTATAGGATAGCAAGGAAAGGAGGTAGAATTATGACTTCAAATTTGTTATGTGAGCATCAAACATTAAAGTTCCAACTGAAAGGAATGAGACTCATTGGGTTTATATGTGAATAATTTCCCTTATATCATAGCACATCAGATATTGGTTACATAATATATAATTGCAGCCTAAGGAATGTCATCACAGTTCATTAGTTGTCCCTTAGATAAATTTTGTTCAAGTACAGAGTTATAGACAGAGTAACAAAGGGACAGTTCTTAGTAGAGTAGTCAACAAGAAAAACATTTCAAATCAAAATCAAAAAAAAGACTTTAATGTGTCAAAGGAATTTTTATAAATTTGTATTCTCTGCCTTCCTATTGTCACACACACACACACACACACACACACACACACATACATATATATATATATATATGTCTCTATATTAACATGTATATATGTGTGTAAAAGCAGTTCATGATTTTTAGATTATTATAAAACAAATACATTTTGTGTGACATACTGAAAGGTATCTTATACAAGCCCCTTCTGTCTCTCTCCATTCTTTCTTCCCTCCCTTACTCATTCCTTTCTCCCTATCTACACCCTCTGTGTCTGGATCATACTCAGTGCCTCATTTGCTGAGCAAAGTGCTTTACATCTGAGTTACACTTCCAGTCCAAGATTAACGAATTATACTCAGAAAGCAGAAATGAGATAATCTGTATTAATATTTAATAGCTTTTCGTATCCGGGCTCCTATTAAAATCATTGTTTGTCTCGCACCAGCCAAATCTAACATCACTTTTGAAAAATCTTGCTTTGATTCTAAGTGTTTGGTGTGAAAGTATAAGTAGGAATCTAGAGAAAGATTTACAGAGGGTTCCTACATTTCTGGGAATATTTATTCTCAAGTAAGATTTGTTATGCTAGTTCATTTACCACTTAGTGTCCATGATGCAAAGCACGTGTTTACCTTCAAGGAGACTTGTATAGCTGCAGATAATGCCTCATCAAAAACCAGTTCTCCTTTGTTCTCCCTATTTCACTGAATGGAACCCCATTTTTCACGGAGCAAGTGTGAAATGTTGCTATTCGTTTAATGCTTCTTTTCCCTGGTAAATGGGAAGACGTTCTCCAAGTTGTGTGTCTTTGCTTTATTCAGATCTATTCACTCTACAAGTTCTATGACCACCATTCTGGCTCAGTTTTTACTTGGATTTCAGAGAGACCAATGAAGTTGCCTCCCTTCTAGATTTGTTTTTAATATCTCTCATGGCATCGAGTTAAATATTTCCAAGAAGCAACTACTCTTTTATAAAAAAACAAAAAATACTCAGTACCCATCAATTTGATGCTCTAAGTTCAAAGTCTGAGTTTAATGTTTAACCATGTCTAACAACTCATGTAAATAGACTGCAGACCTCAACCAGTCTTCTGCATATTTCCCAAGAATACCCCTTGCTTCCATCTTCCAATTTATTCCTTCCTTTACATTCTAGGTCCTGTCCCATCATTCATGACACGCCTATCTGTAAAAAAAAAAAAATTTCATGAGACTCGGAGTTCCAAATTAAGTGGAGATTTTCAACACGGCACTCTTTTGTGCCCTTCTTGCTTCAAGGATAATGCATTTGAATAGTGCTGTGCTCTGTTTTCTGTTTCCACATTCTTAAATGGAGAATACCATTGCACATTGTGGTTGTTTGTCTCCCTATTCTTCCCCATTATTAGAATGGTAGCTGCTTAAGACAAAGCTTCTTATTTAAGGTTGTTTGTGTTTTGTCTGTAACCCAGGTCAAACTTTCAGTAGCCCAGCATCATGTAACTGTTTTCATGAATGCACCAAGTTCTTGATATGGCAGAATAATTTTTCTTTACAAAATGAGACTGTTTTGTCTAATTAAGAAAGTAATTGAATGGTATCATATAACTTACCACTGATGCCTCAAGATCAGAATACAAAGAAAGAAAATAAGAGACAGTGTTGATATCTCCTAGTCCAGTTTCCAGAGTTATATTAAGATTTTGTTCTGTTGCAAGTGATAAAACTATGACTGCCAGGCGAGGCAAGACAATGGCAGTTCAAACATTTGCAAAGTGGATACACCTCAGAGGCTTTATCAAATATTTAAACCCATCTGATTAGCACTTCTATTCTGGAAAATGGAATTTGAACAGATATAAATACAGTATTTTCATTTCCCTAGAAATCTCAATTGCAGATCTACTGAAGAGTCAGTAATTACCCAGGGACCAATTAGCCTGTTTGTGGATTATCTACACCCTGTGGCTTCTTCCTCTTTACTTTCCTCCTCATCTCTGCCTTTTGACCGGTTCACAGCTGTTCTCCAGAAGAAGAAATTAAAAAAAAAAAAACTGTGAAAAGGTTTTTTGAACAAAAAAATAGAAGTGAAATTAAGACCCTGTTGTTAGGCATTGAAAGGAATTTTGCTCTTTTTAGTTGCCTGAATCTTTTGTGCCAAGCACAGGCACTTGAGCCAAAGAGTAATTTTATTATTAAAAGTTTCTAACGTAGTTATTTTAAGATAGGATTGTTCCATCATGAAATCTCCAATTTATTGACTATAGTGATGTAATAGCGATACTTTAGACAAACGTGGAGGTCATTTGATATTTTATTCCTTTATGATATCCATATACACCATTTTATAGGAGCACGCTTGACAAGATTTTTGTAAGGTCTTACATGACCTTTTAATGTCAATCTAGAAATTTCCCATACAGTTTACTCAATGACAGTCTTCATTGATGTGATTCTATTCATAGAGCAGTGCCCAATACAACTGGAAAAAAATCCATCTCCAACCACTAACGCATGCTTTTCTATTTATGTATAGTTGGTGGAGGCCCTAAAAATCAATTTTCAGCATTGTCCATTGGGGAATTGATGCCTCATATTGAGTTTCTTTTTGGCAGAGGGGAATTTACCTGAGCACATTTTAACTTTTTTTTTTTTTTTTTTTTTTGGTCTGCATTCTGCGTCCTCTGTCATTTTAGGCCAGTTCAGTGTTAGCCATCTCTGTGGAGTTTTCTGTTTTCTCTGGAGGTTACTGCTCAGGGTTTCATGAGCACAGTGCAGAGATTTCCCTCTCAGCTGTCCTGCTTCTATTCACTTTTCTTTTAAGAATAAAATTCTATTCTGACACATAATAATTTCTTCTGTACTCACCTCAGACCCAATATCTAACAACTGTTTTTTTTCCATCTCTGCTATTTCAGAACTCTGCATTATACCACGAGGTAAATGGCACCCACACAGTTATCTTACTCCATACCATTAAATAAAAACTTCAGCTTTCCAAGTTTATCTTTCTTAGCATTTTCTCTTTTACAATCTTTGGGCATTTGTATCCAGACATAGAAAGGAAATGCTTGAATAAAACTCCAAGTGTATTGCAATTTATTCTGTGTGTTCATTTGTATCTTAAAATCATCCAAAGAACAGTAACATAAAATTTTTGATGAATTGGGACACAAGAGACCATTTTAGGCTGAGCACCATGAAATTTTGGGAGTAGCTGAGACTGCAAGTTCTTCTATGAATTGGCTAAAAGTTGGCCTTTTGTCCTCCATGTATGCTATTCAGAACAGCACAAGAACCACAGTATTGCCTATTTCCCCCTTCCTGCGAATTGTATCAACCAACATTATTTTCTAAGTGTTCATTGAGTCTAGGGCAGTGGTTATCAACCTCCCTAATGATGTGACACTCTACTTCAGTTCCTCATGTTGTACTGACCCCAACATAATTTTTTGTTGTCGTTTCATTAATGTAATTTTGCTACTGTTATGAATGAATTACAATGTAAATATCTGTCGTTTCTGTTGATTTTAGGCAACCCTGAGAAAGGGTTGTTTCACTGAAGTGATTGTGATCCGCAGAGTTCGAACCACTGGAGTAGAGAGTTCCCCAAAATGCTGTAAGTTAGCAGAAGTTCAAGTGAGGCATGCGTTTCAATTCCAATCTTCCTACATGTACTTTATCCTAGTTCACAATTCTGTAGAATTCTATTGAGTATATTAACCACTTTCCTTGAGATATGAGCTGAATAATGATTCCTTATATTGATACAGTGAGTTTTCAGCTTGAAGTATACTAACTTATTATGTCATCTAAGTCAGTCTTTCTCTGAGGAATGTGATATGATTCGAATTCCTTTGATTGACTGACTGATTGTTTGAAAAGTAGACATTAATCAGGCACTTTGGTTCATAATCATTTTTTTTTGATTGAGTATTTTATTTGATTTTAAATGGGTTTCAGTAAGTTAAGCTGTTTCTTGCAAATAAATTGATGGTTATTTTCAAAATATTTATAGTTAATATGTCAATTTTTAAAGTTCTATCAACTTTAATCTGTAATGAGAAAATTCTCTTTGTGATTTTACTCAGATATCAATTTTGGGTACATAATATATTATCATATGAAATAAGAAGGAAATATAAATCAGTTATATATCTTAGAAATATGGAATTGATTTAGGAAAATGAATGTACTTTCTCTACATTATTTTAATTTTCCCTTTCAAAGTATAGTTAAAGATTCTAGAAAAGGAAATAACTAAGAATTGTACGCATTTCTCTTTTATCATGTTGATTTTTCAATTGCAATATATTAACATATAGTTTCAGATTGGGGACATAATATATCAACTAGACACACTGTTTATATATATGAGATTTCAATGAGTGGTTTCTTATTCAAAAGAATAGAAGTAAACATGCATGCACAATTTTTAAAGAACTGAAGAAGTAAAAGTGTCTGTTTTATGCAATACAGTTCTATGATGTATGAAAGGCAACATCAGAGTCAGTATAAGTAATCACGTGTGGCATTACAGAAAATCAAATTTAAGGCAAATTGCTTTGTTTATTAGGCTTAATAATAAACTCACTACTAAATGAAAATGCATTTTTCAGAATAAGATTTCCCAGCATGCCGCAAGTGGCATAATGATTATTGATAGAGATGGTAAAGTTCAAAACAGCTAAAAGTTAAAACACTGCTGAAATACCAAAAATGGTGGCGAGGAAGTAGAAAATTATGTGAAATGTTAGGGATGTTTCATTCCAGTACCTTGGCCTCATTATATTATCAGCTAAATATAAAATACATAGAGCAGATAAATGTCTCATTAAGTCCTTCATAGTCTTTCTGAGAACTTGGTAGTGGTCTTGAATATGAAAAATAGAGAATTACAGTATAAAAGAGTACTTCAAATTTTTTATTAAATCACTATGGGCAAAGCATAGGGGTGCAAGTCATTCGTTAATTTTTCATAATTAAGAACTTCTCTATGGCAAGCTTCAAGGGTAAAATACATATCTCATCTTGGGTATAAGCAACTTGCCAGCTGTTCAACATGCTTCATATTAGAGGTCCCCACCTCTATTTTTATAAAAAGATGTTCTCTTCATTATTTCTGAGTTAATCAGAAACAAGTTATACTAAATACACATAAACCCAGTGTATTTTATTTTGAGATATACTTTTTTGTTTGTTTGTTTCTCTAAGAGAGTCACGTGAACGTCACACAAGAGGATGATCAAACAGAAAATTAAATAAGAACTTTCTTGGACAATCAACCCCTACCGTCTTGATTATTACATCTGGTGAACATATTAGGCTCTTCCTCTCTGTAAAACTAGAAAAAATACCTGCAAATGAATTTTTGCTCTGCTTCCTATTCTGGCCAAGTTCCCATTGCTTCTGCATATACCTAAAAACGACAAGATAAACAGGATGCCACTACCTTTCTCTCCAAAATGTAGCCAGGCTTAAAATGCCTACGCAGAAGACAAGTCACGGAGCACAGAAAACATCATCAAGGATGCTTGTTAACAATGCAAACATGAATGGAAAAGAGCTCGAGCGATGTCAGAGGGGCAGCAATGCTCACAACACCTGAAGCACAAACACCAAGCTTCCCTTTCAGAGGCAAGTGAGTCTCAGATTGACAGACAGCTGCTGATTGCTTCTGTTGAAGCCAGAGCAGGATGATGGTTAGTTTGCAAGTAAAAGCAGATGAAGGAGGACATGAATCACAGTCAAATCTTTGGAATGTGGGTAAGCCTTAAATTATAAATGGCTTGTGATTGACTGGCCACAAGCAACTTATTAAAAATGTACATATGATGAGGAGAGATGAGAACTGGATCAGATGAGTGCAGCTGATCATAACATCTCACGCTAAAATGGGAAGGGGGAGTTGGGAGACGTCACAGTGCAGGATCCAGAAGGAAGCTGGTGTTGTGTAGGGAACTTGGCATGTTGTAGTCAGAGGATGGCCCATCCAAGGACTGGGTTTCAATTGCAA
Source organism: Microtus obscurus (assembly GCA_963919715.1). Taxonomy (NCBI): domain Eukaryota; kingdom Metazoa; phylum Chordata; class Mammalia; order Rodentia; family Cricetidae; genus Microtus; species Microtus obscurus. The sequence goes on along the minus strand of CAWTZC010001932.1, from coordinate 1,372,677 downwards.
AACTATCAACATTAATGAGAGTGCCAAGTGTTCAGAAGAAGAAATTAAATAACCACCCACCTGAGAACTTGCAAGGTGTTAGTAGACACAAACACGTAACGTGGCGAAAAGGCTGTCATCATGGTGACTTCCTAATGCCAAGGGATCATCTGTGATATTCCAACCCAGAGTGACCTGTCACAAGTATGCCCCAAAGATGTCTACAACGTAGTTTATTCCTGAGTCTGGAATACCTGTGAAACCTAGTTTCTCAACACAATGGCAGAATCTGTGGACCTTTTTGCCTTATAGAGTACAAGCTGACAGGAGCTGTTCTTAGTCCATTTCCTATTTTCTTATTAATTAAATGTATTCATTTATTTTACATCCCAATCACAGTTTCCCCCATCCTCTTCCCTCATTTTCTCTCTCCCACCTTCCCTCCTTCACTCCCCCCCCCCAATTCCCTTGTAGGTTTGTTTTCAGAAGGGCAGGTCTCTCATGGATATCAACAAAGCATGGCATATCAAGTTGAGGTAGGACTAAGCTCCTCCCCTAGTATTAAGGCTTGGTAAAGCAACCCAATAGGAGGAATACCTATTCACAAAAGCCTACAAAGCATCAAGAACAGGTCCTGCTCCCACTGTTAGGAGTCCTAAAAGTATACCAAGCTATACAGCTGTCACACATATGTAGAGGGCCTAAGTTGGTTTCATGTGGGCTTCTTAGCTATCGGTCCAGTGTCATTGAGCTCCTGTGAGCCCAGGTTAGTTGTCTCTGTGGGTTTCCTTGACCCTCCATGGCTCCGTTGACACTTCTTCCTAACTCTCTTCAACAAGATTCCTGGAACTGGGCCCAGTACTTGGCTGTGGATCTCTGCATCTGCTTTCCATCAGAAGGCTCTCTAAAGACAATTCAGGATAGTCACCAATCTGATTACAAGAAATGGCTAGCAGAGGCACCCTCTTTTAGTTAGGATCATCCTTGTAGATTTGTAGGAGTTTTCCTTGCACCAAGTCTCTACCTGAATCTGAAATGCACTCGCCATAAAGGTATCGCTTTAATTACTGTCCCCCCTCCCTCAATCCTGTCCCCAACCTGATCCCTCATGTTTTTATCCCCTCCTGCCCCTAGTCTACTCAGGGATCTCTTCTATTTCCCCTCCCAGGGATATCAGTGCGTCCCTCCTTGGACCCTGCTTGTTAGCTAGTCTATCTCGGGCTGTCTATTGCAGCATGGTTAACCTCTACTTTATAGCTAATATCCACTTATGAACGAGTACATACCATGGTTTTCTTTCTGGGTCTGGGCTACCTCACTTGGGATGATATTTTCTAGTTCCATTCACTTGTTTTTAAACTAATGTACATACACGTATGTATTTTTGAAATTCAGATAGAAGTGAAAAAGTTATAAGCACAGTTTGGATGATTATAAATCATAAAATGCTAATTATGAAATTACTCTGAGAAGTCATTTACTCCAAGGTTCCTTTTCTTCTTCCTGGGGAAAACGTGTAACCCAAGGCCTGCAGCTGAATTAATCCGGGAATAGATCACTACTTAAACCTAGATAGCTAGAAATCAGGACTCTTGATTTCTCACACATGTGAGGAGATTAGTAATAGCAATTTTCCTGATCACCATGCTTTATTGAAGAAAAGTGTATATTCTTCCTCACCTTAAAGAAGAAAATTCTAAGAATTTAACAAATTTTTATTCTAAGAAAAGTAAGATGCTTAAAATCCCTTAACTTTAATTTCTATCCCATTTTCCCCTTCTAGTCATTCACTATCAATTATAACCCAAAGGAAAATTCCATTTTACTTTAATTTTTTAAATCAAAATCACTTTTATTTTCTGGGCTTATCACTTAATTCATATGCTGGTATACACTTTTATGATTTCATACTAAAATAGAGTGTGAATGTTTAGTACATATTGCAAAGCATAATTTATTTTACAAATTCCCTCTCCTTTCCTTCGATGTTAGCAAAACATGCATTTGTAATTAATCTTAATCTGATTACTATCAAGAAACAGAGAGGTTAAGTGAATGGCGCCAGGTCACACAGCAAGTCAGCAGCAATTTTGTAAATGTCTTATTTGAATATAAAAACATTGAGGTGATAGAATAATTATTCAGGGTCATCAGTAGTGGTAACACTTGTCATATTAAGATAAGAATGATGTATTTTAAATCTCATTAGACAACTCCTCATGACAAGAATTTGAGTAGAATAGATTATTTTTTACCAAACTCAATTTTGCATTATTCAGGCTTACAATGAAAAACTATGAATCAAATTATATCTGGAAAAATGTTGCATGAACAGCATTTGACTTTTTTCAGTACACATTATATGCAATCATTGGATAAAATAAAGGCATTTGTTTGCCTTTTGAATTTTTGTAAATTAGCATCAAAACACTAAAGTGTCTGTAATTATATTAGAGTAGCATTATTTAGACATTGTAATATATAAATGAGCAATATTCTTAAACTCCAGTTTGAGTGATGGAAAACGGGAGATGTGGCAAATATTTGTATATGTTTGATTATAAATTCAAACAACATATGGGCAAAAGTTACTTAGTTTTTATAACATCTGGAGTTTACTGAAGAAAGATCACCATGTGCTTTTTGAACATTCTAAAATCACTAGGGTTTAAAATTAAAGCTTTGTATGAAGTATTTCCTATATGATAAATAAAAAATAGATTAACAGTTTAAGTCATATATAAGGAACACTGAGAAATGTAGGGAACATTTCTGACAAATCTGTTTGATATACCGTATCATATTATTTAAATATTATAAAATATTTTCAATACTATTCACTTTATATATACCTCAAAATTATATAATTTTTATATTATATGCTACATATATTATCCATATTATGGTATATAATTTATCATTACACACATTACATATTATGCACAACACAAAATAAACACAATAGTGAAATTGTGGCAATTCTATCTTGAGGGTTAAGCAACAGTTGTGTAATTGGACTTAAGTCTGGGACTATAGATCAATAAACAGCAACTTGGTTACTGTTTCATAATCTTGTTCCACTTACTGTGCTTCCCACATAATGTTTCACATGTTGTGGAGGAACCAACTGAGCTCAATTCAGAAACAGTGGAAACATGCCAACAATCCTTCTTCTTGATGCTCTGATTTCTTGATACACTCTGATCTCTTGGGACTGACATGTATAATAGCAAAGTTCTCCTATGAAAAGATTATAGTGGGAAGCGAACTCCTGTTTCACAGGCTTCTCTACTAAGAACACAGATGTCAGTCATCTTACCACCTGAACTCACTATGGCCCTGCACACGCCTTGCATCCTAAATGAATCTTGCCTTCTGGATATGCTTTGCCCACTTAGGATACAAAAAGTGTTCTTTTTTTTTTTTTTTTTTTTGCTAAGAAAACATATATACATACAGGGCAAATGATTGTATGAAAAGTGTCTAAAGTCACTAAACTTTGGGAAGTACAAATCAAAATTCACAGGGGACATCATCTTACCCTGTCCAGATTCAAAAGGTAAAGAATTAGAAGTATGTCTCAATGAAAGACATCCAATCTCTTTCCATAAAAAGAAATACATAATGAAAAAGAAGACAAATGTTGGTGAGGATGTGAAAAAGCTCATATACTTGAATACTATTGACAGACGTGAAGAATGCCGTGGACTGTGCACTACCAAAACCAAAATAAAGATTTATCAAGTAATTAACAACGAAACTCTCTCATGATCCTACAATTCCATTTTTGATCACTTATCTTAAAATTGAAATCTGGAACTTGACTAGACCATCAAAAAACTATTCACAATAATCAAAGAAGGAAAATAACACAAATTCTCCTCATCAGATTAAAGCACAGGGAAAATATGATCAATGTTGTATAATGAAATAATAATCAGTTCTATACAAGAGACCATCCTGTGGTATGTTACAACATGGATAAAGGCTGACTGTGTTGTTCCAAAATCCAGTCACAGAAATATTGGCACAGACTGACAGTCAAGTAGACCTCTGAGAGTCAAACTTCCGGAGGACTGATGGTTTCTGGAGACAGGAGCTTGTGAATGGCAGTGGCTATCTGAAGGAGGGTTCAGATTTTTAGGTTGAGTGAGTCTTACAAGTCTTCTATGCAACATGGAGTCTATACCTAAGAATTCTGCATTATAAAAAAAAATCCATAAAATTTCAAAAACAATTGAGAATGAGCAGCATTGCTACCCCTACTGATGCAATGGAGCAAGGTTATGCCTTCCTTCACAGGACTCAGTGAAAACCTAAGGCTTCAATGGCTCTGGCTGAAGTGTTTGAAACCAGGCATCCCCTCCATTTTAACTGCGACTAAGATACCTTTGCCCTTTAAATGGTTCTAAGTTGCTTCTGTTACTGCAAGCTTAGCTGTTAAGGCCAACTCAATCACCACTTGTTCGTTTCTTTTCAGCTTACGGACTTTGGATACCTCAAGTTGTATTATGCTGCCCATAGTTGTATAGATATGCCTTTATTTTCTCATTGTTAGGAGTCATGCTTTTATTTGGTATGTTTAAGTAAAGATCCATGACACAAAATTTAAACCTAAAAGGAATTAAAGATGTAAAGCCTTTTTAAATACATCAGCAGTAATAATGAGGTAGTTACTTCTTAGCATGCAACTTATGTTGGCTATGGAAGCTACCAATGTTATATATGTACCTCTTACCTCCTAACTCACAGTAAAACATAATATTTTCTTTAGGTGGCCATATCACCACCTAGCTAAATGTTCCATTTAGCAAACAATATGGTGTATAAATTCCCAGGATATTGGTCAGAAAACTTTACACAATGAATATTCAGAATTTTGTCATGCATCGGCTAACAATTTATTAAATTGTGGTGTGTTGGTTAAGAAAACCTAGCAAGAGGGGTTGTTGAGAGAGAGACTGAGAGAAGAGGAGAGAGGGGAAACTGTGACTGCAATCTGATTCACTGGAATACTGATAAATAGATACATTTTGTTCATAACATCTGTAGTCTTTCAAACTACCTTCCAGGAAGAGCATCCACTCTATGAGACATGTTGTGTTTCCTAATGCTTGAAAGAAGGAATATTTTTTGTTTGTTGTGAGATTATGTTTCACATAAATAATTGAATATAAAAGAGCATTGTGGGCAGTCTTGTGAAAATTGACAGCAAAAAGACACATTTTCCAAAATGCCCAATACACTTAGTGAAGGTGACTGCACCAGAAAAAAAAAAATAAAAACAACAACAACAACAACAACAAGTCTGTTCCTTTTAGAGCTTTAGATCTCCCTTGTATTTCCATTCCCTTCCTCTTTAGTTCTCTGCAGGGGTCAGTGTTTTCCTCCATAATCATTCATCTGCATTAGGCCTGTGCTCACCGCTGGTAAGGCCGGAGTTAGTTAGCTTCTAGTAGTTTTGACCCATATTAGGCTCAGGGAAGCACACCTGCTGTGAGAAGCAAATCTCAATGAATCTTTTGGAGAGCTGAGGATTTAACTGGGAGATTAACCAAATCATTATCCAAGCACTTTTACTCTAAAACATAATTCCCTAACATAGGTTAGGATAAATTGGATAAACATATTGGTATGAGGATGGTCATAGTGGATCTCTTACTAACAAATATCAAAAAATATGCTATCAGTTTCTTATCAGGACAAGTGTTAGTTTGCTTTATTTAAACAGTCTTCAAATGCCACCTAACACTGCTGGTCAACTGAGAGGTTATGGTTCCCTGTCAGTCATCCTCTCTTTTTCCTTTAGCACTTCGCAAACTTTTAGTGTAATTTTCTTTCTCGTTGTACACACCATGGCACAGCCTACAAACCACGATTAACATATTGTCGTGGCAGGATACCTCAGGTGAAGGCCAATAAAGAGAAAAGCTAAAAATATAATCGTAAGGGAAAGGAATGACTATACAGGAACCAAGACCAGAACCATAGCCCACAGTCCATCACAATCTATAGAACAGCAAATTTTACTCTAATCTTTAACCATGGGGAAAAAAATCTTTTTTATTTTTTAAACCCGGGACTTTAAGGTCAGTGAAAGTGTCTTTTTAAAATGATAAATTTTGATGAGTATAATCTGATAAAATCCATTAGAAACATGTTGATACTCTAAGGACAGTTAAAGTGAGCTCTGTACAAACAAATAAGTTCTGTACTTAGAAAAGATTAAAATGAAATTATTTTATACTCACTAAAACAAGCATAAAAGACTAAAAATGTTATTATTCATTATAGAAAAAAATTGACTTGCTAAAGAAAATATTAGCACCATATCATTTATGAACGTACAATGCACACCAAATGTATCTTAAAACGTGACAAGAAGAGGCAGTGTGTATGCTACATAGAAGATACGTGAAGCCGGCACAGTCTGAGCGAAGGGTGATTAGAGCAAGGTACTCATAGAAAAGCACTTCCTACAAAAGGGTCAGAAAAGCAAGATCTTAGCATTCTGTGCTAGTCCAATCTCTATCTATATTCTATTTATGTATTCATATACATATGTGTGTTTTACTTTACTTTTCTTCATTTTAATCCCCTTTGAAGGGATGAGTGATACAGCATATGCTTAGCGTTCACAGAGCTTCAGGTTCTTCTTCCAACACCAGAGAAAGCAAATAAACTCACAAACAGAAGTTGAAAACCTTCAAGCCTTTACTGAAAAGATATTCTTAGCTTAGTAACATAGCAAAGTAGGCAATGGCCATATCAGAGCAACAGTGCATAAATTACCACCTACTGTTGTGAATTACTAAACTAACAAAGAAAAACGGGGAGTTTTTTTAAAACTCCTTTAAAATGCAGTAATACAGAAATACAATAATATTTAAAGTAGATAAAGGGCAAAAGAAAAATCTTTAGAATGAATGGAAGAAATGGAAAGAAAAATGCATGTTTCTCCTTCAAAATAGCAAGAATTATATTCAATATTGAATAATAATTTATGCATCAACTGAAGACAGAAAGAGATCGGATTAAAATATCAAAATTCCCTAATATGTTGTCTGTAAGAAAAATGTTAGAAATTCACAATCCTATGCTGTCTAAGAACCTGGAGTGGCTATATTAATAACACACACAGCAGAAGAGTTAACCAATGATTAACAAAAGCCTCACACCATGATAAAGTGAGCAATTTTCAAAAGAAGACACCGCAGTCCTAAACTGTGTAGTCTGGAAAGCAGAGATGTGAAACACGAAATAAAAGTGAGAGAACTGAAAAAAAAGCACAGTGAAAAATAGCACTTTTTACTAAAGACTTCAATACTTCTTTCTCATTAATCAATTATGCAAGATGACAGAAAATCAGTTAGGAAATAGAAGACCTCAAAAATTATATCAAAGACTTTAAATCTAATTGACATTTAAAAAAAAACCACTTCACTGGACAACAAGATGATAAACTGATACTCATATGGTCAATTGATTTCAACAAGGAGGTAAAGTCAGTTTAAAAAAAGAAAGATGGCCTTTTCAATGGATGGTCTTGAAACAGCTGGGTATTCATATGCAAAAGAGAAGATGATGGAGGAGGAGAAATATAAGTTAAACTATAGAATATAACTTATCAAAACTGATAGGAGAGATACAGGTTGAACCCATTAGATCACTGTTGTTCTAAAAAAAAAAAAATAAGTGGGGCAGACCAGTGGCTAGATAGCTAGGTGAAACTATGCCTGAATTCCATCCCTGGAAGTCTAGTCATTGGAGGAAAGGGCAAAGTCCCCCTTGGCATGTACACACACATGCATGCATGATTAATTAATTAATTAATTAAATTAATTAAAGGGAAAAGTAAAAACCATACATTAAAACATTTCCTACCTTCTATTGCGCTTGGTGTCATCAGACTGTGCATCTACGCCAAAAACGATCCACCATTAAATTCTGTCATTATAGACAGTCATTTTATTTTATACATGAGGGTTTTGCCTGCCTGTACGCATGTGTAGCATGTTTGTGCTTGGTGGCCCCAGGAGTTAGAAGAGGGAATTGGATCCTCTAGAACTGGAGTTATGGATGGTTGTGAATCATTTTGTGAGTACTGGGAATCGAATCCTCTTCCTCTGCAAGAGTAGCAAGTGCTCTTGACTGCTGAGCCTCACATCATAGATTTTGGTAAATTATATTTTTTTTGGGCATTGATTCACTGTCTGGCTCTGTTGTCGCCCTGCAACAGCAGAGACACAGAGCTGGAACAGACTTCTGCATAGGTCAGAAGGCCAGAAAAAGTAAAAGAAGGAAGAAAAAGAAGAAGTGAAAAAAGTAAAGAGAACAAAAGGAAAGAAAGATGGGGGTGCAGATAGAGGTGGAGACACGCAGAAATAGATACACCCAGAGGCTGTTTTAAAAGAAAAAAAATCTATAAATGCATCTTGGTTTAAAAAAAAAGTTAGATACACCTGTGTTTAAAAAGACTATGTTATAAAAGTGATGTGATGACATAGAAAGTCCTAAGTAAGTCATACTGGATCTTTAAACTACATTTGTTAAAAGAAAACATCTGATAAGTACCAGAGAGTTGAACTCTATACAAGACCTCCCCCATACTTTCAAGGGAGAAACTTGGGCACAATCGCTTTGAAATTTTTTATAGGTTCAAGTATGCTTGGACTTTCAACTTGTATACAAAATTCACTCTTTATTTATTATTTAAGCAAAAACTGACTTTTTCCAGAAATTAAGCCACACTATAAAAACATTACATAAAACCAGTAGGGGGAAAGGAGAAATTAAATGGAATAAAGAACTCAAAAGGAAATAAATATATATCTAAATATTTGTGAAATATTTCAAAAACTTGGTAACACAAAGCAATAAGAAATCTCTCTCTCTCTCTTTTTTCCATAAAGGACCTTGAGAAATGTGTTCATTTCGGGTGTAAAAGCACATTGTAACCTCCTTATTCTTGGCTAAATCTAAATGTGAGGGCTGGATATAGAATTTGAAACAGAAGCAGCCACAGAACTCTGTGGTAGAGCCTCAAGATGAAGAGAACTAAATGAGTTCCAATGACAAAACGCATGGTGATGGGGTAGCTGCTTTCCTCGGTAGGGTTAGTACTTATACAGGCTTATATATCACAGTTATAATTATAAACGCAAAAGGTACTTTTGTGTCAAAATATATGAAGAAAAATTCTAGAGGCCAGAACAATTTGTGGATTAATAAGCAAATAGAAATGTAAGAGGTTTTCGAAATGGTATAAAAGCTGCAAGCTAGTTGGTCCCTAGAGCGGAAATTCTACCTGTAAAACTTTAAAAATTAACCAAAAATCAGGAAAATACAAGACATGAGTCATTCAAACTCACTGATCAAATTAAATGTTAAGAACATCAATAAATCAAACAACGATGAAAAATTCTTAAAGTATGGGAGCATAAAAATAAGTGGGGGTGTAATATAGAGATTGGTGCATGGCTATTTTGGAACGAATTTAGAGTTAATTAATGAAATTCACACAAGCCTATGATACAGTTCCTGATAACTACCTCTGGGTATCCAGCTTTCCTAAGGGACACTCATAAAAGCACTGTCTGCTCATTGGAGTTGGAGGCATCTCACATGCTCACCACTCCTAGCATGAATGTTATAAATATACTGTGAAACTGTTCAACAATGAGCCACATAAACACTGCCGGATAAAGACAGCTGCAGTCACAAAACAAGGAAAGTGAAATATATGTGAATACAAACCACAGACACCACAGCTTCATGTAATATCTGTGGGGCTGATGTGTATCTAAGCATTTAGACCAGATCATACGGGTGAACATTTAAGAGAGGACAGAATGGTAGTTCAAGAGAGAGAAACATAAATACATTTACATGAGAATGGATGAAATGAACACACTGAAAATTAAATGGCTAAAAGAGAGACAAAGAAATGATGGGCTATGTTCTAAAGCAAATAGTTATGCTAGGAGTACCGGAAACTTTCCATTCTTTTCTAATAACTACTATCGCTATTCATGAAACATTATTTCTGGTTAGCTTTTAGTGTAGATGCAAAATATATACTATCTTCTTTTGGTTTTGCTTTGTTTTGTTTTTAGAAATGAGGTCTTGTTATATGACCTAAACTGGCCTGGAACTCAGAGACCCTCCTCCTTCAGCTTCTCCAAAGCTGAGATTTCAGTCCTGCACTGCAGCAGTCAGCTAGAATAAATGCTTCTTGTTTATTTTGATTTTGTTTATTTTTCTGTGTACAAAGCATCCTTATGCACAACAATGCTTGTTCACCTACCACTTTTCTCAATTAGTTTTATATTCCTGAATTTCTTAAGTATACAAAAACTTTCTAGGAGGCTTTGATATTTAAATTGGGTTTGGGTAGTTCTATTAGCTTTTCAAATGTTCAGAAAGTTTAGTGATCAACTTTCTGTTTTACAACAAGGGCCTTGGGCATATGCATAGTATTTGTGGAAAGAAATGGAGTTCTGTTTTATGTGCTAGTGGCATTTTTGTGGAGACAGTTATTTTGACTGAACATACATTGAGTCATACTGTTATTTCTAACATTTTAAATATTATAGAATAATTATAAAATGTTATAATTTGATTTATATCTATCTCTTAAATACTTTGGACTTTTAGTTTCTTTTTATATTTCTCCTTCTGGACTTCAAGAGAGACTATAGCCCAATGCTATTGGTTTAATAATAGCAAAATATGGAGAGGATACATAAGAAATGCCACTATATGTGAGACAGAATGTGATGTGATTTTAGATCTGCAAATTGCTGGTGGTGAGCAGAGTGCGAATAAATATCAAATGTCTCCCTTTTTACTACTAAATGTAAAATGTTCCAAAGCGTCTTATCCAACTCTAGATGTTAACTTAAATGCAAATCCACATATTGAAAGCAGCAGTGGAGTTGCAAACAGAATCCATAACAGGACTAGTGATGTGGATAGAGATTTACTGTATTTTTAATGCCAAGAAATAGCAATTGCAGCCGATCTGTAAAAGCTCATAACACTGGGTACTTAGAAAACTACAGAAGAGAACTGTACTGTCCATAGTTAAGTCCTAGGTTTATCCCCAAGCACCACAAAAAATATTTAAAAATCAATTTTATATCATTAAAATACCAATAATCTTGTCAACACAATTGCTATATGCATTGTGAAATAGCCACTTGTTTCTTTAATTTTCAAATGAGCGTTACTTGTCTATAAATCTGCAAGGACGATGAATAAAATACTTTCAATACTAATACTTGGTTTTGACCCTGGTAAAAATTAACGTGGATGACATAGATAAGCAAAACATTAAAATGGATACAGAAAATGAGTGTGACATTCATTTACATGTTGTATGCTAAGTAACAAAATGTTATCTAAGATTGCTTTGTCTTCTAAATCTTCATTTTCTTTTTGCCTCTAATATTCACTGTACTGCTGTCTAACACTGTTAACAACACCACGTCCATCCTCAGTGCTGTGATGCACTGATATTCCTCCACATTATTCTGCCATCCACAAACGAAGTCACAAGGTAAGGAGAAAGTGTAGACAATCTTCTAGAATGTTACCTGAATGACTTCAGTCCAAGTCACAGCAGAGTCCTTACTTCAACCTGCCACCTCCGGAGCAGTCATTACGGGCTGTGACTCCATTAGCGCTTTTCCTTTCAATCCTTCTCTACTTCATACTGATGAAAACCTTTGTCTCCAGCACCTAAGGGAAATATCTTATTACACTATTTAACTTCAGTTTGGTTTTTATCTCCCCTAATTCTGTATAATTTATTAATCATTCTCTGATTATTACTTATGAATGCTTCCTGAAATATTTAACAGTATCTCACCTATTATTATTGCTATACAAGAGTCAAAGTCTCAATTTAAAGATTCAAAGCAAATCCGTAGGCAACTGCATTAAGAATGCCACATCTGCTCACAGTACCGTGAGATAGATCTTAGATGGCGCACCTAAGCAATAGTCTCCTCAAGTCAGTTTCTTCAGAATTCTTCTTACCTCTCACGACCATCATGGCCTCTGCACTGCCTCTCAACTGTGAATCTAGACTTAACTTTGTATTCAGAGTTGTGTTCAGTCTCTGTTCTACTGTTGATCGCCATTGCCATAGCTCTCCTTAATAAGTCTATGCTGCTACTGTTTTTAATAAGTGTCAAGATTTTTCTGTCTGTCTTCAAAGAACACAAATTTCTCCTGATGTTGAATGCATGGTTCTGAGATAAGCATTTGAAATGTCACTTTTTGTTTTTCATGAGTTGCCATTAACGGTCAGGTTTAAGTTTTACAAAAAAAAAAAAAAAAAAAAAAAAAAAAAAAGAAAAAATCCATGAGAGTGAAAGGAATTTTTTAATTACCTTTCTAAAATAAGCAATTGATAACCCATTACTCTTTGACACATTGTATGAACCTTATTTTCCTAATATTAAGGGTATATTTTGCTAAATATTCTTGTTTAAATGTTACAATTAGTTCAAAATTTTTAAGATAAAAATATCTGTTTCTCATTGTGTATTTGTGTTAATACTAAGTTAAAGTTATTTTGTTGTAATTTAAATTTTTGTCTATAAACCAATTTCATCACACAAAGTCTCCTAAGAATTAAATCTTCATCTTTCAAATTCTCTGCAGCTCAGGAGTGTTCTCAAATTTATGATAAAGATAATGCTTTAGTTATATACTCAAAACTCTCAGACCATGTTATTCCAGACTTCTATAAAGTTCAAGTGGTAACAGGAACTCTCTGGCTTTCTCTAATGTCTCTTGCTGCATAATTATCTTAGTGACTGCAAATTGACCTATATCTGAAGTCTGTTTGGAAAAACAGTCAGAACTGTGATTGCCAAAAGATTTCATTTCTTCACAAACTGTCAACATAAATTAGAAATTAACAAAAGTTGTGTTTTAAAAAATGTGTGTTTCTATTAGTTATTACACTATTGCTGTGTTGAAATGTTATGACCAAGGCAACTTACAAAACACTTAATTGGTTTAGAGTCCATGATGGAAGAAAAAAAAAAGAAGGCAGCAGTAACAGTTGAGATCTTGTATCTTGATCCACAAGAAGGAGAAAGAGAGAGAACAATGGGAATGGTATGACTCTTTGAATTCTCAAAGTCTGTCTTCCGTGACATACCACCTCCAACAAAGGCCAAAACTCATAAACCTTCCTAAACAGTCCTACAAACTAGGTGCCAATTTTTCAAACAAACCTTATGGGTGTCATTCTCATTCAAATAACCTCAATTTGAAAACCACGGAGATCTTCATGCATCAATGAGGAAACAAATTTTAAACTACAAAACCAAGGCTCTGACTTTGACCTCTAAGTCTAAATTTTGACTTAGGAAACGTAGGTGTCCAAGTTCCTTTAGATGTAGTTATAGCATAACTAATATAGAAGTCATTTTATGGGCTTTTAAGGGTGAAAACCCTTGATGGGACTTCAGGTCTACTTTCATTAACCACCCGTTTCCAAAATCCTTAGTTTAAACAGTTATGTGATGACAAAACTGTGACATTTTCAATATGACTGTTGCCTGACATTATTATTTACACACTAAGGCAAATGTGAGACACAGTCATCCACAAATAATTTTACAAATAACAAAATAATCAAATCAGTATATCAGAAACTACAAATAGGAAGCACACTCTATTGTGAGGCACCTAGCAGTAACAAATTTTCGCACTTGTAAAACATTGAAAATGAATATGAATTCTTGACTTCTGGGATTCTTTCAGATAACGTCTGACCCATAGTTAGCTTGTTTATAAATTTATACTTTTTATCATCAGTATTAATTAATATGATCAGTAACATCATAGAAATGTGTGCTGGATCACAGAGAGTATATATATTTTTCAATATCAAAATTTAGTAGCAATTATAGTTTAAATAGACAATGCATCTCTCTAAAAATAAAGGTGTGTTGTTGCTAAAAATAAGAAACAATACAATTTAATAAAATTCTTATATGATAATATTATTTAAATGTATTCTCTGAGTTGAAACATTCTTTCTCAGTGGAAAGAAAGAATGCTATAAAATCCAAGAATTAAACAAAACTCAGTTTCTGAAACCTACAAGATTCACAAAGCCCTTTCCAAGATAATATCCAGGCAGTATCCATCTCTGTGGAGAGGAGAATTCCCAATGGCCAAACTGCTTTCAGGTCATACAAGGAGTTCCATGACATCGCTTTTATGAGTTATCACCCATGCTGGATTAAGATCAGTTAGTTCCAGCTATATCAATGGGCTTTATATGTCTTTGAATTGTCTATAAGTCTATGAATAAGCCATCATTCATACTTGTAAAAGCACCCTCCTTGGTTCAGCAACCTGCCTTTTGGTGGAATGGTTGGTTTCCTCTGTCATTGATATGCTGACATAAATTGATGGTTGTTAACATCTCCAGAGAAAAAGCTAAATTAATACAGTGGTACCTAAACATGACACATAGCAGAACCAAAAATGAACAGATCTTTTTTCATGGCTCCCCAGAAAATATCACACCTTCAGGTGGAATATTTACATTTTTATATTTGTATGGCAATACTTATATTTATACAATATAATTTTAATACATTTATCCTGCTATTATGATAGTAAAAGTAGTTTAGATTCATCATATTTTGTTGGTAACTATTTTGTGGAAATTCAATCTATTTTTACAAAACTTTAACAACACAGTTTAATGTATATTAATTAATTAAAATGCTTCAAAAGCATTAACTCAAAATTAACTTCCTCAAAAATTAAATGAATTCATAGGATTCTTTATATATAACTTCTGGGTGCAATGTGCCAAGCCCATTTAATAGTATACCAAGTTTTAGCTTAGTTTTACTTGCTATCTGAGAAAATCTTGATGGATGTCAACACAGAATTGAAATTATCTAATTAAATTTTTGTAAAACTGTCATTGGGAGAAAAGAGAGGAATCATGACACAGAGAATTAAACAAAATCATGTTATATACATTTTCTTAAAAAACCAAAAAAAAAAAAAAGAAAGTTATCAGGAAGTAAGAATTGTGAACTTCAGGCATTAGTAGTACTAGTAATAGTACTACCGGTGGTAGTAGTAGCAATTAACTATATGAATAGTCACTAACTATCAGGATAATAGGTTTGGAAACTTGTCAGCAAAAAAAAAACTGTCTTAAAAGTTTTCACATAAAGTGATGTAATACATACACATTGGTCATTGGTGCATATGACGACTAGCTGTGCCTATAATTATACTTGGTAGCTTATGGTTATAAAATACAAGAAGTACCAAAACGTAGGATGCTCTCGGAAAACATTAGTATAAAGAGCCAAACAATGATTAATATAAATTAGTAATTCATTTCTGTGAAAATAGCAAATTTTACAGTTTTTCGTCATATAATCATATCACTATCAAGCGTATGCTATTGATTTCTAAACTGGCATGAATATTCATTGTCCATTCTTGTTTGATGCTTGACTAATTTCACCAAATGATTGTTATAGGTGCTTATATCAATGTTCAGGGCTACTTGAAATTGTACCTATATCATATGACAATTTTCTATAACAGTGCTTCAATGGTTTCTGATTTACTGCCTTCCATAGAACAAACGAGGCACTTGGATCACACTGTTTTCATTATTGTAGCATGATGTCATGTTTCTCTAATAGTACCATTTCTACCACAACAACATTAATTCCAATTATTACTCCGTGTTTTCCTTTAAAATTTTATTTGCTAAATGCATAAAATGACAAATTTTGAATAGACATGTTGCAT
The DNA here is from genome assembly GCA_963919715.1 of Microtus obscurus. Lineage (NCBI taxonomy): Eukaryota > Metazoa > Chordata > Mammalia > Rodentia > Cricetidae > Microtus > Microtus obscurus. The sequence continues at coordinate 1,356,879 of CAWTZC010001932.1, read as the reverse complement.
TCCCAAAAGAATTCTTCATACTTTAATTGGAATCTGCTTGTAGTTTGTCTATTTTACAGTGTTGTAGTGTCTGTATAGAACTGTATTTCTCCATTCCAGAGCTGGTATTTTTTTTTTATTTTTATAGAGCTCTACATTTTTTTCTCTACTCTCCTCCCTGCTCCACCCCACCCCTTCAACCCTCTCCCAAGGTCCCCATGCTCATAATTTACTCAGGAGATCTTGTCATTTTCTACTTCCCTTGTAGATTAGGTCTATGTATGTCTCTGTTAGGGTGCTCATTGTTGTCTAGGTTCTCTGGGATTGTAATTTGTGGTCTGATTTTCTTTGCTTTACATTTAAAAACCACTTACGAGTGAGTACATGTGATAATTGTTTTTCTGTATCTGGGTTACCTCACGGAAAATGATGTTTTCTAGCTTCATCCATTTTCCTGCAAAATTCAAGATGTTATTTTTTTCTGCTGTGTAGTACTCCATTGTGTAAATGTAGCACATTTTCCTTATCTATTCTTCAGTCGAAGGGCATTTAGGTTGTTTCCAGGTTCTGGCTATAAACATAGGTGAGCACATGTTTTTGTGGCATGATTGAGCTGATATAATTTTTATATGACACAGGATCCTTGCACTTTTTCAGCAGAATTCCAAGCCAATTCCTTTTGTAAACAGTTTCTGTACCTGTATTTGAAACTATATTTATAAGTGGTTTCTGCTACTCTAAAGTCTATCCATTTCTATATATATTTGATGTTTACTATTTAGTAGACAGCAAAGTTGTTAGCTGATATATTATTTAGAAAGTATCTACTTTCTATACTTAGTATACTATACTTAGTATACTATAGATACTAAACTTTGAATTTAGCTCTAGTCACTAGCAAATTATTCTTTTGAGTTTTGAAAGTATATGCTCATATTAACTGTACATAATTTGATTTCTTATTTTGGTTTTGTTCTTTTCATTTACTTCCCCTAAACAGAATTGACATCAACTTTAAATAATTTCACAAATATTACCATTAAAAAGCTTTGGATTTTTTTCACAATAAAAATCTGTATGGAATCTTGATTATTAAGAGTACAGTTGCTATTTTTAGATATATTTGTTGAAAGAATAGCAGATACACAATTTTGCAGTAAAACCAGAGTGGAATTTTGCAGGGCTTTTAGCAAATGCCGTGCTGATCTCTATTTTCTCATGAATTTCATCAGTAGTGATGCTCCTGTAACCTGCAAGTAGTTATGCTTCTCCCTCCTCACAGTGAAAACTTCTAAGTCTTCACATCCCTTTTAGTCTGATTGTCAATATATTCTTTGACATTTCTATGTTGTCTCATGCACCACTGTCATACCTAGTCAATGTTTTTTACTGATTTCCAGTTTTTGAGACATTGCTTCCTCTTTTCTTTATATCTCACTCTTTGCTAACATGTTTGTTTTATATCTGATCACAAATTAGCCAAACATAGTGAGGATCTTCCATTGTTAGTAATTCAACTCATTTAGATTTATTTTATTAATCCTCTTGAGCTTCAATAGCTGCGTAAGCACTGAAAAATCATCTACATTCAGATTTATCTCAGTCAACGGGTTTGTGCTTCCTATGTACAACATGGGACTAATTGTCTTGGTCTGGGACAAAGCTAGACTTAAGTTCAAGTTGACATACATCTGTTTACAAACATTGGTCTTTTTCTTCTGAACTCAATGCTCCTCTACATTTGCAGTCCTTCCCTTGGAATTATCTTCCAGCTATGCTTATCTCTTTTTTCAATTCCTACTTTTTAATAAATTGTTATATCTTATATAGGTTATATACCTCAATTTTTATCACAGTGAAGTTCCAAGTTTAGTAGCTCAAGCATATGAAATATAACAGCACAAATTGGTCTTGTCTGAAAGGAAATAAAAAGGAAAGAACATAAGTTGGCTAGAAATGGAGGAGTTTGATAAAAATTGGGAGGACAGAAAATATTAAAAAGACATTTAAAATTAATCCTCAAATAATTAATAACTGATATTTAAAATATTTATTTATATTACTAATATAATCAATTGCTATGCTAATAAATAATAAAATAATAAGTGACATTAATAAATTTAATTAATATTAAAATTAAAAGCCTAGAGATTCACATTTTTCAAAAAATGTTAAGATAAGGAAAGCTAGTTTGTACAAAACCTTCAAGAAACTTAGAGATCTTATTGAGAATTTTTGTTTAGCTGTGATATGCTTGCTGTATACATTTGATTTAATAACATGGTTGTTATTTAAATTGGATGTGCTATTGTACTTTCTTTGTTTGATAAGTTTGTCAAAATATTTCATGATAATATGTGAATATTTTGGGAAAGGGATAAGTGATATAGGGCACAAGGAAGAAAATAAATTTATAAATCCCAGTGCTTTGCTTTATGAGATATATTCTATATCTAATAATTAAGAATATTCAAGGGGTGAAGGAGATGGCTGAATGGCTAAGAACAATGGATGCTCCTCCAAAAGACCTGAATTCAAATCCCAGCAATCATTGCATCTCATAGCTTCTGCTACTGCAGTTCCATGGGGTTTGATGACATCTGCCCTACTATACTGTGAAGAGTGAAACGCAGAAAAGTGTATGTATCTCTGGGATCTTGGATATTTGTATTTACTTAACTGCTTCCTTGGGGATGGAATGAACAGTTTTGACCAAAATTTCTAAAAAAAATTAAAATATGAATTTATCTTATTAAAGAAAAGTTCATTAGTTCACAATTGTAAAGACAAAAAGTTATTAGAACTAGAAAGTTAATCATCTCTAATTAAAACCTATTGTCTCTAATTTTTCTGCCAGCTAGGTATTGTCTCTCTGGAAGTAAGCCTACTGGTTCAAGATGGCTGTTGGATTGTAGTTTGTATTTTCTGTATTATGGCTGAGGTATATAGCGAAGAGGACTAAAGGTCTAGGTTAACCTTTGATTGACAGTCCCCATGGGACATGCCAAGCATTCCCAGGCATAGCAATCCCATCACTTAGAAGACAGACCAAATTGCAACTTGACTATTTAAAGAAACATGTTTACATGTCACTTATGTTTCTTAATTGTCTTCCATGTACCATGTAAATATGATACATGGCAGAAGATAGGATTAATGACTTGTTTTTCCTCTTTTTGAGTTTAAAACCTAAATAGTTTTTTTTATATAACATAGAAATCACCTGAAGATTTCATTTAATGGAAGATCCTGTCTTATCAATGCTGTAAGTTGCCAAAGATTTCTGAAAACAGCTATGCATGCTTACACTGGTCCTAGTCATTGCATAAATAGTGGTAATTCTTAATCTAGGATATGTAGATAGTTGGGAAGAAGACAAAGTACCATAGTTCTAAGAACAAAAATCATGGAGCTAGAATTCCTAAATTTAAATCTTTCTTTTAATAGAAATTTGTGAAGAAGGGTAGTTAGTTGACATGTAGCTCATATTCCTCATCTTTTGTATCAGAACAGCAACATGGTGTATACCATTGTTTATAAAACTATTCCAGTAGTGACTTATCAATATTACATGTGCATTTGCTAAAAAAATATTAAAAAAAATAAACCTGTATCTCCCCTTCTCTGTCTCTTTCTGGTTGGAAGTTAATTAATTAAATTTAGGGCATCATGTAGCTCAAGCAGGCCCCAATCTCACTTTTGTAGATGAGGCTGACCTTGAACCCCTATCCTCCTTGCTTCAGCCTCTCTTGAGGGGGATGATAGCCAAGTATCATCATATATGGATCATTGTCTTTCTCTTTTCCAACTCTATTTAAATACTAAAAGTAAAACTTAGGTTTTTATCCAGGAATTTGATTATAATTTGCAATAGTAAAAGCTATTAAAATATGTCAATTTCATGAAGCAGCATTTTTCATCCTTCTCCTCTTTAAGATCTATCCATAAAAAACATAATAGTGGGAAACTATAGGTAAGCAGAAAAATTTATCAAACTCAAATTGTTCTTGTTACTGCAATCTATACTGTATTGTCTTTTTAGTGTGGTATGTCTGAGCTCCTATCACGTAAGAAACCATTGTGAATAAATTGTCATATTTAATTGGTCTGCATTATTAAAATAGCTTTGATAAATAGAACTGTCTCATATTGAGTTAAACTTCAAAAGGGGAAAATTTAGTTCTATTCAAACCACATTCCAGTAAAATTAATAGCGGCACAAATTTCTATTTTATATTTCAGTGGAAGGAAATAGAGCGCGTTACACAGTTGGGCACTCTGTAAATCTATTTAATGTTTTCAATTGATGAAAAATACATAAGTGCATGTAGGCCATCAGAAAACCATTGCTTTGAAATGGGAAGGATAGCATCTAACCCTCCTGTGGAGGCTTCCTGTGGGACTGTTTCTTAATACAGATGTCATATCAATTCATAGACAGAACTAGAAAAAACCCCTTTAAATTGCTCAGGATTGCCACTCTACCATTGGAGCTCAGACATCAATCCTCTCAACAGATATTTATTAAGTGTCTTAAGCAAATTAGATTTAAATCCTCATGAAACTTAATAAATCTAATTAATAAATGAATTATTTATTATAAAGAATGATAGAAGTTTAATAATAGCTATGTAGCAAGCCAAAATAGATAGGATAGGATGTTCCAAAAATGTGTTCTTTGTAATTTTCGACGTGATGGTAAGAGAACCCTTGCTGAAAAAGCAAAATTTATGGAAAGTCAGAGATAAAGAGAGAGAGCTTTAGGATATAGCATTCCATAAAAAACACTAAAGTCAATACAAACTGTCATGGAGGAGAGTTTTATCACTTATGAAACATAAAGGAAAGAAAATCAGAAAGAGGTGTATGTGGATAGTTAGGTCATCAGGAAACCACATAAGCTGGATAGATATCTAGATATATATCTCTGTGTATGTGTAAGTGTGTGTCTGTACTATCTCCACTTTCACTATGAAGAAAATCAGTAGATCATGGATAACATTAACTTAACATTAACTTTTTGTGGAGAGAGGAGAAATAGGGAGGGAAGAGAGAGAGAGAGAGAGAGAGAGAGAGAGAGAGAGAGAGAGAGATAGTTCAGGGTACTTTTACTAAAACAATGAAATTTGTGAAATTTTGGTTTCTTGTTCCCAAATGATCCCAAAAATGAGGTAAGAAGCAATAGACAAAGGATATATTTTAAACTTTGAGAAAACAGAATTCTTCTTGAGTTTTTGAAGATTTAAGTGTGTGATATCAGATGCTTTCACAAGAGCAACCAGATGGAGGCAGATTCAGTGAGCTAGACTGGTGAGGCTACTGTACCTGGTTTGATAAAGGTCAAGTGATTTTTTTACCCTTTGGGCATAAGTAGGCATTTTTCATATGCCCAAGGACAGCAGTCAAGGGATTGGATAAGTAAATTTGGAATTCAGGCCAGCTGGACTGTGACTGAAGAGGCATGAGATAAGACCGGACTCTTTGAACATGGCGGACAATGAGGGCTGATGAGAAGCCAGAGACAATGGCAAGGGGTTTTGGTCCTACTTTATGTTCTGGCTTTGTGGGAGCCTTGCCAGTTTGGATGTTCACCTTCCTAGACCTGGATGGAGGGGCAGGGACCTTGGAGTTTCCACAGGGCAGGGAACCCTGACTGCTCTTCAGACTGGAGAGGGGGGGGGGAAGAGGAGTGGGGGAGGGGGAGAGGAGTGGGAGGAGGGGGAGAGGAGTGGGAGGAGGGGGAGGGAAATGGGAGGCTGGGAGGAGGTGGGAATTTCTTTTTTTTTTTTCTTTCAATAAAAAAAAAAGAATGTCTTAGTTTCTCTCATGGCTGTGACAAAGTACTTGGAAGGAAGCAAACTCAAGCAAGGAAAAGTCTGTTTCACTCACAATTAAAGGCTATAGGGAACTCTCGAAAGCATGAACTTGAGGCAGCTGGTCACATTGTACTAACATTCAGGAAGTAGAGAGCAATTGCTACAGGAACTCCTGCAGCCAGTAGCCTTTACGATACCCTGCCCATTTGCCATTTGAGCATGACCTCTTATACTATAATGTCCATGTAAAGAATGTGCTCATTCTCTCTTCTGGCTGATGGATTTGGTTCCTATTCCCCATTCAGGAAAAGGACTGTTATCTGTGAGTCTATCCCTAAATAAATAACCCTTTACTATATTCAATTCTGAGCTATAGTGGGATTATTTTGTAACTTCTATCATGTGACACTGAATGTGAATCCCAAGTTCCTGCCTACTGGGTGGACTGGCCTAAAAGGCTGAAAAGGGTCCAGAAGGTTTCCCTCCCCACCCACCTGGCTTGATTTCACCTACTAAGTGGTTCTAAGTGCGGCAACCTGGAAATCTCCCAGGTTTCTGCTCCTTCCACATTTTCTGCTGCAAGTGACTTATGTGGTGCTTGCACAGCTTCCGATTTGTGTTCCCTGTTCAGGAGCTCTGGGCTCCTTGATTCAAAAAAAAAATCTCTCCTTGTATGAAATTGATTTAATTACTCTTAAGCAAAGCATATTTGTCAGTAATCAGGCACCAATGTGAAGAACCAAAGTGGCACCACCAATTGCGTCTCACCACCATGCAGCTACAAACCTGGCCAATAAAGATTATTATACCTACAACACTTTACTGAATCTCATAACAAAGGTAACTATTTCATTAATAAATAAATCAATAAACTTGAAAGTTATGTAATTGCACACAATATTACCATCCAGAAAATTAATAACCCTTTTGCTTATACTATAGATGAAATTTTTCAGGGCTTATATGGTTTTTCTGATGCATCCATTTATTGGATATTGAGAGTTAGTTATCTTTTTTATATTATATCTTTAAGAAATTGGTTTATTAACAGAGACAAGAATCACGCACATGTAGAAATGATACAGTGTTTGCAGACTAATAATGAACAGCTAACTGACAAGATTAATAGCATCGAAAATCAAAAGTTAGCTAAAAAATTAATACCACTGAAAAGGATAACATTAATTTGACAGTTAAATTCAAACCATGTCAAAGGGCGCTGAAAAATTATCTGAAAGAATTCATACTGTTGAATTTAGCAATCAAAATCTGTTAAAAAGTTATGATAGGTTAGCAAGTAGAGTATCTCTCCAAGAAGGCAATCTGGAGAGGACCCCAAGTCAAACATGGTCTAATCATTCTCAGTTACAGTGGAGGACATGTTTCACCAGAAAAATTAAAAAAAAATCTATTGCCTGCTGTAGAAAACCATATTGTTATGGATGATGGAATAAACATGGAGGATGAATCAAGAATTCCAATAGGAACTAGAAAGCATATAATTTGGCAGACTTCTATAAATAATCAAAGACCAAAGATAAGAGTGCATATAAATGATACTGTAATTGAGGGATTACTAAACACAGATGCGAAAGTAAGTATCATTATTCCAGAATATTGGCCTCTTAATTGGCCCCTTAAAGTGGTAGATGTTCAATTCCTAGGAATTGAAACAAAGCAAGGGATGAGTTGAATACATGGGATCAGAAGAACAAAGAGGAAGGCTGAGGCCATATGCAGTGAAATTATGGGGTCATGACCTAATGCAGCAATAGAATACCCAGGTTAACATTCCTAGAGTTCCAGAAATATATAGTTCTATGAAGACTATTATAAGTTACTATAAACGAAGGTCACCAGCCATTCAGGCTGTATAAGAACACAAAATAACTAGTAAATCTCTAGAAGTGCCAACAGCCCTACCTTTAAAATGGCTAACTGAGAAACCAATATGGAACACATAAACAGTGTTCTTTAACAGAAGACAAACTGCAGGCTTTAGAACAGCTGGTACAGTATCAACTACATGCTCACCATACTGAAGAATCAACTAGCTCTTGGAATTCTCCTGTATTTGTTGTTAAAAAGAAATCTGAAGAATGGAGAATAGTGACAGATCAAAGATATGTCAACAAAGTAATTCAACCTATGTATGGGCTCTCTACAATATGGAATTCCTCTGCCTTCTCTATTAGCAAAAGGATGGCCGATTATATTTATTGATTTAAAAGATTGTTTCTTCACTGTCTTTACAAGAAAAGGACATAGAAAAGTTGCCTTCGCAGTGCCTACTTATAATAATTCTTATCCTACTAGGAGATAATCAGTGGAATGTTCAATAGTCCCACCTTGTACCAATACTTTGTAAGTCAGCTACTGGAACTAATATGTAAACCATGTCCTAACTCTATAATTTACCATTACATGGATGACATTTTGCTATCTGATTCAAACATAGATACTTTGGAAAGAATGCTTGAAGAAGTAAAGAAAGTTTTACCTAATGGAAATTACAAATTGCTCCTGAAAAAAAGAATTCTGTCAATTACCTAGGTTATAAAATAGATTTACAGAACAGTAGAACATAAAAGGTACAAATTAGGAGAGACTGATTGCAGACTCTTAATGACATTTAAAGATTGTTAGGAGATATTTTCAGTCTATGACTGGCTTTTGGGATGACACCTGATCTAACAATTCATTTTAACAAAACCTTAGATGGTAACAAGACTTAAATAGTCCCAGAAAATTAACAGCTGAAGCTGACAAAGAATTGACTGTTGTTGAAGAGAAATTACAGGAGGCACATGTGGATAGGGTAAATCCAAATCTTAATTGTGTTCTAGTCATATTACCTTCCAGAATTTCCCCTACCAAAATTTTAAAGCAAAGGGAAGATATTATCTTAGAATGGATCTTTTACCACATAAAGTAAGTAAAAATTAAAAACTTATGGGGAAAAAGTCTCCAAATTAATTAATTAAAAGGAAAATTGAGGCTTCATCAACTAGCAGAAATAGACCAGCAGAGATTATAGTGCCTTTTTCTACTGATAAAATTTAAAAAATTATGAAAAGACAGTTAACCCTGGCAAAGAGCTTATGCTATTTTTTTTAGGGGAGATAAATAGGAATTATCCCAAAAGTGATAGAATTAACCTTATAATGAGAAGTACTTGAATACTTTCCCTCATTGCACATGACACACCAAAAACTGGAGCCTACAATTCTATATGATGCAAATAAATCTGGAAAGGTAGGTTACAAACCAGAAGATTTAAGGAAGGTAATTTTTCCAAAAGGCAGAATTATATGCTATTCACATGGTACTAAGGGATTTTAAAGACCTTCTCAATATAGTTATTGATTCACAATATGCAGAAAGAATTTTCTTGCATATTGAAATTGTTGAATTTTTACCAGGTGATGCAGAATTGACTTCATTATTCATTAGGTTCAAGATATAATATGGAATAGCCTTTGTCCCACATACATAATACAATCTGATCCCATACAGTTCTGTGAGTCCTCTAGCACATGGTAATGCAGAAATTGATCAATTATTGAATGAAAGTGTGTTGAAGGCCTCAGAATTTCATAAGAAACATCATGTCAATAGCAAAAGCTTAAAGAAAGAGTTTTCTACTACATGGCAACAAGTTAAGGAAATTTTAAAGAGATATCTACTTGCTCTTTCTATACCCAAAACTGCTACCTGAAGGGAGTATCTCAAAGGGTACTCAAAGGAATGTAATCTGACAAATGGATGTGTTCCACTTTGCAGATTTTGCTATGTGGGGAAAGGGGCTTTGTTCTTGTTTCCACAGGAGAAGAAAAGCTATGGATACCATTAAAATGAATAAAGATTCAGTTTGAAAAAGAGAAAACTCTTGAGAAAGAAAAATAATGGTTCATTCACAGAGGTTACAACCATACAGGTGGTAAGAAAACCTCATAAGGGTTGGGACAGGGTTCTGTTCTTGTCATTGCAGGAAAGTACTCATTTTCAAAAAGTTGAGAGACCCTGGACATCTAGATGATTAAAGAAAAAAAGATAACTACCCAGATAGGAACACCCAGCAAAAAGTATCAAAGCTGGCTTTAGAGTTGGGTGATGGCTAAATCCTTCTCTAAATCCAAGCATGTTGTTAAAAGGAAAACTCAGAGTTTTTGTCTCATATCAGGACCCATCTTTTTGGGGACAGAAAGAAGAAAGTGCTTAGAAAAATTTTACTTTTTTCCATACCTATTTTTGTCTCTGTCAGACTCTTTGTTAAATACATGTCTATATAAATAATATTTAAGTTTTCCACAATGCACAATACATTTTCCTGCAAAAATCTTTGAAGTTTTCAGGAAGAAGATGGAGCCCCACATCAAGAACTCTACCTGGTTGATATGACATTATGATGCTGATAGTGCTACTATAAGACCAGTTTTGGGTACCAGCTGCTCAACATGGTTTCAACTTGGTCAGCTAAAATGGTATATGTTCTTCCAATGTTCTAGCAAGAACTTCAAATAATGACCTCAGAAATACCCTATCGAATACTCAGAGACTCTTTGCAATTATACTACACAGTAATCTTGAAACTTAACCATCATTTTATTTTTACAGGATCCCATAGAAAGAACACTGCCTCCATGACAGCTGGAAGTAATTATAGAAGACTACATCTTTTCTCCCAACAAAGTTTGTTCTCAGGGTTAGGAAACTACACTTTGTAACTGTTTCCACTCTAGCTACAAAAGACAGTCGGTTCAGACTCCTTATCCTCCATGACTAGGAGTCCTCACTAGGGTCACCGTCACAGATTCAAGAAGTTTCCATTTCAATAGGTTTCCATACCACACCCCAAATGTCCCCAATTTCAGCTGTCTCTGTTTTCAGCCCTACACCCATTCTTCCTGTAACAATCCCTACCATCTTCCAGTCTACCTGTAAAATATATTCTAGCAGGTTACCTAGCTGTCAGTCCCACTATTTTGTGTCAGCTGCTTCTACGGGTTTCCTCATCATGGTGTGGCCCCTTCCATCTTCTCTCTCTATGGCTGGAATCCAGGAGCTAGGCCCAGTGCTTAACTGTGGACATCTGCATCTACTTTCATCAGATACTAAATGAAGATTCTAAAAAAAAAAAAAATTAAGGAAGTCAGCAATCTGATTACAGAGGAAGGCATTTTAGGTATCCTCTCCACTATTGCTTAGATTCATAGATAGTGTCATCCAGGAATCCACAAGGAAAAGTCAGGTTTGTAATGTAGCCATTTTTGGTTTTCCTCGTAGATTACAGACTACATAGCCACAACACATTTTCCAAAGTGAAAAATCAAGAAACTGCTGCTGAAGAGAACATAGATAAAAGTGCTTGTCGCATGAACTTGGCAACTTAAGTTTTGATCTCCAGAACCTGTGTTAAAAGAGAAGCAAGATAGATAGAGCTCATCTGGATAAAAACACTTCTCCAGTGCAACAGGAATGAAAACAAGAGAATCTCTAAGAAAACGAGTGGTCCTGTTAGCCTGTAGTGAGCCAAAGAAACAATGGCAAAGGGAACTCTGGTATCTTCTGTGGTGTACCACTGTTTCTCCTTTTATTCCTCAGAAGTAAGGATGACCTGGGAAAGTCTTCTTCCTAGAATAAGTAATGGCTTTCTTGGAAGCCACACTCAAACACAGTTCAGCATATAAATTTTAGAGACATTAGATGCATGGATTTATATACAGGTTTAAATTCTTACAAAGTTCAGATGTTGACTAGAGGCAAGGGCAATTGTGCCTTTTGCAGACTAATGAGGGAGGCTTTTGCAAGGCAGCCAGAGCCTGGCAAGAGATCCTTTCTTGTATGTTCAAGAGCCCTGTCTTCCCTCTTATCTAATTAGCTGGGTAACTCTCACGCAGCTGCAAGCCTTCTGTTTTATCTTCCAAAATGTACTCAATCTCACCATTGCAAGGCTAACATTTATTTTAATAATACCATTTGTTTCCACCATAACAATCGTTACCGCTATCTGTGTTACTTAACTGTGAGCCATAACAAAAACCAATAATATTTGAAGTAACCCAATAAATTCAAATATGAGGCCATAATGTCATAAATTAAATCATTTGAAAGATATATGATCCAAATCCAATAGAAGAATTATAATCAGTAGAAACAGTTGTAAAAATCACCCATGAGAGATTTTTTTAAAAATGTCAAAATTATGAGAAAAAATATAAATTAAGCTCAAGAAATATACAAAGGAAGTGATAATAAATATCAAAAACATAGGGAAAAATAAAATAGATTAACCTCAAATATGGGAATAGTGACCAAAGGGATAGAGAATAAACAAAGTGTCAGTCATCTGTAATTGGCAGGAGGGACTCTAGAGCCTAAATATGCATGTAGATAGTAGGTAGGTAACCACCTGTTTCCTCCCATCCAATCCTGCAAACTTGATCAAACGAAACTTCCCAGTCCCTGTCTTCCAAAGTGAAGGTTCCAGTCTTTTCTCTCTGAGAACTTCTTTTTTCCCTTTCTCAGTTTTTAAACCGATTATTTCTAAAGCTAGTTGAATTTTGGTTGACCCTTCTTTCTATAAAACTTTCACCCTTCCTTCCTGTGGTGGAGATACTATCTCTTGACAACACTCAGAACTAAAACTTGAATTTAACACTCCTACAATTGATTTTCTATACAGCATGTGGTAGAGGCAAGTCTAGAAACAGGAGAAAAGAAATTATTGTATATTACTTGGTAGTAAATATCACTGTCTACCCTATGCCCTGTTATTTGCCTAGAATATATAGAAATGTACCATTCTTTCAACTAATGTTTCTAGAAGCAAATTGTAAATTTTAACTCCAATTCTGCAGGCCCCCTAGGCTACTGATTTCATAATGTGACCTGGGTAAGGGTGTTTCTCTTACACTGAGTCAAGAAAACAGAAAAATGATTAAATTTCAATATGTTCTATTTCTTTAATTACCTTTGTGGCTATTTGAATATTTGAAATAAGTTCACAAATTTCCTTATGGTTAGTACAAATATTCTTGTTACATCGATATTTCTTTTATCAAAAGACCACATTGGAATAGAACTGACTCACCTTGGCTGATTGCCATCCTTGTAGAAACTGCACATTTTGCGTGACTCAGCACTTTTTATCTTATAATCCAACCGATAAAGTGACCTTTTCTTTATTCTCATATTGACTTTTGCAATAATTGGCTATTAAATATAAATAAGTAGAGTAGGCTTCAAATAATTAAAAATCAGGACACAACATGGATTATAACTAGAACTGCTACAATCTGAAATAATCATGAATAAAGATAGGTGGGTGAAAAAAGTTTCAAACTTTATTGACTAGAAAATAAGATTTATTTTTAATTAGAAATACTCAAATTGACTTCATATTATTTTTAAAATATTTGTCAGATTATTAATAAAAGTAATCCATCTCAGGATATAAAACTTTCATTATCATTAGTGAACATTCTAAATTCACTTTTTTCTTAGTTGGAGAAATCACTGTTTTGGGTACCAGAAGACAAGCTTGTGTGTATATATGTGTATATCTAAATGTATGTGTACATATAAATATTCACATGTATAATATATGTCTATATAAATATATGCATATATGATATATGTAAATGTTTCAGTGTAAATGTAATATATGTATATGTGCATGCATCTATGCATATTCACATATATAATATACATAGGCACATATATGCATATAATGACTGTTAATGAAAACCGAGGCCATTAATTTGAAAGAGCAAGGAGGGGCATATGGGTGGACAAAGAAAAGGGAAGGGGGGTTTATGTAATTGCATACTCTTATGTCAGTGCCTTGCTCAGTCATCATTTGCTTCCGCCTGCAGCAGATGGGAAGAAATCCAAAAATCCATAGCCAGACATCAAGCAGACAGTGACAGACTTTGAAACACTCAGGCTTAAATAGAAAGTCTCTATCAAGTACATTTCTCAGGGCTCAGGGAATCCCATGGAAGAGGTGATGGAAAGAGGGCATTATAATCTTAATCATAAAAGAAATCATTTTGCAAAATTAACAGGTGAGAAGAGCAGGGACTTGTGATGTAGCTGTGCTTGCTTAAGGCTGTGAAATGTTATTTGGTATTTCACTATTCCTGGGACAGCTTTGAGACTCACCAACATTTTTCTTTTCCCCTCATTCTTTCTATGGGAATTTTTTCAGGATGTATTACTTTCCAATTACCAAGTTGAATCCTTTAATTGTAACAGTAGGGAAGTGCATGTTACCCAAGAAAGTCAACTGTAGTCAATTTGTCACTAGAATTAGTATTTGGCACTAGAAATTGAAGTCTGGTAATCACGATCGTGTCCCCTCCAAATTGGAAGATGTGAAGACTTTAAATGACGAGGGAAGTAAGTACTATAATAAGATCAGAAAGTTCTAGAAGGCCTAGAGGAGTTTGAAATATGAGAACTTTGTTATTCTTACTTCCTCTGAAGAACTTTTTCATCCTGGGCTTTTGTGACCTTTCATTTTCATTTCTTCTCTTCCAAATGGCCTACCCAGGCCTATCCTTCAAACTCGCTTACATGATCAGGTCTTTTACGATAGAAATGGTTAGTATCAGGAAAAATATCTATTCACCAAAGATAATTGAAAATTCCTAGGTGCTTCACCCTCTCATTACCCTTGAGTCTTTCTTCTCTGTAGTCATTAGTTTGGAAGGTAAGTTCCTTGCAAAGCACAGCTTCTCAAGTTTGATTCTCTTCTTAACCAATGGCCCTTTACTACCATGAAGTACAATAGAGGTCAAATTACAGACAAAAATTGTCCACTCCATTCATACAGCAGTATCCAAGAAGAGGGACATATTATTAGAACTCATAGGAAACGTGAGGGAGTATATAAAAACTACCCAAGTCTACATCTTGTTGCCACAGTTATAATTGCCTATTGTGTGCACAGAAATGTGCATATAACATTTTAGATTTCGTTAATTCACAGCTTAGTTTGCTATATCTATATGTCTGATAACATAGTTCTTCATATTCAAAAGTTGAATATATAAATTCAACTTATAATTGAGTTTTGGGAATGGTATACCCTCTGCTAAAATATTAGTATTGCTTTTATTGGGTAACTTCATGAGATATATGTAAATAAATAGTAATTAAAATGTGGAATAAATACTAATTTAATAGAATATTCCTGATACTTGCCATGGGACTGTTTAGTAATTGACTAATGTGCTTACCTCATAAATAGAAAGGCTTTTAAGTATCTCATTATTTCTTACCATAGTTAGTAGCAGAAAAACTCTTTATAGAAAATGAATACATTAGCAACTATGTAACATATCTATATACAAGTACCAACCTCATTGTTAGATAGGGCTGGACAAATCTATTGTTTCTATACATTTCCTACACAGTTCTCTAAGAATGCTATTTTCACTTGTAGAGGTTTCATTTATTTGTTAATAGTGTTCATTTCCATTCATTGTTATTCATCTCTGAGATTCTAATATTTGGAGACTTTCCTCAAAGTAAAAAATGCAGACAAATGAAATAGGACCATAAGCTGGAGCTAGAATTGGCAAAACTTAAGTTATTTCTGTGAATCAGTTTTTCAGCTATTGGGGTAAATGAGCAGAGGCCATGATTCGGGAGGTAAACTGGGTCAAAACTTGAAAGGGTGAGCCTAGTTATATATGTGGACAGAAAATGTAGAACCATATGGGTGGCTATTTGTCAGTTACTTTTTTAGTCATTTGTCTGATTCACAAGAACATTTACCTGGTAGCATAAATAATGAATTAAAGAACAGGGATTTCTACATTATTCTATTTGGTCATTCACTGAAAGACAAAACATAACTCAAAACTGTTCATTGCACAGAGATGTATATGCACAAAACAAGACAAATTAAAGGAATCAATAATTTATAAAATATAATTTGTCATGATTTTTCCGTGAGACTAGCAAAGAGACAAGGAGAGGTTGATAGAGAGGGAAAGAGAAAACATTAATAGAATCACATACAGTAAAATTGGACCTGAGATTCTATGCTAAAAAAATTGCTAAGATATCAAACAAGGAAGTCAAATGAAGAAAAGTTTGGTTTGGGACCACTGTAGTCACAGGTGTTTGGGAAGAAGCAGGAAGATCACCTTAGCTGTGGAATTCCATACCAGACTGTGCGACCAAGTGAGATCTGTTTGCCTCAAAATAAAAGGCATGGTAATAAGAAGTGAAGTCAAAACCTTCAAGGGCTGATTAGGTCACGAGAGTGATGACATTCATGAAAGGAATTAGGGTTTATAGAACAGACCTCAGAAAAATGTCTTCCTAAGCCGGGCGGTGGTGGCGCACGCCTTTAATCCCAGCACTCGGGAGGCAGAGGCAGGCGGATCTCTGAGTTCGAGACCAGCCTGGTCTACAGAGTTAGTTCCAGGACAGGCTCCAAAGCCACAGAGGAAACCCTGTCTCGAAAAACCAAAAAAAAAAAAAAATGTCTTCCTCAAGCATAGAATGGTGATGCATGGTTACACTCTAGCACTTGGGAGACAGGCAAATCTGAGTTCAAACCAGTCTGTTTTATCCAGAGAGTTCTAGACCAAGCACAGCCATATAGCGAGACCCATTCTCAACAAAATCAATAAGTAAAACAAAAACAAACAGAAATCCTCTTTTCTTTGCATTGGACATTGGAGTCAAAGTACATTTTTAGTCTCAAACTTGTTTTAAAACTTAAAATGAAATGAAATTTAAGATAAATTAAGAAATTTCTTTATCTTATTTTAACTAGTTAATAAAATAGTTCATAATATATTACTATAACACATTTTATGAGTCATGCATGTTTCTTTAAAAACCTTATATTCTTTATGTACACTCCTCTCCATGTAATTTATATAGTTTTGAGAACACAGTAGCAAAACATTCATTGAATTACTAAAAATTACTAATAATTGCCTTATAATTAAAAATGACTAAATAAGGCCCATCTTATTTTACCAGTTTTTAACATATACATTAAAATAGAGGAAAGCTCATAAATAGGCATTTTTCTCAAAGTTAATATTTTGTACTTTTTAAAAGGTCAAAAGAGTGAAAGGGAGACACACTTTGGATTTGATTCACTCTGTGCTTTATATGTATATAATAAGGATTCTATAACAAAATTGGTTAACCTAAGAGTAAATGCTTCAAACAGTAAAGAATTAGAGTAAATCAGGGGAAAAATGCAAGTAAGTAAAAATAACAAATATGTGCATACACAGAATCATGCTTATGAGAAAGAAAGGTGCGTTAAAGTACTGCTTCCCATAGGCACCATTCATTACCAGGAACAGACAGATAAGTGTACACAGTAGTGATGTGCTTGGGAATGAATGGAGACAAAGGAGGGCCTCAGAACTAGGGTTTAATGAAATGTTTACAGAGCAGTGCCTATGAGGAGTGGTTAGAGTAAGGAGGCATCCTTAACAAATGAGTCTCAACCCTGTCTCGGAAAAAAAAAACAAAAACAAAAACAAATGAGTCTCCTTGTGGAAATGCATTTATCTAAAAGAGACAGAGGTGATGGGAGGAAGACAGGATTCAGTTAGCCTCATTTTTGGCTAACGAGGGTGGTAGAAATCAGTTTGAAAGGTGAATACTGTGTAAAATTTAGGAAGAATGCTCAAAACACTAGCTGTAAATCAAAAGAACAAGGAACTCATGGCTACAGTATAAGGCTTCTTCTGAGTTGAGGCTGATGTGACCTGCAATAGAAAGCCTCGTAAAGAACTCTATCAACCCAGAGTTGGTACAAGAGAGTTAGCAGGTTCAAAACATGATCCTCAAAATTTGAAATCCAGTATATATGTCCTTACTTGGGAAATATCTGTAATTATCATTTTATATGGATGCACAAAAGGAAGAAAAGAAAAAGGAAGAAAGTCAAGAATGCGTCTCCACAGAGCTACACTGGAAGTGGGATCTACTTGTAGAAGCACGACACAAAGTAAACCTTTTCTCCAATCCTGGAGTTGAATTATTCTTTTGGCATATGTATTGATTCATTGTCAGACACTGGACCAAGTATTTCTAAAAAATCAGTTTAAAGAACTGCCTCCAAATGTGTCTTCCTTTTCTCCAAATTCTCTAATTTTGGATATTCGTATCCTACCTAAGCAGGAACCATTGCTCAAGCAATGTATATTGGTTGGGGAAAAACAAATGAAGTCATTCTCTTTCTTGCAGAGAAAATAATATACAGTCCATAGGAGATAAAGCCTTAACATCACTAGAATCACATTTATATATGGAGGAAATATATCTAATATTAGTGATGGTTTGATATTATAACTAAAGTGCAAAGAGCAGAAAAAAATTAATAATTTATATTTCACTCCTCCACAGCTCACTATTTGTCTGTGAGTTAACAAGAATGATCTTTTCCCCTTTATTAATAATACTTTTCTCTTTAGAGAGAGTAAATTAATAATGTAAATAAGATCACCAGAGGATCCTTGAAAATATTCAATAGAACAAAGTTTTTGAGCACCTTCCTATACTTTACAAGAGTCCTTTTCAACAAAATTGATATGATAATTACAAATCATTAAGTCCAGTCAAGGATGCTTACTGGATAACAGTCTGTCAGTGTGAGTCAATTTACCTACTTGAAATAGTAGAACCCAATTCCATTCCAAAATAATGTAGTTTTAGATATTTTTCTCTTAATTAAAACTAAGGCTTTTTTTTTTATTCCGATTTGTATAGGTTAATGAAAACTACAGGAGTTAGTAGGTAGGAACTAGAGAATTAGAAAGTCTTCTGTAACCCTCTTTTGACTATAAAAATCATGAGGTTCTGGAAGAATTGAGATTGTTACATTTACTTATTTCACTATTGCTTCCAAACACAGTAAAACACCACACATGGCAAATTTAGGAATAATTCTAAAGGAAAGAGTGTTGGAGGATGACAAATTGTATGTATAAAATTTGCATATGGTTTTCTTTGCCTTTGAGATAACTCAGTCAGTAAAGTGCCTTAGGACAAACCTAACAACCCATAGGACCCAGAGGGTGGAAGATGGGAGCAGAAACAAAGACTACACAACTCAATTCACTTCCCTCCCACAGCAGCCATGAAGTCCCCCACACAGGAGCCATTTGCAACCAAAAGTGTCCCCTTTTAAGGAGGAAAGGCACAATGATAAAGGAGCTGGGCATCCGGGAGTGAGTTGCAGAAATGCCACACTCCATCTCATGTCCAGAGTCCATCATAAAAACAATTGCCACACCGACAGTTGTGGACTTCCAGCTAGAGATGAATACAAACGAGGGCCAAACATTTCTCTGTGGCTCTAAAGAGTGTCCTCACGTCCTCAGTAAACTTGGGTACAGATGTCAGACAATGACTTAGCACATACGTAAAAGCATTTTACATAGTGTTTTTCACAGCACCAGAGTAAAACAAACAAACAAACAAACAACAACAACAAAAACAATCCTTTAATCATCTTCATACTAAAACTTTCAATCAAAATTGTACCTTCTTATTTCATAACTGATCCTTCCCTGCTCAGGCATTGTTTTCCTCCTTTCTGTCTTGATTTCTGCTCTACTCATTTTGATGAGTGATATAAGGGACATCGGATGACCCTTCTCTCTACCCAACATTCATTGATTTTCTGTTTTCCCCTCCCTTTAAGTACTTAAAACATCCCGACCACAGAGAAAGCTTTAAAATACTGTGTTGCACTTCAACACCAAATTCAGTTTGAATTTATGTGACATTTACCTATTTGCTCTTCACCTAAATAGCACAATGTAGCATCTACACCACTAAGTAATCTGCCCTCATATTGTTCTCCCAATATATTTTATTTATTTGAAAACAATGTAAGCACAATTAATATTTATTTAGACACTTTTGGTAATCCTTTCCTCTTTTATGTGATGAGAGATTACCATAGGCTAATTCCGTGAATGAAGCAGTTCACATACAAATTTTCACATTATCTGATAGGTTTTCATATGTAAATCAGATGCATCTGTTTATCTCTGGTGAATGGTGTCAAATACTCTCAATGCAAAATGGACCTTAAGTAACATTATCTTCCTAATGACTTTCTCCCTCTCAAGAAAAAAATTGGTTATTTGTGTCAGATATTTAGAAACTGTCACTGGGGGGGTGGGTGGGGAAGCTTACTTGGTTTGTTTGTATTGACAGTATCAGAGTGAAAAGGAAAAGGACTTTCTGAGGTGAGTTCCCATCATACCGCCATTGTACAAAGGTTCCATGGCTTTGTGCTTAAGATTACGATGCCTCAGCCAACCGTCCTTTGAAACAGAAATGCTACGTTTCAATGGAAACAAAATTCCACTACATTGAAAGAGATTTTTATTAGATGCCAGGCACTTAAAGCACGTTTACAAACAAGGAAAGACAAATGCTCCCACATCTGAAATGGTCCCTCTCCACTCTCAGGTCTTCTTTGAATTCACCATGTGGGTGAAATCAAAGCACAGAACAAACACTTCCGATGGGGCTTTGAAGATGATAACAGCTTCTAACAGAGAAAAAGGCAGCTTTGGTTTCGCAGGAAAACGATGATTGACGTGACTCTCAGTCCAAGAAAGTTTACCTTTTAATGAGTGCTTGGAGAGAAACCCTTGCCTTCACTGCTTTATTTTTGTAGACAGCTGCCTCACTAGAATGGATCTCAGCCATCTATGGCTGAGGCTCAGCAGCTAAGGCAGATTCTAAAGCAGCAACATTGTTTAATTCGGTTGAGCCTAGGCAGCATGCAGATATGTGTAGGAGAGTGTGAGGTGAACCAAGGTTCACCTGTCCACCGTGGGAAACAGGACAGACAAGCAGGCTCTCCAGCTGGAAGTGGTTTTTTTTGTTGTTGTTGTTTTGTTTTTTTGTTTTTGTTTTTGTTTTTTCGAGACAGGGTTTCTCTGTAGCTTTGGAGCCTCTCCTGGCACTCGCTCTGTAGACCAGGCTGGCCTCGAACTCACAGAGATCCGCTTGCCCCTGCCTCCCAAGTGCTGGGATTAAAGGCGTGCGCCACCACCGCCCAGCTTAAGCTGGAAGTATTTAATGCATATTCTGATAAATGTAAAATGTGATCTCAGCAAGGCAACTTTTTTATTTCCTTCTTTTTTAAAACTCTCTTTTTCTCTCTCTCTCCCTCCCTTTCATGAAAGAAAGAAAGAAAGAAAGAAAGAAAGAAAGAAAGAAAGAAAGAAAGAAAGAAAGAGGGGGTAAGGGGAGAAGGGGAGAGAAATGTGAGAAGGGGAGGGTGGGGGGAACTTGGGGAAACGGGATGATTGGGATAAAGGAAGGTTGGTTAGGGGAGCAGAGAAGCACACATCTTAATTAAGGGAGCCATCTTAGGGTTGGCAAGAGACTTGGATCTAGAGGGGCTCCCAGGTGCCCAGGGCGATGTCCCCAGTTAGCTCCTGGGGCAGCTGTGGATAGGGAACCTGAAATGACTCTATCTCATAGCCATACTGATGAATATCTTGCATATCACCATAGAAACTTCATCTGGCGATGGATGGAGATAGAGACAAAGACCCACACTGGAGCACTGGACTGAGCTCCCAAAGTCCCAATGAGGAGCAGAAGGAGGGAGAATATGAGCAAAGAAGTCAGGACCACAAGGGGGGCGCCCACCCGTGGAGACAGTGGGGCTGATTCTTTGGGAGCTCACCAAGGCCAGCTGGACTCTGACTGAAATAGCATGGGATAAAACCGGACTCTCTGAATTTGGCGGACAATGAGGGCTGCTGAGAAGCCGAGGACCATGGCACCGGGTTTTGATCCTACTTCATGCTCTGGCTTTGTGGGAGCCTACCCAGTTTGGATGTTCACCTTCCTAGACCAGGATTGAGCGGGGAGGACTTTGGACTTTCCTCAGGGCAGGGAACCCTGACTGCTCTTCAGGCTGGAGAGGGAGGGGGAGGAGTGGGGGGAGGGGAGGAGGAGAGGGAGGAATGGGAGGGAAATGGGAGGCGGGGAGAAGGCAGAAATTGCTTTTTTTTTTCCAATAAAAAAAAAAGAAAAAGAAAGAAAGAAAATGTTATCTCCCTTGTTAAGTGTTTTCTTGTAAAAGAATTTAATCGGGCAAATTTCTTTTGTTTTAAAAATCTAGTTTCTGAGTTTCCCAGTTTTTTTTTCCTCATATTTTTGGTTTGTTTTATTTTATAATGGTTTTGAGTCATTGAGTTAAAATCATTTTGTGTAGGTATGTGATTCAAATCCACATTTGTATCTTAGGGGAGGACCAGATATAACCAATTTCTGTTATGCTAACTTAAAATGAATGAGTACAGAAGCGCCCAAGACTATTGAGCAGCCTTGTAGCAGGGAGAGCAAGTGCAACTCATACAGTTAATGTCCTTGTTTAGGCAGAAGTTATGTACACGATTTCTTCTGCTGACACTCATTGGAAGCATTTCACAGTCAGTGAATCCTGCCATTAGAATTGGGCCACCACATGAGTTCTGGCCGATGTAATATTAAGGAAAGTTAAACTATGTGCTCCTTCCAAACTTGAAATAAAATTCTTTAACAGGGTTGTCAACAGTACAAACCATCACTCACAGGCAAAACCTGACCAGTGGAAATAACTACTTTTTAATTAACTGTTCTTAGAATAAACCTTTGTCTGATTATTTACAAATATTTCTATCCGCAGTTTTGGTACACTGGCATGTTGAGAGTTGTAAGAGAGACTCTTGGATAAACAGCATAAAATATTTATATCTACCTTTTATAAAAAAAAATAAAGCCCTCGTTTGTTTCTTTAGAGAGTGTACAGGCTGAAAGACTCACTATTGTGATCAGCGGGAAGAAGGGAGGCAGTGGTCAAAGTACAGATGCAACAGGGAATTTTGACTCGGTTACAATTCCTGGGGGGTGAATGCACATGGGAGTTCCTAAAGTCCATGAAGTAAATTAATCTAAAGGATGTATAAGGCACAGGGAGAGCAGATATATAGGTAATGTTTTTATGTGAAGATAGTGAAATCTACACTATGTATCGATTATCTATCTATCTTGATACATATATATATGTAACTGTATATACATATGTATATATATTATAACTTTTACAACTTTATCATTGTTACAACCAATTGCAATTCTTACAGGTAATTTCCACAGTCTACAATGCTTAGCTGCAATTTTGAAATCTTCATTTGAGGGCACTCCACCTCTCCTATCAGAGATATAACTGTCTGAAGAACTCAGCCTCCTGAGTGGGGGAATAATCTTTGCTCTTGTTGCCAGAGGGAGAAGGTGCATTTTCCTAGGCTCAGTGTTATTTATAGCCTGCAGCCATACCAAGGAGCTCTTGGATTTTCCAGATACACACATTTTTGGATCACTTTTAAAACTCCCCTCAACATAACATTGTTCCACACTGTGTGATGTTCAATTGTGACTCCACACTGCATACTAAAGATAAAACACATTTCGGTTACATGCGATTTTGTTTGCTTTGATTTCATTGCAGAAGCCATTTTCCTGAGTCAAGTGGCCATTCTGGAATAAAACTGGATCTAACTGACTTGCAGGTTGTTGTACTGAAGTTAAATTATCTATTTAGATTCTTTCTTTTCTAAACTATATGTATATTTTACAAGCTCAATGCATTTTCTTGCTCAATACTTTTAACAAAACGTCTCAAGTCATTATGTAAATTGCTTTGATCTCCAAGTCTGAGTTTTGTATAGATGTGGTTCTAGCTAAATCACACAGGGAAAAAAAAAAAAGACTCGTTATATCTTAATCCCACGATCATGACTTTCTATTTGTCTCATACTTACATACCTAAAAGGGTCACATAGATGACCCTGTCTAGGACAAAGAAGGTCTGCACCCAGCATGACCTTTTATTTTTGCATATTGAAAGAACAGCTGACAATCTATTGGGTAATTTTGAAACAAAACCACCATAATATCTGCAGCAGTAAAAAAATAAATAAAATAAAAATAAAAAAGAATGTGTGTGTGTAACTTTGGGACAATCATGTAATTTAAATATATATATGTGTTTGTGTGTGTGTACATATATATTGATGCACCTATATCCATATATGTTTCACATATATGTTGCAATTTTGTTCCATATATATGTTACAATTAGGATGCATATACATAAAATGTATTTAAATAAATTTGGATAAAGATATATTTATTGATCAAAATAATAACATGAACTTTATGGCACTCTTATCAATGCAATAAATAGTACTTAAAAATTGATGTTGCAAAAAAAAGTTCTATAGTTCTTTAATTGCCAGTTCTACCCTTTTAGCTCCTAATTAAAAACTTCAATTACATATTACACAATCATTTATTTATTTATTTCTTGATTTGAGATTTAAAACCATAAATTCTGTAGCTCACTTGTTTTGTTATTTCATTTTACCACTATGTGGGATTCAAACAATTCATTGTGTGTACTTTATGGAAATGCCAATGCTTAACATTCTTAATATTAGTACTTTCTTCAGAATACCAAAATAAATGTTTGGACTGGATTATTAATGACATTTTTTTCCTATTTCCCCAGTATTCAGGTATTTAATTAATTCAATTCTAAATATCTACAGGGTGTCTCATACCTCTACTCCCATCATTAGGGAGACTGAGGTAGGAGGATGAAGAATTCAAGACTGGTCTTGGTTATGTAATGGCATTCCATAGAATTAAAACAATGCCAAACAAAACGGAGCAGGTCCATCCATGAGCTGCAGTGACAGCTGCCTTTCAAAGGCTGAATCATTGGCTAACTGACTGACCTATCACAGTTTTCTCTTTCTCATCTCTCCAATGCATTTTTTTTGTTTGTTTATATGTCCTATTCTTTAGCCTGTTTTAAAATCAATGTTTTGCAGACATGCAAAGGCTATTTTTTTTACTTAATCTAATATTTTCCAAAACTTGTTTTGATGTTTTCCCCCCCCCCACTGAAGGCCTTATCATTTATTTGTGAATCTTAAAGACTTATTATTGATTGGTCCTAGACTTTGAAGTAGACGTTCTCAGTGAAGACGGCCTATGTATCTTGGCAATCTCTTCCACCTTACACTTTGTTTGCGGACTTCCTGACAACAAGTGGTTTAGTATCATCTTCTTTCAAGAAATCAGAAAGCTATCTGATTCCAAATTCTGGGAGCATCAACCGCTGAGACATAAGTATCCATCAATGGAATAATATCCTTCTCTCTTTTATTGGTTTTGCAAAAACCAAGGTGAGAACACTCAGGGTGACATTCACTATGCATCTGTAAACAGACTTTGGCTTCCTCTTTCCAGTTCTTTTTAGTCTGTCACAATAATGTTCCTTAATCAACAGCAGGCACATGCTGCTAAGGGTAAAGAAACCCTACTTCATGGGAAAACCTTTTTTGTTGTTCTCCCCACTGATTCTGGATGCACAACCCCTCTACACTGTATCCAGAGCACCAGCGGCTACTGCTGTGAGGAGCATATGACTTCTCACAAAAAGTATCAAGTTCACGTTCCTCATTCTCTTCAATGAGTTTTTGACAGTCAGTGGCAAGAAGGAGATTTTCAGCTTCATCTTGACATTGCCAACAACCATGGAAAAAGAGAAAAAAAAAAGCTATTACAATATTTTGGTATTCTTTATGCCATGATGTTGCTGTTATGGTAAATTTCTCAGGCTAATTCAAGCAATAGGAAATATTATACACAAAAGTTATAAATGATAGCTGATATTTTATATGTACATACACTGGCTTTAACAACATGTTCAAATTAAATTTTTCTTTAAGTGTGCACAAGTAGGTTTCACAGAGAGCTATATTAGAAGGATATGCATAACACTTAAAATGACTAGAATTGAATTAACATGATCTGAATTAATCACTTGTTTAGAGATTCTAGGATTTGATAATCAAGTGGCTTCTATTGGGAAGTATGAGCAGGGGTCCTAGCAACATAAAGGCACAAGCACAGAGCCAAGTAGCCAGAATGACTTCAGAATTTCTTATGCAACAAAATCTCTGCCTGAACAATGAGTTTGGAGGTAAGGGTGTAGTGGAAACCATCAGAGTAAGAGTTAGACTAGTAGAAATTTTAAGGCTAGATTAAGTATTCTCAGTCATTTAGAATATTTCAGATCGGGAGATAGAGCACAGTGTTAAAGTGCTTACCTATCCTACATAAAGTGCTACATTTCATCCCAGCATAGGAGAAAGAAAGAAACAAAGAGATGAAGAAAGGAAGGAAAGAGGAAGAAAGCAAGCAATGGATGAAAGAAAAAAGAAAGGAAACTGTTTTATTTACTATGAAACATTGTACATATTATACTTAAAACAGTAATAAAAATAAAAGAATGACTCCCAGGATTGGTTGTTTCACAGTCTTAGAGCAGCTATGACAATAAACAGTACATATAATCAAAGAGTGTCCTATATCAGCTGTCTCTTCTTTCAGCTTCTCTTGGGGCCTCAAACCCATCTGAGAATAACAAATGTGATATAGGGTGGAACAATTGATCACACAGTGCAGTTCAGTTTGGGAAGGGATTCAGTGGTATGGACAGTCAGGCAATGTGATGAAATCTCAAAGTGTCACTCTGAGACACAGGTGAGCTTCTTTGGATGGTAGCACTTTGTGTGCGCCATCACCCTTTGATGTCAGCAACCCAGCCCATTCTCAGACTGGGAAGAGGACAATGGGAGCTCTGTGGTTTAGTACTTCAGCTACCTCACCCTTTGCATTCATCCTCTCAGCTCAATTAATCTGTTTTTCTCCTCAGGACATTACAGTTGATTGGAAGAATTTCTTAAAGGCATTGTAGATGCTAAACAAGGGAGCATTCTTCTGTAGACTACTTTCTTTAATGGTGCAATGGTCAGCACTCTCATAGTTAGTATCAAAAGTGAGTGTGCAATATTGTGTAAACAACATACTGACAGAAGTGATCAAAACCAATTTTTAGTAGTTTATTTTATATATATATATATATATATTTCATTTTCCTCTTCAGAGTCCTTTTGAAAAGACTAATGCAGACATATTGCCATCGAGTGACTAAAATAAAAAGGTGTCCATTACTCTGAATGATATCACCTGGACAGCTCATTACCACATGTTAATTTAAATAAATACCTATAATTTACTTATAAGAAGCCATCAGTCAATGGTGCTATAACAGAAAGGTAAAATGATCTTTAACTCTTTTTTTTTATCACAGAGATATAAGACATATTTTCCCTGCTAACTACACAACAGAAAACCTAATCACAGAATCTTAAATTATTGTCTTCTACACTATAATGACATCAACATTAAAACCAAATCTGGGCATTCTTAAAAAAAATATGGTATTTGAGATTTACTGGGGAAAACAAGAACTATAGTTAATATGACTCATCAGCAAAATCAAAAGACAAAACAAAGAGGGAAAGGTATCAGGTCACAAATAAGATACAAAATTAGGTATGGGTGCTATTGATTGTTCTTGAATATTGACTGTGGTCTATGGGAAAAGGTAATGGAGTCAAGTACAAATGGCTTGAAATCTCAGTGACCCAATACATCTCCGTTTGTTCAATGTCTACAGTGCCGTTCAGTGTTGATGCTAATAGTCAATACATATTTTGCAAATGAATAATTCAAAAGTAAATGTTTATTTGAAGCTTCATAACTACACAAAATGTATGCTAAATTAAATGTATGCTAAATTAACTAAAAGACTTATTTTAAAAAGTGGATGCAATAACATTTTAAAATACATACAGATTCACTAAAAAGAGGAAAAAGAGAGTCTTCAACTTGAATCTATGAACTATGCTGATGAATGCAAAATATAAACAAATATCTTGGATTCATTTTCTGTTTTAAATGGGATCACAGTTATGCATTATGTGTATTTATGTGTTATATACATGAAATTATCCAAAACCAAATTTAATTATTAATGATGCATCACCTATAATTAGTAAATGTAGAATTGTGTGTTTAAGTAGCTAACTTGGTAAGTAAATTACAGTATTTTATAATTATTCGAAGTATAAAAACTGGCTATCCAATTTGAAAATTGTTTAAAGTATATCATAGAGTTTCTATCTAAAAGTTATTTTCTCAAAAAGTCTCATTATTTGTAGTGTCGGCACCTTTTCAAGGCTTGTATCCCAGAAATCTCTTCATATAAGTAAAAAGTAAAACATGCGCATCCTTAGCCCGGATTTTATTTGTTAGCTTCAAACTCCTCCACCAATTTTTATAGAAAATTCTTACAAGTAGTATCTACTGATTTAAGTTTTCACACCTTTTCTCTTCCTCTGCCAATCTCACTAACAAGCAGAGAGTTGAAATACTAACAAGGTGATAACTGTCCGAAAGTTGGGCAGCAGGAAGAGAAAGGGAAGCTAAAGCCTTGAATAACTGACAACCTAGATAATCAACCTCTACATAATTATAGCCTGCCTGAATCCTGCATGTAATTCATAAATGAGTTGCATTATCGTGGGTAGAACTGGTTTAGGTGTAACTCTGAATTGGCATGTTATAATCTCATAGGTTTGTTTTTACAAGAGTAAGTTTCCTATTTTACTTGCATAGCACTTTTTTCCAGATAAATTTGTGCCCATTGGTCTAATGTTTAAAAGTTAAGGTAAGATAATCTTTGATTTCTTCCTTGCATTTCACAAGAAATACATGAAAGATATTTACCAATTTTGCTATTTTGCCAGAAACGCAAAACAAACATATGTAACAGTTTTCAAGAGACATATCAAGCAGGCAGTGCCAAATCAAGGCATTATATTTAGTTTGCTGTAAATAATTGTGTGTTTGTACATAATCCATCCTGACATTGGTCTTGTGGACTCTCTAACAGGATAATGTGGGACAATAACTCTTTCAAAATCTAACTTTAATTTTCTGATTGAAGACCATGAAGGCAAATAGATAAAGAACCTATTCTTTCAGATTACAATCAACTGAAGATAGTGATAGATATACAAATGCTTATAAATGATGAAACAAAATCTGTCTATGATATAACTATGTGGAAATGATAGTGCCTTAAAAATTAGTCTGTTCCCATGTTCATACATGAAGTCATCTGAAGTTGGTTTGAGGAAAGCACCATTTCACATATAAAATCAAAGATCCAATTCTTCACCAGTAAAGAAGTTCTAAGATAAAGAGTACATGTTTATTAGAATTTATTTATGTCTACCAATGAATATCAAATCTTACCTATGAAGAAAAGCCCATGTTTAAATACTGAAGAGTGCAACTTATGATTATAAGGATGATTTTATGTTTATTTTCATGGAATATCCTCTGGGATGTTAATCTTGACTGTCAACTCAAAGGGATTTTAAATATCTTGAAAACAAACCTTTGAGCTTATTTATGAGGCAATTCCTGGATTTTGTTAAAAGGAATGGGAAGACCCACCCAATTACGAGTAGCACTACTCCATGGACTGTGTTCCTAAAAGAACAAAATGGAGAAAGAGAATCGAGATACAAATATTCATTGCTCTTTGTTTTGTACCATATAAAGTGTGACCAAATTACATCAACTCCTGCTGCCATGCTGTTCCCACCACAATATGGTGCATGTTCAAACTGTGGGCAAATATGAACCATGTTTCCTGAAGTTGCTTTGGTCAGTGTATTTTGTCAGACTTGAGAAAACTAATTGATATACCCTCAAGTTAACCAAAACACCAGGAAGTATATGTATATTGTGCATGAGGAAGGAACTTAAAAGAGTGAACACCAGAAAGTAGAAAAATAAAAAAGTATATTATAGATAGCCTAGCCCAACTAAAGGGAACATTATGCTAAATTTTCTTGGAATAAGAACCCAGCACTGACAGAGAATAGGAACAAAGGCCATTAGTGAATGGGAATGTTAGATTATTCTCTCATTGAGGGATAGATGAAATATTTCACTAATAACCATGCCTTAATCATGCCTCACCTTCAACAAAGTTTTCTGAATCCATCACCTCCCTTGTGTGAAGGAAACTAACAGAATTACATTTCATGTTGTATAATCTCTGTAAATGCCAGCTTCCTTTGTCCCATCATCTGCTAAAGTCAAAATGTAGCTGGCATATCGGGCTGCTCTTTGAAAAAAAAAATGACAATGAAACAAAGAACTTTTAGTAGAGGCTACTATGGCAGGAATGTGTCAATGTGTCACTGTGAGCTGTCCAGCATGCCAATTCCCATCAGAGACTAATCATATGTTAAAGCAGAAATTTTGATGAAATTTAAATGATAAGACAGAAAAATGAAATGTTTAGATAAAAAGAAAAGTTTCAAAGAATATGTGTGATAATTGGTTTAGTACTCTTGAATTTTGCAATTGCATTGGAGCTACTGCAGGGTAAAGATTTGAGGTAAAATTTTTTGAGACCTTTATATCAATTTTGAGTTTCCCTGTCTAAGTATGGAACATAAAAATGTGTTAAGTTTAAAGGAGTGACCAACTAATATCTGCTTGGTTTTCTGGTCCACTCCATGAGATGGAATGCATCCCAACACTGCTCGGGTGGTCTAGAAACGGTGACCAGATAGGCAAGGGACGAAGGAGAAAAATATTATTACTGTTCTGCTAAAGGATTATAACAATAAAAATGACTCCTAAAGACTTTCTGCTAAGCACATACAACAATGCCTTGCTCAACCATCAGTACAGAAACTTCTTCATGCAGTAAATGGGAACAAATAGAGACATGCAGCTGGACAATGGGCAGAGAGTAACACCTTGGAACATTGAGTCTTAAATGGGAGATCTCCATCAAATCTCTACTTCAATGATCAGATAACTCTAGGGGAGAAGATGTGGAAAGAGTGTAAAAACCAGAGGAGATGGAAGACATTAAGAAAGCAAGGGCCCATGCACATCTCACAGAGACTGAGGCAGCATGTACAGGGCCTGCATAGGTCTAAGAAAGATGAGGTTCCAGTTATGAAGAGGAAAGTAGACACAAGGCCCATCTCTGAGTCAGAAGCTAGCTCTCATTGATAACTACTTGTAATTGAAAAATTAGTTTTCTCTATAACATAGTCTGACCAGGTTGACAAACCATTCTTTTTTTTTTTTTATTGGAAAGAAAAAGAAATTTCTGCCTCCTCCCCGCCTCCCATTTCCCTCCCACTCCTCCCTCTCCTCCTCCCCTCCCCCCACTCCTCCCCCTCCCTCTCCAGCCTGAAGAGCAGTCAGGGTTCCCTGTGGAAAGTCCAAAGTCCTCCCCCCTCGATCCTGGTCTAGGAAGGTGAACATCCAAACTGGATAGGCTCCCACAAAGCCAGAACATAAAGTAGGATCA
Source organism: Microtus obscurus (assembly GCA_963919715.1). Taxonomy (NCBI): domain Eukaryota; kingdom Metazoa; phylum Chordata; class Mammalia; order Rodentia; family Cricetidae; genus Microtus; species Microtus obscurus. The sequence goes on along the minus strand of CAWTZC010001932.1, from coordinate 1,325,745 downwards.
AAACCCGCCCCCCAAGGCCAATGAGGACAAACCATTCTTAAGGGTAGGACTCATGCTTAGCAGTAAATGCTCAGCACAAAATGAGCTCAGTGATGTCTTTGGAGGTTCTATGTCTCACATTGTTTGGACAGAGTAATTATTGATTTGCATTTATTTACTTGCTTTAATTTACATGGCATTTGTGTATATATTATGGCTTCCAGTTTTGTGTTTTTAGTGGATTCCTATATATGCAACATGTGTGTCTCTGTATGTATATATGTTCCTAATACTTTTTCTTTGGTTTGTTTATGTGTATGCATGCGTGTATTTTGTCCTATTCCAATTTGTTTGTTTTTGTTAATTTTTTTATTCTATTATTCTTTAGATGCCTCTTTCCTAACTAGAATCAGAAAGAATGTAGAATCCAATGGAAGAAGGAGTGGGGAGGTTCTCTGGAAGTTGAGGGAAGGAAAACAGTCATCAGAATATATTATACAAAAGATCCATTTTCAGAGAAAGAAAAATAGCAGAAAATAAAAAGAAGGAAAAAGAATGCACTTAGTTATCACGACAATCTTAATTGAAGGCCCGAGTGAGACAGCACAGACTAATTTGAACTCCATATGTTACTGAACTAGAAGTTCAGAGTGGACTGATACATAACTTTTCTTAATAAATATCCAGGACATCAACTTTCCAATTCTTAATTCTCTGCAACAAAGCAAAAATAGAATTGCTTTGTGTAACCTGTATTACCTGTCTGTAAATTTTCTGTGGATTAGATGTTGGCCATAGGGGAAATGGAGCAGGTAGAGAATGAATATCTTAGGTCTTATCCATGAATAAAAGAAAACACTGGCAGAGAAAATTTGTACCAATAAATGTTTTTGAGGACAGAGAAGTCAAGGAACCTTGTCTGCATTGCTGTGCTGGAAAGAATAAAGATAAACAAATACATAAACAAAATCTTTGTTACCATCTAGCTTTGTGAGCCCTGCTGGTACAAGTTGCAAAGATAGAAATAGGTGAGTCAGAAGTGTAAAGCCCTTGGGAAGTCGTATAATGAGCCAAAGCTACACATAAGGGTAAAAATTTAGAGATATAAAAGGCAGGTCAGACACACATTCAAATGCTCAGCTTAAAATCCAGATTTTCTATGACAAGTTTGGAAACCAAAATTCCTCATATTTCCTCAGTCGAAAGAGATAGTCAGGGATCAAATATGGGGTTTGAACACATGTGTTACTAATTACAATCTAGTTCTTGGGCTATAGAGTGCTGATAAAGATTAAAGAGGGGTGTGAGAAGAAGACTAGCAGTTTTCTTAAGAAGCCAAACCTCCCACCCAAATGAGCAGGACCCCCCTACAGATACAGCTCTTGACACATGACTTGAAGCAATACTTACAATAATGGGTACTAAGTTTGAGGTGACACGATTTCGCCACAACCCCAAACTAATTCCTTGTTTCAAAGAGCTAAAATAACATTGAAATCCCTGAAAGCTGTATTAAACAATTTATGATGTCAAAACTAAAGAAGAAAGATTGAGATTCAGCTTATCTAATTTGGGAAAAATTAAGGTATATGTATATGAACTAGGGTTAGGCCAACATGGTTTCTCCTAGATTCAATAATGAAGTTCAAACAGCTGAAGAAGGTTCTAAGTATCTGATCAATTTCTTGAAACTTATATGATCTCCACAGTGATTTATAATAAATGAGGCTGAGCTCTATTAAATATTATCAACAAAATGCAAAGAAAATAAAAATTTAAGGATATGGGAATAATTTAATAAATTTCTCATTATTTTAATCTGGCATCTCCTAGAAATGATGAGAGTACCAAAATGGTGTTTTGTTTCCTCAAAATATACAGTCCTTGAAAAACACACTAATTAGAAAAAAAATGAGTTTCTCAAAGGTTTTAAGAGATACTGTCTGTAAGTACATGACTTCCTGGTCTTAGAAGAAATATGATTCACATTCAGTCGCATCACGAATGCTTTAAATGAAGGTGCAGCCAGGTGAGGGATTTGAAATGACATCAGCTATGTCCTGTGAACTTTTCTACAGTCTTCCTAAAGGGTATATGTGACAACTTATTAGCTAACAGAACAAAAGTAGGAAAACATCCATGACTCCTGGCTTTCTGCTGCTTCCGATTTCTGGAGAGCCAGACAGTGACTGTGAAATAGAAACAGATAGTTAAGTAGTTGGCTAAACCAGAAATTTTGTCAAGACTTAGTTATGTTAGATTCGTGTGCAAAAGCATATATTCACGTAAGTGTGCATGAACACATTCATTTTTACTTTTAACCAATGATGTCACATTAGAAGGAACATGCACAAGCTCCTATATCACTTTACTAGTTCATATAAAAAAACTCTGAAATACAGAAGTAACATTTTGAACTGTCTAGAAAATTGTTTTGTACAAATATGATAAGTAGAAAAAAGAATGTGTGTAACTTTATTAAGAGTAATTTTTCAATTTCTGTGTATCCAATATTTTTAAGAACCAAGAGCACCTTCATATGATACAGAATATAACAGTTATACTTCATTTCTATTATCATGCTTTCTGGACCTAGAAATAATTACTATGTGCCAAATGTTATTTTTGTGTGTGTGTGTGTGTGTGTGTGTGTGTGTGTGTGTGCGCGCGCGCGCGCGCACGCATGTGTGTCTGTGTGTGTGCATGTGTGCCTTTGGAGAGAAAGGCAAGAAAAATGTAAGACTTTATGATTTCATATAGCAAAAGGAAAATCTACTGAATCATGTACACTGAAATTTTAAAAAATAGTGTGTACTTTCCACTTGGGTTGCCATGACCATATCACATCTGGTATGAGTATACATCCCACCACATAACAAATAAAATGAACAACTTCATCAACTGTAGAAGGATCTGAGTTTGACCTACATTCTTTCTACAAGAAATCCTTCCACACTCTTTACCTGGGAAAAATGGAGCTTTGTGGGACATTTTAAATGAGCATCTTAGACAATAGCCATTTACAGGTAGCTCAGTGCCCAACTCTAATCCTTCAGGTATCATTTGAGACAACCAGGGCATCACCCTCCTCACACTGCCTCTCTAGCGGCACATAGCTTCAAAGGAGCTATAATGAGCTGGATGGTCGGTACTCCCTACATACTTGGCTTGAAACGAGACTTAGCGCTGTCATCTCTCTCTGGTATTAGTGAGGAGAACAGAAGTACTACATCAAGTTTCCTTTTAATTTATTACAGCTTTGAAATATAACTCCTATTGAACTCTAATAATATGAGCAGACACTTGAATTTTAATATCTATTGCATATAATTGCAGATTTTTCAGAAATTTATGAGGGAAATTAAATGTAAATATATATTGATTAGGTCCAAGGTATCTCCCTTTATATTATCCTTACTATATAGCAATTTCTGTGTAGGTATGTAGTGCTATTTTGGTAAAAATTGGGAGAATTTTTAGAATATATTATTAAAAACCATTTTGGTTTGTTTTAAGTCGATACTTTGTATGCTAGCCATTGTTTTGCATTACTCATTCTTCCTCATTTCAACATCTTGATTGCAACTAGTCATTGTTGATGAAATGAAAGCAAACTCTTTGTCTAAGCGCTGCATGAAGTGTACCTCCTCGCCCAATCTTGTCACACTTTTTACTCTTCCTAAAAACTTTATTCTGAGACAATTTGCCTTTCTGTCAGTATAGAAATTAATTTCTTTTTTGTTATCAACAGTTACAAATGTTATTGTACATTTTAGGAATAGTCTTGGCATTCCCATACTCACTGCCTGGCTCTGTTTCATTTTTCTGGATTCTTTCATCTTTCAGTTCTTGGAGTATCTCACAGAGAGCAGGACAACTATCTCAATACCCAACTTATTTCTTTGATGATGCTAAATGGCATGTGCAAATAATATAAGATATAGTTATTTAATCTGTTAACAATTTGCACCACTATATGTATATTTTCTTTAATATTCTACTTAATACCAGACTATACACATTGTTTTAGTATGTTGGCATTCTGTCACTCTAGAATTTAAGTTCCATCAAGGCAGACATAAAGTCGGTGACAGCAGTTCATCTCTACCATGAATAAACAGCAAATGATCAGCAAATTTGTGAAAAATATCAATGGAACAAAGTGAATAAAAAAGCTAGCAGTTCTAGAAATTACATTTAATTTCTTAGAGACAAATTATTTAATTATTATAATTCATAAAGTGCATTTAATATGTCCTCTTTCTGGATTATTATGACAGTGAAATTAGATATTATATGAAGTTCCAAAAAATTTGCATTGTAGTCCCAGATTACATGCACAATCAATTGTACTCTTTCTTTCTTTCCTTACTTACTTGTCTATCCATTTATTCATGAGATCCTTTATTCTTTCAGTACAAGCTATTGAATTTTTATGCTTCTTGTACCTTACAGGTTTTCAATTTTTGCTATGAGTAAAGTAAACTTCCACTGGTGAGAGACAGAAAAGTAGACAATTAGATATGTCAGACAATGTTGGTTGTTGTGTGGTAAAATAACCTGTTATGATTATCAAAAAGTTCTCAGATACAATAACATTGGTGCTGAGGTAAAAAGGAAATAAATCAGTTCATACCCTATCTGAAAGAAGATTTAGGCATAGGAATAAAAATTAAACCCTCTAGTACTTGTATATACCTGCTAAGTGAGGAGGGAGTGGACTATGTATAGCAAAAATCCATGGGAAGGAAGATTCTATAGTTTGGTTCAGATATGAGAAGTCTGTTGTATTATTACTTTTTTACTATTATTAATTTAAATAAGTTTTATTTGTCTATTTATTTTAATTTTAATTACAGTTTTCTCTCCTACCCCTCTTCCCCAGTTCACACCTCATGAGTAAGTGGGAGTCAACAAAGTGTGGCACATTAAATTGGGGCAGGACCAAGCTCCTCCCCCCTGCACTAAGGCTGAGCATGTTATCCCGCCATAGGGAATGGGTTCCAACAAGCTAGCTCATGCACCAGGGAAATGAGAAGCTGTGGGGATGCTGAGCTAAATCTGTGACTTTATGTGGCACATATATTAGTGATGCTGTTCTAGTTGCTGTGTTAAGGAGTGACTGTATTCCATAACCTACAATAGGAATAATAGGCAGTACAGAGGGGCTGGGAGCTAAGTAGGCTTCAGAAGTAGGATTAACCAATAGAGTGGATGGAACATGTAAAAAAGATTAGGAAAAATGACTCCAATCTATGTGCTTTCTGTTCAGTAATGTCTTTCCTATTTGTTGATGGGTATATAGGACAAGGAGATAGTAGGTGGCTGGAGGAGTTGGTCAAGGGATCAAATTTAGCAGTAATTCTTAGAAGGATGAATTTGTTTTAACTCTGCTGTCACTGCACAGTAATGCTTCATGCCTTGACAATGTTTTGTGTGTCTGATGTTTAATTATTTTTATTAGACTGATCAGACTATTTTAGTAGCTTAATTGCTGCTCACTGCTGTCAGTTCAACTCAGCTGGCTGGTAGGAGCCTTTTGAAATTCTCTAGCTCAGTGTGTTGTTACAGCATCAAGTAAATGTGAACTTTCATAATATTTTAGGAAGATTACATTTCTTTCCAGTTGTGATTTTAGCGATGATAAATATATTGTCAAAAACAATCTAACATGTAAGTAAGGATTAGGTCAATTTTTCAAACTAAGTTCGGGATTCAGAGGGCTTCTGGGTTCCTCTGAGGCGCCATCAGATAAACAGGTTTTAGAGTCCCACCAGATACAGAGGATGAGTAACATCTATGTTCCTGTTTGCTATTTTAGTCCAGAGTCCAAATTAAAATCCTGACTCCAGCCACTTACTTTGCAATTTGCCAACGAACACTCTCATTCCTTTATCATAACAAAGAAAAGCAAAACACATGAATAAAAATTCTCCATTATCACGAATCTTTAGTTATCAAGTAAGCATAAAAATGGGAGATTTCACTTGGCAGGGGTGGCGTCTGCCTTTAATCCCATTACTTAGGAGGCAGGGCAGGTGGATCTCTGTGCATTCGAGGCCAGCCTGGTCTAAAAGAGCTAGTTCCAGGACAGGCTCCAAAGCCACAGAGAAACCCTGTCTCCAAAAACAAAAAACAAACAAATGAGATTTCTTTTTTGATCTTTTACTAATGCAGCCAGGAGTGTTAAGAGCAAGAACCATTCACTGTAGTAGGGCTGTCAGACAGTGTGATTTATAATCTAGGGAATTGCAGGCCTGGATAGGAAATGGAAGCCTGAAATGCTTCCCTGTAAATAAAAACTTGTGCCATGGGACCCCTCTTACTCTACGTTAGGGTATAAGTTCAATGGTATACTACTGAGGTCTAAAATAAGTAAGTCTCATTCATTTAATATTTGAAATATTTGGAATTTATTGAGATTTTCTTCATGTCTAGATACATAATAATATATTTTAGTGCTTTAGTGACTTGGAGGGAATGTCTAGTTTTTCATTTTGACCAGTTTGTTAATTGTTTAGGATTGAAATTCTGTATGAAGTTGAAGATTTGTGACCATTGTGGCTACCAAGTTTAGGGATGTATGAATCTCTCATTAAGGCAATTCTTGTACTTTTTAATTTATATTTTATTTTTTAGAAGTTTTTAGCTAAGTAGCATTATTTATATTATTTCCACCTCTCCTTCTCCCTCCAGTTCCTCCCATGTGACCCTGCCCAGCTATCTTTAAATTTCTGCCCTCTTCTTCAAAAATTGGTATTATGCATATAGGATATGCTACCTACTGAGCCCATTTAGCATTTAGTGTTATACATGCATATGTGTATACACACACACACACACACACACACACACACACACACACACACACACATATATGCTTGCATTTAGGACTGGATAGCTTGCCAGGGAGGGCATCTCTGCAAAAGATTGGTTTTCCCTCCAGTATTTTTTTTTTTTTTATCTGAAGCATATAAAGTAGAAAGGAATCATGGAAGGAAGAGCAAGTAGCAGCTCTGGAGAAAGAGATATTAAGACACAGTTACTATGAAACTAGTAAAAATACTAGCTGAGGAGGGAGAAGAAAGTTTATGCCAAGGGAGAGGGAGAAAGTAGACATATGCACGATACTTGAAAAATCCACACAGAAACACTACTTTTAAAAAGTGTATATAGTTCTGTATGTATTTAAAAATATGCTAGGGTTTTCTAAATGAAGATAATTGACAGAATTAAGATGTATATAATGACTATATGCTTGCCCATATATATTTATATGAGGTTTATTAGATCGGATTATTGGATTACAGGGTGCAGTCTGTGCATTTCAACACTTCTGGTCTCATACAGGAAAGATGGGTAATCCCGTGGTTTTCCAGACCACCTATATGAATGTCTCAGAAGTTTTGACCTGATGCTTTAAGTCCAGAGGTTGCCGGAGAGCTGCTGGCATTTGGTTCACATTGGGACTCTGAAGAAATTGGTTTTGTATTGGCGAAAAATGTCATAGTGACATAACAGCAGGACAGATGAACTTACAAGCAAGACTAAGAGCAATCAGCTAAAAGTTGTTTCCTTCTTATCTGGGTTACTACCAGAAGGTGCTACCCAGATTTAGGGTGGGTCTTCCTGCTTCAATTAATCTGATGAAGAGAATCCCTCATGGGAGTCTCCATTAGCTTGTGATTCAGTTCCACATGTAGTCAAGTAGAAACTAAGACTAATTATTATAAGAACAAATAAAATGCATAGTTAGAGACAGCTGAGTCAGCTGTTGTCCTAACCTCATATATTAATATTTAAGTATATGGAGTTATACAACATGTATTAGTGCTGCCCCCCAAAACCCACAGACTAATAAAAAGCAAGTGCCAGGAATGGGAAATATTTCTTACAACTGGTCAAAAAAGTCAAAGAAACTCTCAAAACTATACAGCTATATATGTATATTTGGCTGTGAACTTAATAACCTCTTCAGAACTACAGTATCAACAAAGTGGCAATATGTAATTTCCAAACTAGAGCCAATGGGAAGGTTTTCTCGTGGTTAGGTATGTTTCGAGTTGTCAGTAGTTGTCCCTCAAACTCTGTTCTTATGTGAGCACTAGCTAATTACCTCAAATATCTCTTGTGCCTTTGGAAACAGCAATTAATACTAATTATTTGGCTGAACCATGAGAAGTATTATTTAATCATAAGACTGCATACCCCACTTTAAAACTTATCTTGAATTCTTTATTCTATCCTTTCTATGATTCCTCCTTGGTTAGACAGACGTATTTAAGTTTCTATTTTGACAAGGAAGGATATTTGTGAAGTAATTTTTTTTCTAATAAAAATTTAACTTGAGTGATTCCTGTAATCTGTTGACTGGGCCTTTAAAAATTGATGTCCCAAGAGTCTGTGAAACGAAATCAGAAGGAAGGAGGCGTCACTGCCTTTTAGAATTCCAAAGGTCTGGCCCACAGCTCTATAGGGTCAGGAGGTGGGATTAACCTCTCACATCCTGATAATGGTTTCAGAAGGACTCTGAGAATTCAGATGATTAAAGAAACCCAACTGACGGACACGGAAGGAGAACGTGGAGGGTAAATTGCATTTGTTTAACAGCTCTATCTAAGGATACTAAACCAAGTGCCTCAGCCACAGTCAGCTATATGACTAGAGACTTGTATATTTATACATCCCTCTGATGTTTCTTTTCTCTATTTTCCGTAACACTCCGGAGTTTTGTTGTTGTTGCTGTTGTTCCCTTCTGTCTCCTAGTGGCAATAGCCTCTAAAACCATCATGTTTGTCTCTGTTTTGAGACTGTGCATCCCCGCTTAGTAAACGTATATAGTTCTGTGCTCAGTGATACTTAGAGCTACAAAGTTATATCGTCTCTGCATTGGTCAAACTGTAATTTAAATCGAAGACAAATATACCTGGGTTTTCATAAATAAATCTGCATAAATCTTGTTCTATTTCATTTTTGCATTCTGTTTACACAATGAGATGTTAAATTGCATGTTTAAACCACCCTCTTTGTTGAAGTAGATGTAAAATGTGATTATAATTAGACTTCCCTGTATCTTTTAAGTAAAATGTATTTTACTATAATTTGTTAATAGATTCAAAACATTAAGAACTTGCTGCTATCTTTGGCTGTCTGCAAAGTTGCTACTGATAAATCCTGGGAGGGAGGAGGAAGCAAAACTAATTACAATATTAAACATACCTATTATTAGTCCATGACTCAGCAAACAAACATTATCTGCTAAAAGGATAAACATCCTACCATGTTCCAGAGGGTGCTGTAAGAACTATTAATTAGTCATTGCTTTACATGACCAGGATTCTTGTCCCAGAGGGTGGATCACTCAACGTTTACTCATGGTGATGAGGCCATCAGTTACCTCTTTCCATCAATACGATGAAAATGAATATGAATTATGATGGGCATCGAAAGTAATAGCTAGTCTCATGTTCTCATAATTCAATAGTGTTTTGTTCAGGGAGCTGGGACTTAACTTCTTTACCTTGGACTGCTGTGGCATAGTGCCCAAAGAGAACATTGATTTTATACCTGAAATATGAGTAGGGAAGCAATAAAAACACCCGAAATCCTCTATTTTTTGTTCTAGACTGTGTAACTAAAAATGTGGGTTAGGGGATCTAGGAATGAGTCTTGAATTCTAGGTTGGAAAACAGTTTGATTTTAATACATTTTCATGATTATAAATCAGTGAAGAAAGTACCCTGATTATGATAAGGTGTTTTAGAAGCAATTCTGGCACCATAGTTCATCCATGCTTAAAAATACACTGAAGTCTCTCTTGTTCTTTTTCTCACAGAATACAAGATGTTAATTCAAATAGTCTGCCCAGTGAATTAAGTAGTTAACACTTAAAGTGATTATTGCCACACAAAAAGGTTTAGATGTTCTTCCAAAACCATTCTGTAGGAATGTATCATCAGAATTCAGGCATCTTGATTTCTAATGAATCTAACTCGGCATTTGATGTTATTTTAGAATATTTTGAAAAATGGTAAGAGACAATTCAAGCCAGTTTGATCTAGAAGTCTCATACTCATCTATGTTTTTAAAAATTTCTGTCCTGCACTAATTTAGGTAAATAATCAGTTATCATACCAGCTCTCTACCACAAATGTGAAAATATCCAAGTTATACACCTGATTATTTAGATAAGAGGCAAATAAATTCTTTATCTTTAGACAGTGATTCTTTGAGTTATTAAAACTAGTATTTTTAAGTAAATAATGAAGTTCAGAAGTTTCTCAAGAGTGATGGTTAAGTCCCTACTAATATGCTACTGTTTAGTTATAAAATAAAAGAACAGAATATATAAAAGACTTATAAACAGAAAGAGGAGTGGGCAATGGGCATACAAATAGTAAGTATCCAATAAACGAGAGTGTGTTGATTTTGTTAGATTATTTAGACCTTTATTTCTTGAACAAAGGCAAGGCAAATCAAAGCTGGCCCAGGTATGTAACTATGCAAGGCCTTGCCCTGAAGATGGGTCTCTGAGCACATTTTGGAGGCTAAATACAGAATATTGTACCACCAAGTACATTGGCATTTTTGTAGCAAGCTATTGGAGATCTGGGTTTAAAGAGTATATGATTTTGATCAGCACTCAAAAATCAAGTCATTTATCGCATTTGTTTCCAGTCAGTTGTTTATGTGATCACTAAGTAAAAGCTAAAAACATCAGAAAGAACTATTGTTGTACACAAATATATTTAATTATCTGTTCAAACAGTTTGCAACAATAGTGTCCTTTTTTATTTTCAACTTGATTACATACTCAGTATAAACTTATGGTCTCTGAGAAATCTGAAGGCCTTTATCTCTTATTAATAATGGCATGTTCATACTGCAGTAAGGGTTTTCTCAGCTGTATAACAGGAGGTAAGGAGAAGGTACTACAAGATTAGAGAAAATGCGCATATGTTTGTATATTTGATTTCATAAATGTATGCATAGACATAAAGGAAGGAAGGAAGTCGGGAAAAACCATGGAAGAAGAAATTGAAAACAAAGGCAGCAGGTATGTGACAGAGGATAGGTGTGTGCCTGATCTTCAAAGCAGCCCCAAGGAGATGAGAAGTGAGAGTTCCAGAATGCACTGTGAACGTCTGCCCATCCTTTCTGGCCTGTTCCTCTGCTTCAGAACCCAGATATCACATTGCCTCAACTCCTGCTTACTCTCTGATTTGAGTCAATGTAAGAAAACCAGCACCTCCCGTTCTCTGTCTCTCTCTTTTTATCCTCTCACGGTCTGATGGCTCTTGGGCCTGCTATGCTGCCATGGGAACCTGCAGGAGACAGTAGGCACCCATTACATTTATTCTCTTTCATCTCTTTTTGAAAACGAATTAAGTGTTTTTCCTTTAGTTCGGCATGGAAAATGTGTCTTAACTCCAGAGGCCTAAAATTTGCACAGGAAACTTAGTTTAACATTGTAAACCAAGGAATAAATAAATAAATGAATAAGTTAACAAATGACAATAAAGCATGTGGCTTCTCACAGTGTACAACATCATTCAACTTTAAAAGTAATAACAGCCGGGCGGTGGTGGCGCACGCCTTTAATCCCAGCACTCGGGAGGCAGAGGCAGGCGGATCTCTGTGAGTTCGAGACGAGCCTGGTCTACAAGAGCTAGTTCCAGGACAGGCTCCAAAACCACAGAGAAACCCTGTCTCGAAAAAAATAAAAAAGTAATAACAAATTGTGGTCATCAGCAAATGTTTACATGAGTATGATCCCCAATGGTAATTGTTTCTTTTAATGAGAAGTTGCCGTTATTAAAACAATAGTTTTTGTATCAGGATGGCTAAAATCAAATATATTAGATTTAAATTCTAGCACATCTCTGGGAGCTGAGCTAGTCATTTCATTTCCATAAGATTTGATTTTCAACATCTTTCCAATGGATTTCCAGAACAGCCGGGTCTCATTGGACGTAGGGAAGCATTAAGAGAAAGAGTTTATGCAATGTACTTATGGAAATGGCTGGCACAGTGGATGTTCTGTATTCACAAAATGCCCCGTCAAACAAGGGCTTAGTGAGGATTATACACAGAAGGTAATTTTGGTAACTAGAGAGATGACACTTAGTACATGTCAGATTTCTCTTTCTCTCCCTTCCCCCTCCCTCTCTCACTCTCTTTCTCTGTCTGTCTGACTCTCAATTAAAGAAACTATATCATAGAAGTGAATACTTTATCAAGGAATAATTTACACATAACTTGTATGCTTAAATGATGGATCCTTTTCCAAGGAACCTTAAAAGTGAGATAAGGAAATAGATTTTTGACAAGTAGGAATAAAACTCAGAAAAGAGTTAATTTATCTATAAGGTTACTTCTTGAGGTTCATCATTATTAAATGACGTTGTATGTTCATCATATAATGTTCATGATTTGCAAAAGAAATTGATTTATATATTTTATCTATTCCAGATATTACCCATCTTAATTAAAACTTTCTTTCATCAGATTATCTTTCTCTCATGCACAGAAAAATATTTCTTGTTAAAGCATATACTGTACTTTAAAGGTTTTATTTTCTACTTGATATACACAGTAGTTATCATATAAACAACTTTTATGTAATTCATAAGGAGAAATGACCTGAGAAAACTAGGAATTTGGGGCTTTTAATGGCATTACAATGGCATTCCAGAGTGGATAGTTACCGTAGCTAATTAGCAAATTGCACAAATACAACAGGAGTTAGAATAACATGTGAATTTTCATCTGTATACATGCAGCTTTGGAGAACTGCCATTTCTGAACAGGAAGATGGGTCTACATAGTAAACAGTAAGCAATTCTGTAATAAACTCCACTTTAATTTCTATCTGGTTTGAGAGAAGTGATCAAATTATCTAATCAGAATCATTGACACTGTCAAGAGAATTTTTAAGAATAAAGACAAATTTGAAATGAAGCCCGTGAGTCAGTCTCGTTATCTGCATCAAATTGAATTGAGAGCTAAAATATGCCTTGTGTCTAGCCAAGTTTCATTTTCAAAGATGCTGTTGACATACACATTTTTCAGTTCTGTGATGGTCCTTGGATTAGCTTCATATCTGATATTTAAAATGAAATCAAATGAAGACTACAAGTTTGATTCCTCATTAGTCAACTGAAGCTTTCTCGGTCTCACTGAGATGGATACTCTTGTGTGCCCTTGCTTATTATATCTCAATAGGGACATGATAAGTAAATTTAAAAAGGTTTAATCTATGTGCACATCTTTTAAAAATACAATGAAAGTTTCCTTTCTCATGAAAAATGGTTTTAACAAATGTTTCTATAAGGACCTCGATGAGGTATCAAAAGTAAAATCTCCTTAATTGTTGTGCAGTTGAACTTCAGTTTTTAAATGCTCTCTGTTTTTTACCAAAATGTCAAATTATTTTCGGTGTGAAAGAGAAGGCACTCTTTGTAAACCGCCAGATTGTGTACCTGATGGTTAAATACTGCCAAATTTTACAAGCATACAAAACCTAACTTTCTATATTCACAAGAGATGTCTACTCACCAGAAAAACATGCAGGATAATAGCACCTTGAATTTATCATATTTATTGTTATGAAAAACTTTATTATTCCCTTATACTTCAGCAGAGTCAAGGCAAGTTCTGGTGGTTTCATTTTTACAGGTGAGGAAAGTGGAATTTTATGATAGCAAAAGCTAACGAATGAAAGCTGGCATAGCTAATATCAATAACTGGAATAAAAAGGAACTGGGGTACTCAGTTTTGTTCTCAATACCCTTTCATTGTTATCTACCCTCTGATACTTACAATAAATACATAACTTTGAATAAATAAAAGAACTCCTTCCTCCTCAGCAGTCAAGCCCTCAATCTTTAATAAACCTACAATGATTTGCTTTTATAAGATCAATAACACTATTAATGCATTGTATTTTGCTTAGTAAAATGAAGTTAGAACTTTCATAATTAAAGAATATTTATATCTTAATCTACAATTTTTAGAGAATAAAATCAAAAAATACATACATGGATATTGTTTCTATGGATCCCTGTATCTTATAAGGTCATATATATGTTTATGTATACATAAATATTTATTGCAGTCCTTCAGAAGCTAAATTTCTAAAGTCACCTAAATTTTCTAAATTTGTCCTACTGAGTACATTTGACTTTGGAAAATCTAAAACCGGAGCTCTACACATATAGAGTACAAACAAGGTGGCCATTATTTACAGTTTTTGCTATCAAGAGTTTTTCTTTAAGATTTTAAGGAGCTAATGCAGAGTTCTCATTTGGAGTTTAAGGAATGATTCACGTGGCTTTGCTTCCATTTCTCCCTTAAAATATATCAAAAATCATATGTGTCGGTGTTATGAAAAAAATTACACAGCTTGACAGAAATACTGACAATTGCACTTGCAATTTTAAATAGATTAAAATTGCCTTACACGTAAGCTGCTTCTGACAAAGTTCTGAGTCATGTGGAGGCATTTTGTTTTCCTTATTATACGAGGAGAAATGGTGCTATTCACAGGGCTTGATGGAGCCTTTACGTCCTCTGCATGTTAGATGTAAAATTAGAAAGAGTGCCGTACAAATAAATACCTAATGCTACCGCATTTGAGTGTGTTGTCATCGTATTCTGTGTGTGTGCGAGGAGACAAAGAGGGTGGGGGTGAGGGCAAAAAGAAGACATAATGGAGAGATCACAGGAAATACCTTTATGCAAAATGCATGGCATAACACACGCATTCCATGAACTTCAGCAATGCCCATAACAATTTTAGGTTGATCAAGGAGAACAATGGAAATATCCCACAGAAAACCACTCTTTTAGTGTACCCTATCATATTCCCCAAAGTCTATGATATAAATAAAAGGCATATTTATTATAAAACAGTAACATCTCAGCATTTTCAGTTTGGTGTAATATGTGTAAAACTTTCATATTTTTTTCACATAAAATTTAATTTAAGGAGCCTGTCTGTAACTGGTAGAATTAAAGCTAAGTTTCATTTTCATCATTAAAATCTATAGGCCACGCTATAAGTTATGAAATCTTATAAACAAATATTAAAGAGGATCTTTCTTTCATCCACAGCTTCATTAATCTAATGGGTTGTCTTAAATATTCATATATATTCTATAACAGAAGCATTTTGTAATTCTCAGATTCATCAAAACGAATCTGAGATGAATGTAGACTAAATGGAAAATGTTGGCCAGAACAAGAATGTTATGCTTTTAGCATCTGAGTAAGCCTGGATGATATAGGAACAGATTTCTGAATAAATTAATAATGTGATTTTACAAGGTAGAAAGTCATATTCGAATTTGAGCTTCAACATCTTGTTCTTAGGTGTTTTGTCCAGAAGGTTACCAAAGATCTCTTAAACTAGGTAATCATATTAGGATGAATTTTAGTGCTGAATGTTGAGAATCTAGGCAAATCTACTTTTCTTTCTGGTAAGCAAGGGCTCTAGCTGTACCCCAGTCATCCTTTCTGCCCACATTCTTCTTGTCTATTGTAGCAGAAGTTTGCTAGTTGGATTTACCTTATTCATCACTGCAAACCCACACACATGCATATAGACATACACACATGCAAACATACATACATACACGAATATATACTGCATACTCACAGGTAAATTAAAATTTCAAGGGCAATCTTAGCTTGTTAGATTGAAAAATGACTTTCATGTTTACATGTACTTCTGTTGTAATAAGGAGCGGCGTGGCTGTGTTCCCTTCATCCGGCCGCCTGCATGGT
Organism: Microtus obscurus; assembly: GCA_963919715.1. NCBI lineage: Eukaryota > Metazoa > Chordata > Mammalia > Rodentia > Cricetidae > Microtus > Microtus obscurus. The sequence goes on along the minus strand of CAWTZC010001932.1, from coordinate 1,309,980 downwards.
TTAGCTTAAGCCCCGAAATAACAACACACAAATTGTATTGATTTAATCACTGCCTGGCCCATCAGTTCCAGCCTCTTATTGGCTAGCTCTTGCACCTGGACTAGCCCATTTCTGATAATCTGTGTAGCACTCCAAGGTGTGCTTACCGGGGAGATTCTAGCCTGTGTCTGTCTGGAATGCGGGCATCATGGCGGCTCCCTGACTCAGCTTCCTTCTCCCAGAATCCTCTTCTGTCTACTCCACCCACCTAAGGGTTGGCCTATCAATGGGCTCAGGCAGTTTCTTTATTTTAACCAATGAAATCAACAGATAAGATACAAGACCCACCTCCATCATACTTCATTAATTTTTTTTGTCATGAATCAAATGAATTTATTGTCTATCTGTCCCGAAGGTCTTTATTGAACATTAAGTGTTAACTTTAAGATTCACAGGAACGTCCTGAGAGGAGGGGGTAGGTTTGAAAAGAACAAAGTAACAATCTTTGTTAGGAGTCATACACCACAGCTGTATTGCAATCTGCCCAAACAACTGGGCCCTATTACGTTAATACAGAAAAAAAAATTTGATCCCATGATGTGGGTATTTCCAGCATTCCTTCTTGTAAATAGAAACCACCCACAACGTATTGTACTTTTGAAATATGTAAATGTGTTGCAAGATGATCACATACAGGGCTTGGGAGGTATCACCTACGGGTGGGCAGGCTACAGTGTACAATGCAGTTTGGACTTGTCTTTGTTTAAAAATAGAACGCTATTGCTTTTTGATAACACTCATAATGGAATTATTTTGCTTTCCCAGCGAGTTTCCGTTTGGAGCAGGAAAAGTGCTAGATGATGATAACAGAAGGAAACAAAGCTCAGGCCGATTCTGGGGAGGAAAATGAGCTGCTAAGCTTATTGAATTGGTCTGTTGATCTTACGAAAATAAATAAATATGTAGAGAAGAACCTCTTTCAATAGAAATGCCACTTAACTTGATTTATAATGTGCGGCATTAATGGAACCGAATCATAAAAATATCATGTGTTAGCACTGCCCTGCATGTCCCGTGGCCTTCATTAGCTTACAGGAGCTTCCGTTGAAATCTGAAAATGCTAACAGAAAAATGACAGAAATCAGTTATGCTGTCCCGTTGGTTTGGCTTTATAATAATAATAATGATAAAAGTTTGGTTCAAGCATCCATTTATATGTAAAAAAAAAAAGTGAGGAGCACTCAGCTAGGCAGAAGAGTGGTGCCAAGACACAGCAGGCAGTGTTTAAGAGAAAAAGCCCGGCTGTAAATGTGCACAATATTCCACATTATATACATGTCATTTCTGAGTAGTGTTGGAACGATGTGGTGTCAAATCTGTATGACAGATTGAGGTGAAAGCTGGGAAGAGAGAGCTTGTGAAAAACAGCCCCGACTGAGTGGTGCATCCTATAGGAGTTATCCTGCAGGCTATAAGTAACCAACTTCATCACATGAAGGGAAGAGGAGAGCAGGGATAATTGTCTACTAATTTAACTAGCTCATTTGGTCATTGTATTATTTAAATTGTATTCAAGTGTAACAATGCCATCTAGTGATGGAATTCCAAACTGATCTTTCGGTAAGATTAGAAGAAAAGTCTGGCTATACAGTACTTTAAACTTAATCCTGGGATATAATGATAGAATGCCCTTGCAATATAATTTTTAGTTTTAGATAAATTATACCCACAAGATGACAAGAAGAATGAAATGAAGCTTTGGTTTTTGTGAGAAATCCATGCCCAGTAGAAAATGTTTGAGTTTCCATCTTTCTAGGTTCCAAGTTAAAAGAATATCTACTAATGCTCATTCACTGGATCTTTATAAAAACCCACACGAGAGGTATACTTTTTACTTAGTCTTTGCCGTCTCAAAAGCAGTCTTCATAAAATAATAGTTAACCAAGCTATTACTACATACTTCTCTGTCTTCCCCTTCTCAGGCATTTTTGCCTGGGGTAAAGCAAGCTCTTCTGCAGAATGGATGTCTGATTTTTTCATGGTCCTACTTCTTGTTTCTCTGTAGCACACAGTATTTATCTTGCTGTACTGCAAACACCTAAAAGTACCTTTCCCGTTTGTTGGAAGAAATACATATCCACAGTTGTGAGCACCACAATTGCAAATCTTGCCTGAAATTTAGGGAAAATATATAAGAATAAAAACTAAAATGGAAGGTAAATGATTTCAGAACTCTCTTGGCTAGGAATGAATCTACAGGCTTGCACTGAAGATTCTTTGGTTTTGGTTTCCTTCATAAAGTGAGTGACCAAAGACAAAGTTGATTCTAACAACCTTCTCAACAATTAGCTACTGGGCATCTTAAGTGTTTGTTAACTGAACTTGGATTAAATAAAAGACAAAGAAACATAGAAATAGCTAAACCTCAACTGAATACTTCTTGGGATGACACAGCACATCTTTTAATCCCCTTTCACTACATTTTAAAATAATTTTTGATCGGTTATCTAGAAGTTTAGTGTGTCTAATATTATCAGACAGCAGGAGGGAAGATACAAAGCAAGGTAGCATTCAAGATTCTCCTCCATTATCAAATTTATTTCAGGTACCTTCTAGCTAGTTTAATGTTGACACACAACAAAGAAAAAAGACAAAAAAAATGTATGGAATAAAGATATATAGCATGTGCTGCCTTCTTCTTTTCAATGACCAACAATTTTATTTTCTTGCTTTCTTGAAGACAAGAAATTGGTCCATTTCGGTACCTCAGTTTCAGGGAATATTCCAAATGTTGTCAGCTGTTTAGTGCAGAAGCTTTTGAAACTAGAATAAGGTGCTGCCTGCTGCCATGGAAACCCACATATTTTTAGTTTATATATCAAAAATTAAAATATTCATATATCAATACTAATAAACTGATACTAAGACTTCTCTTCCTTTCTGATGAATAAATTGAGGAATCAAATTCTATTTTCTCAATAAACTAAAGGTCATTGTGTATATGCGACATTATTTCTGGAACTTTCACAATTTATTACTCAGTTTCTCACCAAAATAACTGCAGGACACAAAAATAAACAACATTTTTTATTCAAATATTATGAAAGGAAGTTACCTTTAATATGTATATCCTGGTGGTCTCTTTCATAATTGTCATCTGTTATACATTCTGATCCAATCCATTATAGTAAAAGAGAGAATGACACCTGGTTAAATCACATGTGATAGAGAGAAGAGTGCATGAAGTCCTATGCAACAGTTTCAGAAGACAGCAAACAAAATAATCAATAGTAAATATGGTGGCTCTACTTAGCCTTAGTGTGGAGAGAGGAGATATTGGAAAATTATTGTCCTGGATCACAGTTAATAGACAAAGGCCAACTATTTAAAAAGAAGATAGGCTTTGTAGCTCAAAAGGAGTTTGATGGGAAGTCTATCACAGTTTTGTAGTATATTTTCTTTGAAAATATCCATAATCTGATTTTAACATTGCACTAAGTTATTTGTATATGAAAATCTTACATTTTAGATCCCAGTTTGTTCTTGTTTTATTTTTCATTCTTTCTGCTTGCTGTCAGTATTCCTTTCTCTTTTTCTTCTCTGTTGTATAACATACTGGTTTGATTTTATATTCTTGACAATATTATTAGTAAGCTATCCTATTTTATAAATTTACTATATTTGTGTTAATAAAGACATAACATATTTGAGCCTTAAGAATTTTGTATAATACACTTGCATAAAAGATTTTAATTTCCTTAGAAGAAAACTTAACCAAGGTAGCATAAGGTATATTAATAACATGCTAGCTAGTAAAGAAAAATATTAACTTTTGAGAGAGAGTCTCAGTTTAAATTAGATGCTGAATTGAATCACTTGGTTGGTTCCTGTCCAGGGTTCGTGAGCACTAGGGTTCTCTGCATAAATGACCCAGTCCAGATCTTACATTTTCTTATGTTTCATCGAAAATAAAAGGTTTTTATATCAATACAGGTGAAATTATTTTCACAAAATAAAGATATAATATACTTCCTAAAATGTAATATATATATGCATATATATACATACATATATGAGATATTTTGAAGAACCAGAGCATGCTGCTTATTGATCCAGATTTTTAATCCCCTACGAAATTGAGCAGTTATTTCACCCAACTTTTTCTATTGCTTACATAAACCTAATTCTGGTCTAAACAAGTAAAAAGAAGAAGTTAACAACAACAACAACAACAACAAAAAAAACCTTTTTCCCTCTACACTTTCGGAAAAACCATGTTTAGCATTTTGCTGTTAATTTTTTTTACATTGATCTGAACTTCTATTTGACTGAGCCGATACTATTGATCACTTGCAGTTTTGTCGAGACTGATAGACCTGTACGCTCCAGAGGTATTAACGAAGGAAGTCAGAGGACTTCTCTACAGAGTGCAGCCTTACTTCTAAACCACTTAGTAGCATAAGTAGAGAAATGAATCATGCAACTAAAATACTCAGTGGTTTTGTTTCTTGTTTGTTTTGTTTATTTGTAAGTGTATGGGCAAGGTCAACTTTATTCTTGGCCGAGTTGCACGTAGAAAAGCCAGTACACAAAGACAGGAAATGCACTTGGTATTTATTTGCACTCAGGTAGTAACCTTGTCTTTTTCTCTACTACCTTGGGTCTAATCATACAATTATTTCTGTTGTCTAGATAAAGAATAACTGATGCACAGGAAATGAAGAGTATGGGAAAGGAGGGATCACTTCTCCAGGCTGGCAAATTTTTGGAATGAATGTTGGGTGCGGGTGGGGTGGTAAGCCAGAAGAGAAGACAAATACATTTGCATAAAAGTCTTACAAGATGTGAAAGATATAAAGATCTGACTTCGTTGTCATAAAGTTTTTACATTATTTAAAAGAAAAGGCATATTTAATGGTTCTTTAAATTCCATCTTATTTTAAAATTCTTTTCTCCAAACCATGCAGGGTGTTGCCTTCCTTTTTCTTCCTACCTGGGAGTGGGAAAAAGTAACAGGGAGGAACTGCCCGCTTATTAATGACTGGCTCAATAAAACTGAGTTAGGCCTCTGCTGCAAAGAATTATTACACCGACTCTTTCTCTAGCGTGTTTTAAGGTGAGCCTGCTTCCCTTGGGTGGTGCCTTGACCTGGAGATTGACTGGCCCCATAGGAACTTTAGGTCTGTAGCCAGACCACAGATTCTATTCTCTTGGCTTGGAGACTTTTCTTTTACCTGGGCCCTCACTGCTCTAAAGTACTTGGCTTTAAGAATGGCAAAGATTTTTTGGTTGTTGTTGAAACACTTTTTTAAAAAAAATTACTAATATATACCCCCCCAAAAGAGGATTTGTTGAAATAGCTAACAAAATTAATTGCATAGGTGAACTACATTTGATTAAAAAAAACAAAACAAAACAAAAACCTTTTGCTGACATCAACTAAAGATTCAATCATTGGCCAAGGACCTTCAGAGTCTTTATAGATTTATGTTTAATAAATTAAATAAAAATGATGTAATATGCAGAAGAATTTCTATAGTAAATCTTTGATTAGTGACATAATTGATATTAGTCAAATCTTTTGACATTTCCTTCTCAGTTTGTTTCTTTCATTTGTATCTTTAAAATAAAAGGTATAAAAGGGTTTGAAGAGGACATTTTAATTTAATGACATTTCTATACTCAATTTCTAATAATTTCTTTGTATTCTGTCTCCTTAATCAGTTATCTAGTAGCCAAAACTTGAATGAAAAATGAAGAGTAATTTGTCAACTAACCGTGACAAATGATTAAATGATATGACACAAGAAACTCTTGAAACATGAAAACAGGTATGAGTATATTTAAGACTATTCCAGTAAACATTTTTTATGCTAAACTTTATCTTAAGAGCCACACTGATATAACAGCATGTTATCTCTTTCATTGACTATACTTCTTCCCTCTTCATTTTTCCTAAAAAATTACTTTAAAAATGTTTAGTAAGATAGATTTTGTCATATAATTTTCAAATGCTGTATCTCACCAGAGACTTAAAAATAAAGTATGTATGTGCATTTGAAATTATCATGAATTTCTCCTTGAAAACAAATAGAAAACTTTAATTAGGTGTGTTACATGAATTTAAATGCTCAGGTGTTTTCAGAAAATGTATGCGATTGGACCACTAGTGGAACCCCAATGAATCCAGTCATAGCCTTAAAAATCAAACTCGAATTTCTTAGGTTTCATTGTTTTATTGTGCTAATGCAAGTTTAGCTGAAAAATTGTTGGACTGCGTGTGTGGGGCCTTGCATGGGCATATTTTTTAGACTTTGGTTCCATCTAGTGGACCTAGAAAAAATTATGTGTACGTATAACTTGTATTACAGGACAGAGCCACAGTTAAAAGAACATTGAGAGGATGGTGAATTAAATGTATTTAATAGACCACAGTGTATAGTTTGGTACTAGAAACAACTATTCTATTTTGTGAATGGTCTTCTCTTAAAATTAGTGAGCTATTTTTTTTTAAAATGTGGGCCAAACTTTGTTCTGTCACCTTACATTTTATATGAATAAAAAGGTTTTTTTGTTTTTGTCTTGTGATTTTTTTTTTCATTAGTTAAAGTATTTCTCTCAGACTTTGGCTTTGTAGCGAGGTGAAATCATCATGTCTCCTGGCAGAAGAGAAAACACCTTTGTCAGATTCCCCAGAACACCTGTGAACAAGCCCATGAGGAGAAGGGAAGTCCTGCAAGGGTTCCTTTTTAGGTGAGGAGTAGCGATTGGTTCATTTTAGTGACAGAGAATTGGAGCAAGGTTCCTGAGTTTGGACATTATTTTTAATCTAACACCACCTTTAACAACCCTCGGACTCTCACATCAAATCTATTTTCCTCCTTAGTTCGTGTTTTTCTCTTTGAAGGTCACAGCAGCTCTCTCAGCCGCAGAACTACAGTCTCTGGAGCAGAATGTGTGTTCCTGTAATTGCTTTAAACAGGTAAACATCAGTGCTCTAATCAAAACGACCGTTTCACCTAATCAGAATGCAACTTGATTTTTTTCTTCCAGGAGAACATATAAGCATTTAACAAGCAACATCCTTAAGCTTGTAAAGGAATGGATAATTTAAAGTAGCTAATGGGAATGACAGTGGAGCTTGTAGTGCTAGAAACCTAATTGTCAATATGAAAGCCCCTGCAGCTTTTGCCTGGGATAACTTCCCAAGCTGCTAAACTAACCTGCAGCAGCGCCCATTCTTGGGCGTCCTAGTGGCTTTTAAAAATGTGACTACTGGAACTAGCTCTTGTAGACCAGGCTGGCCTCGAACTCACAGAGATCTGCCTGCCTCTGCCTCCCGAGTGCTGGGATTAAAGGCGTGCGCCACCACCGCCCGGCAGAAAGCTACGGAGAAACCCTGTCTCGAAAATTAAAAAAAAAAAAAAAATGTGACTACTGAACCGGTCTGACTATATTCATTTCTTGCAATATAATAAAAATATTCAATCAATTTAAATTTTCAGAATCTTTACTTTATATATTTTGATAAAGCTAAGTAAAAGTTATTTGGATTATTTCCGAAAGAAAACAACAGATGCCTTCAAAGATACACCTGGCTATGAATGTAGCTCAGTGGTAGAAACTTCATGATAAAACATCTTGATATAATAATTTAGAGTCAGATTTCAAATGTATTAGCGAATGTTTCTTTTGCCACTATGAAAATGAATCATGTGTATGTATCACAAACATTTTACAATATAGCATTTTATAAAATAAAAAAAAAACATTTACTCATTTCCTCTTCTAAATATCTAGTGTTGCCATTTATAGCATTGCTGTTTTTAATTCTTTGGAATTTCAAAAAAAATTATAACTCGTATGTCTTAATTCTACATCTATATGCATATATTTGCATTTTTATTGCAATATAGGTGAAAAATTAAACAGATTTATTCTACTACCTAGTTTTTTCTTTCAAACAAAAGTTTTGTTTCCTTACGTGTTTCTTTTAATCTGAAAGTAAGCTTTTCAATGTCCACGTATAGATGTGAGCATGCCCTTCTGCGTGATCTTCATGGTGCTAGTCAAAGAATTGTTCCTTTCTACTTCTCAATACCTGTTTCTTGACTCCAAACTCCTGAGAGTTTTCCGAGATAAAAGTACTTTAGGTTTCGTGTTTACAGCATTTGTTGTTCTCTTAAACTTTGTGCAGGCCTTCAAAAACCTGTATTGTCAGTCAATACAACAATCACAAATGAAGAAAGCACATTTGTACAACATTTAATCATTATTTGTAGTTGCAGGGAATAGTGTTTGGCTTGCAAAAAAATAAATGAAGCACGGTGCTTGTCTGTAAATGTCTGTATTCAAGTTTCAAGTTCAAATGATCCCTAAGCTCCAATAACAGTATGTATAGCCATTTCATATTCTTCTTAATGGTATGGCGCTTTTATTTCAAATCTTCTCACTTTACTTTGAGTTCCACATTCTCTTTCTCTAAGTCAGCAAAAGACTGTCTTTAAAAAAAAAAAACAAAAAAAAAAACAAAAAAAAACCATAGTCACAAGTTCTCCAAAGATTTTATAATATAGCAAACTAAATTCTGACTCTAATTGCATTACTTTCACATGTATCTGTAACTTGTGTTATTGTATTATATGCATATTCCAGATATTCTAGTAGCACATTCTGAGAATTAAGGGTATTGACATATAAATACACAGGTATATTAATGGCAGACTTGAAAAGAGTTGTATATTGTGTATTTGCATTCAGTAAAAAGCATTTTAAATGAAGAAATTTGGGGAAAATAGCTGCATATCAATCATGAATTGCTCTAATTTTACACACATACAAAGGGAAAAAAAAACAATATTCAGGGGACATTAGCAATAAACTAAGTGACCTGGGCAAACACCTCAATGAGAACAGTGATTGTTTTCTTAGGCACAAGGAGTTACGGTCTGCTTGTGCCTGTAATTTCAGCATCAGGGCAGAAACAGGCAGATAGATCATAGACATGCACTGGCCAGCCCAGTATCACTAAGACAGCAAACTTCCAGTTCAGTAAGAGATGTTCTCTCAAGACCACAAGGCAGTAGGCTACAGAAGAAGTTTCCCGAAGTCCTTTTCTGGCCTCTGTTGTGCACGTGCCACAATTAAGGGCATGTACCCCATACAGACACTTACCATACACATGTGCATGCCCCAGGTAATTAACTAAATAAACATAAAACTAGTTAACAAGAGTTCCCCATTACAGCAACTCGCACCCAAATTAACAGGCAGAAGAATCACTACACACACATTAACGGAGTGTGCATGAGCAACTAATGAACTGCATTGAAAAATGGAAAACCTTGTAGAGCATGCCAGAATAAAATCTTTTAAAGGGGCGGTTCATGTTGTGAGAGCTGGATAAGGTCAGGGACCGTGAGAAGAGTAACAGGAAAAAAAAAAAAAAAACAATTCATTAAAGGTTTAATGATTTTTTTTAAAGCATATATGTGAAAAGTTTCTTCCAGTTAAATAACGGAAGCACAGAAGTCTGGAGCACCGAGCTGACGTCGACCACTGCCGTTGGCCCTGTTACAGAAAAGCAATATTTTGGCAGGAAATGCTTCTTCAGTAAAGCAAAGCCCATCAGTTTCAGCGAAACATTTCTGTTAATAGCTTGTCAGAGGAAAACGGTGTGGATGTTAGGTATCCATGCCAACACGTGCCAGCTTCTCACTTCTTAGAATATTTTTGCCAAGATATAGATATAGAATGATTTCAGGCTTCCATAGCAAAGGAGGATGGACCGAAACAACAATTCAAAACTTTAAACGGATTCATTTTTATTTAAATTGTAAATTTAGAACCATTCATATTATCTCATCTGTGACATTTTTTTTCTGTCATTTTTCAGAAACACGCAGTGGGCTCATTCATTTAATGGAAGCTATCGTATTTTCTTTTCAATGGGGATTCATATTGAGCTTGGCAGTGGGATGTAATATGGGCAACTTGTGCTAATGAGAATATGGTGTCTTTTACAAAGTAAGATGTTTTACTGCCATCTGCTGGCGTTGGCCTATAGTAACTCTACAAATCGAAATCGACTGGGAATGTGTATATTGTGTGCATTCCAGATCTATTCACAGCACAAATCAGACGACAACTGTCCATAAATATGGATGCTTTGTGTAAATGGAGAATACTTGTTTATTTCCTGGCTGCCCAGACAAGAATAATGACACAGAAACTATATTCATTGCAATGCTGTTTGGCCAATAACTTAGGTGTATTCTTAGCTAACTCTTACATCTTAAATTAGCCCATTTCTATTAATCTGCATATTGCCACTAGGCTGTGGCTTACTGGCTCCCAGCATCTTTCTTCTTTGACAGCTACATGGTGTCTCCTTGACTCTGCCTACTCTCTATACGTATCTCTTCCATCCTGACTATATTCTACCCTGCCATAGGCCAAAACAATTTTATTCATTGACCAATAAAAGCAACATATATGCAGATGGGCATTCCATATAATGACCCCCTTTCTGTCTAATTCAAAAGGAAGGTTTTAACTTTTGCATAGTAAAATTATATATAACAAAGCAGGTATCAAGCAAGAATTATACTTACAATTATTAGTTCATTTACATTTGTCAAATTAAGGAAAATATTCTATCATCTTTTCTATCTTTGTGAGTCTAAAGTTTTATAACTAATTTGTCTTTTATCATAATTATCTGTCTTCAACTCTTCAAAGACACTAAAAGGATATAAGTAAACAGAAAGAGCATAGAAAGCAATTTTCAAAGTTCTTGAATTGACAAAGACATTTTGCTGCCTGGATAGTCACCCAAAGTTCTTTTGTAACATTTGGACATTCATCTTCAGCCAACAGGCCCATAGTATCAGGCTATCTTTTCCATGGAGCAGAAAATCTGAAACACTGTTTAGCAGTCACCTTCTTTGTATCCTACAGAATGTCTGACAGATTCTTTCATGAAGTAGGAACCTTGAAGAACTGTCTCACCTTCTTTAGGCAATTTCAGCAATCAGTTTTCTGTGGGTTCTGCATGTCCAGTTCATACAGCATGCCATCAAGCCATCTAGGCAAGAAGAGTTTCTTGCCCAAATGGCTAGCCTTATCACATTGAAGGCAAATTCCAAAATGAGTTTCTTCAATGCCTATCAAACTCTCTGAAGTAATTGTCTTCAATTGTCTTCAGAGAAGAAGACATGTCTCACTGTTGAGAAAAGTCTAAGTTCTTAAAATATTTTAAGTGCCATATTCCATAGGTCTTTGAAATGTTGAAGATTATCAGTCTAACTGAAATATGTCTTCATATATCTAGAAATCCTAATTAACATGACTATGAGTTTGACTATTATAAATGGCTATCTATTAATCCATAATTTTTAATTATATATTACATTTTTAAATGAACTGTATAAACACTATACCTTAAATAAGAGTAAAAATATACATACACACAGTGTAGGAAATGAACCTTAAATTTGTATCAATAGACCAAAGTCCATGCCAATGTAAAGTATTCATCTCTATATATCATATCCCCCTTTAAATGAAAGCAAACATTTTTAAACAATCATTTTTGGAATTTAGGCTCTGTTTTCTCCAAATTGCTTCCTGCTGTTTGTTAGGAGAAATATTTTTAGGGTTCATGGAAACCTTTCAGGATGTCTTATTTCATCATACCAAATTAGTCTGGAAGGAATCCACAGATTCTCATCTTCTGTGGAAAGAAAAACAGAACCTCTTTTCTAAAGCAACATATCCTTAGACTCAAATTTTGAAGTCAAGGTACCTTTATGTTTAGCTTAGCAGCCTGTAAAATGAGATGTCTCTCTGCAGTCAAAAAATCAAAGAAAACACAATAACATACATAATCCAGACTCTCTGTGTATATTTATTTTTACATGGCTTATTTTTTTTACTCCTTTAATCTATGTCTGTCTGTACTCTTCTATATTATTTATTTTTATAACTGTCTATATTCTTTTTCTTCTCTCTCCCAAGCCTACATACATTTTTTATAACACACTATGACTCATTTAGAGATTTTTTTTTCTGAATCTGCCGTTATTGCACATCTGTAATCATTTTCTGATCAGGAACGCAATTTTTAAAACTGTTTTGAATAGTAAGCAGGCATAGGTAGGACCAACTCCACAGCCTTGCCTGTTGACTCTGCCCAATCCAACATGGTGGAGGTATGCTCACCCTCTCTGCTAGCTATACTCATTGCCCCAGCTCCAGGGATGCAGTGAGTCTATGTTGCCATCAAGCAACTTGTAGCACTCTTCTCACAAACCCCATTTAAGTGCTCCGTAGCTAGACCTTCCAAAAGACCTGTAGATGAATTTGTGCTGCCAACTCGAACCAGGAATATGGCTGTTAAAGAATCTGTGTCTCTGCTTGCCACCTAACGTAGCCCATCCAAAATATGCAACTACCAAGAATTTGCGCTTGGCTCCTGTTTTTCGGATCTAGAAGCTCCCCCCCCCTTATTCATTTTTTCTTGTTTTATTTGTTTGTTTGTTTTTTAAGCCTTATTAGGTCCTATGTGGATCCATGCCCCAGACAGTGGGTGCCATTCTGTAAAGAAGACTGCTTCTTTGTTTCCTGGCTGCTCAGACACAAATAATCACACAAAAGCTATATTAATTGCAACACTGTTTGGCCAATAGCTTATGTGTATTACTAGCTAACTCATACATCTTAAATTAACCCATTTCTATTAACTTATATATCGCCATGAGGTTGTGGCTTACTGGCTCCCAGCATCTTTCTCCTTAGAAACCTACATGGCATCTCGTTGATTCTACCTACTCTCTCTCTTTATTTCTTCCAGCCTGGCTATATTCTGCCCTGCCATACGCCAAAGCAGATGTATTCATTTACCAAAAAAAGCAATACATATACAGAAGGGCATCTCACATCACTCTGAATCAGTCCTGTTTCCATACCAAAAGAGAGGAGGCACTGTCTCTTAACCAATGCATTCCTATATTTTGTACAGCTAGTGACATGCAACCCCACTAATTTGGAGTAGGCTTAATTCTACTCAAAAAATTGTATCTTTCCTTGATACTATTAGAGTTAGATGTTGACTCATGCTGCTTTCAGTTATGGCTAGGCAACAGAGCCACATGTAGTAATGAGTGTGAGAGAAAAGTTTATATAGGTGACTCATGCAGCCCAGGTAAGAAGCAAAGTTAAACAGAGACAGTGAATTGCTCTTAGAACGTACATTCAGTTCCTTGTTATAGTGAACACATTTGATAGTTTCAGGATTTCCCCTGCAGCTGGAAAGTATCAGTGCCTACATCTGAAGCTTGTTACATCACAAATGTAGCAAATCTTTACTCTGATCCATTCACTGAATGAAATAGAAGGGTAAGCTACCAGAGGGCCTTTGCTTAAAGAACTATCTTCAAGTCTTGCTTCAGTCTTATCCTTGGGTGACTCACCATTGCTTAATTGTTATTATTAGTTTGTGACTATTTTTAGTTTAGCCATCAACAGTTGCTCCAGACCACACATTCTAGAAATTCTGAAAATCCATTTGTAAATTCGTAAATCCAACACTTTCTGTTTTTACTCCCTGGGGAATTTCTGGGCAGGTATTATATCAAGACTGCCCAGTGCAACATGCAAGGTCTCCACTTCATGAGGTCCCCCAGAGAATGTTCAGGCCTATACTATTGCCATCAGAATGTTAGTACATCTAGGAGTGGAGGACTCTTTGAACATTGGTGGGACGAGACTGTTAGCAAGTCCTGGAGAGCCAAAATGGCTAAATCCTCTTTCCTAAGCGGAACCTCTCCACAAACTCCAGAGGTGTGGAGTCAGCCAGGGAAACTCATCCTGGTAGATCCTTAGGAGAATGGATCCAGAGATGGACCCTGATGACAGAGTTCTGAGTTTCTGTGAGACTAGGCAGCGACTCCAGGCTCCAGGACCAAAAACATCTATTTTAATTTCAATTGAATTTACAGAATTTAAGAAAAATTTAAGCATTTGAAAAAATTCAAAATTATATTTGAATATGTAAGTAGAAGTAACCCTGCATGTTACCATTATATATTAATTTGTGTGTGTCACATCATCAATATATTACCATCATAGTTCTATTACCTGGAAATGTAACTCTAGGTAGAATTTCTACTTCTACACTAAAAAAAATAAGATACTCATTTGTTGCTCTTCTGAGCAATATTTATTTTTCTTGCTTAATAAGCAAAAGCTTTAGCCATCAGAATCAAAGGAGAAAGGAAGCTCACTGATTATTTATTCTTAGTTTCTTCCCCGATCTTCCACACCTTCTCACCCTGTCAAATTCACAATCTTCTTTTCTTTCTCTCATTAGAAAACAAACAGTTGACTAAAAGAAGACAAACAAGTCAGAACAGGACAAAACAAAATGGAAAAAAAAGAGCCAAAGAAGGAGCACAGGAAACACATACAGATGAGAAATAGAACATACACACAACCATATACATACAGAGAAATCCCACAAAATCAGAAAACCTAAAGGTAAGCTCCAAAATTACCATTGAGTTAGTTTAGGCTACTTGTACACCTGGTCAGACTCTACTGGAGAACACTAATTATTCGTTTCTGAGTGACCATCAGCTGAATTAGCACCTGGTTTAGGAATGGAGGCTTATGGTCTCTGTCTCCTCTCAGCACTGGGACAAGATCTAATTTAGACCTGTGCTGGCTCCATTCATATCACCATCATCTCTGTGAATTAGTATGTGTATAGGTACTGCTGTGTTTAGAATGCTTCATTTTCTTTGTGTCCTCATCTCCTTTGACTCTAACAATCTTTCCAGCTTTTTTTTTCTAAAGAGTTCCATGATTCATCAAGGGAAGGGTGTGAGAGAAACCAGAGGGAGCTTCTCTGATGATGGCTGAGCAAGATTGCTAATATACTAATCTATAGGTGTAGCAGAATGTTACCAAGAATCATTTTATTGCTACATCCCCTTAGAGGAAGAGCAGTAATGGAGTTTTCTTTTAAGTCTATCTGTTCTCAGGTTTTTGGTCACCTCTGGAGTGTCAGGATGGGTTCTAACTCATGTAACATGCCTTAAATCCTATAAGATAATGGTTGGGGCTCCATATCATTGTGCCACTATTGCAACAGTGTTTCACGAACCACTGTAGATTGAAGTGTTTGTAGCTGAACTAGTGCTTACCTTTCTCCTGGAGTGGTGTGCAGAGTAACTTCCAGTACCGGGAACATTAGTCTGTAGGGTCAAAGGCTATAGTTAGGCACTAGCTTGATTGTTCTGTCCTCAGTGAGCTATGCAGCTGTTATCTTCAGCAGTAGGGTGTTACCATAAGTTTGTGAAGAGAAACCAATGCCCTTGGCAATACCCTGGATTATTCAGAAATTTCCATGGGGCCCCTTTGGCCCTAATTCAACTATATGTAGCCCATTTCTGTTATCAGAGGTTTCATTTTGTTAGGAGAGATGTGTGGCCGGAGATGCGTCTTTCTCGTTATTTGGTGGTTCCATTTAGATTTCTTTGATATAAGTTTTTTTTTTTTTAAATAAGCTTCTACTGTACTAGGTTTCCATATGACCCCCAAAGTGTCCTCAGTTTTAAGCTGTCCCTCCTGATTTCTCTTTTTATTTCCTCTCCACTTAATCTTCCCATTCCAGTCTCCATCCATCCACAACCATATAGTCTCTTCACCCTTCCTCAAGAAAGATCCTTGCCCAACCCCTCATCCCTTACTCTATACCTAACTTCCACGGTTCTTTGGATTTTAGCCTGTCTATTGAAGACTTAAAAACTGACATCTACATAGAAGTGAATAGATAACATGTTTTCTTTTTGAGTCTGGTTTACTTCACTCAAAATGATTTTTCTAGCTCCATCAATTTTCCTGTGGATTTCATATTTTATTTTTTAAAAGAGCTAAGCAATAATTCATTGTGCAAATGTACCACACTTTCTTTATCCATTCATCTCTTAATGAACATCTAGGGCAATTCCCAGTTTCTAACTATTATGAATAGAGTTCTTAAGAAAATTTTCCTTTTCTATCTTCTCTTTATTATTTTCATCAACATGAAATATTAATATATATCAATTAGATTCAGTGTGATTTTTCCACACACACATTCAAAATGGAGTGATAAAATTCTATACAAGATTATTTTGATAAGAGAAGATTGTCAAGGCATGGTATGAGGAAGGAAAAGAAAGTATCAAAAAGAGAATTAAGTGAGTAAGGTGCATGATATACTACTGCCAGAGTAAGGTTAAAATAATAAACAATTTATACAAGCTTGATCTATTCCAAACTGGAAAAAGACTTGCTAATAGTCCCACCATACATGTGTGTCAAACAGCAGATACATCATTAAATTGAAACAACAGCTAGAACTCTATTTTTCTATTCCTTCTATTTCATGTTGAATTTAATCATCTTTATATTTTCATATTCAATTTTGAACCTCACTAAGCATAGCTATAAGATTAATATTTCACTTTTAAGGTGGTAAAATTCATAGGTAACCAAGAACTATTAATTAAAAGTAGACTTGGGACTCAATTTTTTATAAGAAGATATATTACTTCCCCCTTTAATTAAACATAGATTATTTCCTCATATGATGTAATCTGAATGCAGTTTTCCTTTCTTCTACTCCTTCCAGTTCCTTACTACCTTTTTTCCAATCCAGATCCACTCCCTCTCTTTTTATCATTACAAAAGGACAGGCATCTAAGAGATAACAACAAACATAACAAATAATAAGATAAAATAAATAAGATAAAAATGAAAACAATCACAGCAAAGTTGTACAAAACAACAACAGAAAAAGTAAAAGAACCCCAGGAGCAGGCACACGCATCAGAGACCCACTCGTTTCTACATTCAGGGGGACTTAATAATTTAAAATGAAAATAAAATTTTGCTTAACATGCCAAAAAATGTCTAAAACCTTTATTATTCTATATAGTAAGTTTTTATCTGTAGGTGTATATAACTATACAAGAATAAATATTGTACAGTCCATATATTGACATTGCTATAAATTAGAGAAAAATCTTATTCTATAATACTGAAACATCTCTGTCATAATCTTGTATTTTCTGAGTACTAGAAATGAATCCTCTTTTTTGCTTTTGTTTCTGTTTTCTTTTTAGAGACAGGGTTTCTCTGTGTAACAGTGCTAGATGTCCTGGAACTTGCTCTGTAGACCAGCCTGGCCTCGAACTCACAGAGATCTGCCTACCTCTGTCTCCCGAGTTCTGGAATTAAAGGTATGTGCCACACCACCCTACTTGGAAATAAATCTTTAATAGCAAGGCAGCCACAATTAGCAAATGCCAAGTAGCTTGGACTTTTAGGCTTATTATAAAGAAGAATAGAAAGGTTTAATTGGAGATCTAGTGGAAACAGAGGAAAAAAATGTGAGACTGCTCAGGGTAAATTTTGGGGAAATGATAAAAAGCAAATGAAGTTGGTGTTTGTAGATGGAAATGCACAAATGTTAACACTACTTCACTTTTCTTTCTCAATAAAACAGTGTTGTTGTTTTTTTTATAACACTCTAGAAAGTATAATGTACTTGAACATGAGATACAGTCCAGGATATTTTATTTTTGCTAGGCATCAAGATTAACCAGGGGAAATTATACTTAGAAAATTATGGCCAGTTTTCTGTCAGCCATTCTTTCATACTTGAAATTATTTTTACAATGACCTATCAAAAGGAAAGAATGACTCATGGTTAATCATGAAATGCAAAAAAATATAAAATAAATAAAAAAATAAAACAAAAAAGCAAAAACAAGACACAGTTCTTTATGTAGAGAGACTTGATCTGTACAGTCTTTTCCCCAACTGGCTAAAATGTGTAACAAGCAGAGATATAAGGTGTAATTTCAAATTACCAACTCTGAAACTTTCTGCTCATGAGACAATAGATTTGATGTAAACATATTAAAAAGAACCAAATTTGATCTTGGCTCATGGTTTTGGAGTGACTGTCTATGACATGCCTGTGATGTGGGAGAGCACTGTGCAGGAAAGGACAGTTATGAGAAAGCTTCTCATTCACAGCAGCAGGGGAAGGAGTCGTAGGTAGTGGTGTGCAAAGGGACAATTCCTGAGGATAGACCCAAGGACTTCCTCTCTTCTTTCTCCTTATACTCCCTGAATCTCTTCTGCTTCCCAACAGACCTTCAAAGCCTCCTCTCAGTGGATAAACTCACTCTCAAGGTCACAGCCTTTATAATATAGTCCCTGCCCCCAAGCCTGTTAGCTGGCTACAAAGCACAGTGGTTTTGGACAACTTTTATATTCACACCATAGCATCAATAAATTGTGATTACAAATTATTTAACATTCAGTCATTGCTGCTTTGTTTGTGTCTTTGACCAATTTCAGCTTACAGCATTTTTAAAGTAAACCCTATTAACTCACTCCCAACACTACAAAGAAGGAAATTTATAGCTTAGGAAACATGGTTAAGTTAGATTCTATCAGTCAAAAAGGAGGCACTCATTAGAGATGTTGCAAAGTATACTGAAAGGTCCTGTAGACTTTTCACAGGTGGGGAACTAGGTGAGGAATGCACGCACTGTCTGAATCATTTCTGGCATTAATTCTGCGAGTTGTTTCCATTATACTATTAAAATGCTTGATATGCTAACACTTTAAGTGTCTCAAATGTGTATTTAATTTAGATTTAATAACACAAGTTTTGCTTATGAAAACCAAGTCAATTATTGAAAGCATTTCCCAAGGTTTAGCAAATATTTAAGAGCTGCATTTACTATAAAGTAATTAGCTCAAATGGCATGTTCATGAAAACAGATTTAGAACAACTTTACATATTGGTACGAGAGGAAATATTTAATATCAATATAACTAAAATACTCAAAAGTTATCTGATCTGACAGGCATTTAACTTCGAAGAAAAACCCACACATTTGTTTTCAAGGGGATTTCCTCCTTCCCTGCATCTCTACCTCCCTCCTCTTTTCTTTGGCCGATTGTTTTTCTGTGCTGAAGGTTGTTGAATCTAGGACCTCTACTAGATTCTTTGATCTACTAGGAAGAAATCAATCTCCTGTATTTCCCTTTCCTTTTTTGTCTTCTCCTTTATTTTTATTGAGGCGGAGACTTTCTATGTTGCTGAGTCTGACTTCAAAGTTGCCATAATCCTCTCTTCAACTCCATTGAGTGCTTGAGATTACAGGAATGTGTTGTGTTGCAAAACTTCTTCTGTGGAAACGCAACAAATGTCTTCTCACATAATATAGGAAACCCATGACAGACCAAAATACAATACCACCAAACCCAAATTGATGAACCAATGGGCTTTATTGGGGTTACTTACAGGAATATGGGTGAGGGGTTACTTACGGGAACAGAAATGACTCAAAAACAGCCACAACACCAAGGCTAACCACAACATGGATGACAATTCTCGAAACTGGGAAGGAGGAGCACACTGTACACCCTGTACGCATCTCCACAGAGTGTCCTGTGTAGATGCCTCAGTTGTTCTAAACCTTTTCCAGGAATCTCAACTGGTTTCTGCTTCTTCCAGTCAGTTGAACTGGTCTCAAGTCTTTCTTTGCAGCATGATTTTTCTGAGAGTCTTTTTTGGAGCTCAGTTTCATCATCTGAGGGATATTCTCAGGTTTTATTGCTCACTCTGTCAAGGAGGAACCTAGGGCATCTGATTGGATTTTAGGGACATCCTAAAGCTATTTTGAGTTCAGTTTCCCAAATGCCACCTCAAGCAGCATGGACAGGTCCTGACCTCAATGCTAGGAGCCCCGCAAACAGACTAAGCTATACAACTGGCACACATATGCAGGGGGAGGAACTTGGTCCTGGGTCAACCTGATGTGCCTGCCAAGCTTTATTGACTCCCATGGGAGGGCTGCCCGTTTCTGAATGGAAGAGAAATGGTGGATGGGGGCGGGGGGGTGAGGAAAGAGACTGGGAGGAAAAAAGGGAGAGGAAACTGTTGTCAGCATATAAAATAAAGGAAAATAATAATGATAATGATAATAATAATAACAGTAAGAAAGAGCTTCCATGTAGACAGGAATGTTTTAATTGCAGAGGAAACTTATATAACAGTACACATCACAATAAATTTTATATGGAGATATAGGAGAAAACATTAATCATTGAAGTAGGTGAGGATGTTTTTGTTTGGGACAAATTAAAAAACTCACATATTCAGAAGTTGATAAATCAGAGCCTATTTAAATCAATAAACTTTTATATTTATAAGATGAATTAAGGGAATGAATTTAATTTTGAAATGTTAACTATTGATTTGATATGATTAGAATGATTTGCGATATAAGTATAGATCAAGAAATATATATTTAGAATACAAAGAATGATTGTAAGTCAGTACTAGAATATGGGCAGTGTGGACAAGAAATTTAAATCTCTTTCTTAAGAAATTTCATATTCTGATTTGTGTGTGTGTGTGTGTGTGTGTGTTTATTTAGCTTGGTGACTTTATCTACATATATGAAAGATAATGTCAGAAGGTACTATGCAAATGTCAAGTTAAAATAGCAGAATATCTCTCTTAACCAAAAAGAATGACTTTAAATTAAAGCTTTAGCACTAAGTGTTAGGAACCGTTTCAATATCCTATAATGCAGTGTTTGTTCTATTGGGTTACACACTTGTGATTAAAGAGTCTCAGGGATAGATTTGTGTATGTGTACATGCATTTTTCCCTCCTTGCTAAAGCAGAGATGAATAACTACGCAGCTTCATTCTTTGAATTCACTTCACTTATCCTTTTTCTAATTGGCCAACTGAAAAACTCCTTAAAGTACTGACTCTATGTAAATACACTTGTAATAAGAAGCCCTTTATTGTTCGCCCCCAGGCTTTGTCTTACTTCCCCGAAGGCACTCTTTAGGTCAAAACTCCAGGATATAAGCTTCAGGGATAAATGAAGTTCTGACAAGCATTGTTCCCCAAGCTGATTTTTGCCACAATGATTTTCTCACTATTATTTATTCTTTGTTACTTCAGCCCTTTGAGTAATTCATAAATTTATTGATCCACCTAAATATGCAAAAGCCCTGTTATAGTTATTTCAGTTAGCACTCGAATTAAGCTGTGTGGAGACAAGCATTCAATGCCTTACTTTTTATCCATATTACCGAAGAATGCCATTTTGATTTTTGATTAGAATTTTTACCTCGATGCCGATTTGCTGTTAAGTCTCTGAAAGTTCAAAATTAAATGAGGTACCTCTTTCACTTTAATTCCATCTGTTTAACATTTTGTTTTAGTTAATGTATGCTTTAGTTCAGGACTTCTTATCAAATATTAAGATCTAAACTGCTGTAGTGTAGAGAACTTGACACAGGTACAGGCACCAGGTAAAGCGATAGTGGAAGGGAATAGAAGGTAGAAAGAGAGGCACACGGATATGTAGCTTGATTTGTGACATGGTTGAAACTGTAGAGCTTTGATGAATAGTCTTTTGTATCGATGGTCAGGGAACACATGCTTATGGAAAAATATGAATTTTAGGCCTTTCCCTCATACCAAACAGAGATTCAAATCCAAGTGCATTCGATATCTGAATTTCTAAGGTATGCAAGAAAGACTCAAAAATAATAAGATACAAGACATTCATGCAGAAAGAATCACCAATGAGGCGTGAGTGAGCAGTAACTATCAGGTAAATAACAGATAAATCAAGATCTAAAAACAAACAG
The DNA here is from genome assembly GCA_963919715.1 of Microtus obscurus. Lineage (NCBI taxonomy): Eukaryota > Metazoa > Chordata > Mammalia > Rodentia > Cricetidae > Microtus > Microtus obscurus. Next base: position 1,288,255 of record CAWTZC010001932.1, on the reverse strand, counting down.
CTAACAGAGTGCAAAAGGGACCATTACTGTTGTGAAATCATTAATAAGGGCAGCCTAAACTAAGGGAACAATAGCACAGGCACTACTCAGTGGGGATGATCATGATATATTCACACACAGTGGAACAGAGAAAATGAAGGCTTATATCAAGTTCTACGAAGGATGGAGGACATACTCTCTTACAATGTTCCCAGAGGTAGTGACAGTTATTATTTGCATAGTATCTTTGAGAGATTCTTTGATGCCAGTTTCTAATGCAAAGAAATCCAAACTGTTCACTGAAAGGACAGGTTTTTGTTTGTGTTGGATATTTATGCAGACCTAATATAAAATCAGGTATGTCTAACTATACTTCATGTTTGTTATGGCAATGCATACCCAATATGTTAGGCGTGCAAATATATGCTTTGTGTGTTTGTAATATTTATCAGTATGTATACCTAACATAATGTCATGCATGTATAGCTATACTTTTCATATTTGTGATATATATCTTGGAATACCTAATATAAAGTCAAGTGTGCAAGTCTACAATAAAAGGATATCATAAAGGAATATTTATAAAGGCCTGATTCTTAAGAGACTCAAACTGAAAACAGTCCAACATATCACCAACAGTAGAAAACATTTCTTAGTTTATTCATGCCTCAGAATATTGGATAACAATTTAAACTTCTGCTGCATTCTGCAACTTGGACACGTTTAAAACAATATTATTCAGTGAAAGCAAACAGACAAAATAACATTCATGATACCAACGTTTCATAAAGTTCACAGATAAAAGAAAACCAGCTCTGGAATGTTAGCTGATTAGAAGTACACCTATGGAGTATCTGAAATGCTCTTGTTTTTGTTACCTTGACTTTGTGCTTTATTTATTTACTTACTTACTTATTTTTGCTTAGTTATTTGTGATCACTTTCTGCAATACTGACTGTCTAGGAACTACCTATGTATGCTAGACTGGCCTTGGACTCACAGACCTCCACCCGTGTCTGTCTCTCCAGTGCTGAACTTAAAGGAATGTATCACACCGTACTCAGCTTGATCTAGTGTTTTCAATTCCATTGCATGTAAGAACTTTGGGGGCAGTGAATTCAGGAAAGTAGTCTTCTGCTACTGTACTTAACTTTTTTGAGACAGTATGTTATGGTATTATCTCAGACTAACTTCTAACCTGCAACACTTGTGCTTCAATACCTTTCTGAGAACTGAAACATAGGTGCAGGCCATTTTTGGCCTAAGAACATCACCTTTAACTGAGTGAGGGAATCACCATTAGTCAGAGATCAGTAGCTAACTGTAGTGTATTTACAAAAGAGGTCTCAGTTTAAACTATACCTCTAGGAATCTAGAAGATGGTATTGCATTTAATGTCTACCTAAATTGAGGAAAGACTTCCTACCCATTGTGACTCTTCTATAACACGTTTTTGCACATAGGATGTCCACAATTAGAACTGTTTCTTGCGGGACATGTCCCTTTAGAGTATTTCCTTCCTATAAAAAGAATTCTACTAAGAAAACACCCATCCGTTTCGTGTCTTAAAGGATTTATTCACTGAAATAGATTGAATGGTGCTCCGTTAAAGTTCAGATATGTAAGACCACCAACTCTCAGTTGGGGGAGAGGCTTTAGGTCTCTAGCACCTAATGTTAGACTCTGGTCATTTCAAAAATTTGTTTATTCTGTTTAGGCTACTTAGTTTGTTGAATTTTGTTTGGTCATCTCCAAATAACAAAGAATTATAATTGTAGAACTAAAAACTCTTCATAGGGCCACAGAATTTCCCCCTGTAACCTGCTTGTTTCTTTACTCATTAACCAATTAAGGTAACATATAGACAGAAGGACCTCCCATATCATTTCCCCTTTTCTGTTTAAATAAAAAAATTTTAACTTTAACACAGAAAAATTACATATACCTAAATTGGTATCAGGCAAGAATTATACTTACAATATTTATATCTACTTTATCTTTTCTCATAACCAAGGAAAACTATAACTATATCTATTCTTAAACTCCATCAAAGACTCCAGAAGGATAAAGTATTATCTAAGTAAACAAGAAATGCATTGTAAGCAACTTCCATAACTTTAGAATAGAAAGAGACATCTCACTGCCTGAAGAATGACCCAAAGTACTTATGTACTACTGGGGCATCCCTTCTTGCCCTTAATGTCCAGCAGACTTTTCTGTGAAGCAGGCAGTTTTAAAGACAGTTCCGCCTATATTGACAGTTTGTCAGTCACTTTTGTCTGTGTTGTGAAGAATGTCTGACAGACTCTATCATGAAGCAGAAACCCCAAAGGACCACCTTCTTTAGGCAAGCAAATTCAGCATCATCTCTCCATAGGTCCTGCATGTCCCGATCGCACAGCATAACATCAAGCACTCCAGGCAAGAACAGTTTCTTATCTAAATGACTAACCAATGCCATAAGGAGCCTCTTTGGTGCCCATCATCCTCTGGAAGTAGCTTGGTGCATCAAGAAGCAGATGTGTTTCACTGTCATGAAAAGTCCTAAGTTGTTGTAATACGGAGCTGCGGGGCTGTGTGTCCCTGGTACCGAGCCGCCCACACGGCTAGCTTTACCCCGAAATAATTACACGAAAACTGTATTCTTTTAAACACTGCCTGGCCCGTAGTTCCAGCCTCTTACATATTAATGGCTAGCTCTTACATATTAATCTAACCCATTTCTATTAATCTGTGTAGCCCACGAGCTGGCTTACCAGGAATGATCTTATCCTGCATCTGCCTGGCGTGGGAACATCATGGTGACTCCTGACTCAGCTTCCTTCTCCCAGAATCCTGTTCTGTTCACTCCACCCACCTAAGGGTGGGCCTATCGAATGGGCCTTAGGCAGTTTCTTTATAATAAGAAATCAATCCCACATCATTTCCCCTTTTTCTGTTTAAACAAAAAAGAAAGGCTTTAACTTTAACATAGTAAAATTACATATAACAAAACAGTCATCAAGTAAGAATTACAGTTACAATATTTATATCTACTTTATCTTTTATCATAACTAAGGAAAACCATAACTATGTATCCATTCTTCAACTCCATCAAAGACTCCAGAAGGATATAATACTAAACAAGAAATAAGAAAACTCTAGAAATGACAGAGACATCTCGCTGCCTGGACAGTCACCCAAAGTTCCTCTGTACCGTTGGGGCATCCCTCTTCGGCCTTCAGGCCCATTGTATCCAGCAGACATTTTCATGAAGCAGGAAATTTCAAAGACAGTTCAGTCACTTTCTGCTGTGTCCTGCAGAATGTCTCGCAGACTCTTTCATGAGTCAGGAACCCCGAAAGACCATCTCACCTTTAGGCAAGTTCAGCAGTCCTCTCTCTGCGGGTTCTTTGTATCCAGTTTATGCATCAGTCCAGGCATGAGCAGTTTCTTGCCCAAATGGCTATCAATAGACAAATTGTACTTAATAATTGAACAACTTTAATGTAAAGATCAAACTCACAGACACAAAGGTTCCCGCGGAGCACAGGAGACAGGAAGCAGGGAAGGACCCTCAGTTTGCTCCTAAATTTATCAGCAAAACATTTGCCCGAGGCGAGCCCACCCCGAAAATGGGCGGGCATGCCCCTACATCTCTCCCTTTTGTCTAAATAAGACAGAACTAAACCAACTACAAGTGTAAACAATAATAACAAATAATAAATATAACAAACAATATTGAGAATAAAAGTTTTACCAGACATTCTATCTCAAAGAGTCTAAATAATGTAGAGAGTAATTACAATTATATAATCTTCAACTCCGTCAAAGATTTGAGAAGGGAATAAATATTACTTAACAAATGAGAGATATCCAAAATGTGCCATAAATGACAGAGACAACTGACTACCTGGGCAATCACCCAAATTCTCGTTTGCAATGTTGAGTCAACCAACTTTGGCTAAGGCCTAACATAACTGACATGCCATTATCAAATGCAAGGAACTTTCTTAAAATTATCCTACCCTGTCTTGGCAAGATAAGACAATCCTGTTTCATATCTTGGCCAGTTCTGCCAAGAAGACAAGCTCCCCGTGGAGTGTCTTTGGTGCTCAATGTTCTCTCGGGAGTAGAGTGGCGTTGCCAGGAGTAATTGTGTCTCGTTGGCACAGAATTCTAGGTTAAAGGCCATTTTCTACAGCTCTTTAAAGAGGCTGAAGATTATATTATCTATACTAAATATAATCTCTAGGTAACTAGAAGAACTGATTAACCTAAAAATAAACATGACAAACATATAATTTTCAATACCTATATAACTTGAAGACTAAGAGAATAAACAACTGTGCAATATATGAAGACAATGATCTTCATCTGTAAACAATGTCATTACATATCAAATGTAAACAATGATATTACATAAATAGTATCAGAGGTAGAAATGTACATTGTAACATGGTAGATGTATCAATACAATATAAGCATACTCTTATACAAAAATAGAGGTAGGAACACTCACATTCAATATTCAATATATCAATATACAGGAAACAGTACCAATACAATTTTCTAAAATCAGTAACTCACAAATACCAATCATCCCATCAAACCAGTTAATCCCCCTCTTTTTTTTTTTGAACATACCCCTAATTCCATAAAACATCTCCCCATCCCCTCAACCCCAAACCAACCACTAAAAGATGTCCCTAACCCTGAGGGCAAACTCTGTTGGGAGAGGGGGATGTCATCCTCTAAGATTGCTTCAAGCTGACATGGGGCGACGTACTTCTTAGGGGCTCCTGTGAAAGCAAGTGATGGTAAAATTCCCAAGTACAGGTGGTGCCCAGATGTGATGGGCTAAATCCACTTAAAAACCTGAGAGAGCTTAATTTTAAACAGAGAAAAAACAGAGTTTAACACAGATTTTTGCTGTTTTTTGGTGGCGTGCCTTAGAGAGATTTCCTGATCCAGCAACAGCAACAGAAAAAAAGCTTCATCATTTTAAAGCGCGGCTTCCTTGGGCTGTGTTGCCAGCATGAACTCTGGTTTTAAAGCATTTCAAGGCTTTTATGGGACTGGATTTTGTGTTCCCGATTGGGATAGGAAGGAGAATGTTCTTAGACCATGCAGATGGCTCAGCGCTCCCCGTCTGTACCTGGGCAGATGGCAGAATCAAGCTTAGGCAGGCGGAAGAGCATGGCGGATACGGTTTTCAGACTGCGCAGTGCTCTGCATGTCAGATTTGGTTGTAACTTGGATAAAAAGAGTTTCTGTGCCACACGCTCAGTCTCAAATTAAACTGCTTAGTGCAGCTCCAATGTGGACTTGCTGTGTGCCTGGAACTGTGCGCAGCTCAGGCACACCAAATAGATCTGAGGCAGGAGCTGCTGCTCCATGCTAAACTGTGCTGACCTCAGGCAGGAACTGCCATAATTACCATAATAATAGCGCAGTTAAGGTTTAGACTTGGCAGGATATGATACTGTATTAACTGTACAAGGTACAACTTAAGTTTTTAAGAAGTGCTTAAAATTTTAAAATGTGCTCCTGGACAATAAAAAATGTTACAGATTCACAATAAAACAGATTCAGACATAAAAGACCACACTGTTGGATTAATGTACGTAGGCTTGAGAGAGAGAAGAAAAAGAATATAGAGAATAAAATTAATGGTTTAAAAAAGAAAGGTAAAGTCTTTAAAGAGATAGAGTACAGATAGTTATAGATTAAGAGAAATAAAGAAAAATAAGCCACGTAAAAATGAAAAATTCACAGAGAGTCTGGATTATGTACATTGTGTTTTCTTTAAAATTTTTGACTATGAAGGGGCTAAATACAGAGAGACATTTCATTATATGGGCTGCCAAGTGGAACCAGAATGGATATCATGAGGGTATGACTTCAGAATTTGGGTCTAAGGATATGATGCTTCAGAGAGGGTCTTCTTTTGTTTTCTCAGAGGACCAGACCCTATGAATTGCATCTATTCCAATATGGTATGATAGACCATGCCCTCCTGAAAGGTTGCTGTGAACACCCTCAAAAAATTACTTCACTCAACTGCCAACTGAGATGACCCTGGCACACAGGTTATACCATGAAAGACCTAATTAACGACGCCCCCATTCAGCAGTAAGCAGTTTGGATAGAAAAACTGTGCCCATGTTCCCAAATACTGTTTATAAATGTTCTTTTACATTGAAAGGGGGATATGATATAGATATGAATAATTTGCATTGGTATAGATTTTAAGGTCAATTTTGTTATATGTATATGTATTTCTGCTCTTGATTAAGGTATTGTGATTGTGTAGTTCATTTAAAATGTAATGTATAATTAGGAAATATAGTTGTTGATGAATAATCATTAATAATAGTCAAGCTTGTAGTCATGTTAGTTAGATTTTCTAGATATATAGAGATATATTTCAGTTAGATAGGCATTCTTCATATCTTTCGAAGACTGCAGAATATGGCATTTTCAATGTTTTAATAACTTAGGGCTTTTCATAACAATGAGACACGTCTGCTCCTTGCAGCACCAATCTACTTCAAGAAGAAGATGGGCATCGAAGAGGCACCTTATGGAGTTTGATAGCCATTTGGGAAAGAAACTGCTCTTGCCTGGACTATTGCATAAACTGGACACAGAACCTGCAGAGAGAGGACTGCTGAACTTACCTAAAGGTGAGATGATGTTTCAGGGTTCCTGACTCATGAAAGAGTCTGCGAGACATTCTGCAGGACACAGCAAAACGTGACTGAACTGTCTTTGAATTTTCCTCCTTCATGGAAATGTCTCTGGATACTATGGGACTGAAGGCCGAAGATGGATGCCCCAATGGTACAGAGGAACTTTGGGTGACTGTCCAGGCAGCGAGATGTCTCTGTCATTTCTAGAGTTTTGGACTTCTTGTTTACTTAGGTATTATTATATCCTTCTGGAGCCTTTGATGGAGTTGAAGAATGGATACATAGTTATAGTTTTCCTTAGTTATGATAAAAGATAAAGTAGATATAAATATTGTAACTGTAATTCTTACTTGATAACTGTTTTGCTATATGTAATTTTACTATGTTAAAATGAAAGCCTTCTTTTTTGTTTAAACAGAAAAAGGGGAAATGATGTGGGAGTGATTTCTTTCTAATCTGTTGCTTTCATTGGTTAATTTGTAAAGAAACTGCCTAGGCCCATTTAATAGGCCAACCCTTAGGTGGGTGGAGTAAACAGAACAGAATGCTGGGAGAAAGAAGCTGAGTCAGTGAGTCGCCATGATTCTCCCACTCCAGGCAGATGCAGGTTAAGATCATTCCTGGTAAACCAGCTTGTGGGCTACACAGATTATTAGAAATGGGTTAGGTCAATATGTAAGAGCTAGCCAATAAGAAACTAAAACTAATGGGCCAGGCGGTGTTTAAAAGAATACAGTTTCCGTGTAATTATTTCGGGGCAAAAGCTAGACATGTGGGCGGCTGGGTGCAGGGGACGCAGCCCCACCGTCCATATTACTACACTAAGTTCTTAAGCATTTTAAATACCATATTCTTTAGTCTTTGAAAGGTTTGAAGAATGCCTATATATCTGTACATCTAGAAATTCTAACTAACATGAATACAAGCTTGACTATTATAGATGATAATCTATTAACCTATATTTCTTAATTATACATTACATATTTAAATGAGCTATACAAATACAATACCTTAAAGAAAAGCAGAAATTCACATATAACAAAATTGACCTTCAATTTGTATCAATAAACCAAGATCCATATTGATTCTTCTCTCTAAAGCATATCCACATTTAATGGAAATAAGCATTTATAAATAATATTTGGTAATATAGGCATAGTTATCGCCAAACTGTTTCCTGCTGTTTACTGGGTGAAGTATTTTTGAAGAGGTATACTAGGTGACCTTTCAAGGGCTCTTGGTCCATTAAACCACATTGGTCTGGAAGGATTTCACAGGTTCTCATCCTCTGTAGAAACAAAAGAAGAACTTCTTTTCCAAAGCAACAAGTCCTTACACCCAAATTGTGGAATCAAGATATCTTTACATAAAAAAGGTTGGTTTAGCTTAGCAGCCCACACAATGAAATGTCTCTCTGTACTTAGCTCCTTCACAGTGAAAAAATTCAAAGAAAACACAATAATATACATAATCCAGACTCTCTGTGTATTTTTCACTTTTACAGGGTTTATTTTCTTTACTCTTTTTAATCTATGACAGTTCTCTGTCTTTTTAAGTACTTTACTTTTTTAAACACTATTTACTTCTTTTTATAACAGTCTATATTCTTTTTTCTTCTCTCCCCAAAGCCTACATGTTTATCCAACACTGTGACCCATTTAGAGTTCTTTTGTTTATTTGAATTTGTCTTTATTGTGTATCTATAATTACTTTCTAACCAGAAGCACTGGGTTTTTTATGCTAAGTGGGTATGGCTAAGACCAACTCCACAGTCCTGCCTGCTTGCTTCATGAAGTCCAACATGGTGGAGAAATGTTCGCTGCCTCTGAGAGCCATGCACAATGCCCCATTTTCAGGAACACAAAGCATCTATGGTGCCATTACACAAGTTTTAGGACTTTGCTCACAAACACCATTTAAATGTTCGGCCTCCTGAAATAACCAGAGTTTGTGTTGGCAGCTCAGTTTAGGAAGCTGCCATTTCAACACCATGCAGTTTTTTCTGCTACTGCTGAGTCAGGAAACCTTCTCTTAAAAGAATTGTGCCTCTGCTTACTTCTAGCAAACAGAGCCCATTCTAGAAAATGCTTAACTTTGTTTTTTTTTTTTTGTGTGTGTGTGTGCGTGTGTGTGTATGTGTCTAAAATTCTTTTTTAAGCTTTCTCAGGTTTTATGTGGATTTATCTAGCACACATTGGTGTGCCAATTTGTAGTAGGAGCCTGCTTGTTGACAGAAGTTACAAAATAATCCCACACTAGTTTAGAATTACATATAATAAAGGGTTATTTATTTAGGAGAGACTCACAGATCACCATGCTACATCACAGTTCTTTGCATAAACAAGGAAGATGAACCACATCTAGCTGCCGGAAACAAGAACCAGAGCAAAAGAGAAAGTGCATGGTTTACATGTCTATCAGAGAGAAGGGAAAAGTCCAATTATTAAAATTCTTAGCCAGAAAAGGCTGGAGGAAATAATGCAAGGAATATACTAAATTGCTACTCCTTTCAATAGGAGCTAGCTGAAACCATTGGCAAGTATACTAAAGCCAATGTTCTTTGAGTACTGGACAACTCCTTAAATAACTAGACCAGTCTCCCTCCTACATTTTTATAGACCTGACCTCTCGAATAACCAGAAGGAAGACTTGAGAACCAGAATGAGCACACAAAGACAAAATGGAAAAAAGAAAACAATCGATTGATGTAACATAAGTCTTTTATTTGCTTAACTCGCATAATTTTAGACTTCAGTCTGGTAGTTGTCCCAGTCAGCCCAAGGTAATCAACCCAACCTTGAGTAAAAGGATTTATTCCTGCTATTACTGAAGTCACCCACAGAGTTCAGACTGACCAAGGCCACTGGACTAGACTTTTTCCAGAGTTATGTCTCATTTAGAAAGTGGAGGCTCACTGGAAGCACAAATGTCCTCTCCTTTTTTAAAAATTCTATTTTTTAAAATTTATTTTTTAAATTTAATTTTACATTTCAAGCACTATTCTCCCTCCTAGCCTTCCTCTCCACACTGCATCAATGAAGTCTGGTATATTAAGTTGGGGCAAAACCAAGCCCCTACCCCCCACATTAAGGCTGAGCATGGCATCCCACTATAGGGAACAGGCTCCAATAAATTAGCTCATGTACCTGGGACAGACCCTGTTCCTACTGCCAGGTGCCTCACAGATAGTTCAGTTCCATGTAGGACCCTCTTCTGTCAGTCTAGAGTTCCTGAGTTTCCATGAGCTTGAGTCAGCCGTCTCTGTAGATTTCCCCATCATGATCTCGATCCTTCTATCCTTTGTGAGGCTAGCCTCCATTCAAGAAAAATTTGGGAAAGGGCAGATGTCCTTAACTTTCTTCATGGACTATGAGGATTTCAATGAGTCAGGGGGTTACACGCCCTTTGAGAGTTGAAGTGGACTGTATTATTTACCGTAATTAATGTGAGCAGAACACGTGACCTTCTGAACATTACAAGGGCAGAAAAAATTAGGTGAGCACGAACCATATGTGGATTCTCTGTGCTGTTGGCTTTACCTATAATGTGACTAGCTTCTTCAAGTTCCTGCTCCCTAGACTTTAGACTCTAACCTGGAATTGTGTGCTAAAATAAACTGTATTTCCTCTAGTTTGTTTTTGGACAAAATGTTTTAAACACAGAGCTAGAAATGATACTGACATAGATATGGAAAAATGGATTCATTTATTTTCTCTTCTTCTTGCTTTTCCTAACCAGTTCCTTTATTTCCCTTCAATATTTAGATATAACATATTAGACCTTGAGATAGGCAAGGCAATTGTGTCACTATTAACAAGAAAACCCACTTTACTTAATGTCTCAAAGCTGTCCATTGCCATAAAGGACATCTTTGTAGTCACTTTATAGAATCTTACATCACCTAGCAACAGTTTTTTTCTCTGAAATATAAAATGCTAAAATTTCAGAACTATTGTTAACAGTGATATATGTCTTAATTGTGTTTAAAGACTTTAATAAACAAGGCTGAGATTGATTATTAGGATAAATCCACCTCAAGACTTTTTGGGAACATCTTGCATTAGGTAGAGACTGAATCTATTTTTAAAAATTCTGCAAAGCAGAAGACACTCATAATTCTCTGATACAGATTCTATCACATATTCCTTTTACCTCCAACTTCAATTAAGCTTTAATGCTGGTTACCATGCATTTATCTGCATAGAGTTGAGGCTGTTCTATCTCTATTTAGCCCAAATGATTATTCCAGAGAAGCTTTTGGTGATCTGCTGGCTTTCCACTCACATTCAGATAAATTCAAACCACAGACATCTCCAGAAAATATGTCAATGGAAAATGTTGAGACAAAAAAAAAATGTTCCAAAATAAAGTGTCAAAAACACCAACCAAACAAAATCTCCATCCACAATGTGGAGTCTCTCTGGAAAAACACAGTGTAAGAAACTACTGTTTTATATGATAGGGAGTTATATACAGCAGTAACAGGTAGGGCACAACAGAGCAATAGCTGGAATATTTGTTCATAATCTTACTCTCCCATTTCTTCCTGGAAGGGAATTCAGTGGTGGGATGGGAAGTATTAACAATCTCAAGAATATTACCATAATTCTGGCTATCATTGTGTTGTTCTTATTTGATTTCTGTGACCACAGGACAAAATATTCTGTAGCATATCATAGCCTGACTGTGTGATGATGACGTAAATATTTATGTTACTCTGTTAGTGGGAACTTAGACTCTTAAATAGACTTCAGAGTTTCCTTATGATCTTAATGACATTAGGAAACACAAATTGTAACATAAAATGGGCTTATTTACAGGCAAAAAGTAGGCAATATAAAGTTAATACCTCCCCACCATGACTACCAGATATTTAAATTTTAAAGTTATGAGATAACAGCTAGTGGACTAGCCTAGTTTGCAAATTTAACTACGTCATATACTAATTGGTCAATTTTTTAAAGGGTGGGAGAACAACCTAGACCTCAAGTTATCTCTGAAATTATTTATTTAAATACGGATCCAGGAAAACTGGCTTTAAAAATGCCCCATTTGGAGACATATCTTGGACTAAGGTATGGTGTATTCACATCTTTTTGGGGCCTAGCAGCCTTCTTTATGATTCCAGTCATTCATTGGGTACAGCATATAGGCCTCTGGCTCCTTTTCCATGGAAGTCATCTTCAAGTACTGGACTCCATCAGTGCTATTGACTCTATCAGTACTAATAAACACACCAATTCTGTAAATGAAACAAAAGATACGATACTGTGCTAACTGAGAGACCGACACAGCCTTCTTTTTAGAACACTGCTTTTATAATCCAGATCTCAACAACGGACCATGGTTACACTATCAGGAGCAAGTAGTGCCTCTCATTAAACCAAAATGGAAGAAACAGCTTTAGATCAGGTAATAAATCAATCAATAATTAAGTAAATAAATAGAATGATACTGTTAAAGATTCTACTGATAATTCTTATCCATAAACACACATTTCTTAGCAATCAGGAAAGAGAAACAAGCAGGTGTGCTATTATATTTTATATTACCTCTTATGTCCTCATCTACATCCTCAAAGCTAGTATTCTCCTTAAGACAACAGAAAAACAAGGTTTGTTCTCACATTGCTGATGTAAAGACTGTGAGCATGACCTGATAATTTAAAAACCTCATATTTTTACATTTTACAAGTTTATGAAATCAGTATTAGAAGCTATGTTTCAGTATCTCTCAGAATATTGATGTCTCTCTGTTGGTGGAGGCTGTTTGCTCCTTTCCTGGCTGCCCACACCTGAAATAAGCACACAGAAAATGTATTTATTAAAACACTGCTTGGCTATTAGTTTATACATATACTAGTTTCTACCTAGCTCTTATATCTTAAAATAACCCATTTCTATTGTGACCTACTAGTAAGGATTTGTCTGGTGTTCAGAGTCTGTCTCCTGCAGCAGCTATATATCTTCTCTCTGATTCTACCTTTTTTCCTCCTCTATCTGCTTGGAATTACTGCCTTGCTCTATTCTGTTTAGCCACTGGCTGAAACAGCTTTATTCAGTAACCAATAAAAAGCAGCGCATAGGCAGAAGGACTTCCTACACCATCTTCCTACTTTATTTGTATTGTAAAAAATGTGGTAAAAATCATAAACTTCTCCATGGAGACTTTGTGAATTTCTAAGTAGAGCCACCAGAGGGTGCTCTAACCTAGAGTATACACTTTACAAATACAAGCTAGGGCTTTGTCTTTTGTGAAGACTTTAAGAAGGATTAATAAGCAACAGATTGGCAAAAATAGAATTTTCTAGCTTTACTAGATTTCCCTCTACTTTATGGAGCTCTTATCTTTTTATTTGAGCCACTATGAGTTGACAAAAACTCCTGTCATCTTGGTGTGCTTGAATTGCAGTATTTTTGTAATTGTTCTTTCACTAGGATTTTAACAGTTGCAGGAATTCAAGTGCACCTCCAGATCGCTGATTCCAAAGCATATTCTTATGTTGGAAAAATTTGCAAAATAAACTTGAGAGTTATCAAACACAAGGGAGATATTAAGACAACAACAAAAACAAAATAAACTACCTTAGACCTGAGATTTGTCATTTAGAGAAGTGAGAGATTTGATTGGCCTTAAATTTAGGCAATTATTTTGCTTTAATGTCATAAATTTTCCATTGATTTGAGCATCCTAAAGTGGAAATAGACATTTCTTTGTCTAAAGTTTAAGGATTTTTGCTTCCAGGGAAATACTGACCAAAGAACCTTAAACATCCATAAATAAAAATAAATAAGGACTTTAATTTATCTGTAAATAGTATAATTTATTGTTATTAAAATATTTCTTCTTTTTATTTCAACAAATTATTTTGTGATGCCAGACTGTTATATTCTATTATTATTTTAAATTATTATTATTCTTCTATAATTATTATTCTACATCATGACAAAGATGGTCCCTAGGACAACTTGACCTCTACATGGCAATGATTCATTCCTTTCTCATGAATAATTTTCTGTTGCTCTTGCATCTTTTGTCAAGTCTATAGTTATCAATTAGCAAGCTTGTGTGTCATTGGAGAGGACCTACTCCACTCAAAATAATCGTAACACTAGGAACTAAAATGGCAGGAAGGGATCTGAATCATTTCTCTGGCCCTTGGTGAAGACATGACATTGTCAACTGCTTTGAAAGTCAAAAGACAAAAGATACCTCCCTAGAGAGACTTTCTTGTTTTTGAAAAAAGGCAAATCAATGTTTTCTAAATTAAGAGCTCATTCTCCTAATGATTCATATACAGTCTGCATCCAAAATTGTCACCATATCTAAAGACCCTAATTTTCAAGCCATTATATCCTCAGCCCTGTTTCAGTACCTAGCAGTCTCACAGGCACGACTATCCATCTGCCACACTGGCAGAACCTGCATTGCTGGTAATACCAGATAAAGAGGGGTTTTTCAGTAGGGAGACCTCTCAGCTTCTCTTTTCGACCTGAATTAGTATAACCCAGCTAGAAAACAAGCTAAAACCTTATGTTAGTATTGGAAGTATGTTTCTCCTAGCATCTCTGGACTAGGAAGACAAGAGCAAACAGACTCACACTTATAAACTCAAGGGACTGCGACAGTACCCACAAGACCAGCTAGAGCTCAAACCAGGCATAATGGCAGCACTGAAAGAGAATGTCAAGCCATTTCTGAATTCTTTTAAAGACCTCAAGAACCAGGACCCTGAGGGAAGCTAAGAGTGAGCTTTTAGTGACAACATTCATATGATGAATTTTTTAAGAGAGTTGTTTCAGTGTTCCAAAGAGATAATATAAAGCTTTATATCTTTAGAATACTTCCATCCAGAACTTATTTCTCCTAAACTCCTTTTCTGTTCATATGTATGCATTTATGTACATAAACACATGATCATGTGGAAACCATAAAAGACTAGAAAAATGTATTATATAAAATGAAGATTTTTTTTTATTGGAAAAAAAAGAAATTTCTGCCTCCTCCCCGCCTCCCATTTCCCTCCCACTCCTCCCTCTCCTCCTCCCCTCCCCCCCACTCCTCCCCCTCCCTCTCCAGCCTGAAGAGCAGTCAGGGTTCCCTGTGGAAAGTCCAAAGTCCTCCCCCCTCGATCCTGGTCTAGGAAGGTGAACATCCAAACTGGATAGGCTCCCACAAAGCAAGAACATGAAGTAGGATCAAAACCCGGTGCCATGGTCCTTGGCTTCTCAGCAGCCCTCATTGTCCGCCAAATTCACAGAGTCCGGTTTTATCCCATGCTTTTTCAGTCAGAGTCCAGCTGGCCTTGGTGAGCTCCCAAAGAATCAGCCCCACTGTCTCCACGGGTGGGCGCACCCCTTGTGGTCCTGACTTCTTTGCTCATATTCTCCCTCCTTCTGGCTCTTCATTGGGACTTTGGGAGCTCAGTCCAGTGCTCCAGTGTGGGTCTCTGTCTCTATCTCCATCCATCGCCAGATGAAATTTCTATGGTGATATGCAAGATATTCATCAGTATGGCTATAGGATAGAGTCATTACAGGTTCCCTATCCACAGCTGCCCCAGGAACTAACTGGGGACATCGCCCTGGGCACCTGGGAGCCCCTCTAGATCCAAGTCTCTTGCCAACCCTAAGATGGCTCCCTTAATTAAGATGTGTGCTTCTCTGCTCCCCTAACCAACCTTCCTTTATCCCAATCATCCCGTTTCCCCATGTTCCCCCCCACCCTCCCCTTCTCACATTTCTCTCCCCTTCTCCCCTTACCCCCCTCCCACCACACCCCCAAGATCCCAAATTTTTGCCCGGCAATCTGGTCTACTTCCCATAACCCAGAGGATAGCTATATGCTTTTCTTTGGGTTCACCTTCTTATTTAGTTTCTTTAGGATATCAAATTATAGATTCACTGACCTTTATTTATCTCTAGAAACCAATTATGAGTGAGTACATCCCATGTTCATCCTTTTGGGTCTGGGTTACCTCACTCAGGATAGTGTTTTCTATTTCTATCCATTTGCATGCAAAATTCGCGAAGTCATTGTTTTTTACCGCTGAGTAGTATTCTAATGAATATATATTCCATACTTTCTTCATCCATTCTTCCATTGAAGGGCATCTAGGTTGTTTCCAGGTTCTGACTATTACAAATAATGCTGCAATGAACATAGTTGAACAAATGTCCTTGTCATATGATCGGGCATCTCGTGGGTATATTCCCAAGAGTGGCATTGCTGGGTATGTTGATCCCAAATTTCCTGAGAAACCACCACACTGCTTTCCAAAGTGGTTGCACAAGTTTGCATTCCCACCAGCAATGGATGAGGGTGCCCCTTTCTCCACAGCCTCTCCAGCAAAGGCTATCATTGGTGTTTTTGATTTTAGCCATTCTGACAGGTGTAAGGTGATATCTCAATGTTGTTTTGATTTGCATTTCCCTGATGGCTAAGGAGGTTGAGCATGACCTTAAGGGCCTTTTGGCCATTTGAACTTCTTCTGTTGAGAATTCTCTCTTCAGATCAGTGCCCCATTTTTGTATTGGGTTAATTAGCATTTTAAAGTCTAGTTTCTTGAGTTCTTTATATATTTTGGAGATCAGACCTTTTGGCCATTTGAACTTCTTCTGTTGAGAATTCTCTCTTCAGATCAGTGCCCCATTTTTTAATTGGGTTAATTAGCATTTTAAAGTCTAGTTTCTTGAGTTCTTTATATATTTTGGAGATCAGACCTTTGTCTGTTGCGGGGTTGGTGAAGATCTTCTCCCAGTCAGTGGGTTCCCTTTTTGTCTTAGTGACAGTGTCTTTTGCTTTACAGAAGCTTCTCAGTTTCAGTAGGTCCCATTTATTCAATGTTGCCCTTAATGACTGTGCTGCTGCGGTTATACCTAGAAAGCGATCGCCTGTGCCCATCTGTTGTAGAGTACTTCCCACTTTCTCTTCTATCAGGTTCAGTGTGTTTAGATTGATATTGAGGTCTTTGATCCATTTGGACTTGAGTTTTGTGCATGGTGATAGGTATGGGTCTATTTTCATTCTTCTACAGGTTGACATCCAGTTGTACCAGCACCATTTGTTGAAGATGCTTTCTTTCTTCCATTGTATACTTTTAGCACCTTTATCGAAAATGAGGTGTTCATAGGTTTGTGGGTTAAAATCCGGGTCTTCTATACAATTCCATTGGTCGACTTCTCTATTTTTATGCCAATACCACACTGTTTTCATTACTGTAGCTCTGTAATAGAGTTTAAAGTCAGGGATGGTAATGCCTCCAGAAGTTCCTTTATTGTATAAGATTGTTTTGGCTATCCTAGGTTTTTTGTTATTCCATATAAAGTTGATTATTGTCCTTTCAAGATCCGTGAAGAATTTTGATGGGATCTTGATGGGGATTGCATTAAATCTATAAATTGCCTTTGGTAGGATTGCCATTTTTACTATGTTGATCCTCCCAATCCACGAGCAAGGGAGATCCTTCCATTTTCTGGTATCCTCTTCAATTTCTTTCTTCAATGCTTTAAAGTTCTTGTCAAATAGATCCTTCACTTCTTTGGTTAGGGTTACCCCGAGATATTTTATGCTGTTTGTGGCTATTGTGAAAGGTGATGCTTCTCTGATTTCCCTCTCTGCTTCCATATCCTTTGTGTATAGGAGGGCGACTGATTTTTTGGAGTTGATCTTGTATCCGGCCACATTACTAAAGGTGTTTATCAGCTGTAGAAGTTCTTTGGTGGAGTTTTTGGGGTCGCTTATGTACACTATCATATCATCTGCAAATAACGAAAGTTTAACTTCTTCCTTTCCAATTCGAATCCCCTTGATCCCCTTATGTTGTCTTATTGCTATTGCTAAAACTTCAAGCACTATATTGAAGAGGTATGGAGAGAGTGGACAGCCTTGTCGTGTTCCTGATTTAAGTGGGATGGCTTTGAGTTTCTCTCCGTTTAGTTTGATGTTAGCTGTCGGTTTGCTGTAAATAGCTTTTATTATATTTAGGTATAATCCTTGTATCCCTAATCTCTCCAAGACTTTTATCATAAAGGGATGTTGAATTTTGTCAAAAGCTTTTTCAGCATCTAAAGAAATGATCATATGGTTTTTTTCTTTCAGTTTATTTATATAATGGATTACATTGATAGATTTTCGTATGTTGAACCAGCCTTGCATCTCTGGGATGAAGCCTACTTGATCAAAATGGATAATTTTTCTAATGTGTTCTTGGATACGGTTTGCCAGTATTTTGTTGAGGATTTTTGCGTCGATGTTCATGAGTGAGATTGGCCTGTAATTCTCTTTCTTGGTTGAGTCTTTGTGTGGTTTTGGTATCAGAGTGACTGTAGCTTCATAAAAGGAATTTGGCAATGACTCTTCTGTTTCTATATTGTGAAATACCTTAAGGAGTATAGGTATTAGGTATTCTTGGAAATTCTGGTAGAATTCCGCATTGAAACCGTCTGGTCCTGGGCTTCTTTTGGTAGGGAGGTTTTTGATTACAGCTTCTAATTCTTCACGACTGACAGGTCTATTTAGATTGTTCACCTGGTCCTGATTTAACTTTGGTATATGGTATTTATCTAAAAAAGTGTCCATTTCTTTTACATTTTCCAGTTTTGTGGCATACAGGCTTTTGTAGTAAGATCTAATGATTCTCTGAATTTCCTCTATGTCTGTGGTTATGTCCCCCTTTTCATTTCTGATCTTATTAATTTGCAAATTCTTTCTCTGCCGTTTGATTAGTTTGGATAGGGGTTTATCAATTTTGTTGATTTTTTCCAGGAACCAGCTTTTCGTTTCATTGATTCTTTGGATTGTTTTCTGTGTGTCTATTTTGTTGATTTCCACTCTCAGTTTGACTATTTCCAGTCTTCTACTCCTCCTAGGTGAGTCTGCTTCTTTTTTTTCTAGAGCTTTCAGGTGGGCTGTTAAGTTTCCAATGTATGCTTTCTCTGTTTTCTTTAAGTGGGCACTAAGGGCTATGAACTTTCCCCTTAGGACTGCTTTCAAAGTGTCCCATAAGTTTGAGTATGTTGTTTCTTTATTTTCATTGAATTCAAGGAAGACTTTAATTTCTTTCTTTATTTCTTCTTTGATCCAGGTGTGGGTCAATAGTTGACTGTTCAGTTTCCATGAGTTGTAGGCTTTCTGGGGATAGCTTTGTTGTTGAATTCTAACTTTAGTCCATGGTGATCTGATAAGACACAGGTGGTTATGGATATTTTTTTGTAACAGTGGAAGTTTGCTTTGTTACCGAGGATGTGGTCAATTTTCGAGAAGGTTCCATGAGCTGCAGAGAAGGAGGTATATTCTTTCCTATTTGGGTGGAATGTTCTATAGATGTCTGTTAAGTCCATTTGATTCATTACCTCCATTAATTCTCTTATTTCTCTGTTAGGTTTCTGTCTGATTGACCTGTCCATTGGTGAAAGAGGAGTGTTGAAATCTCCTACTATTAGTGTGTGCGGTTTGATGGCAGCCTTGAGTTTTAGTAATGTTTCTTTTACATATGTGGGTGCTTTTATGTTAGGGGCATAGATATTCAGGATTGAGACTTCATCCTGATGAATTGTTCCTGTTATGAGTATAAAATTTCCCTCTCTATCTCTTCTGATTGATTTAAGTTTGAAGTCAACTTTGTTAGAAATTAGTATGGCCACACCTGCTTGTTTCTTAAGTCCATTTGCTTGATAAACCTTTTCCCATCCCTTTACTCTAAGTAGGTGCCTGTCTTTGTGGTTGAGGTGTGTTTCTTGTAAATAGCAGAATGTTGGATCCTGTTTGCGTATCCAATCTCTTAGCCTGTGCCTTTTTATAGGTGAGTTGAGTCCATTGACATTAAGGGATATTAATGACCAGTGCTTGTTAACTCCGGTCAGATTTTTAGTCATAGAGTTTGTGTGTTTGCCTTCTTTGAGTTGCGCTGGTGAAGGGTCTCTAGATGTTTGAGTTATTGTGGTCATTGTTGGACTCCTTGGTTTGTGATTTTCCTTCTATTACTTTCTGTAAGGCTGGATTTGTGGCTACCTATTGTTTAAATTTGTTTTTATCCTGGAAAATTTTGTTTTCTCCATTTATAGTGAACGAAAGCTTAGCTGGGTATAGTAGTCTGGGCTTGCATCCATGTTCTCTTAGCTTCTGCAGTATATCTATCCAGGACCTTCTGGCTTTCATGGTTTCCATAGAGTAGTCAGGTGTAAGTCTGATAGGTTTACCTTTATAAGTAACTTGACCTTTTTCCTTTGCAGCTCTTAATATTCTTTCTTTATTCTGTATGTTTTGTGTTTTGATTATTATATGGCGAGGAGATTTTTTTTTTTTGGTCCAGTCTATTTGGTGTTCTGTATGCTTCTTGAACCTTCAAAGGAATATCTTTCTTTAGGTTAGGAAAGTTTTCTTCTATAATTTTATTAAATATATATTCTGGACCATTGAGCTGTACTTCTCCTTCTTCTATCCCAATTATTCTTAGGTTTGGTCTTTTTATTGTGTCCCATATTTCCTGTATGTTTTGTGATGAGAATTTGTTGGTTTTGCTATTTTCTTTGATCAGTGTGTTTATTTTCTCTATGGTATCTTCAGTGTCTGACATTCTTTCTTCTATCTCTTGTAATCTGTTGGTAGTACTTGTCTCTGTGGTTCTTGATCGTTTACCCAGGTTTTCCAACTCCATCCTTCCCTCGGTTTTTGTTTTCTTCATTACTTCCATTTCATTCTTCAAGTCTTGAACGGCTTCCCTTATCTGTTTGATTGCTTTTTCTTGCTTCTCTTGGTTTTCTTGGGTATCTTTGAGTGATTTATTCATTTCCTCTACTTTTTTGTTTGTTATCTCTAATTGTTTATGGCAGTTTTTCACCTTCTGTTTAAGGTCCTCTATTATTTTCATATAATTCACTTTTGAGTCGAATTCTTCTAATTCTTCTGGAGTAGGGTGTACAATTCTTCTTGTTTCGGGATCCCTGGATTCTGGTGATGTCATGTTGTCTTTCAGGTTGTTGGAGGAATTCTTGTATTGGCGCCTTCCCATCTCTTGCTTCAAATGGAGCCCAGAGAGGCCTGGTGTCTTGGTCCAGTCTTTGCTGTGACTGACTCTCTGGGTGTATCTCTTCAGTGTAGAAACAGGAACCAACCCGTCCAGATGGAACTCCTCAGCACAACAATTCAGATGGCAACCCTGGAGCACCAGCTGTAGGTGCCCATGCTCCCCCACAGGGAACCTTGAGACCTGCCCAGAAGGCAGGCACTCCCCGCTCTGGGTGGACAGCCTTAGTGAAGGAACTTAAAACCGTTCTTGAGCACTGGTCCTAGCAAACCGCAGGGCAGGGTTGGGGTTGGGGTGGGGTGCCGGGGGATTGGGTCGTGCCTAAGAGAGGCAGCCCTGCAGAAGGAGCTGGGGGATGGGGTTTGTGCTAGCTTCTGGGACACACCGCCCCTGGATAGTAGACACTCACCCGTCCAGATGGAATTCCTCAGCTCCTAACCAGGGCTGCCTGGTAGCTCAAAGATCCGGGGACAAGAGCTAAAATAAAGATCTTTTGTTGGCCATTTGGTTGTTAAATATCACAATTCAAACATGGTATTTTTAATATGTGTTTGTTTGAGGCATCTTATCCCAGGTAACCTTGAACCCCAGGACTTCATGGTATGTGGAAGTGAAGCACTCTGACAATTGAATACAACTCCATCAACAAATTTGATTTTTATTTTTAAAATTAATTTTTGAGAAATGTCTTTGAATTGTATTTTTTACCTATTTGGAAAATTACAAGCTCAGATTCTCTATGTTATTTCTATGAGTGAAATTCTTTTGCCTTTTCAAATTTGATAGGTGTAGAAGTATTAAATGTTTCATGTGAAAATTATGAAAATGAAGGATTTGTTTTGTAAGTAAATTTTAGAAGAATCGCAAAACATATATTTTTCATAGTCCACGTAAATATCAGTGATAGACAAATTTATACAATATTTTTGGATAGAATTAGAGGAAAATACCTTCTTATTTAAGAAGACATATTATAATCTGATAGAAAATATTATGTGGTTTCTATACTCTGTTAGTAATGTGGCACATAATTACTTCACTATGGAACCTTGTAAATTTGGATTGGAAAGTATCAATTAACAGTATGAAATTCACAAGCAATTTAAAAATAAAAAAATGACTGTCATAAAAACCTCATACTCTAAATCAAAATGAAAAGTATTTATTGACAATCGAAAATTGCTAAATTTCACAGTTGTTAGCATTTCATGAAACTTGGGTACACAGTAGTTGATGAGGTGCATAGGGATCTTTTTTTAATTGAAATGATTAATTAGGTGGCATTTTGTCTCTAAGGTTATATTTGAAATGTTCTGCAGAGCTGCTCAAGGCTCATTAATTTCTACCTACTCCTGGTGATTCATTTTTTAAAAAACAAATAATCTGAACAAAACTAGAGTGCATGTTTAATGGCCTTAAGATGTAAAATGCAAATGTGACTTACTTATTGGAACAAACATTCCAAATTTATTTTTAATCTTTTGTTTGAAAGGTGGAAAGGAAATGAATCAGAGATAAAGATGTAGAACACCAACGCTAACTTCTGCTGCTCAGTGCAATCCCAAGAGCTAGACAGTAGAAGTTTGGAATGTGTTTCAGAATACAAAGATGCTGATCAGCTCCAAAAATTCTTATTTTTTTCTCTTACAACTTTCTTTGAGATTTTTTTCTTTGCAAAAGTAAGTCTATTAAAAAATAGAAGAATATATAAAATAAGGGATCTAATTTTTAAATTTTTGCCTTTTTGAAAAGACAAAGGCTGGAAGGCAAGGAATCTTATTTTTCATATAACTAATCATCCTCACAATGAGGTGAGAGCATTCACTTATGCAACTAATATCTGAGGTTCTTCCAAGTTTTTGGGAGGATCTGAGTACGGACACACCAGAATAACAAAATGCATACCTGATGTATAAAATAGGTTAATATTTTTACCCACTATTTCAAAAGCACTGTGCTTCTATAGCTCCTTCCTTCTAAGAATATGATCTACTTCCCTCTTTGAGTGTTGGCTGGATTTGGGAATTCTTTTAACAATTGGCGTATATGTGACTGATCTTGTGAATTATTTTGGCAAGTAAAGCAAAAGTGACATGTATGTTTCAAACCTAGTGTCTTAAGACTGCTTTTTTGCTCTAATCTTTTCTTTAGCTCTCAGTCACTAAAAAACATGGACCCCTTATTGTTTGATAGCAAAAACTCAAGAGGATAGTTAAATTATTTTCTACATGGCATAGTTGATCTTGTGCACGTTAGGCATGTAAAATGCAAATATTACACAGTCTTGAATGCTTGTATCTAGGTTTCACAAGCTAGTTGACACACAGTATTGTATAATTGCCTTGTTTTCAATGCAGAAAGCTTCATTATGGATTGTGCATGAAGCTATGGATCAAAATAAAGTCTTCCATAGCCTCCTGTATTTTCACACTTGGTTCCCCATTGCTAATGCCATTTTAGAGGCTATGCATCTTTAGGAGGTGGAGTCTTTTTGAAGGAATGATGTCATTGTTGTTGGGTTTTGAGGATTTACAACTTGTCCTTGTTCCTTCTGACTGTTTCCTGTGTGTGTTGATGGAAATGTTATCCACCTATTTCAGCAGTGTTGTGATATCCCCACCACCATGCATTCTCCCTGTGGAACTGTGAACCAAAGTAAATTCTTTTCTATAAGTAGCTTCATAGTTGTGGTGTTTTAGCAAAACAACAGGAAAGTAAGCAATATCGTAAGTTAACATGGCTATTGTATAAAACGGTATACAAGTTCCTCAGTTATTAAATCAGTATTATTATATTACCAACATTCCCACTAGTGAATTTGTATCTAATCTGTAAGAAAATCATCATTTCTTGTAGAAGTAGTATTCACAAAATTCAAAGCTTTGATTTACCCTAAGTGCCCATCAATGTTCAAGCAGATAAATAAACTGTGGTATGTGTTCTCAAGGAAAGGGAGTATTCTTTTGAATTTCAACACTATGGATGAGTTTTAATGATATTACACTAAGTAAAGTAGGCCAGACACAGAATAACAACTATTATGTGACCCTAACACATATGGGAAAGCTAAAGAAATTGAACTCATAGAAGCTAAGGTAATGTTTACCAGGAGTGACATAATGTATAGTATGGCAATATGTGGGGGAAATATGTTTCAGCTATATTAGAAGCATATGTTTAATAGATCTGACAGACCACTTGCAACCAAAGTTAGTAGAAATGTATCAAACACTGAAAATTATTAAGAGAGTAGATTTTCAAGTTCTTACCACAAAATGTATATAACAGACAATGCATGTTGATTAGTTCAATTGTGACATTTCACAAGGTGTTTGAATGTAATTGTCCCTCATAATTTCATAGGGAGAGGCACTATTAGGAGGTGTGACTTTGTAGTTGGGTATGGCTTTGTGGGAGGAAGTATATTACTATGGGGGTGGGCTTTGAGGTTTCCTAGGCTCAGGATACTGTCCAGTGTCTCAGCCAAATTTCTTTTGCCTTCAAGATGCAGGACTGTCAGCTATTTCTCCAGCACCATGTCTGTCTGCCTGCCCTCATGCTCTCTGCCATGATGATAATGGACAGAACCTCTGAAACAGTTAGATACCACTACAATTAAATGTTTTCCTTTATAAGAGTTGCTGTGGTCATGGTGTCTTTTCACAGCAACAGAAACCCTAGCTAAGACAGTGTGCTTATTACAACAAGGAGAACAAATTTATTCCATTTATCCTTATACCCACAGATAAGTATAGCTTCCATTGCCTCATTAAAAAAAGCTTTTTTTTTATGCACCACACAGATATAATTACAGAAAGTCACAATAAATCTAAATACAGAAATCACCTGACTTTGGACTACCCAACCCCAGTTAATATATTTGCAATATAACTCCTACACTAAATTCTCATGAAACATTATGGAAGACGGGGCAGAAAGATTATAAGAATCCAAGGTCCAAAACATGTCTTTGTGGGATAGTCTCTTCTAAAAATAAAATTCAATTAAGAAAAGACAAAGGGAGGGGTGTATTTTGTAGGAGTTTGGGAGTTTGGGGAGGGATGGAGAATAGCGATGATCAAGATATGAAAATGTATGAAATTCTCTGAGAATTTCTTATTATTTAAAAATGATTATAAGAGCTAGGAAACCAGAGCGTCTTCCCTTATCTAGCATATTCTTTATAGGACAGGAAAGCTATACCTAGCAAATCTTAAGAAAACAATATAAAAAATAAAAAAGTAGGTGAAGGGGAGAATCTTGTAAAATCTTAAACTTATATGAAGATCTACAGACAATTAATGATTTCTAAGAGAGGAAGAATGAGTGTTCTCTAGGGTATAATATGATCACCACTAAGTGGACTTAGAAGACTATGTGACAGGTTACCAAACCTTGGCAGATATTGGTAACATAACTAACACCAGGTCTTGGAACCCAACATATAGGCAGTAACATCAGCCAAATTGAGGACAAAACAGTCTGTCTCTATAGTTCTTGGAAGATGACTAAATGTACTAACCATACTTTTTGGCTTCTGGAGTTCTATTTCAGGCTATATTTTCTTGCTAACTTAGATGTCTTATGCCAGGATGTGCTTTTTCTACTTAAAATCACCCAATGGAAATGTTAAGAACTATACTCAGGTCCTTATTATGCAATGTAGTCTCATATGGCTACTAAATACTTTCTATGACCTTGAACCTGGGTCTGAGTGGTTTTCTCTGGTAAATATCTTACAATATTTATGAAGTTCCAGCAAAGTCTCCAAAGGCTAGACATTTAGAAACTGGATCATGGAGACCCTTAGAGTGCAGGAAATTATTTCACAGTTTACAATTCCATACCACTCCTTTGCCTCAAATGACCTGATGCAATCAGATTCATCAAATTAGATCTAATGGATGTCTTGCTAAAAGAAGCAAAAGAGAAACTGTATACTGATAAGAACAGTTTTGATAAAGTGAAATCAAGTATGCTGGGGCCACAGTTGTTACCTGGGATAGGAGAGTGCGAGCCCAGGCTCTCGCTTGAGGGACTTTAGTACAAAGCCCTAAGTTCCTGGTGTTAACCCAGACATTTCATGGGATGAAGGGCAAAGTCAGAGGGTTCTGAGACATTGTCTGAGAGAATTCATACTGTTGAATGTATTAATCATAATCTGTCGAATGGTTATTATAAATTAACAGATGGAATGTCTCTCCAGGAAGGTAATATGTATGCTATAAAAATCACATCCAAGAATGAGACGTTATCATTACTGGACAGATTTCACACCTTGAAATCCTCAATGGAGGCATTATAGTAGAATACAACAGGAGGTACAGACTTTACAAAAGGCAGTGGTAAAAAGATTGGAAAATATTGAGGAACTTATCAAATTTGATGACCAGGGACAAAAGGTACAAGGACAGAATTTAGCCTCATCAGTATGTACCGAATTCCAGGTTAGTTTACCCAGAGTTCTACTTGCCTATCCAGTGATATCATCAGAAAAACCATCTGGCACCAAGTACCCTAAGGTAGTCAAAGAATATAAATGTGATCCCATATGTATGAATGATCTAAAGGAAATTAAGCAAGCAACTCTTAGTTACACAATACTTTCACCCTTCGTTAGGAAAATGGCCAAACGTGGTCTTCAAGCAACAAGGCAATGCCACAAGATTGGCTTTAATTAATTTCAGCTGTCCTGTAAAATGAACCACAGCTTCTTTGAAAATGTTACTGGGGGAAGAAGCAAAAATCTTATAACAACAGGGAAAAGCAAAAGGACTTGAGATTCTTCAAGATCAAATTCTGGGTGAGGAACATTACTCTGATCCTCAGGACCAGGTTCTACATAGCACAGCAGCTTTAAATGTTTGGGACAGGATTCAGGAATAATGGCAACAGAGAGACATTGGGTCAAGAGACCCTGGATTTTTGAATGCTGACAGAAGGAAAAATAACTATCTAATAAAGATAATCAAGAAAAAGGAATATGACTTATGAGGAACACTCAGGTATCTAATAGCCCCCAGATCTTAACACAACTAACATCACGATGGAGGTATCTCTCAGGACTTGGAACCCAGCATATAGGCAGCAATACCTACCAAAATGAAAACAAAGACATCATCCATCAAAATCCATAATTATAGGCAAGTCTCTGAATGTACTAACCTTGGTTTTTGGTTTCTGTAGTTCACTTCTTGCTAACAGTTCTTGCTAACTGAGCTGGGTCAACAGGATGTGGACTTCTGTGCTAAAACCTCCCTCTGAGAAAGACTCAGAATTGCGTCTAGGCCCAAACACTCAGTATAGTCATCTAATAAAGACTTTCTATTGGCTTGAACTCAGGTCCACATGATCTTCTTTAGTGGATATCTCAAAACAGTTTTATATAGCTATTTATATACATGCATATGTATGTGTGTTTGTTTATGTATGTATGCATATTGTTAAAGAGAATGTGTCAACAATTTGAGTGGAAGTTCAGGAAACATGGGAGATTTTGGAGGAGAGAAAGAGAGGGCTGAGAATGACATAAATACAATAGTCAATTTGAAATTCTCAAAAAAAGAGGACTTAATATACTTGCAATGACAATTTTTCTTGATTTTTCTCAATTTCCTATTTTTCTATAATACTTTAAAATAATACTTCTGTTTTGTATACTCCCAGAGAGACTACACCAATAGTTTTAATTGAGATGAAACAATGAATTACAGCCACTGCCTCAAGTTGACCTTTAACGAGCGTTGAGTGTTTAGTACCTTAAGACTCTGTGTCAAGTACAATTGGACAGAGAAAGATTCCGTCACACTCAAAAGGTCCTGCATTAATGTCAAGAACCACTTGCTTCTCAGACAAACATCTATAACCTAATCTCCCAACTAAGAGGAAAATAGAACTTAGCCCCCAAAGGACTAACCAGATATGCCACCAGCATTTGAGACTCAGCCTTATAAAGGAAATCTTAGACTTGTGACAGGTGTCATATAGTTCAGGCTGGAATTCCAAGACATTTGAGACAAGAGTCAGTAGGCATGTGAGAAGGCCAGACTTCAGTAATACTCTATACCTCCACTGAGCCATCTTCTTTCCATATTCATTACTCATTTATTTAATGCACAGTGTTATTTTAGCATCTCTGTGCTGTAGTAAGTGTTTTTATTAGCATTTTAAAATGATATAAATTGAACAGATGATGAATGGTGTATAGTGAGTATATAGATGAATATATAGTGTTGTCTTCCTCAGACTCTACAGTATTGGCACAGGAAAATAATTTTCAAGAAGTAGGCTTAGAATAGAGTCTGTGGACATTACACCAACAGTCGTTTGTTTCAGAACAAGGACTGCTATTGTCAAATTACCTTCCATACTTAATTAAAGGCTGTGGCTGTACTCGAAGGGAAGGGGTGGGGGCTGATGGATACAATTGTTTTGTGTTCTCCAGAATGACTTATCATTGTCAAATACTATCAGTCACCAACTGTTGCATATCTCTGGCACCTGGAGAGAAAAATGGAGTGCCGATTTTCATGCAGTTCTGTGGGAATTGATCAGACACTTGATTCTTAAACATTTTTAATCATCTGCCACCAGCTTCTTGACCAGTGTGTGTGTGTGTGTGTGTGTGTGTGTGTGTGTGTGTGTGTGTGTGTGTGTGTGAAATGAGAAATGAGGCTACCAAGCAGTCACAGACACTGGGAATTCCAACCTGGCAGCTCACTTTCCTCACTGCATTCTTCTGCATGTGTGCAGATATAAACCGAATGCAAGCCAGCTCAGCTCATGGCATTGAAAATCTTTCAGTAACTTCCAATGGGCTGTATCAGATTGACCTCTCCAGAGTCCTGTTTATTCTTCAACAACACAACTCTAAGAATCTCACGTATATGAAGCAGCAGAAAAGAATAAATTCCCTGAATCAATAGTTAAGCAATGAGACCTAGAAAAACACCAAACACTATAAATCAATAACATGACATAAATCAATATGTATTTGTCCTGGTAAATTTTTAGTGACAGTTTGACACAACAGAGGTATCACCTTGGAAGAAAAAAAAACAATTGAAGAATTGCCTCCATCACATTGGCCTCTGGGCACTTCCGTGTGCTACAGTATTGGTTGTTAATTGTTGGACAAGGGTCCATCTGACTATGCACAGTACCACCCCTCACGGGTGGTGGTGATTGGTGTAAGAAACCCAGTTGAGCAAAGTCAGTGAACTAGTAAGCTGCAGTTCTCCATGGCTTATACTTTAGTTTTTGCATAGGTTTTCACACAGATTTCCTTCAGTTGTGGATGACAATCTAGAAGGGTACCACAAGTCAATACTTTCCTCCTCTAAGTTGCTTCTAGACAGTGTCTTATCACAGCAATAAGGAGTGAAACTAGAACAACACCTTTCAATGATAACTTTGAAAATTAGTGATGAAATATCAAATTTCCAATCAGAAGGCACAATCAGCACATTGATTATAAATAATTGGATGTATCTTGTTATATTTTCCTTAGTAAATCACATTACCATCAAGAGAGAGATTACATTAATGTAAAAGAAAGCAAATCTGTATTCTAAGCAAATGTAATTGTAAATAAGCAGATGGCATTATCACATATCTGACAGAATAGATTTCAACATAAAACTTGTCAGAGGAGGTAAGTCACTTCATAATAGTTAAAGTACTAATCCATCAAGAATAACTCACAATATTAAATTTTTGTACAATGACCATGACTGCACTCTATTTTACAAGTCATATTTATAAATTAGACACGAGGTCAAAGAACCTTCCACAGTTAAAGTAGGTGATTTCAGTTACCAATGCTGACTAATGAAAAGGTCATCCAGACAACACATTAGCATTTTGATGTCAAATGGACCTAACAGACACCCCAAAAACATTACTTGAGAGCATTTCAAAATACTGGATGGAATATGCTTAACGTTTCATATACATGGATGAAATTTAAAAAATTAAATTGAAATTCTGAAGTGCTCTTTCATTGTCAATTAATAAAAGTGTTTATATAGCAGTACTGATTCCTGGAAAATTCACAGTATTTTTCTTATAATCAGCAATATTTCTGGTTCACTAATAAGTGGATATATATATAGATGATAGTGAATAAAAATTATAAACTTATATTAGAAATACATCTAGATATTGTGAATTTATTCATCAACTAAAATTCATTAATCAAATTTAGGCATTTTATTTACTGAGACATATTACTTTCTTAAAAGAAAATAATCATTCCTCAAATTCAAATTCTTTAGGAATATAAACACAATCATGATATTGTGTATCAATTTTTATGTATACTATTTATATTTGCCATCTATGAATATTTGAGAGACTCTAGTCTTCAAAAAATATGAAATTCAATGGTTTGGAGGCACCCAGTATTTTGGATTTTGTAGTTTACGCTGTTTGTGATTTAAGGAAGAGGAACGCATCCTCAGATGCCCAGGATCTTCCATCTCAATGCGATCCGGTTCTTAGTGGCAGTGTGAGCTGGCCTGATGTTAGAGATAAGTTTTCATTTTCTACTAAAGACAAAGGATTTCAAATAACATCAAGATCAGATAAACCTATCCTGGACCCAAATTATTAATAAAAAAGAGATAAAAATCCTAACAGTACTTCATAATCAAATTTGAAAATAGATTATACCTGAACACTGTTTCATGCACAAAATGTCAAATATTTGCCTTTCCCAGCTAGTATATATGACTGATATTTCATTCCAAAATTACTGTTCTAGCCTATGTCAAATATTCCATCTTCTGGACATGATTTCTTAAGATACTTAACCATAATACTTCTCTTACCTTTTATTAGTATTTCATTCAGAGTAGAAGGTTTTTGGTTTATTTGTTTTGCTTTGGTTTATTTTTAATTTCACCCCAAATTCAAAATCAAATCTTATCATAAATTCTTTATAGTGCTTTCCTGTTATAGGTCCTATTTAGTCTACTATTTCAATTTTCTATTGTTGTGATTACTAGCAAACCTCACAGTTTTTATGAAGAATTGATTCCTTTCCTAGGTTGCCAGTATATCTAGACCAACGATTTTCCTAAATCATGTAGTTTAAAACGTTTCCGAGAGATCCTGTTCATTGGTCACACTAGTTTTACAAGGATATCAGCAATTTCTATATAGTAAGATAGCACCTGCCCTCATCTTGTTTGAAGATGCTCTTTCCATTAGAATACCTGTCAGTTCTAAAGGTTTCAGAGGTGGAGGAGAATGAGGCTGTGAATATTCTAAAGTAACCTTCTGCCACTGAGAGATAGAGATGTGATCTGGTAGCTGACTATTCCAGCTTTTTACTCTGCTCCTTTAATCAGAAGATGTTCTATTTACTGGCTCAGAAGCTCCTGTTTAAATGGAGCTATACTAAACCCACATTCATCACTAATATTCTCTTTTTAAAAACTATCTTTCCTTTCTCATTTCTTCAATGTGCACACCCATTATGTGATCACCTCTTCCATTAACTACAGGCATGCAATACTCTCGAAAGTGTTGTTTGACTTTTCCTTGTAGGTGAGAGAAATGTCTATTCATCCTAATTAGGATAACAACGGCAAATCAAAGAAAGAGCTCTACTGAGGTTTACCTGGGTGAACCAATTAGTGTATGACGGTTCCCTACAGGACCAGTGATGAAGGGTTACTTACAAGAGCAAAGACACCTCCATCACTGAAAAATGCACCCAAGATGAGCGATGACTTGCAGTCTTTACCGTTGGAGCTCCCGGCTCGAATTAGAGTCAGCTTGCTTACAAGCTCTTCTTACCAAGAAATTGTTTGATTTACAACCCAGCGAGGGGCATCATGGGCTTTGTTTCTTTCTAGGTTTCCCTGTGTTTTACAAGCTTTGTTATGATTTCTTACATTTCTTTCTTACCAGCCTTGCCCACTAATTACTTTGAGAATATTTATTCTCAAATAGAATTAGAGCATTATAAAGAAATGTTGTGAGATATCCAAAGTAGACTACTCAGGCATGTGTTGAAGTCTTTACTAACTGCACTGGTTGTTCGGGATCCCAGGTTAGCCCCAAGCCTTTCTCAGCATAAACTTTAAGCACAAAAATCACAGCGTAAGCTGACACACCTTAGTCAAATAAAACAACCAAACAGAAGCAGAACTACAGTAGTCAAAAAGCAGGATTAGTATGTATTAGTATGTTTAAGAACTTTCTCAAAAAACAAAAATAACAACAACAACAAAAAATGGACCATGAGGGAAAATTATGTCTTTGTTTTTGTTTTGACTGATGGTGCTGTCTACATGCTGAGTTTTACATCTTAGATGATACTTCCATAGTGGAGTCAGCTGTGCTAAGGTCTGGGGGCCTATTAAGCTCTGAGTGCTTGGTATAGAGATATCTACAAAACAAGACGGAATGAGTGAGAAGGTTTAGAGTTGAGCCAATCTTCCTCCATATGGCAAGAACTGTCTTAGGAGTAGAATCCCTACCCTATTAAAGCATTGTGGTTACAAAATACTAGTATTTTCAGAGTTCAGTATTTACCGGAATATAGTAAAGTATTTACCAGAATATAGTACAATATAGTACAGTATTTACCGGAAAATAACACCACAAGAATTTTTCT
Source organism: Microtus obscurus (assembly GCA_963919715.1). Classification (NCBI taxonomy): domain Eukaryota; kingdom Metazoa; phylum Chordata; class Mammalia; order Rodentia; family Cricetidae; genus Microtus; species Microtus obscurus. The sequence continues at coordinate 1,255,950 of CAWTZC010001932.1, read as the reverse complement.
CAAAGTTTCATAGGTAAGATGGTAGTGGCTGATCTTTCCTATGGAGATGTGAACAGGACAGAACTCCAGACAGGAAATAAACGACACAACAAGGAAGCAGCTGCACCCAAATCTAGCTTAGTGAACTACCGGATTTGCCAGGATTAGCTACAGGAACATGGATGAGAGGATGCATACAGGAACTTAGATGACACAAAGGCAACAAACAAATGAACAAAAAACCTTCAATCTAGTATGGAAAATGAGTTGCAAAAGCTGTATCTCCAGAGATCCTAACATAGTGTGTAAGAAAACCCATTTTTTTGGAGAGTTTCCTCTCATTGGGAGTTATTACTACTTATGTGGCCTTGGGAAAAGATTTTAGGATTCTTTTTGAGATTCCTAAAACTTTCTTGAAAATTTCTTGAAAATTCTGAGCCTTGTTTCATTAACTTTCTGAGGCTTTTGAGCCTTCCTCCTTCTTCTAGGAGATAATATTTCCATTCAGAAGAAATAGCTTTAAAATTGACTGTACTAATACTTATAACAATGATTGAAGTAACTCTTGATATTTACCAAAAACATATTAGGACGTAGGAAAGAATTTTTTTCTTAGTCTATTATCAATTTGGCATAGTCAATATAAGTTAGAAAGCATTTATCATATTATTTAAAGAAAATCCCATTTCACAAGCTACATATTATATTTGTAATAGAAATATAGTCCAAAATTTAATTATATTACAAAGGTATTTTCATTCAAAGTTCTGAGAAGAATCCCATGCAGAATTCAGAAACTGGCAAGAGCACAAATCAAATTTTATCTAGAACTTGTAAATTGATTTGTAAATTAAAAGTTTATGGAAACTCATCAGTTACTATCCATTATCATGGTGTGGAAGTTTGAATGAAATAGCTCCCATAAGCTCATGTGCTTGAATGCTTGCTCTTCAGTCAGAGGCACTGTTTGGGATGGATTAGAGAATTTATCCTTTTTGGAGGTATTGTGTCCTTGGAGGAGGCGTGTTACTGGGAGTGGGGATTGAGATTTCAAAAGCCAGGCTTAGTGACTCTCTGCCTACTGTCTGCAGAAGCACCACAGTTCTCAGCTACAGTTCTAGCACCATGCCTGTTGGCTTTTCACTTACTGATTATGCACTAACCCTCTAAAACTATATGCAACCCCCTAAGCAAATGCTTTCTTTTATTAGAGTTGACTTGGTCCTCTTGTTTTTTTTTTAGGAATAGAACACTTACCAAGACACCCAGTTTTCATGGTGTCTTGCACTTTCCACTAGCTGAGTTGAAAACTTGTAAAAGAGACTTCCTGGTTTGCAATTCTGTATGTTATCTCTGTGAAATCTGACCTGCCCCTTCTCAACCTCAGTATTTTGGACTTATAGGAAAGAACTGTGAGACTAGTGATAGAGACATCTGGGGAAAGATAGACAAAATTCTCACATTCTCAGATGGGACCAGTCAGCAGTTTCCATTGCTAGATCATGATGATATAAGACTCATGTCCTGAAGGCTAAGTGAAGACTTCATTTCAAGCAAAGACTATGGCATGAAATGCTTGAATTACTCAGAGTAATAGCTTGAGTCAGATGTCAGTACAACTTAGGCAAGGCTCAGAATGTTGTCAGGAAAGGCTAATTAGCTGTATCAGGGTCAACGATGACATAACTAGGAACAGGTCGGTGAATAGAGCCAAAGACTAATTATGAACATGGTTAAAAACAAAACAATGCAAAACAAAACCAACACCTATTAGTTGCTGTCACATTGGCTTCCAAATTCTTCTGATGGATGGATATATGCCCCAGAAAGATTCTAGAAAAAAAAATTGTAGCCCCAGTCCTCTACATATTGACTTTTATTTGATCTATAAAACTGTGAGGAGTCTTATAATCTATAATGTAAATTTGAGGGAAATATTAAATAACATTAATAAAGCATGGGCATTAATAAGTTCTGAGGCTTGGAGTGTAAGAATTATTTTGATATGTGATAGCCAATACCAAACAGAAACATTGAAAGTTTTTTGTGCCAAACAAGATAAATACCAGAAGCAGTCTTAAACTTTATGTTCTAGGGATAGTAGAAAGAGTATCATCAGTAAAGAACTCTATGATGGGTGAATGATGCATATCAACACATCTCTCAACAATTCTGTACAGTCCCTGAAGAAATAAAAAAGATCGTTCTTGGATAATTATTGTAGTATACCACAATTGTTATTATACCACAAAGGTAGGCCCAATTCCAGTCTGATACCAGATGTGGTATCACTGTTCAATGAGACCAGTATGTTCTCCACTTTGTGACATGCTATTTGAATTCATCTTTAGTGAATTAGTGATTTTCATCTGAAGCATAAAAGGGATCACAAACTGTTTATATTCACATGAAATAGAGAAAATCATAAATTTATAGTATTTATAAGTATTGTCTAAAATATGGCTTGAAATGTCTAAAAAGTGGAATGAAATGTGTTACCAATCTATAATTATCATATGGACAACAAGATGCTGATAAAATGTTCTGAGAAGGGTGGCTAGTAAGTAAGAGGTCTTGGTAAGACACAAGTTTTTCATTTGATAAAATTTTGGGTCTAATAATATAAACTATTTAGTATATCTTGCCTAGGCAAATGATAATCAATCAGCCGAATCATTAACTGTAGGCCCATATTTCTATTTGGTATGGCAGTCAGGCTCTAAAGCCATAGTGAGCATCTAAGGATGGTCATTACCCTGCCAGACAGGCTGTCGCTACCTAACAAAAGGTCAGGATGTTGTTTTGTTCTTTTCTTTGTAATTTAGAGGATGCCTGATAGAGATGCTGATTCAAGCCTACATGCCAGCTAGCATACAGAGCACACAGGTAGTTGTGGACATGACTAAAAGCCATTCACCTGGTTACTTAGGAAACAGAATGCTAATGTATTTCCCCCTGAGTTAAGTTTTGGTATAAAGACTGTTTGGAGAATAAAGAGAAGAATTCTTCAGGATGTGAACTCAGGACTTCATGAGGGACCACTGAGAATCTCCATCCCAATAAAGTCATGTGAGTTGTGTCTTTATTTCCACGTCTTCATGCTGGTCCAGAGAGAGATGGTTTGTTTATGTTGGGGTTTGATCAGGGAGAAATAACTTAGGCTAGCACCGGACCCTGACAATTAATCCTGTCTAATAATGAGGAAACAATGCACCAGACAGACATTTGTGTGCTGAGTTATCTATCAACTTAGACATATAGAAGAAATAAGCCAGCGTTGGCTTAGAGATGAGTCTGAGACAGGAAAGTGTTATATAACAGATACACATCCTTCTGAAAAACTCATATTCTAGAAAAGTCTTTGGTATTAAAAAACGCGGTTTGTTGAGACTTTGGGATGACCCCATGTTTTAGTCACAATGTAAGACTGGGGTTCCAGAACAAATTCATGCCAATGTTTGTATAGAATTGCAAGTCCAGTAAAATTATCTCACCCGGCATGGTGGCTCACACCTCAAATCCCAGCACTTGGGAGACAGAGGTACAACTTACATCTCTGTAAGTCGGAGGCCAGCCTGATCTACAAATGAAGTTCCAGGATAGCCAGGCTTGTTACACAGGGAAACACTATCTCACTGCTCCCCCCCCCAAAAAAAAACCAAAAATAGCAGAAAAGAAAAAAAGGGGGGATACTATTGGCAGAGACTCAGCTTGTAGCCACATGACATAATGTAACTATGTACTCAGAGCTAATTATCATGCATTGGGCACCGAAAACCCCAAGAACTATTAGTTGGAAACATCTTGCAGCATTGTGTTATATATTTCAAACAGAAAATCCAGGATTGTGAGCAGATAAGACTAGGGCATATCAGAATGTTGTATGAATATGAGGATAAAATTACATGTCATTTGGCAATTATATTGGTGTCCTTCCCATTGCAGCCATGAGCTGAGTCTCCACTAAAAATATTCCAAGAAATAGACTTACTTGACCTGAAATTCTTTACAATCATTGGGATGAATTTGTTCTTGATTCCCAGTCTTACACTGTGAATTAAACACAATTAGAAAAATACTTTGGCAAATATTATGGGCATGCATTACTCGTGAGGGAGAGTTGGAAGGCTATAGGACAGAGAAGAGGGAATAGGCCCTGGCTTCCTGAGAAGATACACCCTTTAAAATGGGAAAATGGCAGAATGGAATGAACAAGGTGACAAGGGAAGGAAGAACCAGCATAGCAGTTTTTTTTTTTTTTTAACAGTCTACCAAATCTGGGCCCCCTCACATCCTGAAAGAAACTGTTAGCTTTAAAAAAAAGAAAGAATGGTTACTTTTGCTCTTTCTCCACATTTTAGTCCATCATCTTTTCAGGATAGCCAACCCACCTGTCTCAAGGAATGAATTTAGTTAACATCGAAATTCCCACCTCACTGTAAAATAACAAAAGACCAAGTTTGTCATGTAATCACAGCAGTGTATGTGGATGCAAGCTAATGGTAAATGGCCAAAGAAGTGAGTGTTAAACTTTGTCTGCTATTTACTTTGGTAAGGGAAGTGATTCTGATGGGAGTTATATCAGCTGTGCTGAACGGCATGGACACCTTCTCAAAGACCCGGTGGCACAAGATAAGTATCTGAAGTATAGGCCTATTTATGAACACAAGAGTTGATCTAGGGCAAATATTCATGCTACCTGTGAGAAATTGTACACATACCTTATATGAAGGAACAATCTATGAGAAACCGTGAAAACAAAATGACAGTCGTTTAGGTTAGTCATTCTTCATTATTGACGGCCTCAGAACTGTCATGACAGACACTTCCATATAATGGCTGAGGTGGCATGAGGACTACAGGTGAAACCTATAATGACAAATCATAATTGCCAACGTTATGAGAACTAGCATCAGCTAGGAGATAGGTTTCTGGGAATGCCTGTGGGGAATTATCATTATTATTTTAATTGAGATGGGAAGGACTGTCCACTATAGGTGTTCCCATTTCCTGTGATGCCATCCTGCTGAATAAAAGAATGTGAGCTGAGCATACTCATCCATGATTCTGCTTCCTGATTGTGGCTGTAATGAGATCAGCTGTGACTGTAGATACGATGTGAATGGTGTCTTCTAACCTCTGTCACCTTGACTTCCCCATTGAGATGGACCTGATCCTTCAACTATGAATCACAACAGACCCTTTCTCCTTTAAGTTCCCTCCTTTTCCAAAGCATTTTATCATTGCACTAGGAAAAGTAGCTAAGAGGGGGTGTGTGGAATCCCTTTTGGCAAGCTGGTTTTTGTCAGAGTGGCTTTGGATTTAACATTTACAACAATAACACTCAACATTTCATTACTGTTATTTTTTATCCCAGGGGATTGATTTGGCCGTAAGCTACTTCAAATATGCATAGTCTCTAAATTAGCAAGTTCTCTTCTAAAAACATATTTTAGGAAAATATTTATGCAAAATCCAAAAAGAAATGTAGTACATGATTTGGCATTCATATTACGTGAGTTCAATTATCAAAAGGTAGTTTAATTTTTTAATTCTAATATAAGTTTGATTTATAGGTTCTATTTTTTATCCCACCACAGTCTTTTTCTCTTCTTTCTATCTTATACCTATTGGTCTGTACTGCATTGATGAAGACAAAACAGGAAGTTTAAGGCACGTGAAAGTTGGCAGCTTACCATAGGTAAAATTAGATAGCAGAGAGTTTCTTGTATTCTATTTTCATCTTTATATTGATGCTGTTGGGAAGTATATGAAATAAAAGATAAGTTATTGAAAGAATTTATTTCCAAGTTTACTGTGAATCTGTCTGGATCAATGGCATTTACAGCAAAATATAAATTCATGAAAACACATGACAGGTAATGTCTGTTTTTGAAGAATTTTATTAAACCACTGCCTTGGAAAGGAGTTAGAAAATCACTGAGAATTTTTGAATATGAGTTTAGCTTTACTTTAAATGGGTATTTTCAGCTGGAACTAAATTTTATTCTCCTTAAGGAATGGAAGTGCAACTCAGAGAATCACTAAATTATGAAGGATTCTCAAAGATCATTTTTCCCCAAATCTTTGTTTTGTAAAGGGTATGACCATGCTCTTTACTTAAGTGACACAACAGTTACTGGCTGGTGATGTTCTGCTTACCTCGATATAATCTCTATCTATCTATCTATCTATCTATCTATCTATCTATCTATCTATCTATCTATCTATCTATCATCTATATATCTATCTATCATCTATCTATCTATCTATCTATCTATCTTCTTATCTATCTATCTCATGTGATTTCTGTATTAAAACAGTCTTTTTAAACCTCTTCTGTCTGTTTCCTACATTTTATCTAATTCAATTTTCAAATTTGGAGAAATTTATTTTTATGACATTCCACAAGTAGATTTTAAAAGTTTGCACCTAGATGAATTCTTAGTCTTAGAAACCATCAAAACGCCCAATAAATTTGGTTCTCATTGCTTTCTAAAACAGGGGAAATTATGCAGATTGTAAAGAGAAGGAGGAATATGAGCAAACTCATTAGCTAGGAATTCATTATGTCATAATTTCCACATCAGAAAAAAATATCTATTTTACTTTGCAAAGATTTTTAGGTCTAAAATATTTCATTCATTGCATAAATTGGATAATAATATCATAATTCCAATCTCTGGATTCTTTCTCTTGATTACCTATCATCATATCGTTTGAATTTGAGATCTGTGTAATACTACGAAAAATGATATTATTTGTAATTTTAATGGCTCAAAATAAGATTTAACTTGGAATGATACCTTATAAGGTAGAAATAACTCTGTGTAAGAGAATGTTTCTATGTGTGTCTGCACATAGGATTACAAATCATCTTGTAACAAACATAATTACTCAAAGCTTAACTGTTTTTAATGTTTTTATGTAAAATTCAAATGATAAATTTATTATTGTTTAATTTTGATAACATTCAGGAAAGTCATGTAGTGATATGCTGCATATAAATAAGATTTCCAGTTTTAAATATAGGATTCTACCAAGGGTAGCAAAAGTCTTACATTACTATAAAAATACTATCTAAAAAGAGTAAAAAAGGTACAGGTATACCTTGGGACAGCAGAGGCATGGAATACAACACTACTGGAAACAGTATATGGCTACTGAACTGTGTGACTATTAGAAAAGAGTTCACAATTTCAGATTAGGAAGTGTACCATTCAAAACGTGCCCTGTTAACCTACACTTGGGTCTCAAACAACAACCTGGGGCTTGACAGGTAAATTGTCTGGAAAACTCAGGAACTTCCGAGAGAGATAGTTAATTGTGTGGGTATGGGAGATAGTGACTTTTGAGCTGTCAATGACTCTAGATGACTCCACTATCAGCTAACACGTCAAAGCCCAAGACTTACAACTTGAATGAGGTGATAGTTGGCATACAATGTTGACTGAATTAGCTTTCATTTTTTTTTTTTCAGTTTCAGTCATGGTACACTTTTTTAATTTAGAGGAAAGTATGACTTTTTTTAGCATGTCTAAAATTTTCTCTAGAGTTATTTTTTACAGCATCCTAGCCAACTTATGCTTCTGTTAAAATTTTGATACACATGCCTGGAGAGATTGGCAAATTTACCAAGTTATGAGATTAAGCAATCAGCTCTGGCATTATTTTAATTATTATTTTATTTCTAGTTTTAATTAAGGAACTTTTCTTTGTAATTTTTGTTGGCTGTTCTTCTTGCTTCGCATATCTGCACACTCCCTTGGCTGTTTGTCCACTTTGACCATCAGTAGCCTCTATCTATGTACATGACACATATTGTCTATGACCTTTTCCATTCCTGAAAATTATTTTTTTCTTCTTTCATGGTTCTCTTTCTTGTTACATGATCTAGAAACACATTCATAGCTACAAATATTAACATAAAATTATACCTAGGGATGGCACGTAAGAATAAGATGGATATTTTTATTGCTGATTGGGTAACATTACTTATAAAATACTTTTTTGGAACAACCCAATTACTTGCAAACCTAATAATATATATTTTTCTTATGTCTGAATAAAGTTCTACTTTATATATGTGCCACATTTTCATTATCTACTCATCTTTAGATAGACATCTAGGCTGATTCTATTTTCTTGCTATAGTGAGGAGAGCAGAGAAAACATAGATAGGCATGTATCTGAGGTAGGTTATAGTGGGTATTGTATGTCTGAGTCATATAGTCCTATTTTACTTTTGAATAAACTTCAAACTGATTTTCATAGCTACAATAGTTTGTACCACCAATAAGCAATAAGTATAGCTCCTCATTTCTCCTATTCCTGACAAAATTTGCTGTTGGCTTTTGGGTGATGGTGGTGATGGATGGACATTCTACCGAGGGTAAGCTAGAATCTCAAAGTAGTATAAATTTACATTACTCTGATGAATAAGAGTAGAGCTGGAACTGATCCAGAAGCTTCAACCCTGAGGACTTACTCTCACATTTTCCAAAGGTCTTATGCAGGTTGCCAAGGTAGTCCTGCCCCACTATAAAACTAATGTTCAGAACAATGGGTGCACTGAAAACATCTCCACAGTGTTGAAATAATGGCATTTTCACCTTGGGCATTATCAGCAGTTGTCTAGTAAGATTTTAGGCATTTTCAACAGGAGGGAAATCAATCATTGTTAGTACTGTAAACATAGATACTACCTGTGGCTGGAGAGCTACTATGTGTGAGATGAGAACCTATTACTGCCACTTTCCTAAACCAGAATAATTTCATAGTTGCACTGTAAATAGTTATCCTTATACACTTATATAGGTGTAGATCTCAGCTCTCATTAAAGAATCTTTGGGTTGCAGTACCATATGAGACTGTTACAGAAATCGGTATCTGAACAACTGACCCACAGGTTAGCACACTCCTGCTGATACATCTACAGCACAACTCTTCCACTTAAGGCTTAGGGAATATTTCAAAAGGGGGCCAGAAAGATTAAAGAGCCAAAGGATCAAGAAGTCAGCTGTGAGATTGTACCTTCTAGCTATGACAGAGAGCTATCCCTATGAAATCGCAACAACGTGATCAAATAAGAACCAAACAATTCCAGCAGCAGTTGGCATCCCATTATAGATGAAATAAATCACATGGGTCCTCACCTGCAGATTAAGAGCTATAATGATGTAACAATTGCTGAAGAAGGGAGAACTAGTCTATTGAAAGATGAGTCCCTGATTGTTTATCCAGTGCCATGTGATAAGCCATAAAAATATACAAGGAGACAGCACTGAAAAGACTCAGTAAGCTGTATTTTTGTTCTTATTTATTTATCTTTGTATGTTCAACTATGGTTAATGAAAGGGAGACTGTGAATTTGAGAGTGGTTAGGGTATACATGGAAAGAATTGGAGAAAAGCAAAGGAGAGAGAAATGATATAACTATATTTTAATTAAATTAAAATGTTGAACTTTAAAAGGGTATTTATTGTTTACTTTTACTTCATTGTTTTAGAACTGTTTGTTCAGTTCATTGGTCTTTGCTTAGTTTTGAAATTTTGCTTGGTGTTTATTCTTGTTTTTATGTTTGCTTGGTGTGGATATGTGTGATTGAGAATAGTATTATATACTCATGTAGAGGTTAGAAGAAAACTTTGGGGAGATGTTTCTTTCCTTATACTATGGGATTCAGGGATCAAATTAAGGTGGTTTGCATGGCAAGTGCTTTTTTTACTGATCCAACTTTCTGATATGTGTGTGTGTGTGTGTGTGTGTGTGTAAAGTTTGAAGCTCTTTATAAATTATATATATTCATAACTTGTTTGAAGAATAACTAGCAAATATTCTCTATTCCCATTCTCTAGGCTATATATTCATTTTATCGATAGTTTCTTTAGTTGCACAGATGTTCTTTAATGTAATTCCATCTGTCAATATTAATTTTATTTACTGTACTTTTGACATTCTATTCAAAGGTTCTTGACTTTACCTATATCCTTTTAACATTTATTTGAGAATTTCATAGATGATTACTTTATTTATATTATTCTCACCCCACACCTTTCTCATTCAATTCTTGTGCCCATTTTTCAAATTAATGACCTTTTTTCCTTTAGTTTTATTGCTATACATAGGTGTGTACACAATGCACATATGTATATGTAAATACAATGTGCTGATTCTGTTTAGTGTTGTTCATATATTTTTGTGATTAGGACTGGCCATTTGAAAATATATAAATTATGGTGGCATATTCCCTGGAGAACACTGATTCTTTCACTTTTATCAGCTATTAATTGCTAGTGACAGTTCTGCATGGATTTCAACATTTTCAGATCTCCTTCATTCTCAATGTCAGTTTAACTGGCATTGTCATTTTTCCATTCTTACGTACACAATGATATTCTGCATGGCTGCAGCTACATATCATACACAGAAGACACTCTTTTGCAGTAAATATCCTGGGTTTTGCTTTTTATAATATGTATTACACATCCTTCACAGTTTGTCCCAATCTTAAAGAAGCCATGCAATTTTTGCTGCTAACACTGAGTCAGGAAGACATCTCTTAAAGGAGCTGTGCCTCTGCTTGCTGCCAGCAAGCACAGTCTATTTGAAGAAATGCTGCTACCAAGAAGCTGTGCTTAATTGCTTAATTGTGTTCTTTTGTTTCTAGAATTCCTTCCCAAAATCTCTCAGTTTTTATGTGGATGCAGTTGCCCCACATTGGCATGTCATTATGTAGTCAGAGACTGCTTGTAGGTTTTTCTGACTGCACAGAAACTATATTAACTACAAGACTGTTCAGCCAATGATTCAGGCATATTTCATATTTCTAGCTAGCTCTTACATCTTGAATTGGCCCACTTTTATTAATATATGTATATTGGCATGATGCTGTGGCTTACTGGCAAGGATCCAGCATCTGTGTCCGTTGGCAGTTACATGGCATCTCTCTGACTCTACCTACTCTCTCTATAATATCTCTTCCAGCCTTGCTATATTTTGCCCTACCATAGGCCAAAGCATATTGATTCATTAGCCAATAAAAGCAACACATATACAGGACATCCCACATCATCTCAGCATGTTTGAATATAACTTATTTGACAATAGAGTCCTTACAGATGTAATTTATTAGATCCCTAATTTAATATGTATGGATTACATTATTGAAAAAAATGCCAAGTGTAGACAAAATTTTCTAGTGGCTACAGGGTAGCAGAGAACAATCACACAGCAAAAACACCTCAGCGAGTGTCAGAAATTGCCATTAAACAACAGAAATGGAAAGGAAGGCAGGGTTGTCTATGCTGAAGAGAAGCCAGGCTGTGTTTGTTTCTTCACACTTTCGTATGAGTCTCCTTTCCTGTAAAACTGTCAACAAAAAGATGTTCATGAGTTTACACCATTTGTGACATTTTCCTCTGGCAGCCCTAGCAAGCTCACTCATGAGTTTCCTAATTTTTTCCTTCATTCTTCTAATAATAGGTATAATTAAAATAAATTTGGACTCAGTTGAGTATCATCTTTTGGATTTTAAATTACTATAGAATAGAAATTGCACAGGGCCTTAAAATTGACTCTGAATATTTCATTTTATAATCAAGTTTAGTGAAGTATAGTAAAATAGTATTTAAAGTATTAAATTATAAATCTTCAGAGAATGTAAAACTGATTAAATAATAAGCAAGAATAATTATATGTTTTAAGAAAGAGTCCATTTTCCTAACATATATAAATCTGCATTTCAATCTACAGAATATCAAGCGAAAAAGGGAATTAGTTCTCTCTGCCCATCCTTATCTTAAAGTGTCAGGACTATGACTACACAGAGAAACTCATTGCTGCTGTCCAAACCAGAACTTTGTCTATTTGTACACCCTAACAAAGCCACAGAGCCCATGTCCAGCTGTGGCAGTAGAATGCAGCTGACAGCTGCAGTTCAATGCCCATTTATGATTCCTGGCTTTTCTTGTGTTTGTTCTTACAAATATGTTCCTCCATGCAGAGAACCTACAACTACCCATGTACTAAACCAAAATATTTCTTAAATATATTTTAAATATTTATCCTCATATCCACAGATAAGTATAATTTTGTTCCTCATCAAGGAAATGTCTCTTTACAACAGCCATAGACCATTAGAGAAAACAACTCACCAAAATGCAGAGTTGTGGTTCCCAGTATCAAACAACCTATTAACAACATTTTTGAATATTTTATTATTTTCACTATCAATCTCCTTGACATATTTTGTCATATAACCATTCAAGCCATGAACCTCATATTTTCTACATGAGCATACCCATACAGTGGTCTCTTTACATCTGCCAAAATTTTTAACTTTGGAAACCCAATAGCATGTTCATATTACATTCTTTATCTTCTCCCAAATTAAATTCCTTATCTCTATGAGGTTATTAGACCACCGAAAATAAAACTTTTGAAAATGAACATATATTCTGAAAGAATGCAAATTCTTTAAGTCATTTAGGCAGACAACTTTATCCATTTACCACATATACCCTGCTGTATTCCAAAGAGAACTGAAATTATTTTACAAATTCAGATAGTTATTTTTTAATTTTGTATGAAATTGCAATCCTTGGAGATACTGTTAATTTTCTGAAAAAAAATGCATGCTTTACAAAATAGATCTCAAGTAGACATCGGGTAACACATTTTATTACATGAATTGCAAGAACGGTTTTGCATATGCTTAATATGCATTTATTTAACATATTAATAATATTCAAGAAACCTCCTAGTATACCAAAAGCAAAACTCCTCAAAAAACACTTTTGTTTTTTCCCACAGAGACCAATTAGTTTTATGAAACGAAGACATTCCCAAAACATATGTGGGATCACAGAAAGATAGGTCATCAGGAAGAATTACAATCCACTCCCTTTGGAGTTAATTATGGGATGTAACTCACAATACAAGGCAATGTGTGAATGGCAAGCAGGTCTCTCGAGATTTGATTAGAAGATACCGATGTCATATTTCTCTTCTTCATATTATACCTGAAAATGCATATTTAAGGAAGAAGGCATACTTTGTCTTACATGGGACTCCATTCACTCCTCCACAGTCATATGTATAAAAATCATAAGTGAAGAAACAGAGCTGTAGAAAAGGTGAGCAATAGTGGATGTTACTCAGCTTCACTTTTATTTCTGACTTGCTTTTCTTTTTATTTTGTTGGTACCCACTGATAAATTGTTTTATTTTACTAACGCAGTTATTGATAAGTACTAGCAATAGGCTAGAATATTTTTAAAGTATTAGGATATGTTACCATGTTGAAATCTAAAGTCGTCTGATGAAGAATAACATAGCCCTTACTTTCTAAATCATTTTTATTTCCAAAAACAAAAAAAAAAAACAAAAATGAGTTGTGCTGAATTCACACACCACAGATGTGATGCTTCACCTACCAAGTTTCTTCTTTTCATAATTTTTTAAATTTTATTTTAAATTCCATCTGCAGTAATCCCCTCTCCCATGCCACCTTCCCCTAGCCCACTTCTCATCCACTTCTCCTGATGGGTAAGGACTCCCATGGGAAGTCAACAAAGTCTAGCACATTACTAAGTTGGGGCAGGACCAATTCCCTCCCTGCTGGCATTAACACTGAGCATGGCATCCTACCATAGGGAATGGCTCCAATAAGCTAGCTCATGCACCAGGGATAGATCCTGCTCCTTCTGTAAGGTGCCTCACACATAGTCCAAGTTTTATCACTGTCTTCCACATATGGAGGGCCAAGTTTGGTCTCATGGAGGCTCCCCAGCTGTTGTCTAAAGTTCAGAGTTCCAAAGAGCTTGGTTCAGCTCTTTCTGTAGATTTCTCCATCATGATCTTGGCCTCCATTGCTAATATATTCCCTCTTCCATCTCTTCAATTTAATTCTCAGAGCTTGACCTGGGTCTTGGTTGTGGATTTTTTAATTTGGTTCTGTCAGTTGCTGAATGAAGAAAGCTCTATGATGACAGTTGGGGTATTCATCAATCTGATTACAGGGGAAGGCTAGTTCAGAATCCCTCTCCACTATTGACAGGAGTTTCAGCTGGGGTCATTGTTGTAGATTCTTGAGAATTTCCCTAGTACCAGCTTTCTCCCTATCCCTGTAGTGACTCTCTCTATCAATAATCTTTCTTTCATTGCTCTCCCAGTCTATGACTCTCCCCTCTCGGCCACACCATTCCCACATGTTCTCATCTCTCATCTGCTCCCCTTTACTGACCTCCCTCACTCCCAGTTTACCCAGGAGATCTTATCTAAATTCCCCTTTTCTTGAGAGATCCACGTATCCCTCTTAGGGTCTTCCTTGTTACTTAGCTTCTCTGAAACTGTGGATTGTACTCTGGTTATCAACCTTTTTTACTGGGTGAAAAAAAAAAAAAAAAAGCAAAAATATACCAAAACAGACAACAAATGATTTTGGACACTGTCTCTACTGTGTGTTTTCTTTTGGGGTGAGAAATTTTTGATGAGTAGCGAGTACTTTTCTCTTCCTAGATTTTAAGAAACACATGTTTCTAAAATGAAAGAATCATAATTTATACTCATGCTCATAGATATGTGGTTGACTCAAAATAAAAAGTCCTAGGTTTGATGTAGGTATCCAGAGTTTGGCCTCTGGGCCCTAAGTATGAGGTGTTTTTATTTATTTTATTTTTTAAATTTATTTTAGTATCCTTGAACCAGCAACATTTTGTATCTTGTAAATGTCTCATGATAATGTTCAGGTTACCCGTAAGGTGCCCACTCATATCACAAAACACAAACCCAAGTAGTCTCTGTCCACTCCCATACCATTACTTTCTAGTATCCAGTAAGTAGATGCCCAATCAACATGAACAAAGGAAGAAGGACAGTTCATTGCCTAGGGTAGGAAACAGGTAGCCAACATTTTCTAGGAAATAATACAAATGATCATTTGGTTCTTCTTTTCATGTGCTCTGCATTAGTTTTATTTCTTCATGTTATAAATTATAGTTTTATTTTGGAGTTTCAATTTTCTTTTAATTTCAATTCAATATTATTTATTTTATCAAAAGTTTTTTGTTTCAATATTTTATTACAATAAATAATTTATGTTCATGAATAATGTGGTAATTAAGTAGGAATGTAGGCACATTTTAAGAAGTTTTTAAATTTTTTCCAATCTATTTCATAAATTAATCTGTCGTATTCTTTTTTAAACTACTTTTATAAGACAATTTACAACTTCATACTTTGAACCAAAAAAAAAAATAAATAAATAAACAAACTCGGGAAGACTCAAGCGTGCTCTTACCAGTGTTTGTTTTAGAACTCTCCTATTAGCCGGGCAGTGGTGGCACACGCCTTTAATCCCAGCACTCGGGAGGCAGAGGCAGGCGGATCTCTGGGAGTTCGAGACCAGCCTGGTCTACAGAGCTAGTTCCAGGACAGGCTCCAAAGCCACAGAGAAACCCTGTCTCAAAAAACCAAAAAAATAAAAATAAAGAAAAATTAGAACTCTTCTATTTCTAAAATCAGTCTTTCTGGACTGTTGAGACTCTTATTTATTAAATTTCATTTTTGAGCTATAACTACAACCCTTTCTTCTCTTTTCTTCCTCCAAGTTTTACTATATAGCCTCCTCCAGGTCTCTTGTTCTTCCCGAATGTTTTTTTCTCTCCCATAACTGAGTCATTTTGTATACTTTGCTCATGTATTTGTTTTTCAAATGTAATAATAGGATTTTGACTATTATTGAGTCATAATATGAGTCATTCTTGGATTGTGATGTTAGATCTTAGCTACCCACTAACTATCAATCGAGGTTGTATGCTGTATTCCAACAAATAGCAAATATGACTTTTAAAGACACCATCTGGGGTTGCAACTCATATCTTTATGAAAATAGCTATAGTACTTCAGTGATGCTCAGAAACCTTAACATAAATGACTTGTATGCATGCTTGCCAGAGCTGTCAGCAAGAATGAAATTTCCCTAGCAAGTAAAACCAAAGCTACAGAACTTTTGTGGGACACATGTTAACACTCTTTCTAAGAGAAAGACAGGTAATAAAGTTTGGATAAGGAGTTACAAAGGACATGGCCATTTCTTCCAGGTAAACTTGCTTTGTAACAAGTCATTTTACACATTGTCCGGCTTGTTCATTCCTGAGACACTAAGGAATCATTCATTCTTTCAATCTTTCCTCTGAATTTTTGATACCAGAGTAATATCTCAACTAGCACTCTGTCAGATCTAAAAATATCACAATTAAAATTAAAAATTTTTGTTATTCAACATGTATTTTTGAGGACTTTACAGTTGTTTTTTCAAAGTGTTTTTGTCCTTTTAAGGTATTTACTAATGTGTTTGAATGCTTCCCCTATGTATATATACAAAACATCCACACTTTCTTCCCAACAAACACAGAAGAAGATGGCGCAGATCAGAATTACAGATTTTTTGTGACTTTTATAACTAAAACTGAAACCTAGTACTCTAGACAAGCACCTAGTATTGAGCCATCTCTCAAGACCCATCAAAGTTCTCCCTGTAATTTGAAAAAATAACATGTCTGAAATGATTTTTCTCTGTTGAGTGATGCCTGTTTTTACTTGAGTAAGTAGTTATGCATATATTTAGATAATTACTAAACAATAATGAATAAAGTAAAAAATTAGAAGTAGATGTAGTCTTAAAGATCTAATTGCTATTTATCATTATAGCAGAGATATTCCAATGCTACTTTGAGGAGAGACTTTATTTTTTTCTGAACTGTGAGGATTTTAACATCTTCCCTTATATAATACTGATATGTTTTGTAGCATTTCAGAATCAGCACACTAATATAAAGAGACAAGGAATGTTTTCTGTTTTCAAATATAATTAAGTTATTCAGCCAAAATGTCTTAATATGTTTGTCTTCTAAACCTGAACAGAAATTATTGAGAATTATTGGAAATTGAGAAACCTCACGTTCCAGTACAAAATAAAATTTACTGTACAATATGAAAGGTTATTACAATAGCATGTCTTTAAACTATGTCTTCATTTTGTCACAATTATTCCATTTCTGTCTCTCTCTTCCTCCTCCCCATAATTTTCCACTTTACTAAATGACTGTAGTATAAGAAAAAAAAACACAAAAGAGTCATCCATATGACAATGAACCTTGTCATTTCTTTTTTCTTGAAGTTTCAAGTTTATGCAAATATGGTTATTCCATTGATCTTGTAATTCTGCCTTGAAATGTCTCCTTGGTGTGCCTTTTATTTGGTACTGTTTCTTGAGAGCATCAAGTCAGTTCTGTGACACAAATATTCCTTGACTGTTGTAACAATCACACTGCATTTAAAATTTGTTTTTTAAAGTTAATTATTGAGTTAAACATATAATTATATCTTTTCCCATGTTACCCCCTCCCAAGTAGTCTTTCAAATCCTTGGCCTATTTTTCTTTTGCATTTCTTGTTGCCTTTAGTTCTTTGTCTAGGGCTGAGGCCCCACGACACTTGAACTAGGACAGCACCAATAGACATGAAAGCATACCATACTTTTGTCTTTATGCCCAATTCCTGGTAAGGTGAAAATGCTTTGTTCTCCCTTGTTTCCTGAGTCATAAGACTTACTCTTACAGCACGTGACAACTATGAAGTACAAACCTAGTGAATGAAAATATTCTGATCTAAGACATCTGAAAGAGGTTTTTTTTTTTTTTAAATATTTTCTTGTTAGTTTTGGATTTTTTTATTTCATTTATGATTCCTATAATTATTCTTGTGCCCTAAAATTGTTATTAATCTTTAATCGGTGAAATGTGAACATAGGAAGAAATGCCACCCTTTAAATTATCTGTATAATTCTTATCAATGGTTTGTGTATATTGAGATTTTTTAAATTCCTTTTTTATTATTATATTTTTCATTATTTGAAACATTTGCAAATTCAAATATATTTTAAACACATTCTTTTCCTCCCTCAAGTTCCTTCAGATCTTCTGCCACCCCTACCCTCAACTTTAAGCTATTTCTCAAAAAGTAACAAAAACACAATAACAAGAAAAAAGCTAAACCAAGAACACAAAATAAAACTACATCCCCAAAACAGCAACAAAAAGAGTAAACTATAACAATATAAAATAGACACACAAACACACACACAGAGAGAGAGAGAGACAGAGAGAGAGAGAGAGAGAGAGAGAGAGAGAGAGAGAGAGAGAGAGAGAGAGAAAGCAAGACAAGAACTATGTAACATAATTATATGTTGGTCAAGTACTCCTGAATTTGAAACCTGCCCTAGAATGACTGATATGGTCAGAGTCACTCTATTGGACAAAACTGATTTCCGTCTAACAGCAGGTATAAGTGGCTGTTTAGTAGTTAATCTTCACCCTAGTGGCTATGTTATCGTTCATTCATTCATTCATTCATTTAAATATATATAACAAAAAATGAGATAAAACAAAAATCAAACTTGGAAGATAAACCAACAGAAAGAAAAGAGACCAGGGGAAAGTATAAGGATTAGAGATCTACTCATTTGCATGCCCAGGATCCTATAAAAGGATTAAACTGGCAGTCATAATATATTTGCAGAGTTAAGGTGATCTAAATTAAATTGCCAAATAATGAGGAGACAGAGTCCCTAATGGACATCTCTTGTCACTAAATCAAGTTCCCTGGACTGGGATCGGGTCACATATAGTTGAGTTGTTGGCTGAAGGGGCTCTATGGGAACCTC
Source organism: Microtus obscurus (assembly GCA_963919715.1). Taxonomy (NCBI): domain Eukaryota; kingdom Metazoa; phylum Chordata; class Mammalia; order Rodentia; family Cricetidae; genus Microtus; species Microtus obscurus. The sequence goes on along the minus strand of CAWTZC010001932.1, from coordinate 1,237,245 downwards.
CAAATAATTCAAGCTATTGCCAAGACTTTACATTGCTCTCTACAAACTGACAATAAGACCCTGTTTTAAAGACAATACTTACAAAGTTCCTTAAAAAGGAAAATGTCTAGAACAGCTGAATAATCCAATGCAGGCCAAATAGTCAGTACTACTAGGATTTTCCCCAAGGCCCATCCCACAGATTTTGCCAATCCTGGGCTGTCACCACCATGAAAGACTCCCACTGCTCAGGAGCAGGTCATACCAGTCAGAAGAACAGGTGAATGACTTGCCTGCCAGCTGAATTGTCCCACTCCTTAGATTCTGTTTCTAAAGTCCCATTCCAGCTTTCAATCCCTCCCAGCTCATCATCCTGCATGGAGCCAGTCCACCTTACCAACTCTAGATTTCACCTGCACAGGTGTAGGCCACAAAAATCAGAAGAACAGCAACCACCTGCTAATAATCAAAGCACTAAACATAGAGAACAAAAAAGGAATATGGAAAGCTACAAGGGGGAAAAAGTTAAATAACATGTAACGGCAGACACATTAAGACTCCAAGAGCCAGAAGGGCCAGGATAGATGTCTTGAAGACTCTAAGAGACCATAGATGCCAGCCCAGATTAATATAACCTAAAAACTGTTAATTACTATAGATGGAAAACAATGTATTTTATGACACAGCCAAATTTAAACAATACAGCCCTACAGAAAGTCCTAGAAGGAAGACCCCAATTCAAAAAAGTTAATTATATTCAAGAAAATGCAAGGAATAATTTCATATCAGCAAAATCCATAGTAGTAAGGCAAGCACACACAATATATATGCACACTATTACTACCACCACCAACAGTAACAAAATAACAGGAATTAACAATAATTCATCACTAATATATCTTAATATCAATGGACTCAATTAGCTAATAAGGAGACAGGCTAACAGAACTGATATGAAAGCAGGATCCATCCTTCAGTTACATCTAAGAAACACATCTTGATATTAAAGATAGATATTGCCTCAGAGTAAAGGTTTGGAAAAGATATTCCAAAAAAAAAAATGGTCCTAAGAGACAAGCTGATGTAGTGTAACTATCCTAACATTTAACAAAACAGTCTTCAAAGAAAGTTAATGCAAAGAGCATGTACTCATACACCCAAAGGAGGTTCATCCATACCTCAAGGACACTTGCTCAACTATGTTCATAGAAGCTTAATTCATAATAGTCAGATACTGTAAACAACCTGGATTTCCTTCAGTCAAAGAATAGATAAAGAAAATGTGACACATTTGCACAGTGAAGTATAATTTAGCTGTTAAAAAGAATGACATCAGGAAATTTACTGGCAAATAGACAGAAATAGAAAAGATCATCTTGAGTGAGTTAATTTAGACTGAGAAAGAAATCTTGGTATGTACTTACCAAGTGGTTATTTGCCGTAAATTCTGGTGGACAGGGTAAAGGGTCGAGATTTGGTGTGGGGATGGTAACAGGAGGGATCAGGTGGAGGAGGAGGATGGAAGGAGAGAGACTGGGAAAGACAATTGGAATGCAGATCATCTCTGGGATGAGTCAGAAGCTTAGCTCAATGTAAACTCAGAGAAATCTTTGAAGGTGACTCTGTCTAATCCACCTAGCAACAGATACAGAGTCATTTCCTATAACCAGGCAAGACTTCCAGTGGAGGGATTGGGAGAACAAGCGAACCTCAAAATCTTTGATCTAAAATTTGTTCTGCCTTCAAGATGTGCTGGGGTAAAGGTAGTGCAGAAATTGTGGGAGTGGCCAACCAAACACAACTGACAGAAAAAAAAAGTCAATGAAATGATTCCTAATAATATTGTGCCATATATAGATTGCTGGCTAACCCAGTGATCATCAAAGAGGCTTCTTCCATCAATTGATGGAAACAGATTCTGAGACACACAGTCCGAGCTTGAGAATCCTGTGGAAGAAGAGGCAGAAGTATTGTAGTAGCCAGAGGGGCTTAGAACACCAGAAGAAAACCCACAGAATCAACTAACCTGGGCTCAAAGAGACCTAAACAACAACCATAGAGTCTCAGTGGTTCTCAACATTCCTTATACCCTTTAATAAAGTTCCTCAAGTTGTAACAATACCTAGTCACAAATTTATTTTTCTTGCTGCCCCGTAACTATAATTTGACTACTATTTTAAATAATAATATAAGTTTTTTTTTTTTTTGAGAAAGAAGTTTATCATTTGAGTTGTGACCCACAGATTAAAAAACACAGGCTTGGGGTGAACTAGAGGATGAGAGTTGTTGTCCTCAAAAAGAAAATATTAGAAAGTAGACACTTAAGGGAAGGCGGATGAGGAAACAAAGCAATATGGGACAAAGCTGTTTGTATTGACAACATTATAAGGAAGTTTATTTGATATGTCTTGCATTTTAGAGGGTGTGTATGGACATAAAGGGATTTTGCTTTGTTTTTCTTTTACAGTTATCACATAGGACTTATAAACTTTATTAAGATATGTTACATCATAAACATTGTTATTTGATGCATGTGTTTGATCAAGTCAGGGACATTCATCTTCCATCTCACCGAATTTTTACTTATTTCTGTATGGGAACCCTTAAAATACTTTCTATCTGTTCACATGTAATATAGAAAAAAATTTATTTCATGTATGTAAGATTGTGTACTATCTCATCATCTCAATTTCTATCTTTTAAATTGTAATCAGTTTTGAATTTAAAACCCTCACTAATTAAATTATGTATTCTATATTATGGATAAAACACTCAAGAAAGACTTTTTTGTCACAGTACATGTATTGCTTAATTTCTTATACATGACGACAAGGAACCTATTTCTGACCTACAATCTACACTCAAACTTAATTTTTAATTGGAACTATTGATGAAACATTTTTCCTCATATTTAAGTATGTGAGAAAATTATGTTAGTGAATATACTTCATTTTATTTGAGATCTGGATTAATAGTATTAGAAGGTATTCATTAGTCCTCACTCTGAGCAGTCAGGAATCACTACTGCTGTTCCTAAGGGAGAATGCAGAACACACGCCCCATGTACTAGCACTGTCTTCACTGCATAGTGACTTTCATCTGGGTGGTAGTCTTCCAAGGAAATAGACTGTACTTGATGTCTTCTGTAAAGACCTCCAGAGACGTGAAGACTATAGGGATAGCCAGAAATTCATTTTTCAGTTTTCCCCCAATAATATACTACATTATTAGTAGAGCACAGAGAACCTAAAATAGAAGATGGGAATTTTACATAAATAACCCATTTATCACATTTTTTTCTAATAGTGTCTCTTATGTTTTTTGGTTAAAATACATATAGTTGTAGGAAATAAGGTTAAAGAGCAGTTTCCCTTTTTTCCCCAAACATGTGACTATGACTTTTGTTATAAACTATGAATAAAAAAAATTCCACAGGTATAAAAGAAAAATAAAACACACAACCAAATAAAATGAAATTAACTTTTCTCCAGACTAAAGCTCTACAGTATCTACTGTGGTGATAGAAAGAAAACATCAGAATGTGAATTTGTTACTTCAGGGGGTAAAGCCCAAGGCAGAAATACATAGAACCATAGATAGTTGTGAACTCTATCTAGGTAAACTTTTCACAAATGAACACTTTAAAGTATGAATACTTTATTATAAAATAATGAATCACACCCTGAGTAGAATGAAATTGATGTTAAAGGAAGTAATGCAGGAGATAATGGAGACTAATGCAAACAGCAACAGTGAGCCTTCTAAAAACCATCCCCCAAGTAATACATTATACATAACTGGATTTTTTAAATCTGCCCATAACCTCCAGTCTCATTTCTGTGGTACCAAACTTATTGACTGGGTAATAAACACTTATCAGGAATAGAAAAGAGAGAAACACCTACTCTAGTAGGACATATTAAGACACATGAAACATTTCAGGAAGCCAGATCCCATTGGATAGAATTAATCTGGTGCATCACTTACATATATAAACTGACATGTGAAGAACAATATGTTGTGACAAAAACACAAATGACAAATTATGTTTAATAATTCTCTATCTTCTTTCCTGCTGAATTCAATAAAATAAAACATTCTACCTGTATATCCTATTCACTGGAAACTGACTTTCCCTGACCTTCACTTTATTTATTTATTTTTTTTATTGGGAAAAAAAAATTTCTGCCTCCTCCCCGCCTCCCATTTCCCTCCCACTCCTCCCTCCCCTCCTCCCCTCCCCCCACACCTCCCCCTCCCTCTCCAGCCTGAAGAGCAGTCAGGGTTCCTGTGGAAAGTCCAAAGTCCTCCCCCCTCGATCCTGGTCTAGGAAGGTGAACGTCCAAACTGGATAGGCTCCCACAAAGCCAGAACATGAAGTAGGATCAAAACCCGGTGCCATGGTCCTTGGCTTCTCAGCAGCCCTCATTGTCCGCCAAATTCAGAGAGACCGGTTTTATCCCATGCTTTTTCAGTCAGAGTCCAGCTGGCTTGGTGAGCTCCCAAAGACTCAGCCCCCACTGTCTCCACGGGTGGGCGCACCCCTTGTGACCTTCACTTTAGAAACTTTATAGGGAAATGACTTCCAAATGATACTTAAAAGTATGATGTAATATGACATAAGATTTCATTAGAGTTTAAAAACATATAAATGGATTGGAAATATCAAATAAACACATTAAAATATACCTAGGATATTAAAATGTTAGAGAGATGTTTATTGATCTGCTTATTTATAAGTAAGGACGTTTCTCGTGGGGATAGTGTGATATCAGAAGTTTAAAAACAATGAACTTATGAAATAAAGGGCTGAAATGTAAGTCATCATGAAAACTTTGAAGTAAATTTCTCCCTTAAGGAAGAGAAGAAAAATGTGAAAAGTAGCAGGGGATGAGGTGGCAAATGCTTTGGCCTGTGGCAGGCAGAATAGAGCTAGGCAGGAAAACTAAACTGAATACAAGGAGAAAGAAGGCAGAGTCAGAATATGCCATGTAGCTGCTAAAGGAGAAAGACACCGGAGCCTTGCTGATGGGCCACAGCCTCGAAATGATACATGGATTAATAGAAATGGGTAAATCTCAGATATAAGAGCTAGCTAGGAATATGCCTAAGCTATTGGCCAAGCAGTGTTACAACTAAAAAAGAAAAACAAAAGACCATTGCTGTGCAATTATGAGGATCTAGTGTGGATGCCAGCATATCCATGCCAACACAATCATCTCACATATGGCTACAATTTGTTGAGGGGGACTGCTCTCTCGTTTCCTGACTACTCAGACCTGAATAATCATACAGAAACTATATAAATTACAATACTGTTTGGACGATAGCTTAGGTGTATTTCTACCTATCTCTTATATCTTAAATTAATCCATTATCTATTAACCTTGTATTGTCACGAGGCTGTGACTTACCGGAAGGATTCCAACAGTGGCATCTTTCTCTTCGGTAGCTACAAAATGTCTTCTTGACTCTGCCTACTCTCTTTATATATCTATGTTAGGATTTCCCACCTGGTTTTAATCTGCTAAGCCATTGGATAAAGCATTTTCATTCATTAACCGATAAAAGCAGCACATATACAGAAGGATATCCCACAACAATAATCCAAAGTACAATTTAGGGGGAGGAAGGACTGCTGAAGCAACCCAGGTTCCAGACTAGCCAGGAAAAGGTGAGCCCTGTTTATGGAAAGTCCATGCTTCAAAAATGTATGTTTACAGTTACAAACAGAACACATGTAGCCTCTTCTGGCTTGTGAACATAGATAACACCCCCTACATATACATGTATTAATACACTCACATAGATACATGCTGACAACAAGCACAGAAACATATACATATTTATAAGGAAATGTGATTTGCAGGTGATATAGCAGGATGCTCTTTCTTTGGTTGTTAGCATTTTTCTTAGAAAATATACACACTTTAAATAAAGGATTAGAAGTATTGTATTAGTGGCAGAGTAATGAATAATAAAGAGAAGTTACTAGAACTGAGAAATATTTATTTTGGACTTAGGAAATACTGAGCAGTAGAATGTTAAATTTCAATGTCCTCTGTGTGTGGGCATGAGGGACGCCTGAGTGATGACAATGGCCAGTCTTCAGACACTGACATGTGAAGACTTATGATCACTTGCAGTTATGTGCACTAGGTCATATGAAATCTTCTGGGATCACTGCAAGTTTTCTAAATTATATTAAAACGAATGCAACAGCTCTTCAAATTTTTGAATGCTATGAATTTGGAACATATTTTATTGAAGATGCTTAGTAGACACTGAGAAACATCAGTGAAGAAGACAAGTGTTCTTCAAGTTTATTGTGTGCCTGGAGCTCCCTCGCTCCTAAAATACAATGGAAACTAAGAAAATATCAAAGAAGTCTGGGTATGGTGAATCACTTCTGTTATGTCAGCTTGTGTCAGAATGTCAAAACACAAGAAATAAGACAAGCTGAAACCTTAATTAAGCTAGGCAAAGAAATATTACTTCAGAAAGCACCATTTTTTAGTTCAGATTTTCATTGCTGTGATAAAACATTGCTATGAAAAACAACCTGAGGGGGAAATGGATTTATTTCAACTTACCCTTTCAGGTCACAGTCTGTCTTTGAAGGAATTCAGTCCAGGAACTCAGGACAGGTCCCTGGAAGTGGAAATTGAAGCAGAAGCCATAAGTGAAGGTATAAAATAAAGTTTAGTATTAAAAAAACCCCACAGTATTGGCACAAAACCAGACATTTGAATCAATGGAACAGAATAGAAAACACAAACATGAGTGTATGTAACTGCAAACATATGATATTGACAAAGATGTCAAAAACACATTGAAACAAACCTTCAGCAAATGTTTAATCAATGGTTGAAAAACAACAATGTGTATTTGTTCCGATTTTCCCTGAAACTTCCAGAAAAAAACACAGACAACACCTTAGAAGATGTAGGTTTGGAAAAGCACTTTCTGATTACAATTCAATTTCCCCAAGAAGTAAGGCCAGCAACTGACAAGTGGCGTCTTGTAAACATGAAATGCTTCTATACAGCAAAGGAAAAGATCAACAGAGTGAGGAGAAAGCCCACACAATGGGAGCGAATCTTTGCTGGAGGATCAATATTCATAATGTATAAAGGATTTTTATCAGGGTGATGGTGGAGCACGCCTTTAATCCCAGCACTCAGGAGGCAGAGGCAGGTGGAAATCTGTGAGTTCTCAGCCAGCCTGGTCTACAGAGCAAGTTCCAGAACAACCAAGGGTACATGTGGAGAAGCCCTGTGTTGATAAACCAAAAAAAAAAAAAAAAAAAAAAACCAAATCAAAAGAAAAGAAAATTTTATTTAAAAAAAACTAATGATCTAAATTTGAACAGAGTTCTTAACAGAGGAGATTTAATTAGTTAAGAAATATTCTTAAAAGTACACCATCATCCTTAAAAATTAGGTGAGAGCATATTAAAACTACTTTCAGATTTCTATCTTACCCAAGTCAGATAGCACAGATCAACATAACTGACAGTAAATTCTAGCAAGAATGCCGGGAAAGGAACCCTCAGTCATAGTTGGCTGCATTACAAGCTGCACCAGGCACTGTGGTAATCATTGTGGAATATTAAAAAAAAAAAAAAAAAAAAAAACTGGAAGAAGATTTACCATATGACTCAGTCATATCACTCCTTAACATATACACACATGATTTCATTTCTTAATGTGCAGGTACTTGCTAAATTATGGTGTAGGAAATCCTACAGTCCGTAGTTACTCGCCTACTGGGACATAGCCTCTTATACTATTTATGCCTATGTAAAGCATGCATCCGGTCTCTCTATTCCCACTGCGGGATTTGGTTTCTGTTCTCTGTTCCAGCAGAGGATTCTGATTTGTGAGTCTACCTCTAAATAAATAACCATCTATTTCTCAATTCTAAGCGACTGTGGGATTTCTTTCAAAAATCCATCTTCATCTGGTGCCCACATGGATTAGACTCTATACCTACCGGGTGGACGGAGTAAGGGCCTAGCCGGTCCAGGGCCCAGAAATTCCCCCAACCCTGCCCACTCACTTGGCTTGCGTTTAACTAAGAGTGTTTTTTTGTTTGTTTTTGTTGTTGTTGCTGTTTTGTATTGTTTTTGTAGAACTCCTGCCGCAGTGGAGCTTACTTGTGTGATATCTGGGAAATTTTCCAAGCACACAAAAGCATGACATTATGAAAATACATATAATAAAAGTTATCAAGCAAGGATTTTAGTTACAGTTACAATATTTAGTCTATTTGTATTTGAAAAAAATCAAAGAAAATATTCTTTTCTCTATTCTATCTTTGTGAGTCTAAAGTTTCATATTCATCTTTTACAATAACTAAGGAAATCTATAATTATAACTATCTAGTCTTGAACTCTATCAAAGACCCAAGAAGGATATAATAGTACCTAAGTAAACAGGAAGTGTATTGCAAGCAACTTCCTAAACTCTAGAAATTACAGAGATATCTGTCTACCTGGAGAGTACAGAACAACACCCGAAGTTGTTCTGTAATGTTGGAGGGTCCATCTTTAGCCTATAGGCCTAGAGTGTCTGGCAGATTTCTCAGTGAAGCGGGACATCTAAAGGACTGTCCCCTTTCATATCTAATATATATGATAGTAGCTTTATAAACTTAACCTGTGACTTAGACACCTAAGGTCTGTTTTTTTTAGAAAGGGAATAAGCAACCTATATTTTCAATTAGTTTAGTGCCTCACTTGTTATTCTGCCCACTATTTCTCTTATGACTTTTATATGGAAGAAATTATTTGTTGTCCATGGATAAAATATAATCATAAAATCTAAGCAATAAAGATAATTTTTATATGTACATGATATTGTAGAAAAATTAGGTGATTTTTTCCCACTGGATTTATATTATTTAAGCTGTAAAACTCACTACCACATCATGCAATATTACTTAATCTCAAATATTAATATTGCCTGGATGTTACAATTATAGTAACATTTTTAAATACCAAAATTGTAACAATAAAAGTCATGAATAAAAGAAAAATTTGCATCAAAAGCAACAAAAATATATACACATACATATATAAGAATTTTCAAATTTTCATTTTTAAAAATATGGAAAGGCATTCATTATTCAGTATAGTTTTGTCTTCAAGGCATCATAACTTTGCTATAAGGGATTTCATAGAAAAATTATAAATATGAGTCAGTTAAATTTATGTATTTGGATGTGTGGCCCACAATTCTTACATAAAATGAAATGATTCAAATGTACTTCATGAAACTATTATATGTAAGAGAGAGTTATCATATCTGGTAAGTTCTGAACACAGTATTGCAGCAAGTGATTAGCTGTTTGGAATTTTTTTGTTTTCTTAATTATTGGTCTCATGTTATATATTCCTTTCCAAGCTTTTATATAGTCTATAAAGTAGTACAAAGCATAATCTTAGATTAAATATTCTTATAATTTTTAAATATATTAGTAATTAAGGTTTTCTTAAATATTTGCCTATTGGAAAAATACTTATATCCCTTGAAAAGATTTACTTGTGAATGAATAACACACTTCAGACATATTCACTTGTATTTTTTTAATGGTCCTATTGGAAACCACTCCACACATCATCTCCAAACTCTACAAGAGTGCTGGAAAACTCACAACTCATTTCATGCTTAAAAATTAATGAAAAATAAATTAACTTTGTATTATGAAGAAGTGAAGTGGCATACTAGGTAACAGAGCAAATTCCTGGATTACTAAGTGTACTCAGTAATTCATTACTTCCTTTGGCTGACAGATATGATCAAATGGTAGAAGATGTATAATTATTCTTCTTGGAAAGGAACTTACCCTTCCTGGAATTGGAGGAGATTTGAAATGTGGTGGTATGTTAGATTTTCTGTATTCAAAAATGTTTTCAGAATTTCCAGAAATTTCACTTGAGTGATAAGCTTAATAGCATAATTATGTAAAAATAGATTTCAAGAGACATGATAAATTTTCACTGAAACTCTAATGCATTCCTTGGATTGATTGTAATGCAATATTCCAAGTTCATTTCTTAGCCTGTGCATTATACAAAGCCCATAATCTAGGAGTTAAAACCAGCATAAGAGACAAGGAATTGAGTTTTCTGTTTGCTTTTAACAATATCATCCACTGAGTGTAAGAGCAATAACTGTATCATTGACTTTCACAGGAACTGTATATAGTCTAGTGCAGACCAAAGATCAGAGAGTATGATGTGTTTTTCAGGTATTTTCTCTTCTGAGAAGAGAATGTATAATTCTCCAATTACATGAGAAGCAAACCAACCTGATTAACTACAATTGCTCCTAATAGTGAAACAATAGGGAAGTGTTTGTTTTTAGACAGTATCCAAAATAAGTACAATTTTCATTGTTTTCCTAGGTATTATATGAATAATTTTGAGGTTACACTTGTGTCTGTTCATATTAATTAGCAAAATATATGAAATATTCATTTATGTTATGCTTTATATATCTATGGCACAGAGCAGTTTATTATTAGACAAAGAACTGTGATTGGTCTAAACTATATATTCAGCAATAATCTTTTCTTCATTTGGGAATATATAGTTCTTTGCTAATTAGGAGTACATGGTATGTTTGGGGATGTTAGAAGTGAATGAAGAATAAAAATCTTAGTAGCAAAATTATACCCAGTTGAAAATTTCTAATGTGAGGATTGACTAACTACATTTTAATTAATTATTTATTTATTATTTAATGATACTTTTGTTAAGCATGTCCACTTTAACAACATAGTTTAAGCCTGTTTAGAAAAAAAGAAACCTAATTAAGGATTTAATTGAAACAGGTACATACTACTGCTAATTTTATGAATCTATCAGTCCCTCAGACTCAAATGATGATGTAAATTTTTATAAAGTCATGTAATCCTTACCTCCTCCAGAAGGCAATATGATTTTTGTTCAAAGCAGCTAGCTTTTCTTTTACTGTCTGTGTATATTTTGAGATTTCCATCACATTCTGTTCTATTTTCATTTAGGCACTGTCATGTTGGTAGGGATCCCCAATGTTTGTGAAATCTATTTTATTCATCTGATTTTGGAAAACTTAAAATATTGATGGTTAATAATGCCTCCTACAGTTGTAGATTGGGAGACTCCCCCCACTTTTTGGTTTTGAGGACCTCTTTTAGATATCGGTGATGCCTTTTGACAATCACTTGACCCTGAGGGTTGTATGGAATCCCAGGGGTATGGCATATATTTTATCTCTGGAAGAATTTTTTTAGTTCTCTCCATGTCCTTATGTCCTCAGCTGACATGAGTTGAATCATGCATTTGGGTAGCATTTTCTATGGGCAGACTTGAGACCTCTAGGAGACAGGCCCCTGAAGCTGAAGCATCCGCAGCAGCATTCCCTTGGGAAATAAGGCCAGGGAGGTCTTGGTGTCTTCTGAGATATTGAATATATATGTTTTTTTTTTCTACTTCCCAAGAGTGATCCAGTTTGTATATTGAGTGGATCCTCCACAAGGGAAAATTTTGGTGATCTTTGTCTTGGTCCCCCCTCTCCCCGCAGGGAAAATTACAAAGGTGGCCACATTCTTCCCACTGTCCGTGCAACCAGTGAATACTTCGGGCAGGCGCCTACAAGAAAAGACTAAGGGGACACTTCAGAGTAGTTCTTGATATAGGTTCACTAACTGTGATTCCCCAACAGTGGTTTTAATGGCTGTGGTTGAGCCCTTCGCCAACAGGCATCTCTGGATTGCTTCCCTTAGTGGAAAACTTGTTTGGACAACCTGGCACTGCACACACTGTGTGGTGCATTCAACTGGGGCCCCAGGGTTTCTTGGATTTTTTTTCTCCTTTTTTTTTTCTTTTTTTTTTCTCCCACTGTGAAAAGCCACTCAACTCAGAGCAGCCTCTTGCCTCTCTGGCTTTGGAGTCACCCCAACCAGAGTTAGGCTTTAGCACCCCACCTGTAGGCAGAGGACACTCCCCTGCAAGCCCTGCAGTATTTGCCATCTATTTACACTCCACCTACAGAGGGGAGAGATGTCCCTATAGGCTGTGTGGTTCACCGTTTTTGTGGGTTTTCATGGTTTCAGCTATGGGTAGTAAGCTATCCATGTCCATCAATCCACCCTCCACCTGGGATGCATTTTAGAGGCTCTAAAACCTCAGGCCTTAATGCCGTACTTCTTCAGCTCCTACCTTCACTCCATTAATCTTCCCTGACTGCTGTCTCCAATGTTGAGATTACAAGTGTATGCCACCTGGTTCTGTAGAAATTTAAATAAAACTAATTATAAGGTGTAGTCTAAGAAAACTTTTTACCCAATAAACAGGAATACTTGTAAACCTCAGGTTAAAAACATAAAATCAGCATTTGTAAATACAAAAATGTATAATATACTTTAAAAGTATTCTAAAGAATGTTCATACTCTTTTAAAGAGATTATATGGAAAGAATGGATTCAAAGTGTTCTTAAATTTTATCACATACATACTTATCCTAACAATACAATTAAGTTAAGAAACGCCAACTATAAAAACAACATGTTCAGAAAATATAGATGCCCTAACTATCCATGAATTAAAGTAAAATATTTAGAACTAAAAAGCTACCAAAACCATATTACATATCAAAAGGTTTGATAATCATTTAAATTACTACCAAGAACATACTGCACTTCAGGATGCCTGATGGGCACCTCAAATGACATTTATGACTAATTTCTTACAACAATGTTGGGTTTTTGACAAAGTCTGAATGTATAGATCTGGCTGTACTAGAACACACTATGTAGGCATTATGGGACTTTATCAGGCTTTACTGTCTTGCCTCTGTCCGATGAGTGGTGAAGTTTCAGATCTGATCCACCATAGTGAACTTATCTCTCATTTGCAAAGAAGTTTTAAAAGGCATTAAGATATAGTAGTGGTGCCAAAAACAATGCTAGTTCAGAATTGTGCTTTTTATCTGCTTAGGTGTTTCTACAAAAAAAATTTGACACGAGTCATATAGAATTGACATATGACAGTAGTACATTCCTGTGTCTGTAATTAAAGCCTGGATGTCTAACTCAAGGAAATACAAAGCTTAAACATTAGAAACTTGTATATTTTGATGATTTTAAAGTTGAAATGTAGTGGAGCAAATCTCAATTATAAAGTCTTTCATGACATTAAAGGTCATATAATACATTTAAGTTCATGAGTTCATTGTTTTCTCCTAATCCAGGTAAATAGACTAACTCAAAAAAAAAAAAAAAGATAGTTGTGGAATCAAGGCTGTACGAGCTTCAGGCATTAAAGAGTTTCTTCTTGTCACTCTCATAATCTTTAAATTATAATAGTTTTTGTGTGTGTTTGTGTTTATAAAAAACACTTTTAACAAAATATATCTTTCAAAGCATATCTATGAGTTCATACCACTTATAACATTTCGAAAGGGCATAAAGCCATAGTCATGTAAGTTCTTAGGTCTAAACAGTTTTCCTATGAGTTTGAGAACTGAAAACTCAATATAAAATCAATTACTTGAAGTGACATTATGTGAAAATCTGACAATTTTGAAAAGTGTCTTTTTAGCTATGATTTCATCTTCTATTTATAACACTCAATTTAAAACCTCTTTGAAATAGTCTAGCTGTCTAAATTTATTTTATGTTTAGAAACATTTCAGTTTCTAGTTCAAACTGCCTTCATTGATTTGAATCTTGAAGAATATTTAATACTCCTTCTACAGTGCTACAGTAGCAAACAATGACCACTCACTTGTCATATTTCTGAAGGTTGGGAAGCACATAATCATCATCAGATAATTTTGTATAGCTGAGGCTGTACATCCTGTCTTTTTGGATGCCATCTAGACATATTCATATAATTAAAAGCATGGGATATGTCCTATAAATAAATATTCCCCTGAATGTCAAGCTTTCTGTGGTTGGTCAATAGACAGACCAAAGTTCAGTGCCTCAGGAATTAAAACTTTATACCAGAAAATAAAATTCAAATTCAGACATCAATATCAGTGAAAACTTGTTCTCTGGACTCATAATACAATTTTATATATTAGCAATTAACTTTTGAAAGTATTGTTTCCATAGTTGGTTTGGAATGAGGCCTAGTGATCACCATTAGAATTTATCTGTCTGGTGTTGTGGCCTTTTCTTTGGGGTCTTTTTCAAGTCTGCAGCTATGAGAATCAGACTAGGTCATTTAATTGCATTGCCAAGAACAAGAAAGAGAATAGATTTTTGTTTTTTCTCTGAACCTGATGTCAAATTTAGGATTTCTATACAAAGACAAAGAAAAATCAAGGCTAATGGCTAATTAGATTGAAGTTTAGGTGAGACTCTCTTTAAAAATCAATGGAAGTTGAAGTTGTTGGATTATGGGTTACTGTCTAAACCAACTGAAACCTAACTCAATATAAACTGTGAAAAAACATAAACCTTACCTAAAAGGAACAACCAAACTTACTTTTACTAGGAATTTTCTACTTAGTAAAATGCATTCTCCTTGCTGGAATGTTGCTAAGCCCCTTTAAGTAAGTTTTGCTTATACTGACTCAGTAGGGAATGAAGTGTTTACACCCTGGTCTGCCAGCTTCATGATCCCTGAACACTTTGACTTGTCAAAATGCCCATGTGCCCACACAATCTTTTAACATACTACACAATAAACATGGGCTGATTCTCATTAGTCACCTTCTTCCATGTGTTTACTTTTTACAGAACAGACATGAGGAATTACATCTCTTTGCAGTTTGCTCTACTTTTTCTCTTATCATTATTTTTTACCCTTGTTACTTTATACCATTTCAAAAAAAATTATAGATTTTTCATATTCTTCTAATATACCAATGGTCTTTCTTCTATTCAATTAAGAGTTCTTTTAAGGATAAATAGTTTTTATTGATGCATGCCATATATCCTTCATCCTAGAACACCCTATTTTTTTCTGTATTGGTCATAGAATTTTTTGTCATTTGGCTTATTCTTAATTATGAATGCCCAGTCTTAGCTTTGCTTATTTCTAGCCATTTTTTTCTAACTTAAATTATTCCCTTTCTCTTTACATTTTGCCTCTGGGTTTTTATCTTTCTCTATTCTATATGTCTTTCTTTCCTTCATACTTTGTGGCTGATTGTGTGGCTAGTGACTGGCTCTTGCATCTTCCTCTCCTCTTTTTCTCCCCCTTCATTTGTCTCCCTTAATTTATCCTCCTATTTATTCTCTCAACATGCCAGCCCCACCTGTCTTTCTCTTCCTAGCAATTGGTCATTCAGCTCTTTATTATTGCAATCAGGTGTTTTAGGCAGGCAAGGCATCACAGCTTTACAGAGCTATACAAATGCAACATAAAAGAATGCAATACACCTTTGCATCATTAAACAAATATTCCACAGCATAAATGAATCTAACAAATCATAAACTAATAATTCACAAAAAGCTTGTTGTTAGTGCTTACTAAAATTCCACAGTGTGATGTTATGGAGCAGGAACAAATTGAGCTTTTTCTCTTACTTTTGATATTATAATTATACCACTTCTCTCTTCCCTTTTGTACTTCCATAACCTTCCATATATTTTTCCTTGCTCAATTTCAAATTCATGGCATTTTTCACTGGTTACACACACATTTAAAGAGCATTTTTATTATTTGTTAAACATGATTAATAAATATAAATGTGTTTTTTAGTTTATAGGTTACTTGTGTGTATGTTTTCAGGGCTGACCATTTAGCATTGGATAACCAATTGTTGTGCTATTCCCTGAGAAAGAATATTTCTCCCACTCTCAGCATTCCTTAGCTACTTATAATTTTTTAAAACCACTTTATTAAAACAATGTAACTGTACTATGAATGTTTGTCCTTATACTCACAGATAATTGTAGTCCTTACCCCTCATCAAAGAAACTTTTTTTCAAGAGAAAAAAAAATCATTACAAAAAGCTTCAATCAATCAAAATGGAGAGTTGTGGAACCCAGTCTGAATAAATACATCTACAAACACTCACACCTTAGGCTCATGGAACACTCTGAAAGAGGACATAAAGAGATTGCTGTGACACTGTGTTTTGTAGTAACGTTAGAAGCTATATCCACAAGTCTCACCAACAGGACTGCTTAAACAAAAGTTGAACAAGTAAAATTTTCTCAATCCCGTTTTGAAACCAGAATCCACAAAATAAATGATTTCACAATGTACCAAACAATTTCCCTTTAGTGTTTGAAGGAGGAGATGTCATTGAGAAAAATATAACTAACTTAAAATAATAAGCAAATATGTCTCAAGTCAATCTCTCAGTTTTTTAATAACATTGTCATTTGTGCACATTTACAAAAAAATGGGTAAGGGATAACAAGGTGTAACGTCCTCCTAACTCACAGAAATCAGGATAGTTTGACAAGCAATGTATGAATGCCACGTAGAGGACAGATGCTCCTTAGTAATAGTTCAGCAGGCAAATAAGTCTTTATCTTAATGTCCGTTTTGCAGCAGACAACAAAATGCTATTAGGTAATTAATCCCAACTGGTAATTTAAAAGAGACATTCAAGTATGTAAGCCTTTATATAGTTGTTTTTTCTTTCCATCCAGTCTGCTGAAAGTGTCGAGTTTTAAATGAAATTAACGGATAACGATTTTGTGAGAAAAACATTAACCACCATATTCAGTTCAAGTTGTCTAATATGTAGACCTGGATTTGATCAATATAAATATCATATAAAAGTGTAAGTATATCTTCTCTTTATATTCTTGAACATGTAAAGGAGATAAATTAGAGAAAAATTGCCATTACCTAATTATTCATTGTATGTTTTTGTGTTTAATTCCAGGCATTGAAAGCTATAAGTCATTATGAGTACAAGTCAGAGGCAGACTTCAGTTTGTATCCTTGGTTTTTGTATTTCAGTAAGATTTTTGAACATAAAAAAAAATCTTAGTCTAGCAACCTTTCACTCTTGAGCAAGCACAATGAAGAAATTTATCAATTCTGCCAACTACAACTTCCCATTCCCAAAGCTGATTGATATGACTGTTGGAATAAAGAAAGACCTTGATTTCAAGAGGATGACTTAAATGTGAATATTTGATGAGTTTGCCTCTAAACTTCTTACTCAAATGACTAAATAAATGAAGCAATTCTACAAAATATAATAAAGAAGGGGTTGGATGTAGGGAAATACCATCAAGCCTGTGTGGTAATGCGTTTAACAGAAAGTTAACCTGCAAATCAGTTTAAATAGAATATTTAAAAACACTCCAAGTCAGAGCACCAGGCAGTAGATATAAGTCATAGCCAGGAAATGGTCAGGCTACAAAGGTTTAAGCATAACTCTTAAAATATGGAGAGAGAGTGCTTTACAACACCAAAGGAGTCTGCATTGTGTTCTCATCAAACCTTCTCAGAGGTACAACTGCAGAACCCTTTACTGCTGGGACAAAGTTCACACTAGATCAGCTGTGATGGGATGTAAAGGGAGCTTTGCTCCAAAGCTAAGTCCCAGCTACCACACAACTCCCCATGGCAGTGCCTGCTCCTGTCTGCACAGGCTTTTCTGCTGGATTCTCCCTCCACTGTTCTGTGGTTCACAGAAATCACAGTGCCCAATTTCCAATGGTGGGATTCACACAATGGAACCCTTTTTTTTCCTTGTGAAGAACTAAGCAGAAAAGGAAATATCAGACACAGAAGCTACTCTAAAGAAAGTACTTACATGAGGATTAACACTTACATACTAACTTTTTAAAGAAGGGGAAAGGTTTTCAATTACAATAAAGTTCAAAATGTTAATGAATTCCCAAGAAATCCTGGCAGAGCCTGATTTTTAATGAAAAAGTTGTAGTGAACTAAAAACTTACTTAAGGATTGTACTGAATAGGGAAACACAATAAACAGGAAAGCACTGTTGGCTTGAGGAGTCTCGAGAAGGAAAAGCAAAGGGCAAACAAGATCTAATGAACACCGAGTGAGGGTGAATTTACCATTGATCTTACATATGCATAGTATGCAAAAGAAAAAGAAATATATATATATATATAATATTTTTATTGAAAGAAATAAAAAAGAAATTTCCACCTCCTCCCAGCCTCCCATTTCCCTCACCTTCCTCTCACTCCTCTCCCCCTCCCCCCACTCCTCTCCCCCTCCCTCTCCAGTCCGAAGAGCAGTCAGGGTTCCCTGCCCTGTGGAAACTCCAAGGTCCCTGCCCCTCCATCCAGGTCAAGGAAGGTGAACATCCAAACTGGCTAGGTTCCCACAAAGCCAGAACATAAAGTAGGATCAAAACCCCTTGCCATTGTCTCTGGCTTCTCATCAGCCCTCATTGTCCGCCATGTTCAAAGAGTCCGGTCTTATCTCATGCCTCTTCAGTCACAGTCCAGCTGGCCTTGGTGAGCTCCTACTAGATCAGCCCCACCGTCTCAGTGGGTGGGTGCACCCCTCGTGGTCCCGACTTCCTTGCTCATGTTCTCCCTGAAAGAGTCAATCTAATATTTCCTAGAGAAATATAAAAAAATGAAAAATAAAGAAAGATCTATCTCCTCAGATCTACAGAACCTACACCGTGTGAGGCAAAGCTTTGCCTCCTCCGAGCCAAAGTGTCCTCCTCCTTTATATGAAACTATGCTGCTTAATTTGTGAGAAAATCTATATTGGATCCCCTTCTCCATGTTTCAGAAAATTTCATTAACCCTGATAGATTTTCAGACAGCAAATATAACCTTAACAAAATCCTCCCAAGCAACCCTACCCCTCATTAATAATAAATGTAAAAATGAAATGGATGGGTAGTAGGCTGCCAGATGCAATCATATTCACAGTTTTTTTTTTTTTTTTTAAATAGGGGATTTGAAATGTTCTGGATCATCTTTCCTCACTCAACCTACAGACTTAATCACCACCATTAACAAATTGCTCAATCCTTGAGCTTAGTGAAGCCTCCTAGAAACTCTTAAGCATGACATTTGGAAAGCTTCAAGGTGGTGAACATGAGAAGGTCCCTAGGAGTTACAATGGTGAGAGGAGACAGGAAACCGAACTCTCCTTTTCCACTGTTTGCTTGTGCCTCTCTCCCATTTGTCTGCTCTGGAATTTTATCTTCTTAAGCTGAATAAGTAGTATACTAAGAAATATATTTTCTTCACTTTACTGCTATATTCTAATAAGTAGAGCCTGGGGGGAATTATGGGAGTCTCTAGTTTATAGGCAGTGAGTCAGATGCATATGTACAAATTTGGGCTTACACTGCCCTTTGGTTATATATGGTGGTGGGTATGTAGGGTTGCCATCTTAAATGATGGGTCCTGTGTTAAGCACTGGCTTTATTTCAGGACTAACTTCAGTCCTGACACCTAATCAGTGCCCAGCAAGGAACTGAATTAAATTTTCCTGGCACCTCCATCATTCAGTGTCCTCTCTGCTATAGACTGAGAGAAATAGGAGCTGTGCTTTCAGCTGTTAGAACAAATACAAGGAAAGAGAATTTATTGAAATACTCATGCATTTTTTCCTCATTTTTCCTCTCCTTTTATGTATTCATCCTTGACTCCGGATGGTCAGTGTAATTATACTTAATGTAAAAATCATTTGATGAAACAGTCTGTCAAAGAAATACAGTCCTCAAGCTTTGAGTTTTGAGAAGATGGGTGATTAAGAAAAATATGTTTATGGGTACTCTTGTGCAGATGGACTGGGAGACGGAACAATTAGAGAAGGAAGTGGGGAATTATCGAGATGCAAGTAGCTGCTGAAGTTAATGTACATATCAAGTTAGAAGTCTACATTAACATAATCCTCAGGAGTAAAGGAACTAAAAAGCCCATTCATTCACTAGCTAAGTTAGAATTCAAGAGCCAGTGTTGAGATGGGATGAGTATGGAAATTTTGATCGAAATTTCAAAACCAGAAGCAAACGAACTTTTACACACAATCCATTATTCCAAAATGTAAATATAATTTAAGTATACTGAATCAAGGTTAGAGGCTTGTTGCAGCTTTCCTTCATCCCCCTCCTACCCAGCACAGGCTAGCCTGGAGCATGTAGTCTCACTGCCTCAGGTGCAGTGCTGAGGTTTCAGAATGCACTTCTGCCATATGTTTTCATCATCATTTCGAGTCTTGTTGATAACTAACATCATTTTCTCTAAATTGTCTGCTTCAAGTACAATGGTTCCCTCAAAGTTTTTCATTTTTTAATTGTTTTTAGACCCATGGTTTGATTTTGCAGCTGTGTCCTGTTCTTTTAATTGATTCTTGTTACAAAAATGAGTGAAACATTCTGAAAGATGTCGTAGTTTTAATTAGGATACTATTTTCCTAGGACCAGTCTGTGTTTCACTTTTTCATCCAGCTCAGGAATCTTCACAGCTGGCTTTCTGATCAAGCACCCACTCCTTGGCCTTGATAAAAGACTTTATACAGTCTAAAACACGTAAGGCTTTCTCCAGGGAGTTTGCCATTCTGTACTTTTCTTTAGCACTTATTTCCATTAGCCAGGCGCTGAATGTCTTTTTGCTGCTTTGGCTTGATTTATCTTCCTATGTGATTTTTTGTTTCCAGCTAATCTTTCCTTTTGTATTGTAGTATATTCTGGTCCTCCTAGATGCTTATGCCCTAACTCTCACTCAGAGAAAGAAAATAAGTACAGGGCAAAATTACCAGAGAGAATTCAAGGACTTTGTAGTGATAGGAGCAGAGGGGCTGCGTCCCCAGCACCCCGGCCACCTGCTAGCTTATGCCCCGAAATAACAACACACAAACTGTATTCTTTTAAACACTGCTTGGCCCATTTCTATCTAGCCTCTTCTAGGCTAATTCTCTCACCTGGGCTAGCCCATTTCTAATAAGGTGTGTAAGCACCCCAAGGTGCACTTACCGGGAAGATTCTAGCCTACGTCCATCCTGGGTCAGAGCTTCATCGCATGTCTTGCTCTGAGAGGAGCTGCGTGAAGTCTGAGCTCACTTCCTCTTTCTCCCAGCATTTTATTCTGTTTACTCCACCCACCTATGTTCTAACCAATCAGGACCAAGCAGTTTATTTATTGCTTAACCAATGAAATCAACAGATTGATATATGACACTCCCACATCAGGACTTAGTCTCCTAAGTATTTGAAAATACAGGTATACAAACATTTCTATAAAAGGCCAATATTTTATATTTTTTTACTTTTGAAAATTTTATATTATGCATTCCAAATTCAATTTATCTCTCCAATCTCATTCTTTTTGTCCTCTGCCTTTGCAACTTCCCCTCAAAACAAAATCAAATTGAAAAGAAAACCCAAAATCCAAACAAAATAAGGAAACAAAACAACAACAAAAAATCAAAACAAAAGAAGGAGGAGGAGGAGGAGGAGGAGGAGGAGAAAGAAAATGAAGAGGAGGAGAAGGAGAGGAAGAAGTAGAAGGCAGAGAATCTTTTCATGGAAGTTGTAGTGTGGTTCATGGACTCATACCATTTCCTCTTATTCTGTTCACAATTATTTGCAACTGTTCCTTACCAGGAACCACTGGTCTGGCTGAAGGCCTCTGGCTTCTGCTATACCATGATAATGGACTCTCACTAGGGTTCTTCTTGGATATCCTGTTGTTGTGTCATGCCATGGGTATCCTGTAGTTTTAGATCTGTAGGTTTGTTCCCTTCACATACTCCAACAGTTCTTAGATTAGGTTGATTTTTGAGTGGGCCAACTCATTGCCCTTGTTTGGGCCTTGGTGTTAGCTGGCTTGGTCAGCTTGTCAGCTGTCTCTCATCTCCACAACTCAGGGGAGCTTTCCAGCACTGTCTGAACTAGCTCACCCTTTTACAGCAAGAAGGAGAGCCAGTTCCCCTGCTCTCAGATCCTTAGATCAAGGTCCCCCACACTCACTCCACCAGAGCCAGCTCTATTGTTGTGAAAAGGGCCATCCATAACGTAAAACATTTCTGAAAGAAAAATTCGCAGCATGCTAGTCATATTCTCAGGACATTTGGTGATTTCTAGAGGCAAATTATTTTTTCTGTAGACATCGCTGTAAAAAATATCAAATGAATAGCTATTTCTGCAATTAATTTGGAAACTTGTCCTTAATACTACAATTAAATATGTGCTATTTTTTAGTTTTAACTATTGTGTATACTTTAATTTCTATATTTTATTCTATTCTATCCACTCTCTTAAAAAAAACAAACATAAAGTATTGAAGAGTCTTCCAAGATGGTTATTAAATGTTAAGAGGCACTCACCTGATTTCCCACTTGATGTAAAGTATCTAAACTTGAATTTAAATAAAGATTACTTTGTTCAATAAAAATTATGTATTTTATTGTGTGGTAAGATGTTTAAAATTTTTCAGATTGCTTTTTAATGTTATAGGAAGAATACTTTTGCTACTAAGTCAGTATATGTCTCCTACTTTTAACAATATATTGCTTTTTTAATATACTGTGACACAAAAGTTTCAGACAAATTTATTGAATATATACTTCAAAGATAAATTGCATTTCCCCAAAATGAAAAAGTATAGGACATAATATTAAGAAAACAGTAAATAATATAGGCAGTTTAATCAAAGGGATAGTAAATACCAAGTTAGTGACCATTTCTAGAGTGTAGAGCCTGAGAAACACTTGCTAGTTGAACTAACTTTGATCTAGTTAAACCTCCCACTCTCTCCCTTGTCCTCCTCTTCACTTATTCTGCTTAAAGTAGTTGTGGTAAAAATACTGAGAAATCATCTTAAAGAGAATCATTCAGCCTTGCCTGTTCCATCTTCAGCAGCATTCTTGCAGGCATGTCCACTTGTATAGTCTTACATAGGCAACCAAACTGCTGAGATGGGCAACATTGTTGTCAGGGTGAAAGGATAGTTTCCAAACACTTCCTCCTTTTGTTTCTGGCTCTTATAATCCTTCCTATTCCTAATATGCAATGCTTTCTGAACCCTGGGTATGGAGGCCATGGTATAGATGTAATATTTGGGTATGAACATGCCACAGTTATTGATTCTTTGCACTTTGTCTGGCCAGTTTATCAACAATGTGAATAACCAGAATGGAAGAACAGATGGTCTTCACACTCTTGCCTGATTAATAATTTTATGTGCTAATGACCCTGCCCTAAACATATCTCTTTGCTGTAAATATTGACCTTCCAGTTCTTGCTTGTGTTTGGACCCACCTCTCTACTGAGGTTTCTTTTCTTCTACTGCAATAGTTCTTGAATATTTATCTTTACTATTGCAACTCTAAATTTCCAGCTCCGAATCTCTTTGGAAACACATTTTTCCAATGCCAAAGAAATGTTTGCACTTACATTTCAGCTAATAGGAGATTATCTGAAGATAGTTGATAAGAATAGTGGATTTCCTATTTTGAGTATAAATAGAAATTTATACTACCCACATATATGTTTAGAGATAGACAAATAATTTATAGAGTCATAAATTTTCAGGCATTCAAAAAGTAGAAAATCCCCTCTGTAACCCTTGTGAAATGAACTTGTGATAATCTACATGGTCAACTTGATATTGAACTCTGTGCGCTTTGCCAATCATGCAAAGAAAGCTGTAGCTCACAAAGAGACAAATGTTCCTGTAAAAATCAGGTGACAACATGGGGAACAAGAATAGTTAAAATGATTGTCTAGAACCTAAAGACTGCAAAAGAACTCTCCCACGATAGGCACTGTGTTCTTATTACTGAAATGAACTGTTGGTTTGATATCTATTACGTACCACCCACTAATTTTTGATTTTCCCCCTGGATGTACATGCAAAATTTAAAAATGAATCCTCCTCTATCTCACTCTCTCTAGGTTCTTTTTTCACACACCAAACTTCTTCTTTAACTGTCCAGCCTCTCTGCCATTTTCTGTCCTGATACAGCACATCATTGTGCTGTGCCTTTTCACATTTCAGTTAGTCAGGGAGGGTTTTAAATCATAAACTCCACAAATAAACATAAAATGTTAAATGCCTTTTTCACTTAGAAGGAGCAGTGAATTTTTGGAAACATAATTTTAATAAATTTTAACATAGAATTGATTATGATAAGAAGCATACAGATTTCATAACTAATATATCTTTATGATCATTACATCCAGTACTTTACTTAATTTATTTGCTTATTTTCCAGATAAAAATATTGTATGCATTATGGACTGATAAACTAAAACCAGAACATATGGTTTTATTCTGAAAGTCCTTAGAAGCCAGTAGAGGGCATACAAGAAACATTTAGTACACAGGGAAAAGAGAACTATTCACTGAATACAAAAATGCTCTTTCCCCAGTAGAGACAGAGATCAAGTATTATAGCAGAAAAGAAAAGAGAACTCTATCTGAACTTAAAATTTCAAGAACTATTTCACTGAAAAAAAAAACGTTACTAATTTTAGGAGGAAGAAAAGACAGAAACACATGTTGCATCAAGAGACTTACTTGTCTGTGTTGCTATGTCCTGATTCTTCTTAGGGCACGGACTTATCCAATGGAAATGGTAGCACCTGGTCTACTTTTTACATCTGCCTTTGGCACAATATACAACTTCAGAAAAAAAACATAAAATGACACAGGTTCTCTTTGTAATGTGATTGTAATGTCAATAAATAGAAATGTCAGTTAAATCTCATCTCAGGGTATGGGTAAGTAGCAGCGTGTGTGCTTTGTAGCACAAGGTCACGGGGTCCATCAGTACTTGAGAAAAAACTAAGATTGGATTACATTTTATGAGGGTTATTTGTGTTGCTGTGGTGAGGCCATTACTGTGTGGCACTGTGGCATTCTTACAGAAACAGGTGCTACGTGGCTAATGTGGCCTTCTAGGAACTGGTAATCAGAAAGAAATGCTGAAAAAAGCTTGCACGGGGGAAAATAGCAAAACCCTCTGTAATCACCAGAGAAAAAGTGTCCCCTTGAGCCATGTTATATTTTTTTTAAAAGTAATGTGATGGGCTCAGGGCAGAAAAATATAGAGTTTTAGTTTTCACGTGCTTTTTCCTCCATTTAGCTGAGATAGTAAAAACAGGGAATACAGAATTCTGCTTTTTGTTGGACCCAACTTTTACAGAAACATTTTCTACTATTTCATTTCTCCTCGGTGCCTTCCACCTATGGGAAGCCCCATTTAACCCTCCAGACCCATTGCTGCAGAGACCCTAGTTTTCTCTGCCCATCTAACTTAGCTGTCAGTAGTCTGCTGATTTTGATCAATTTCTTTGACTTTATCTATTTCTAAACTGTTTACATTCTTGTAACAGACGATTTCTGACTTAATTTGATACTTCAGAATTTAGTTTCCAATTTAGTACATAGTACGTAATGAACTTCATAATAATCTTTTTTATTATACATACAGGTTCTCAACAGTAAGTTCTTTTTTTTCTTGTTACCATTTAAAAATATTAATTGATGAATCAATGAACCTACTAATTAGTGAATAAATTTGAACAATTGATGTGGGAACTCCTTCAGCCAATAGCCTTTAAGATGTCCGTCTATTTTTGGCATGGTCTTATGTTCTATAAATGTAGATGAAAATCATGTGCAGGTTCCTTGACTGCTGGGTTCAGTTCCATTTTTCTGCTCATGCAGAGGACTGGTGATCACTGATTTTTCTGTGAGTCTACCCCTAAATAAATAAACCTTTATTATACTCCATTCTTGGCTAGTGTGGGACTATTTTATTATAAAGTACAATAGATTGGCACCCATGTGGAGCACGAGTCCAAGACATTACCAGGGCCAGTCCAGAAGGTCTATATCTTACTCCAACACTCACCCACATATCTTGATCTTACCTAATAAGCATTTTTGTTGATGTTGGATTTTTTTTTTGCTTGTACTAATTGTTTTAACAGGTCTCCCAAAAGTGATAGAATTAGCCTTGTAAAGTGAGCTACTTGGATCCTTCCCTGCATTTTACATGACACATCAATAAGTAGAGCTCATACATTATATACTGATCGAAATGAATCAAAAAAGGAAGCTTATAAATCAGAAGATCTAAGTAAAGTGAAACAAAGCCCTAATAATTTTGTCCAAAAGTCAGAATTATATGCTATTTTCATGGTACTAAGGGATTTTAAAGAACCTCTCAATATAGATACTGATTGGCAACATGCCAAGGGTTGTTTTGCATATTGAAACCATTTAATTTATACCAATGTTATAGATTTGACTTCATTATTTATTCAGGTTCAAGATATAATCATTAATAGGCTTTGTCCAATATACGTAGGACACATCCAATCCCATACAGGTCTGCCAGGTTCTCTACCACAAGGTAATGCAGAAAATATTCAATTATTGATTGGAAATTGCTGAAGGCCTCAGAATTTCATAAAAAAACATCATGTTAATAACAAAGGTTTAAAAATGAGTTTCCTATTACATGGAAACAAGCTAAGGAGAGTATAGGGATGTCCTACTTGCTCTTTATATAACTAAACACCATTACCTGCAGGAAGTAACCCAAAGGGTACTCAATTCCTTCCTTCCTTCCTTTCTTTCTTTCTTTCTTTCTTTCTTTCTTTCTTTCTTTCTTTCTTTCTTTCTTTCTTCCTTCCTTCCTTCCTTCCTTCCTTCCTTTCTTCCTTTCTTTCTTTCTTTCTTTCTTTCCTTTTCTTTTCTTTTTTCTGATCTTGCTGTTCTGAAACTCACTCAGTAGAACAGGCTAGTGCCAAACTCACAGAGATCAGTCAGCCTCTGCCTCCCAAATCCTGGGATTAAAGATATTCCCTACCACGTGCTAGCCACTTTGTCTTTTAAGAATAACTACATAAAATTTTTATTGCACTCAATACTCATAGATTTTTCCAAAGTACTGAACTATAGTTAAAATCCAAACTGCTAGTAGATAAAACTTTAATAAATATACAACCACATGTAATAGATATTGCTCATGTAAGAGTATGCAGCAGGTTAACAATTCTTTTAGCTTTTAATTTGAATTTCATTATAAATATAAAAGTTTTAGACTATCTAATAAATATGATATAAAATGGAATATTCTGTGTAGACTGTTGCCCTTGAGAGAATTTGTGCTGTACCCCACAGCTTTATTTTCTTATCCATGGGTCTTTCCACTAGATTTAGCCAGCTAAACAGTATCAGGTGAATGAAGAGTAGCAAAATCCACACTTAGCTCAAGGCACGAGTAGAAGGAGCTCTACTGTTTTCCTCTCATTTCATTATTTGTCATTTTCTGTTCTCCATGTTTTGCCATTTGCTTATTTTTGTTCTGTTTTTCAGAAAATCAGAGACATTTTTATGTGCTTTAGGATATTTTGCATAAATAAATTTGTGAAGACTCAAAACTTGAAATGGTGGTTGGTAATATTCATTCATCATTAAGAAAAAAGGAAGATAGGCTTTAATACACTAGATGTGTGGTTAGGCACAAGTCATACGTGGCTCATTTATTTACTCTTTCCTCTGAGAAGACCATCATAATGACTGGCAGCATTAGTAGCTTATGCAGAGATCACAATGCAATGAAATCTAGGGATTTATTAGCACATGTTAAAATCAGTGAAGTGTTTGTTTCAGTTTGTGATTTCAGCCAATTGGAAATCAATCATGGGTTTTTTGGCAGAGAATTTCAGTTTGGTGTGCTAGTATGTATATAACAGAAATCCTGTGAGGACTGAGCAGCAAATAAAACTAATGAAAAATTTTGCTGTCTGGGTCAAGGGAAGGAAATAACAATATTTTATTTTAATAAAGTGTAATCTCTAGTATCACCTACTTATAAATTAAAAAAAATCTTAAATTGTCTGCTTTTCCTGAGTTTTACATGGGAGTTTTACAGAAAATATTGAAGAAAGTGTTTGATGTAGGCAAACATTAATTGGTAAATACATTTGAACTATTCTATGAACTGGAAGGCTTCTAGACCATACATACATGGGTATATGACAGTTGCATTCTCCATGCATGCCTCAAATAGACTCTTCCCTCAGCTTCTTAATGTGACTGCTTTAGATTGCATGAATTAACGAGACAGTGCAGTCATCATTTCCTTCTTAATGCGGTACCTTCAGCTACCTTTCAATTTAAGAATCACTGATTATTTCTTATTTCAGAGGACCCATACTCTTAGAAGCTTTATTAATTTTCATATCATCTGTTCTCCTTATCTCAAAACTGTTTTATATGATACAGCAGGAATATTATATGTGTTTTGAGTCCTAAATTATCTTGAATGTCCTGTCAACATAGAAGTTTTGGCTATAAGTGGACATGTAAGTAAATGGATTTAAAGACCATTCTGTACTTTTTATTGTGGATTTACAATACATTTTCTTGGAAATGTGGTATATTAAATTTTGATATTTGTGAAAGTCATCTGTTTTCTAACTTGTGAAGTTGAGAGAAGGGTTTTCTTATGAATATTTATTCGTTTCCTTATTCATTAAATGCTTGCTTTGCCATTTTTTTGAGAGAGATATGTGGAAGTCTACCTGAATGAATACAGTATTTACATTTTTTGTTCGAGCGTTTTTGTGCTTTATGTACATCATGACTATATTTTTAATGCAAAGAACTCATTATTTTCTAAATTTAATTAACATCAAATGTTTCTCATGTTTCTATTTAAAGCATTGCATCATAAATTCTATTTTCATTTTAGTGGTAGATTGCTTCAGCACCCCCTTAGATGCTGCTCACTACATGTCATCCCCCAGATTATCTTCCATATGACACCATTTCATACTTCCATTAATTTAATTTCTTTTCATAGTTTGTTGTTTAGCTATTATAATAGTTTTGTCTTATTATTCTCAACAACTTTATGTGTATTACCATTTTGCTAGGAAACTATTACTTATGATTTTTACCACAAATTATGGATGTTAAAATGGCAAGGAGTGTCTAGGATTCATTGACTTCTATTGCTTTTGCTGCTCATGGTTAGTTCAGAGAACTTCTATGTACTGTGACATACCTTTACTAGTGTCTAGTGTTCTTTTTCTTCTGTTTTTCATACTCCTAACAATCTCCTTATTTCCAAAGAGCTTTTTAAAATTTTGAATCTACTATTTTAACATTCTATGATTTGATAGCTTAATTATATATTCTAATATACATAAGCTGTATGATCATTTTAAAAACTGTTTGAATAAAATAGATAATTATTAACATAGTATATATTAAAATAATCATGATTACAGTGGTATTATTAAAATATTCTTAAACTTCTTATATTGATTTTCTTCATTTTTTTACATTCTTATATTACTTTTTGCATTTGTATGTAATATATAAGCAACTATATAATTAATTGATCAAAATTTACCTCTATTTTTCTATATAATATGGTTTTGATTTGGTATGGAAAACTTGACAACAAAAATAGTTTAATATAATGTAATCATTAATTTTTGATTCAATTAAAATGGATTTTAAAAAATGTGATTGTCATTTTATGTTATGTTTATGAAGTACATGTGTGATTTTTGGTATCTGTGTGCCTCCTCTGCAGGTCCAGCTGCAGGTTGGAAGGAAAAGTGATAATATTCCTTGTGAAATATATACCATAAGGTAT
The DNA here is from genome assembly GCA_963919715.1 of Microtus obscurus. Lineage (NCBI taxonomy): Eukaryota > Metazoa > Chordata > Mammalia > Rodentia > Cricetidae > Microtus > Microtus obscurus. The sequence goes on along the minus strand of CAWTZC010001932.1, from coordinate 1,207,726 downwards.
ATATGACATGTAGAACCCTGTCCACACAAGTAGATATTCAAAAATGATAGCTTACCATTATTGATGTTAATAATAGTAATTCATTAAGATCATAGTGATATAAATTGTTTTCAAAAGACTAATTGATGAATATACTTATTTTCAAACTTTAATCAGGAGACAAGAATATGCTTGAAGTGGTACATTTTGAATATTCCTTATTTAGATTTTATTATTATTATTATTATTATTATTATTATTATTATTGTAAGTGTGTGTATGAATTCTACATGCAGGTTTGCATGGAACCATGAAGATGGAGCTACAGTTGGTTGTGAGCTACTAGACATGGTTGCTGGGAACCAAGTGTCCTCTGGAATTACTAGTGCTCTTAGCTGTGAAACTATCTCTGGATACTAAGTTTTAGTTATTTCTAAAGTCATCAACTAATCTAAACTGTTTTATCATACAAAGGGTTTTGATTATTTTAGAAGTAAAGTTACATCTAGTTACCAGGCTATATGAAAGATTTATTTTGGCTTTCCAGCTGTTTCTTAACAGTTGTGTTTAAGTTAGACAAAAAAAAAAAACCATATAAAATCAGTAGAAAACTGAGTGAAAAAGAGAATAAACCAAAGTTCCCACTCTTATTATATTAAAAATAAACTTTTAATTTCAAATAGATATTGTAGGAAATAGAAGATCGCTATTTCTCCTACTTTTAGGAATATGCTAATGAGATACATAGAAAATTAGATGTGGGAGGAGAAGAGAGATTTAAAGTAGTTTAGAGCATTAAAATGTCCAAAAATTCAAATGCAAAACAAGTGCTATGTATATTTTTATGACTATGTATAGAATTATTTAATATACTCATTTTAAAGTTGTATCAGACAAATGGAGCAGCTGTTCTTTATAAGTTTGATTCTTTTTGTGTCCTGAGATAATGCATTTAATGTCTGGGTTCCATTTAACCTCTCCACAGGTCAAAAATGGTGCTATCTCATAATGGTACACGTTTAGCGAAGCATGTGGGTGTTGTCAGGGCATCGCACACTTTTAAGCTGACTTTGCATGCCTACCTAAGTCTTTACGCAATGCTAGGCACCCTTCTTGTCAATTTACCTCACGCTTCTCAGCTTCTTCCATTGTTTGCTCTTCAGTCCTCTCTTGAGCAATTTCATGGACTCCCAAATAATTCTTGATCCTTGAGTAGTTCTAAAAAAATCATCTTATTTTTCAGGTCACAGTATTTCTCTTTGTCTGTATACTATGCTTTAAGCTTATCACTTCAGAATTACTCTTTTGTTTCTTCAGAAACTCACAACATTTAAGGTTCATCCAAAATCATTGGAAAACAGCCATATTATGCTTAATATGAACATAATCCATATCTTGCTTTCGTATTTTTTATATATTTTCTAAGTTAATCAAATAAATTGTGAGTGACATCTGAGAAGCAGCATTCAAGCATTTTATGAGAGAAGAGTTCTAAGCTGGTGAGAAAAGGATGGCTATTATTTGCAGCTTCTGTCTTTCATAACGCAATTATCGAGCATCAATCACTGGACTAATAGGATGATAATTCTCAATCATTAACTTTCCATCAAAGAATATGACTTCATAGGAACTTCACAGCAATTAGAATCAAGATTACTGAAAAGTTAACAAAGGAAGGCAATGTTATTCTTTTTCAAACATTTACACATTATCATTTTATAAGTGTTTTCCTTCATGTAATATCTTGTGTATGCAGTGTCCAAGGACAACAGAAAGGGACATTGGATTCCATGAAGGAATTCTGTGAGCTGCCATTTATGGGTTGTTTATTGAACTGGGGTCCTCTGATATATCATTCAGTGCTATTAACTGTGGAACAATTTCTCCAGCCTCTAATTTATATTTTACTGCTAACATCAGAAGAATATTAGGATAATGATAGCGTTATATCTTTCCCAGGTTATTATAGAATGCCTATACTATAGTATGACTAATCATTTTGTTGACATTGTAGCAAAATATAGATGCCAATGCAAGGGTGCTTACTGAATGAAGCAGAATAGAACATAGATATTTATAGGACTTTTTGAATGAAAAGCAGACAGACATCTCAGCCAATTTAAAATCATCACGAACTGCAGAGGTGACTAACCCAGGAACTTTTATATACAAGGCTGTCCCTGATACACTCAACAGCTAAATTTCGGTATTTAAAAGCATGTAGAAAACTTTATATGCTGTGTTTATAATAATTTATCATCCTAAAAGATGATAAAGTAAGTTCTAAATTGAAATTTGTTGAAAGCGATAGAGACAGATAAGAAAGACTTTACTAACATACCTTTTACAAGAAATATTTTGGAAGATTGTTTTGAGAATAAAATTAAACAAAAATTATAGGTAAAATTATGGAATATTATAGATATAGATATCTGGCTCTATAAAGATTTAAAAAATACTGTTTCTATGTATTAAAAATAATTTCATGTAATATATTTATTTGTTTGTTAATATTAAGCCCTTTAACCAACTCCTCTGAGATTTTTTTACCATCTATCTACTCACCCAAATTCCATGTACCCTATAATTTATGTACACTCCTTTTGCCCTGCACAAAATTGAGGCTGGGAAAATTGGTATCCAAGTAAGCACCTCATTATCCCATCACTTTGCTACATCTTTCAACCTAAACACCAAGTAACATTAGAACATTTGCCTTTGGAATCACTAAACAGTTTTTAGAAAAGTGAGTAACTTGTCACTTGACTCTCTTTATCTCCTATCCTATCCACTCTACCTTGTTTCCTGTCTAGTTATTCCTCTTCTTCAATGCCTTTTTCTTCTTTTTTTTCCTCCTTCCAGGACTACTGCCCTCCTCTTCATCCTGGTCTTCTCCTCCTCCCCATTTTTTCCTTTATCTTCCAACTATCATGCTCTCACTGTAATTCAGTTTTCAATCCAGCTCTCATGTTGATAACCATGCATAGAATCTTGGTCAAGAAAAGCTCAGAGAATCCGTTCCTTTGCTCTGTATTCACTGTAGTATAGAAAATCAAGCAAGAGGTTAGGTTGGAGAATTTGTTGCCATGAATACTGAATATGCCATTGTGCCTTTCCTATTTAAAACAGGAGATACTGCTATGGCTTTCCAAAAATTTCAGAATATTTTTAATAATTCTCTGTGTTCTCCTGAAATTGAATTTCTGTCATTGTCTGAAACTATTATTCAGTTTTGTTCCATCTATGCTGCCTACATTTTCAGCCATTATTTGGTTTTGTTCAATATATGCTGCATTCTATTGTCTAATAACTTTGTACAATGAAAGCTTCAGTGTAGGCTGCTTGTTACTGCCTGATCCATTTTCCAAGTTTGTTTAAATCTATACTGTATGTCTTGGGGACTTCAGGTTTAGAGTGATATTGATTCTATTTCCCACTACAGTTATAAATTTGTACAATCGTTATTCACTTCAATGGTTTCGCTTGTTTTCTTAAGCAGAGAAAAGCTATTGTGGGACATTGGTACACTGTGTGAAAAACGTATTGCTTTGACTGGTGAAATAGAAGTGAAACGGCCAATAGCCAGGAAGAGGTTAAGTGGAATATTCAAGAACAGAGAGTACTTGGGAAGGAAACAAGCCAGAAATACAAGGATGGGTGGTAGATGACAGCATAAAGATTAGTAGAAATATGTTAATTTAAGTTATAAGAGCTAGTTAAAAACAAGTCTAAACTAAGATTAAGCTTTCATAGTTAATGTAAGTCTCTGTGCCGTTATTTGTGATCTGGTGGCCCAAAGAAAAATCTGAATACAAAAGCATGTTCTTTTTCCAACATCTTTTCTATTGCAGATGATGTATTTTAGAATAACTGCAAATCAGAAACTTTTACTATAAATTACCTATCTGAGGATATTGAAAATTTACTGTATCTAAATGCAATTTTTCCCAAGTATAAAAACCAATATACAGCTATTAATTTAGCTCTTGATGCTACCCATTAATATTAGCAGAACCCCCACAGTAACCAAAACATATAATTGGGCTTAGTCAGTGTCTCCTAAAAGTTCCAGTTGTGTCTAATGAGATACTGGTTTGGATGTGGTTTTTAGTTATTTAAAGAAAATTATAGACAATATTTTTCCAAATTTGTGAACTGCAAGCCTGTAATACAATACAATATTCATAACTTAAGATCCACTCAATAGTGAACAGTTCTTACTGGTACTAGAAACCTATCCAAATACCTAGTGCTAGTGAAGTCATGGACCTAAGAGAAGAACCTAATCCTATCACTTTACTAGACCAGCATATGACTAACTACATTATAAAACTGATTCTTATGCCTACAAACATATGTAGCTTTCACCTCCCATCAAAGAAGTTTCTCTTTGTAGCAGAAAAAAAAAGTATCATGGCAGATAACAAGTCAAAATGCAGACATCAACTGATTCAGAGATTCCTATCTTTAAGGAATAGATCTACAATACAACTCTTGTTCCTAAGGCTCAGCAAACTTCACAAGAAATTGAAATATTGTAAGAGCTCAGGGGCCTAGAAGTCTGCTGTGAGAGTGTGTGTTCTGTAATTGAGAGGTAAGATACATGCAGGATAATTAAACAATATGAATTTCTAAACAAGACCTAGAGATTTACACCACCAATAGACATGGTAATGTGGAAGGAGAGAATCTCACAGGTCCACAATCCCAGACAAACAACTACGAGGAACTAATTACTGCTGAGGGTCAGATAATTAGTGTTTCCCAGAGATAAGTCCCTCTATTTGGTTATTCAATACTGATAGTCAACCAAGAATCATATACACACAAGCAACAGATTCATTTGGTTGTATATAGGTGTGTGTGTGTGCGCACGCGCTCGTGTGTGCATGCATGCATACATAAAACAATAATAATCAAGGGCAAAGATGCTATCAACATGAGAAGAGTGAGGATAAGATATGCAAAGAATGGAAGAGATGGAATATTAGAGATATTGGAGAGAAGAATGGAAAGGGAGAATGATGTAATTATATTTTAATTAAAATAATAATTTTAAAAGTAATTACACTAAGAAAAAAGAAGCTAGTGAAAGCATGCCACTAGAAACATGTGGAATGTGATGTTAGGTGATTTTGTCATAGTGCAGTGTTGTAGACTGCTCTTACCCTAAGATATGATATAGTTACTCAATGTGACCTGATGAAACATCTAAGTGATATATAACATTCCACCATGAGAAAAAATGCATACTGTTTACATTAAACATTTATATAAGCTGGAGTAGATATTAAAGTGATAAAAATATAATATAGAAACCTATAAGCTATGGCACAGACATGTACTATTGATATCAGACAATACATACTATACTTAGTTAAATTGCTATAGTACACAACTGATAGCCCAGTGGGTTTCTTGAAATCAATATTTTTAACACATAGCAACACATTCTCTTATAGGATCTATGGTAGCACTGAAAAAATATTTTTCAGTTCCTTTATAATCTTATCGGACTAATATTCATGCTATCACTGGTTAAAATATTGTTAACACGGTATAAAACCCTATAAATTTTCAATATTCCTACCTCTACCTCCCAGGTGCTAGAGTTACAAAACTAAATAATCAGTCTCTATTTTAGTATATGATTAAAGACAGTAGTTTGTTTCCTGTATAATAATCTGCTAGTAAGTTTTCAATGCTAATCAGCAAAAGAATTTTGGTAGTTTGAAATAAAAACCCTATTGGTACTCAGAAACTCAGAAATTATGTAAATTATTTTCTAGTTATTCTTTAGATATAGAATATGAGTAGAGACTTCATGCTGTTCCTATAGGGATAGGAAAGGTGAAATGAGGGCTTGGTGAGCATATGAGTATGAGGGGATATAATATTCACTAATGGCAGATTCTTCATAGGCTTAATGTGGTCTTAATTCTGTTTGATGGGTTATTGCTAAAGGTCTGGGAGTTATTTAAGAATATCAGTTAATCTTCACTTTGGTAACTATAATTTGGGAAATTAAAATTGTATTGCACATACAGTGTGTGAGAGCTCTCAGTATCTACTTGTCTTAGAACCTAACACTGTGTTATAAGTGCATGTGACCAAGCTTTTATCGTTTTTGCAGTGTGGGATCTAAAGATTCACATTGGCATCCTTCTACTTGTATACCAAGAACTCTTACTGATGATTCTTATTTATTCATCACAACAGCCCTAAATTGTATTTTTAAAGAAACAAAATGATACTATTAATGTATACTGTTGAAATTCTCAGAAATAATACTGAAACATAATTATGTGAATATATGTGAAATATAATTCTAAGGTACTTAAAGATGCACTGTAAACATAAATACTACAAAATTCTTAATTTGCCACTGTTTCATTTCATACTTATTGAGGCAATAGTATTTAAATATTTGCATTTATGTAGAACTAGTAAAAATAAAGTAGGTTAAATATTTGTGTTGTGTTACTTGACCTTAAAATTTTATTCACAAATATAAGAGAATGTAATATGTAAAATAATTCAAATTGTGTGAAAGCTCATTATCCAAGCATGTGTAATAATTGCTGTTTGTTTTAAAAGCTTCACAGAATTTTATGTTTCTCATTACTTACAGTGAAAATGTTTCATAATTATTTCATGCAATTTTCTCTAGATTTGAGTTCAGACTATTTTTAGAGCATAAAAATAAATGGAACATGTCATTGCAAGAAAAAAAATACATTTTGAGTAAAGGCTAAAATTACCTGATTTTATCTTGGATGAAAGACTGAGGATAATGCCTCTCCTCTGACATCTGAGGAAGCAGTAAGCTATGCTCTAATTGGAGGAGAATTAGACTGGAATAAACAATAGCATCTATCACTGCCCTCTTTCCCATCTCTCCAACCTACCTGGAATAGGAAAGAGACATTTTATCTTTCTCCTAAAATCCTCTGGCTGGCATAATCATATTATAGCTTTTATCTAATTTTCCTGTTCCTTTTAAATGCCTACAAATGATGTTTTAAAGAACTAAGCTAGGAAAAAAGTGCAAGGGTGAAGTTTAAAGTTTTATATATATTCTATATATTAGCATAAAAGAAAAAGAAAAAAAAATTATCCTGGTTAAAATGGCTTACTTTTCTAGTAACCAGGTAAGAAAGCCAAGTTATTATTCACATCACCCACTTTTCCCAGCTCTTTTGCCTGCCTTCTTGTTCCTGGGTCCTAATATTTTTCTTGGGGGAGAGGGTGAAAAAGCCTGACATCAGTGAACATAGACATTGGGAGTCAGGTAGAAGGCTTACAGCAGACTCATTTATTTAACAATGAGGAAAAACTTATATGCCCTCCCAGCACCCAGGCACTCTGACTTATTGACAGTTGATATCATGTGGTCATCCCTCATGGCCTAGACACAATCAGAACCTCTGATAGTGTCTGTTGCTAGGCACTCAGGAAACACGGCTTGGTTGCTCCTTATTGACTAAGCAAGGTCATAACCTCTGGAAGCACCAGGCAGACTATAGGTTAGTTCCTTTTGGCAGGTAGGCCTTATCTTCCTACATATCCACCTTTTTTATTTATTATACAGGGTTTTCAGCAGGAGCTGAAGCTTTTGTCTTGGGCCTTCTTGACTCCACCTCAGGAGCTACCAGGGTTTGAGGCACTAAGTAATAGCCTTATGAATTACAAATAACCAGGCATGCATGATATTCTGAGGAGAACTGCACTGAGAGAAGGGTGCCTGAGAACCAGTAACACTTGAAGAGTCACTTTAGTTGCCGTTCCTTAATGTTGGATCTGCTGCAACAGACATTTAAGGGGAAAAAAGTTTAATGATACCACCCCATCAATTAATGCATATGTGAGCATCCAGGAGGGATCTCATAGCCTTTTTATGTTATGCCTGGTGCCTCCCCCAGCCTGGCAATTCTCCAGCAATGAATGGTCTTTGAGAGTTAGTAGCCAATGATGAATGAGAGCTTGTCCAGCAGGCTAATCAAAGACAGGCACAGCACAGTGTTGTCTGGGTACTGGGAGGGTATATGAGTTTATCCTCATTGTTAAATAAATGAGTCTGCTGTTAGCCTTCTACCTGACTCCCAGTGTCTGTCTTCATTGATGCCGCGCCTTTTCACCCCTTCCCCTGAGTAAGGGTTTAGGACCCAGTAATACCACCTTTTTTGATTGACACCTGTCCTCTTTTTTTTTCACCAACATTCTATCTTCTGTAATATGTCAGAGGCAGGGGTCAAGTGAAAAGGGGATTCGATCTCTGCCGTCAGATATAGTACTGCCGTGGCAAAACATTCCCCATAAAAGAAGTCCTATGTCTATGCTTCTTCAGGTTGGGTGAAGGTATTGTGTGAAAGTAAACACTTCCAAAAGCAATGCTTTATATTTTTTTCTGTTAGAAAGAAGAGGAAAGAGTGACACAGAAAGGTAGAGGACAGCTGGTGACTCTGGAAAGGAGTGACAATGATTAACACAGATGGAAAAATGATAATGTACATGCCAAATTTGCAAATGATCTGAACAGGCATTTCTTTTTGCCTTTTAATTTTGGTAGTTCTTTGAAAATCCCACAAAGGGGATTTTGATCTTACTCATACCTTCCTTCCACTCCTCTCCAGTCACACCCCTTTCCCTATCCATCCACCTTTGTGTTCTTTCTTTTTATCTAGCCCACGAAGAAGAGTTGGAGAAGTTCTACCTATACACTTAGATATTTAACATCCCCTGGAGGTCAGTTTATATACCAGAGCTTGCATGCTTCCAAATAATCTGACTCTTCCTTATCCAGCAGCTATCCAGTGCCAATAGCTCCTAGCTAGGGATGAGACTTTATGCCCACTTCCTCTCTACATGATGGAACTTTGTGTGTTCTATATTGCACAGATGGTGTGCATGTTGGCTCACCAGATGTGAATTTATATGTACTATTGCTCTTCTATGTCCATAAAACACTGTTTCTTTGTCATCCACTCTCTTCCGAAATGATCCCTAAGCCTTGAAAGGAGAAAGTATACTATAGATTTTCCGTTTGTGGTTGCTAATTCTGTACTCTTTTATTGTCTACACTTGTTTCAGTTATGAATCTTTGTGTTAATTAACATTCATTTCGAATTGAAATTTCTTTATTGATGCTTTCACCCATGGTTATAACAATAGCCATTAGGACTTAGTTTAATACCATCAGGGCTTAGTTTATTTCTATCAGAGTAATTTTAGTAGATCGTCTCTTAGGGCCTATGAGTTAAAGATAACTGTGCCAGGGATTTGTTTTAACATAGGGAGTAGTTGTTAAATTCAACTAGAAAGTGGTTGGTTATCCTCATGCCATTCATTCTTCTATTTCATTTGTAGGCGTCTCATGGCAGCTCAGTACCTCACAGAGTTCACTGTCAGGTAATATTAGTGATTATTTTTCTCCTTTTTTTGACTTTTTAGAACCTTCCAGCACTATGAAAGCAAGTCTGTAGGATGTAGCTTCCAAGTTATTATCAGCTTTATATATTCAATATATACATATATATATATTATATATGCATATGAATATATGGAAGCTTATACAGTTGTAAGTTTCCATATGAGTTTTTAAAAATGTCTTTAGTGTTAGTTATCATATTTTGTACATGTTCATGTACTCTGCCCTACTGTCTCTCATCCCGTTAAACTCCTTCAGTACCATTATCCCCTTTTAGCTTTTTGTATAACCCAGTTCTATCTTTTAATCCTTGAAATACCCCATCATGGCTCTCCATTTATTGGCTGACTCCTATGTTTATTTCAAGTGGAATCTACATATGTGAGATTTCAAGACTAATATTCACTAATGAGAGAAAACGTATAATTGTATTTCTCAGTCTGAGATCCCCAACTCAGAATATTTGCTTCCATAGTCATCCATTTACCTGTGAAGTACATTTGTCTTAAGAGCTGAATAACATTTTATTGTTTAAACATATCACACTTTCATTATCAGCTGATAGACATCTTTCCCTTTCCTAGTTAATATGAATAAACCACAAAGAACATGGATAAGCAAGCATCCCTTTAGTCGTCTGTAGAGTCCTTCAGTCAAATGATTCATGGTGGAGATTGTTCATATGATAAATCTCCTTCTAGAGTTTTGAGGAAACTCCTCATACACATTGATTTTCCATAGTGCTCGCATAAGTTTTTATTTCCATGAGCAGTGAATAAGTGTTCTTCCCCCCCCCCACAAGCATGCCAGCATATATTCTCTCTCTCTCTCTCTCTCTCTCTCTCTCTCTCTCTCTCCTTCCTCTTTCTCTTTCTTATGCCAGCTTTTCTGATTGAAGTATGATAAAATCTGAAAATAGTTTTAACTTGTATTTCCCTCATAAGTGGAAATTTTAAGCTTAAATTTTCTTTCAGTTGTTGTATTTCTTTTGATAACTTTATATTTATAAGAAGTGTGCAGAGAAATTGAGTATTGTTCACTATTGATGGGCAGGTATATAGAGAATAGCATCAGAAATCCTAAAAATACTATAAAATGAAATATCCATGTACTATGGCAATTCTACTTTTGTGTTTATATCCAAAATGATTGAAAACAAGATTTTCTAAGACATAAGTATATACTTTTGTCCCACAGAAAAATAATCAACAATGTCAAAAACACAGGAACCACCAAATTAGTGATTTCACATCTTCAGGCCACACATAGACACTTTTGATCAGCATTGATTATTCCTGAACGAAAAAAAATTTGACAGAAACCAGAGAGAACAATTTATGTGAGAACATAATTATTTTCTTTCCCTTCACTTGTCTTTTTATGCCAAAAAATGAAAGCCAAACATTAATTACTAAGCTATATAGGAGAATTTGGGGAGAATTTGAGAACTTCTACTGGATTTCCATATTCTTTTGTGGTACAGATCCGGAACCATTGTGACATTTGCTACTACTCTAGCATCTAAGATCTTCATCTTCAAGTTTTATGCAGAAATGCTTCAATATATCAGATGGACCAATAAAATCAATCTTAAAAATAGTTAAGAAAAATCATTAATCTAATTATCACTATATTTCCTCTGAAATCCAAAGTCATTTGTCACCGTTTGTTTGCCAATATTGGGTATAAATTAGTGTGCTCTTTATTTCTCTGATAAATCTTATGATTAAAAGCAACTTGGAGAGCAAAGGGTTTATTACATCTTATACGTTATGTTCCATCATGAAGAAAAGTCTGGACAGGAACCCAGAGGCAAAATCTGAAGCAGAAACCACTGAGGAATCCTGCTGACTAGCTTGCTCTCCACGACATGTTTATCCGGATTCTTATGCAACCTAGGGCCACATGCCCTGGATTGGCACCATGTATAGTTTCCCGAGCCATCCCATACCAATTATTACTTAAAAAAAAAAATGCCTCACAGGATTACCTACAAGCAAATCTGATGGACGTATTTTCACATTTGAGGTTTCCTCTTCCCAGTTGACGACGCTAGTTTATATGTATTTGACAACAATACAACTGGTACACTGTGTAAAATTGCTTATTTTATTTCTACCTTGTAATGCAATCAGGAAAAAGTATCAGAGGGACAAAGCAAGAGAATAGGGTTTTCCTGTAATTAAGGCATGAAACTGACGTGATGATTTGCCATTGTCATGCATCTGAAATATAAGGCAACTCAACAGCTATTTTTTTTTTTTTTTAATCAGATTGCCTTCCCGAAAGCTCCTACTATGCAGACACAGCCAGCTACCTATATACAGTTTGCCTGGCTTTTTGTCATTTTATTTCTCCCCCTCAGGGACACTTTCTGTTTTCTCAGCGACAGGACAATATGAGCCAAGAACACATTTGTGCATTGAGGCTGAACTCCACTTTTAATAGAAGTATTTAGGTTTTCAAGTTGTTTCTTTCTTCGATAGTTTTCCTTTCAATCCTAGGATTCTAGTCTTGCAAATACAAATAATGGCAAAAAAAATAATACAGACATACACATCTCGAATTAGTTTGAGATGTAAAGTCATCAGACTGTTTTAAATGTATTTGCTCTGTATATAACAAAAAATGCTGGGTTTCTAGTATTCCATGATGAGATCGCCAAGAGTATATCTGGATGTGAAAAGTCACAGAATTGAAACAGGAGAGCTACTCAAAAATTGTACTTATTTTCTGTTTTCAACTGTAAATAACGTGATATTCAGAGGGACAATTAGATTAATGCTTTAGGCTTTCCACAATTGAACTGATGTTGACGATTAAAAAAAAATGAGGGGAAGGCAAAGGTTTTAAAAGTCACTGAAATAAAATGCTTCAGAGTTACTTTGCATCTCTCCCCGTGTCTACCACAGCACTTAAATTTCTATTTTCTAAACTACACTAAACATCACTAGTTCTAAATTAGTGAGTCGTATGCTCCCTGTAGCATTCTGTTTTGCCTGGGTTTAATGAAACCTTCCTTTTCCTCAGAGGATTATTTTACTATATAAATGATCCATGACTTTGCATTTTTCATGTTTTAAGATTGAGTAAAATGATACATACACCCATAAATATGCAACTTTGCGTGCAGAATCTATACTTTTGTGAGAATTAGCAGCCCATTATATATTCTTATTACTGTTAACTCATATTAAAAGAAATTATTATACTTTATTTTTTTAGGGATTGTCTCCATGATATAAATAAGCCATTTGCCCATATTTAAGTATATATTTCAAGATGATTACCACATTCATGTCTTTGTGTGTTCACCTCTAACTTTTTTATCATTCCCAATAAAACAATAGCTATAAAATAATAACAGTTCTCAGTTTTCTCTTTTGCCTGTTATCTTTCAACTTTTAATTTTCTCTGAATAAAAAGGTTATAGATGTGATATGAGGAAATATTTGTGGCAGTAGCATGCAGCACTGTGTACTCAAACTTACATATTTATGAGAGCCTTTCAACCCAGCTTCATTCTACATCAGCATTTTGATAATTTGCTTATATAAATGTGTATGCTAACAACTAACTTTTCAGTGTTTAGACATATTTTGAAGCTCATATCTTTCAATCTATATATATATTATTAAAACTATTCTTGATCAAGCACAATGTCTGGTATACATTATGTGACAAATATTTCTAAAGGTGTTTTTAGGTAAGCATGTAAAGACATGAGAAATGTAGGAGTCATTCACGAGGAACAATTGTTTAATAATAATTGAATCAAATAGTTAAAATATTTTGACAGTTATAATATTTTGACATCTCAGATCACAATAATACTTGCATTAAAAATTTTGAATCATTAAAGCAACATAATAATTAAATGAATTAGTGAGTTAAAGTGTAGTGTCTCCTTGAACTGGGGAACAAAATAAATGGCACATTCTAGAGTTAACCGTTTCTGAGAATTACATATCATCATCAACTGGAATAAAAACTAAATATTAAATTTCACTGTGTACCTAAAAGAGAATACTACTTCTGATGTATAGATAAATTTTCTTTTGAAATTTATGAGGAGCTGTCAGAATAAATATCTACATTTTGATCATACCTAATGAATTCAATTTTCATGCATATACACTTCCCTTTTGTGTATATTAATTTGTTTGTAAGAGCAAAGGTTGACAGAAATTAAATTATCAAACTGTACTTTTGGCATCACAAAGCTTATTTGTTCACACGAGAAGAATTATTAACAGTAAATTCAAGAACAGAGGGGAAAAGCAAGTTATGAGCATGATAAAGTCTTGATGATAAAATGAAAAAGAAATAATTGACTTACAAAGAAGGTGTTCAGGCAAACAGATACATGCAGGGACCTTTGGATGAAAAACTGAGTGGAAATGAGGTAGAGAGTAGCCCAGGTGTTGTTTTCCTGGTTTAATGATTAGTAGAGTAGGGCAGGCTCTAGACACTCCTAGCCCTTCGGAACACGAGCTGAAGTCACTTTTTGGGAAAAAAATAAAATAAAAAGAGGGGGGAGCCTTAAATGAAAGGAGGGGATTGTATAAGTCTCTCATGTTTCATAGCAGAGTAAAAACAAACAAACAAAATGCAGTTTTCTGAGATCACGGCAGCTAAATTAGGAACTGAGTTGTCTGCCACTTCCCTGTGACCAGAGATTGCCACATTGGATGTGATTTCAAATGTCAGTTAACGACGAAGATGGCAAGTGTGGGTGGGAGAGAAAGAGGGAACATTTGACCATCTGCTCTGTGATTAAATAGGCCTAAAATCCAAGTAGATAGTATTTGCTATTTTAGCATTTGACAGTCAATAAATGTGTCCACTCTTCCGTGATGCCAAGAGTGAACATTAGCTACTCAACCAAGAAGATGATTTGCATCTATTGTGGATAACCGTGGCTTAATAGATATGAAAATTCATCCTCCTTCTTTTTCTTTCTTCTACAATAGAATGCCTATTTTAATCAAATTTTAATGTTTAATAAAATCATGACAGATACAAGAAATGGATTAAAATGAAACATGGATTCTAAATGGAAGGCAAAATTTGGATAACAAAGAATGAAGAGATTGGATGAATATTTCATTTAGCTATCTTGGGCATTATGAAAGGATACTGTCCATGGACCATAATGGACAAGCTGGGTCTTATGCTTACTTTAGGTCTAGAGTCTTATTTTTTTAAATCCCAAAGCCATGTCTTTCTAACCTAGTCTTTGGTGTTTTCTTTCTTAAAGCATGTTTTTAATATTTCTAAAGGTAGAAAATAAAGCAAAGACTACATTTCTTGGTGTTTTTAGTTAAGCATAAAAAAACATGAGAAATGTAGAGTCATTCATGAAGAAAAATATTTAATAATAACTTAACCGAATAGTTAAAATATTTTGACAGATAATTATAATATTTTTACGTTTCAGATCACAATAATTCTTGCATTAAAAATTTTGAATCATTAAAGCAACTTATTTGGGTCAAAGTACCTCAAAGTGAAACTGTGTGACTTGCTTTTGACATTAATTGCAGACATATTTCCTGCGATGGTGATCAGCATCATGTATGTGTGTAGAAACCATAAACGGTTTGTGAGATTTTTTTAAGTTTTGAGTTCTTTTTCCTCTATGAGACTCTGAAGTATATGCTTTAGAATGGGATGCTGGCTAGCAAGGTGGTGGTGGTGCCTGCCTTTAATCCCAGCATTGGGAGGCAGAGACAGGTGGATTTCTGTGAATTTCTGTGACTTTGAGACCAAACTGATCTATAGAGCAAGTTCCAGTACAGGCACCAAAGCTACAGAGAGAACTCCTGTCTTGAAAAACGTAAAAAAAAAAAAAAAAAAAAAGGCCTTTCCTCATTTCCATTTTACAGGGAGTTCTCTCCACAGTGACTTTGTTCCTGTAGTTTAAGTGGCTTAAACAAGTTTTATTTATAATTAAAACAGGTGACATTGATAAATTTACTTTCCACCAACTTGTTCCATCCCCAACAATTTCTTTGGAAATGTACATTACATTGC
The DNA here is from genome assembly GCA_963919715.1 of Microtus obscurus. Lineage (NCBI taxonomy): Eukaryota > Metazoa > Chordata > Mammalia > Rodentia > Cricetidae > Microtus > Microtus obscurus. The sequence continues at coordinate 1,192,284 of CAWTZC010001932.1, read as the reverse complement.
TTTAGTTGATTTATCCATTGCAGATCTGACCCATAGCTTTATAAAAAGTTATAAATATTTTGTTCTTTATTATGGATGTATCATGAGTATAATAGTTAACATTTATCACACATAAGCCAGTGTTATAAATAAAATATTTGAATTGCCATGCTGATTTAAAGATCAATGGAAGTCCACTTTGGTGAAAGATGAAAAGTGGCTAGATCCAGTTGTTTCTAAAAATTGAAACACAGGTAATCTGAGCAGAAAGGAAAATTTCCAGTTACAAAACATGCATCATGAAGTGGGAAATGAGCTGCTGTGTCAAGATTTTTGACATCCTGATTAAGTGGTCAAATTGCATGTTTAAAAATGCCTAAGCCTTCATTAAATGTTTTCTATAACCATTAGTTGCCTGTGCTCCCTGTATGCCTTTTATGACTACAAGATTTCCAGCTAAAAACAACAAATCAATGTCTACTTAGTTACAAGATATCATAATTGTCATCCACCATGTATTAATTCATGGGTTTCTATGGGTAGAAATAATATCGCTATTTGTGATAATATTTATTCAAAAATTCTTTGCAGCAGTTATTTTAACTGTCCTCTTCTGATGTAGAGAACCAGATAGCTATCTCGGTGTTTCCACTTCTCTCAACTTCTACAAATACATCTGTGTTATTAGAATTTAAATGAGTACTTAAGATGAATCCTCTGAGCCCCAAACCACTTTCTTTATTGCCTCAGTCTTCACTCCTCTTCATTTGTGAGGATGTAATTAAAAGTATGACACATTTCCCTCCAGCTTCAAGTATCAAAATATTGTGTCACAGATAAAATCCAGCTTTAGAGATTAAAATAAAATAATCTAGGGTTTCTATTCAACCAAAAAGAGGCTTTTCAAGCACCGATGTTAAAACATTTAGGTAAAAACTTCAATAACAAGTCATAAAGCCAAAAATAGTAACTAACACCCACCCAAGTCTACCTCCTATATATTTAAGTGAACTAAACACTGTCAGGAAAAGAGGAGCTAGCCCCTGCCCATCCATCTAAAAAAACATTGAGAACATTATGCTCAATGTCTTTAAATGTTTGATAAAGCTAAATATTTAAGTGATTAATTTATTTGTGAGCATCTCATGCTTCCTGGAAAACGAGTCAGGAAAACATAACAGCAGTAAATTCCAATTTTAAATGTGTATTTAAATCAAATCTGGAAAAACATTTACTATGTAAGAGATTGAACTAAATATAAAACTAGTTGCTACAGTTGTACATTGTTTAATTACTTAGCGGATTGTTCCATGGAGTTTCTGAGCTGAGAAAGACTTCCTTTTTAGTAATAACTTTGAATAATGTTGAAAATACCTTACAACCCTCTAAATGCTAACTCAAGGCTCTAGCAGCTATAATTTCCTAAATGCTTATCAAGTATACACTAGTTCTTATTTCTTGACAATGTTATATATATGACTTGTAGTTTGATGTTGTTTATATCTTTAAAATAAATGTGCTATTACATCTGGACCATCCATCTTTGTTTAAAATATTACGATTGAATAAATAGATTTTTAAAGTACTTATGTGTCTTTTAACAATAAACTAAAAGTAGATATGAAATGTTTATATTGACCAAGAAATGTAAAGAACACAAAAGTTCTGTAATTTCTCCTTTCTACGGGTGGAGTGAGTAGGCCTTTTTTCAAACACAAAAATGGCATATTGCAACTCCCCAGCATCTCTTCTGGGAATCCAAGTTTTCTAAAAATGAACACTGCTGATTGGAGTCTATGTAAATTTCCAACATTTGCTATTCTATTTTAATAACTGAATACATCGGAGGACTTTATCGCATCACCATTGTAGGTAAGGAATTCATTTGGCAAAGGGAGACTCTGAAGATTATCCTCTTTATGTAACAAATGCACAAAGGAAACTGCAGTGTGCAACTAGCAAGATAAAACCACTTAGTAATATGAGCTTCTGCATTACATTTGATAATGGTGTTCTAATTTCAATTCCAAATAAATCCCACATCATGATCTTACTCTTCAATCCAAAGCAGTTCTATTATAGGGAATCTGGCATATATGAAGCAGTCAGGGTTGCCAGGATACCATCATAGGTGGCTGACCAGGGCAGCTGACGGTACTTTGTTAGACTCCTGTTTGCCACAGTAGAAAGCCTGCTCTTCCAGAGGACTCACATGATGTGGGATTCTCTTCTGTATGTTGTGAATACCATGGGTTAATAAAGAAACTGTCTTGGGCATCCATTGGAATAGAGGTAGGAGAGGAAAACTAAACTGAATTCTGGAAGAAAGAATGACAGAGTAAGAGAGAAGTCAAGTAGCTTCGCTGGAGACAGATGCTGGGAACTTTACCCGGTAAGCCACAACTGCATGATGATACACAGATTACAAGCAATGGGTTAAATTAAGGGATACGTGTTAGCCAATAAGAAGCTAGAGCTAATGGGCTAAGGAGTGTTTTAAATAACAAAGTTTCTGTGTGATTATTTCCCAGCCAATCAGCTGGGAACCAACAAGCGGCCTCCTTATAACACTCACAAAATTCATCAACAGAATGACAGCATCTCTTCCCACCCAGCACTGTCCTGTGATTATTAATTGTTTCCTACTAAGAGTCAGACATTGCTGCTGCATCATCCACTGCTGACAGTCTACCTGATTTAATTAATAACTTTCCCCTTTTTGTTTCAGGAAATAATTCAACCTCTATCTAATAGCTACTTTGCTTTACTTTAAATACATAGCTGCATGAGGCAACTGATCCTGAAGTAGAAATTTGTGTACAGGTGTGTCTTACTTTTCTGTTGCTGTTGTAGAACGCTAGGACCAAAGTTATCTAAAGGCGAAATGAGTGTTTTGGGGCTTGTGATTCCAGAGGAGGAATCCATGGCATTGTAAAGTCATGGCAGCAGAAAGCAGTCATACTGACAGGATAAGGAAGCACATCCTCAACAACAAGCAAGAAAGGTTAAGGCACATAACTCAAATTCCCACTCACAGTGATTTCCTTACTCCAGCAGCTTCACAACCTCCCCAAACGTTGTTATCAATTAGTGACCAAAAGTTCAAATAGTTAAACCTATGGGTTATCTTTATAATATAAACAACCACAAACTATAATATATAATATATTATTAATATATATTAACATAAAATATTTATATATGTTAATATTTTTGTGGTATAATATATATGTATAATACTCAATATGTATTTGGAAAATGGTTGTTATTGCCTACTTTAAGCATGCATGAAAATGTACAGTATGAAACAAGATCAATTTCTAATCTCCTCAAGTATAAACTCTGATAGTGGTAGTCTACACTAAGTATACAGTAGAAATTTAACACAACATTATGAACATAAACATACTTGCATACTTTTGATATTTTCAAAATGATAAATATAAGATCAATGGAGGGTCTCCTTTTAGAAAAGGAATAACGAAATCAAAAGCCATTTCTCACATCACTTTAGCCATTTATCCTCACTGATTACTATTTGCTCTGACTTCTTCCTTGCGTTGCCATGATTTAATGGCAATGCAATTTAATGTAACCAAGTATTGGGAGCCAAATAAACCCTTTCTCACTTAAGTAGAAACTGAAGCTATGACCCATGGATAATCTTTCATTTAATGATACAGTGGTCATTTGGCCTTGTGATAGAGGCTAATAAATATGTATGGTGTGAACCCTCATTTACTTATGTGTGGGAAAACACTTTCATAAAATGATATACTCTACTTTTATTGTTGTTAAATCAGTCACCAGTCTGTCTGAAACAGAAACAGAGAAAGATGAACATAGTATAAATAGAGGGAATTTCTATTAGAAAAAGAAGAAATTTGAGGTAAGTAAAATTTCAGAACACAGATTTCAGTACCAACTAAATTTATATCTTGGAAAAGTATAACAGTCCATATTGTATGGAAGTATTTCAGCTAATTCTCCAGACACTGCAAATCTGTGCAGCAGGTGGAATAGAAAGCTGAAAGAACCTTAGATGTTGGCTGATGTCTCCCTTTAGAATGTTCAAGCTAACCTTATTTTCTTTTGCTACACTTCTCACCATTTCCAACAATTAACAACACTATTTGGATTTTTTACTAAATATATTCAAATCCATCCTTTTTCTTTTGATACCAGTATATGATTAATATACCATTATATTTTCTATAAATATTACTTATGCCACTCCATAATAAATTGCATTTTAATACCTTTTATTATATGCTAAAGGTAATTACTATGGCACAAATAACTCTAAGAACAAAACATTGGTTCATATTTCCATAAATTTTATTTCAGCTTTGTAAGGAGTAATAGTGGGATAAATCACATCATAATAAGAAGCAAGAAAACACATGATATGTCTATATTCTCTCTTCTTTTATTCTATCTAGATCCTCATTGTATTGATTTATGCAGCCTATACTGAGGGCAAGTTTTCCCATTTTACTTAATTCTCTCTGTAAACTTCCTTACAGACATAACTTGTAGTGTGTTTTAGTAATGTATGTTTATTTCGATCCAAAAGCAATTAGAAATGAATCATGATAGAAATGAAAAATATTATTGGTCAAATAAAAATTTCACTATAAAATTTAATCAGTAGAATGGTTCATTACAATTAGTAAGATTGGGGTGCTTAAATGCAAAACAGAGAAATTATATCAATAAGTCCCAGTCAATGGTCTATTTAAAAAGAAAATGAATGAAATATGAAAGTTTTGGGGCCATTCATTAATATAATAAAAAGACAAAGTAACCTAGAAAATAGAAAAACCTTTTATGCTCATTGACTGGTATGATTAATATTTTTAAATGGTCATTATATCAAAAGTAATCTATAAATTCAATGTAATTTCAATTAAAATGCATTTCATTTTTTTCCGTAGAAAAAAATGTCTTTATATTCACATGGCAGTAAAGACCTTGGCATAGCAAACTAATTCTGAACAAGAGAAACACTGCTGTAGATAAACAGAAGTTTTTCTTCTCCCCAGTCTTGCAGTCATTTTGTCCCAAAGAAACACACAGAGGCTTATATTAATTATAAGCTGTTTGGCTTATTGCTCAGGTTTATTGCTAGGTAGCTCTTACAACATAAATTAAATCATAATTATTGTCTATGTTTGCCATGTGGCTTGGTACCTTTTCTCAATAAGGCATTCTCATATTATACTTCTTCTCTGTCTGGCTTATGACTATGTCTCTGCATCTCCTCTTCCCAGAATTCTCTTAGTTTGTTCATCCCACCTAGACTTCCTGTCTGGCTACTGGTCAATCATTGTTTTATTAAGCCGATATGAATGACAAATCTTTATGGTGTATAAAAGCATTATTCCACAGCAACTGTATGTATCACTATAACTTATTTCAATAAAACTACATTTGCAGATTCATAGCAATAAAATAGCATGATACTGTTACAAAATCAGACACATAGTTCAATAAAATAAAAAAGAACATATATACAACTATATGCAAATTCAGCCACCTTATTTTTAATTGAACAAAACACAGTATTTTTAGGGAATGATTTTGAGCAAACAGGATCTCTATATGTATACTTAACTTCTTTTAGTATACAAAACCAATTAAAAATGAGTGAAAAAGATACATGTTAAACCTGAAACTAAGAAATTAATAGAGGAAAATGTAGGAAGTATCCTTAAAGATTCAAGTATAGGTAAAGGTTATCTGAATAAAAATTCAGTCATTCAGTAAGTAAAATTGGTGTCTCATGGCTTTAATCCCAGCACTTGAGAGGCACAAGAAGGCAATTCAATGTGAGTTTGAGGTCAGTGTGGTATACAGAGTGAATCCCAAAAGAATCAAGGTTTTACATAGAAAAATCCTGTCTTGAAAAACAAAGCAAACAAACAAACACAAAAACAACAAACAAGGATATCAAACCTATTCTGTATTGTTCTCTCTCTCTCTCTCTCTCTCTCTCTCTCTCTCTCTCTCTATATATATATATATATATATATATATATATATATATATATATATATAGTATATATCTCCAGAGAGACTCAAGAAAGAGAGTCACTTCATTTCAGTGACTGGTGACTTAAAAATTAAAATATTTTATCCTATTTTATGATGATTAATTTTTTAAAAAAATGACAGTTTGAATTTGATTTTTTGATTGCTTGTTTGTTTTCTATATTTGAATTACCTATGTTTTGAATAACTCACTAAAATGTTTTTTTATATGTGCTATCGTACACATTTAAAGGATGACTTGTGGGAGTGGTTCCCTCCTTCCACAATAAAATGTGGAACAAACTCAAACTGTCAAGCTTGGCAGCAAGTGCCTGTACCAATACTTTTGCCAGTTCTGATTGAATTTCCTAAAGAAACAGTTATCTGCTGAATTTGATTTATATTAAATACAGATTTTAGAATTGAAGCTTCTCACATATGCCTTTAATGTTTTCAATGACATCCTAAGTTAGTGGTTAGTGGCTATTATCACCTAAATTTTGAAAATGCAACTTTTTACCTACAAAGGTGAGGATCCTCTTTGCTGTGAATTGATTGATCTGAATGTATTTTGAACACACATTACTAAAAATACTGCCTTTCCTCTTATGCCAAATTAAAGTATAAGGACCTTTGATAATGTTAAATACTCAATTGATTAATATACTATCCTAGATAATAATTAATACATAAAGTTCAGGATGGGATAAAACTCTCATTTCAATGTGTACTAACTATAGTCAATTAAAAGCTGTAACTTTATGTAGAGTAAGATGTTCTAAGGCTCAAAAAAGAAAACCAGAGAACTTGCACTCTGAATTACCATAAGATACTATTCCTAGAATATCTTAATGTATCATTTGATTCCTTCAATTGGCTTAAGTTTAACTGACATTGATTTTTATGATTCATCTTCATGTCTAAGATTTTAGGTGTAATAGCAATTATTTATAGAATCAAAGATTCTGCTTGTGAAGTGCTAAGCGAGAAATGTCTCACTATGTATAAAAGCTATAGGTAATAGAGTATGTGTACAAATCAAAGTGATTATTTTTACATGGCAGCAGTGTGTGTGTGTGTGTTTCGGTGCATTAGTAGTCAGAGAGGATGAAAGACACCAAGAGAACAAGTCCTTAAAGCAAAATTCATATGACCTCGAAGAGTCTGAAGCAGCAAGCACAGGGCCTGTATCAGTCTTTCTGCATATATTTTCCAGCTTTCATTTTAATATTTTTATGGAACTCTTGAGTGTTTGAAAGAATAATTCTTGAACTTCCTTCTGATGATTTGCATTTTCTAATTCAATGTGATGAATTTTGTTTTTTCTTGTTATATTTTATTTTGTTATTTTTCATTGTTATCTCTTAGAAACATGTTCTTTTCTAAATATAGACAGAAAGAGTTGATTTGGATGATAGGGGAGGTGGGAAGGAACTGGAAGGAGTAGAGGGAGGTGAGCTGTCATAAAGATATATTGTATGATGTGGGAAGTCCTTCTATCTCTGTGTTGCTTTTATTGGTAAATGAATAAAGAAACCGCTTTGGTCTGTGATAGTGTAGAATAGAGCTAGGTAGAGAAAACTAAACTAAATGGCAGGAGAAAGAAGGTGGTGTTAGGGGATGCCATACAGCCATCAGAGGGGAGACATGCAAGTGACTAGCTGGAATATTGCCCTATTAGATCTAACTTGTTGACTAGCTCTTACATCTTAATTTAACCCATTTATATTAGTTTATATTTTACTATGCAGCTCATGGCCTACCCACAAGGTTCTGTCCAACATGTGTCTCTGGTAGAACTACATGGCTACTCATTGACTCTGTCTTCTTTCACCCAGCATTCAGTTCAGTCTTTTCTTCCTAGCTCTATTCTGCTCTATACAGAAGAAAACAGCTTCTTTATTCATTAACCAATAAAGGCAATACATATACTGAAGGACTTCCCATAAAATTAGTTTTGATTTTTATACTATCTCATTAAAATTGTTTAATAATAGGACCAAGAATAGGGTACTTTTAGAAATACTATAGTCTTTACAGAATAATATTGAGAGCTTGATATAAAGAATAATATTATGGAGAGTGATAACATCAACAGAATTATCTGAAAGAATTTGTGCTGTTGAATTTAACAATCAGAATCTGTTGAAAGTTATGATTTATCTGAAAGAATTTGTGCTGTTGAATTTAACAATCAGAATCTGTTGAAAGTTATGACAGATTAATAGATGGGTTATTTCTTCAGGAAGGTAATATGCTCACCATCAAAATTATGTCCAAGGATGAGACATTATCTTTACTAGACAAGTTTCATACCTTTTAATCCTCGGTGAGGGCATTGGAACAGAACACAGAACAGGAGATTCAGACTTTACAAAAGGCAGTAGTAAAAAGAATTGAAAAGATTGAGGAATTTATTGAAATTGGTTAGCAGGGAGAGAAGATCCAAAGACAGGATTTAGCTTCATTAGTATGTGTGAGACCCCAGGATTACTTACACAGAATTTTAACTGCATATCCAGTAATTTTCCCAGGAAGACCATCTGGCATAAAGTACCCCAAGGTAGTCAAAGAATATACTTGGGAACCAATACATATGAGTGATCTAAAAGAAATGAACGATCAGCGTTCTAATCGACTACATTCACCTTTTGTCAGGGAAATGGTGAAAATGTGGGCTTCAAGCACTAAGGCTAGCCCACATAATTGGCTTCAATTAATATCAGCAGTCCTGTAAGATAGACATCAGCTGATTCGAAAGTGTTATTTGAGAGAAGAGGCAAAAATTTTAGAACAGTGGAAAACAAAAGGATGTGAGACTTCCCCAGATGAAATTCTTGACAAGGGCATAGAATTTTCATGTATTAGTAAGGTTAGATGCTGAAATAAATTTGTTTACTATTGTACATGTTAGTTGATATGCAGGTAGTTTTACTTTCCAGTGTATGAGTCTTAGGCAATAGTTGCATTTCAGTTTCAGATGCTGTAGGATAGTGATTTTGAGCTTTAATTATTGTTTTAATGTTAGAGAATGATCAAAGGTACTGTAGATAGTTATAGTTTCTCAGTTTGCTAATTGATTATCACTTTATCTGTTCCTAATGAGTGATAGCATGTGTTGTTATTCATCCTAAAGAATGTGTATTTTATATATCTTAGTGTAAGCTTTAATAAACAAGCCTATTCAGTGATTGGAATCAAGTAAAACCAAAGATGAATTTGACATTATGGCCCTTTGTCACACTTTCCCAATAAAAAGCAAATTTCCTAATTTATTCATGTTAAAACAATGATTCTTCTTGCCTTGTTTCTATAATTGGGGTCCACAACCCCTGGGTAGTTCAATGTAGAGGGAAAATTGAATTTTTACATAGAATGTGTTGGTGTAAGTGCAAACTCCAAAGCTTGGTTCTCAGAGTAGACACTCTTATAATTGTGGAGCACAGCACATCAGACTTATCAAAGCAACACTTGCCATGTGATTGAATGTGTTAATTTGAATTAAGTTATTTTTGTTTTTCTTTTAAATTTGACGTATCTTTATTGTTGCATAAAAGCTATTTGCAGCTCAGATGCTAATTTAACATTCATTTAACCCATTGAATTAAAAATCTTGTTTAGTGATACAATAACATTTAGTACATCTCAGAGCATGTAGTTGTGTGTCACTCACTAATTCCACAAAATCAGTGTTAGCAGACATTTGGCATCACTTTTAATAAGTGCTTAATAAGATGTGTATTATTTATAAATGAATAAATAACATTCTTTTAGTAAATTTTTACTAAAAATCTCTTAACAGTTAGTAGATATTACAAAATTTTAAAATAAAATTTAAAGATAAAATAATGTACTTCTTTATTTCATAAAACAACGCTACATTTAGGTTATTAACTTTAATAGGGTACTGTTTTTACTAATTCTTTAAGAATCTCATATAACATATCCTGATCAAACTCATCCCCTACTCTTCCCAGATCCATCCCATCACCCATCCTACAATCTGCTAATCAGAATCTACATTTCTCTGTCTTTGTCTATGCCTCTTTCTCTGTCTGTCTGTTTCTATCTCTGTCTCTCTCTCTTTTACTCTCTCTCTTTAAAGAGACTACTATGAAGCAGAAGCCCTGATCCTCTGACTCTTCCAATCTCTGTCTTTTGAATTTGAAATTGAAGAATTTCCTGAGTCTTAGTTGTATAGTTTTTCTTCTGTTGCAAATGCATAAATTAGGATTGAGAGCCCACTTTTGGCTTTTTCTAATGATCTCTAACTCACACAAATAAACAAAAAATAAACAAACAAAAAGAGTCTTTGATTAGAAATGAAAGCTAAAATTACCTGTGGATATAATGATAAGTATTTGAAATGAAGCTAGAAAAAATTATTCTGGTTTAGCAAGATAGTCAGTTGTCCTGTAGGTTTCACAGCTCCACAAAGAATGAACAGCTGAGAAGGTTTAAAGTGCCAGGCAGGACTCCCTCGTATTCAATGAAACTTATGTCTGATTATCTGGCTGATGGTCAGCTTCAAGATAAATAGGGTATTATTTTACCTATCAGAATCACTTACCATACTGGTTGTAGCTATGGTTCATGGTTGATATGGCTGTATAGGACTATTGTGTTTTTTTTTTTTATTTTTTTTCACTTGGAAGCTTGTGTAGGATCTTTGGATATTATGAGAGTCAGACCTCAGTGAGGAGACTTTTATGTCAAATTCAATTTAGTTACTTCAGGTGCTAAGCATAAAGTACATGCTGTATTCTGTAATAGTGTTTTTTAGGCATTATTTTTCCAGAAGGTACAAAGGAAACAGTCAAAAGCATGTATGATTTGGGGACATTTATGAACTTCCTTACCAGTATGTAAAATGAAATTTCCCATGAATGGCATGGAGTTGATTTTGTTATCTTATGATTTTTTTTGAGACAGGGCATTTGTGTAACAGTTCTGACTGACCTGGAACTCATTTTGTAGACCAGGCTGGCCTCAAATTCTCAGAGATCCACCTGTCTCTGCCTCCCAAGTGCTATGATTAAAGTTATGCACCACCACTGTCTGGGTGAAGGCAACATAGTCACCCTAAGTGGAGCATTTTCACTCAAACTCTCTGTGTGTGTAACTGTATATTGAAACATTAAACTATGCATATATTATATAATCTTAATTAAACAAAAAATTATATGCTTTCTTATGCCTTTTCAAACATCCTTAGTGTTTCTTATCCCTCCTCCTTTCCATTCTTCTCAGGTAAACATCCCCACCTGTTTTTTTCCTTATTTTCCTCCTCATAACGTCTGTGTTCTATTAATCCTATCTTCAGGGTTCCTGTTAGTCCCTCTATACTATCGTTCCCGCTTTTTACACTCTTGATATCCACAGATACTTCAGGTGTGCTTAGGTTATTCAAAAAGTAATGCCATAATATGCCACTAATGAACTTATAGTTATTTAACAGAATGCTTGTGAAAAAATTTATCAAACTCTTGTCAATCTATTTATTAATATACTGGAATAATTTGTGGATCCATTGCCTGACTAATAAAATAGACTCATACTCTTGTGTAATTTTATGTTATTATTAAATAAATTTAACAAGAATACATGCATAATATTGATGCCATTGGCAGACTATACTGAAAATCAAAACATTACTCATTTTTGTATTATATGTCCAAGAATAAGTTAAATCTATGCATAAGAACAAGTTTTAACTTTGATCTCAAATAAAAAAAATTGTGAAAGACTTCTCAATTTCTGTCATTAAAATATAAAAAAAATCACTTTTAAAGCTAGACTGCTAATTAATTATATAAAAAACAATTGCTCTGATGACAACATAGTACAATCTTATTATGCATATACAAGTTTTCTAACACACATAATTAGACTATCAAAATAGGTAATAGGAGGCTACAGACACTGCAAGACAGAGTCAAAGTAATTTTTTTTGAAATAGGAAGGCAGCCCGTTTCAGAATAATATCATCAATATGTTTTATATTTACTCAAATAACATGTTAGAAGTTCCAAATATAAGAGAATAACTGTTGTTGACTTGAATCTTCTGTAATTACCTTCATGACAAGAGTAGATGGTGAGGCTATTTAAGTTTGTATGTATTAATCCATAATTTAATTATTCACCTGTTTGGTTATTCTTAGCTTCTGTAACTAAAACTATTCTAATATATTCTATAAACACTTATAATATATTAATTATTTAGTACAGCAAGATATTAGAAAAACTAATAATAGAATATACTTTTAAGGAATTTTAAAGATAAAGAATAACACAGGCTGTTGTTTATGCTCTTGGTTGCCCACTAATGCTAGGTAACAAAACCTCATTGCCAATGACATTTTGTTTAAAGAAAAAGAAATCAAGCTAAAGCAGGAGCAAAAGCATCTGTCTAATAGCTAGAATTCATGAGTACTGTCCGAAAGACGGTAGTCAGGATCCTGGGGGAAATATCATTACTGGCCTTATTAAGCAGAGAATCTGAAAGTTGCAATACCAAACTACTAGAGAAGATATGACAAGTGCTGCTATATCTAGGGGTTACCCTGATATAGGATTATCCTTTGTATGTTATGAATATGTTTTATTGCCATTGGTTTATAAAGAATCTACTTTTTGCCAATAGCTTAACAGAGTAAAAAAAAAAAAAGATGGAAAATCCAAAGAGAGATGTAGAGAGAGTAGGTGGAGTGGAGGAGACTCTCTGTAGTTGTTGAATGAGACGGATGCCTTGGAAACTTACTGGTAAACCACTAGCCTTGTGGTAAAATACAGAACAATAGGAATGGGTTAATTTAAGTTGTAAGAGTTAGCTAGAAATATGCCTAAGCTATTGATCAAGCATTATTCTAATTAATATTGTTTCTGTGTGGTTATTTGGGTCTGAATGGCTGGGAAATGAATAAGTAATCTCTGTCTAAAAATGGCACCTGAATGACTGGGGATAGCATGCATGGCTTGACACTCACTTCGGGTCAGGGTCCTTGTAGACCTGATTTAAAAAAAAAAAGAAAAGTAGGAAAGTAGTTGAGAACATGACAGCAGCTCAGCACTCTCTGCCTGAGGAACCACCAGGTCATGTTTGCTAGGCATGCACAGATCATGGCAAATTTCTGCCACCATCCACAGAAATGTTTCCATGCCATGTAGTGTACTGCATGGCATATTTAACTTTTACTCAGATAATAAGGCTTTATGTGCTGCATGCTCCTCTCACTTGGTAGTCCCAGAGCTGGCAGTAAAGATACCTCTGCCATATTCAAAGACTGAGAGAGGTGGAGCCAGCATCCAGGACCAGTGTGACCAGTCTGCTTACTATTTTAAAAGCATTCCTCATCAGAAAATGATTACAGATGCTCAATAAAGACAGATTCAGACAGAAATAAACCTCTGAATAAGTCATAGTGTGTTTAAAAAATGTACTCAGCCGAGAGAGAGAGAGAGAGAGAGAGAGAGAGAGAGAGAGAGAGAGAGAGAGGAGAAAGAATATGGATATTATAAAAAAGAAGTAAATGGTTTTAAAAAATAAAACAAAGTTTTTAAAGAGATAGTAAAATTAATATAAAAGAATACATGCAGTCATAGATTAAAGGAGTAAAGAAAAATAAAAATAAGTCACTTAAAGATGAAATGTATGCAGAGAGTCTGGATTATTTTATAGTATATTATTGTGTTTTCTTTGAAGTCTTTGACTGCAGAGAGACATTTTATTCTGGTGGCTGCTTAGTTAAGCCAACATAAAGGTATCTTGACTTCAAAATTGGAGTCTAAGGATATGTTGCTTTAGAAAACAGGTTCTGCTTTTGTTTTCCCAGAAGATGAGAATCTGTGGATTCCTTCCAGCTAATGGTTTGATGGAACAAGATCCCCATGAAAGACCTTCAAGAACCCTTTGGGAGAACTTCAAAGGAGTTGTGGGCCTCAGGTCCAAGTGACCTCACACTACTGCTCGAACCCTGCCGAGTACTGGCATCTAGAAACCAAGAACTTAAATTTGTCACTAAATTCTTGCCCAAAGATGTTTGGTATGATATTGAACCTAATTGCTCACAAACAGAAGAAAAGTGTTAAGAACTAGGAAATATTCATGTGCTGCTATTTCTGAGGTTAAAAAGATTGACAAGGAAAATTGTGCATGTCAGGTATGTCACAATTCTCATAGTGCAGTTGTTCACACTGACTTTTCTTAAATAATACTTTGCTTTATAGAGGTGTACTATTCTGATTATCGCCATTGCCCTTGTTTCTATTCTTAAAATTTGACGAAGTCATTCCTGTTTTTCCAGAGTTGTATGTATGAGATTTGTCCCCATGAAGTCTGAAGTTTTAGCTACAGTGACACCACATAATATAAGCCCAACCCTTCTTTACATTCTTCCATTCTTTGTGTAGTCAGAGGCAAGCAGGCTTTCTCAGATGCTGTGTGCAGGGTTGAAAAGGGAAGTCCCAGTGGCCTGTAACTTTCCAGTCATCAGAACTTCCGGTACTGTCTTCATCTCCATTTTTCCTTGATGCCTTGGGGCTTAGTCATAGAATGCAGAGATAGGTCTATTTCTGTAATGCAAATTTCCCCTGTGCTCTTTTCTTTTTGCAGCTCTTTGATCTTGGTTCTCAGATTTTTTTTTTTTTTCCACAACGTTTTACACCTATACTCTGTACATAGCCTGGTGCTGTGCAGAGTTCTTAAACTTGGATTTCAGGTTAGTGCTAAGTTGCACAGCACCAAGAATTCTGCACCGGATCATTCTCACAGGTTTTCTAAATTTGACACAAGGCAATTATTTTGTTTAGCAGTTTCTCCTTTACTTTGAAGACAGATGGTCTTTCTGTCTGAAAGAGGGCTTAATGAACTTCAGTTAATCTCATTTAATTATTCTGTGATTGGCATTAATCATATCTTTCATAAGCACAAAAACTGTTTTTTAAAGTTTTTCAAGAAGAAAGTATGTTGATTTTCTCCAATGCGTTGTTTGTTCTAGTTTCTGTCACTTCAAAAACAGAAGGAATTTATAATTATATTAAAACAAGTATGTATATGCTAATTTCCACATACTTGGGAATGGATTAAATTGTTCTGATTTTACCTTTTATAGAACTTTGTTTTATATTCTTCTCCTCCATTTTTTAAAGAATGATGTGCCTATGACGTATGTACACAGATATCATGGGGAGCTAGAGGAGAACATGGATCTCCCGAGACTGAAATTATAGGTAGTTGTAAGCTGTCTAATATGGGTGTGGAGAGACAAACTTGGGTTCTCTGGAAGAAAGGCAAGCATTATCAATTACTAAAGGCTTAATGTATATTATTGGCTTAAGTATATATTGTTGATTAATATAAATATTTGACTAATTTATACTCTCATTTTTTAATTTTCTAGCTATATTTGCTGCTGACTATTTCTGGGCATACTCTAAATTAATCTTCATTTTTGGAAACTATTTTATGAATGAATACATGAACCCCGAATCACAAAAATTCACATATTTAATTCTGGAAATCATGGTTTTGTGATAATGACATTGTGCCAAAATCATTTTAATGATATTTCAGCTATGTATAAGCATCTGCTATGTCCTGGAATAAGAAATATATGTTAAAAGATTTTGATTCTATTTGATATTATTTCCTTCCCATCACCTAAGTTATATTATTTTACAGTTATATTTTACAGTTGGGATTCATTACCCAAAGCTACAGTTTTTTTTTTACATATTACATTATAATTCACATTTGAAATCCTAAAAGTATAGGTTTCAAAGTCAAGGCATTTATTTGGTTTCTAACAGTACAGATATTCTCTAGGAATCCTTTAGCTTCTGAAGAATCAGAAAGCAGAAATGATTCAGTATGATGAATTCTTTGATAGGAGGATCTGACAAAGTATAATGCTATTTTAAAGTTTATAACCCTTCTACTTTCCTTATAACACAGAGATGCTTGGCGTCGGTGTCTTATTCACAGGTGAAAGTGTATCTAAATTCTAGTATTAAATTTTTAGATCAGTGTCTGGAATGGTTACTCAGCAGTTCACAGCATTTGTTGATCTTACAAAGAACCAGAGTTCAGTCCACAGAACCCATATTTGGCAACTCATAACTGTCTGTATCTCAAGTTTCCAGGCATCCCATGACGTCTTCTGGACTTCTTATATAACCATATACACTCAATAAATACATATTGAGAGATCATATTCCAGTGATATTTTTGAATCCCAGTATCTACATAATTCTTCAGACCATCTTTGGTTTATAGAGGAATAAAAATGTGAACAGCTAGTCCTACATAAAAACTCTAATTTTGATAAAATAAAAATTCTGAATTTTAACAATGTGCAAGTTATCTGATGAAGCCTTGTGGTACAATAGTAAAATTCTGTTTATCAACAATGGATAATTAATTAATTATCAACCATATCAATGAATACAAGGATCATTGGAGATTCATGTGGCAATGAAACCCAAAAATGTAGCAAAATTTATTTCCATTTTTAAGAGAGTCCAAGAAAAGTGTTACTATGTCGTTTCAGAAATATGTCAAATACTAATGTTGACAATTAGGAAATAAAATAGGAGTTAATGAGCTCAGTGACTACAGTGCCTAAATGTGGAGAAGTAAAGTAATGCTAGGAATGTAGGCATGGCAACAGCATGAAAATGGCAGAGAACATTATAGAACAATGTAAGTACATTTGCAAATGTATGGAGACATGAGAGGACCTGATCCTGATCATATCATGGGGCTGTGATTGGAATGAGAAGAGTCCACTTCAGTGATGTTAGAGATGAAAACAGAGTGTGTTTGGGTAAGACAATCAAGGGCTTTTCACATCTCTCATGTTTAACACAGCTTGCTTTTTTGTTTAATCTTTCAAAATATCATTCATGCTCATAAAACTTTTATATTGGCTGAGAAATATTTATTACAAGTGAGATAGTTTACTGTGATATTAGTTCTGAAAATAACAATAATGATGTTGGAATATCTGAATTTTTAAGTTATTTTTCCTTACTTCGGAAGAATGTGAAAAAATTATAGCTGGTTTCTCTGGAGAAATATAAAAGCCTTGTATATCTCTCATATTCCTCTTTATTACAAATATACTGATTTTGTAACAGCAGTATTGGAATGTTGTTCCCAGTATACAGGTACTCACAAAATGTTTCATATAATCCATCGTGAACACTGAGACATTTTCCATGCAATTTCAAATTCAAACTTACAACACTCAAATTGGGAAAATAAGACAAAAATTTCTATAAAGTATAATCAATGGTACAGACCCATATGTTTGACATACAATCTAATTCCAAAATCAGCACAGTTATAAACTAATAAATAGCAGAGAGCTGGTAATTCATATTAAATTCTGGGTTCTTTGTGACAATCAGCATACTAACTATCTGATCTTAGTAGAGTAGAGGTAAACATGGCAGAACAATTCTGCATTACCAGGTGAAAGGCAGAAAAGTGAGGAAGCTGTTTAGCATGAGTGTAATAGACACATGTACTCACAGAGGAGGAATATTTAAGCACACTAGAAATGGAGCACAGAGCTGGACATTGATTTAAAAATGTAGACAATTGTTTCTTTCAAGCAGTAATTCTAACTTTTTTTAAAAAACAATTTCTGGACAGTTCTCAAAATTGAGTCGAAAATATCACTATTTCCAAGTTGCTGGAGAAGTCAAATATTAGAGAATTATGTTTAGCTGTTCAGGGCTCGGTGTGATGAGTGGGTGGTAAACCAATACGGTCAGTGATAACCTATACTCTTCAGAGGCATTTAGAAGGATGCTCTTTGTTATAGTTTTGAGACTTCAGATGAATCAGATGTAATTATGGAGTAGATGCTTCCCTTCTAAGCCATGACTATCTCTATATGACAGGAGAAAAGCCAAAGCTAAAATTAAATTATACCTGCTTAAAGAGGAAGGATAGAACCATGTTATTTTTTAAAGCCTATGTATATAATTTAGTCTGTCACTCCAGATATGCCTGGGAATGGATTTCTTATTTTCAGTTACCCTGTGGGTGTAATAGCATGGTTAAAACTTACATGAAATTTACAACTGAACCATCTACAGTATTTTTACATAAACTACAGCAACTGTTATGACTGGAATTCTTAATTAAGAAGTGAACAAAGATCTTTGAGAACCAAAAAGACAGGACAAGGTTTTGTTACTTTCCAGAGAAAACAATATCACCAATTGCTATTAGAAAATTTAGGTAATTTTTAAAAGCACAATAGTGTACTAAGAAATTAATCTTTGAAAATAGTGGTACAACCTTATGTAACTGCTCCCACTTATATCAGAAAATATTTTAGCATAATTTTAATGATTAATTTTCTTGGAATTTTCAAGGTTGAATGAATCTAGCAGAATTATTCAATAACAACATGCTCCAAATTTTAGGTTGATGTTAGCAAAGCCCTATAACACAAGCTCTTAACTTAATAAATATGAAATCAATAAGGAAAAACCCAATTCTACTGTAGTCTTGATTAGTGATAATGTAAGAAGTTCACATGTAATCTTGATGTTCATATTTCAGATTAAGCACTTCTAAGGCCAATTCCTTCCAAAGTAGTGTTTCTTCCAGTTATTTCTGGAACTTTTTAAAATACAATTCTCCAAATGAATTTCTTTCTGTTAGCACTGACTGTGATTTGGTGACCTTGTGACCTGGCTATTATAATCCCTCTCCAGTGTGAACTCTAGCTATAGTGGGCCTGGGTGTTTGTATGCCCACTCGAGGTCCAGGGGGAAGTAGCTGAGACCATGCCCACTGCTCAGTGTTCCCCACCTGGGTGGGTGGTGCAGTCTGGACTGCTAGGCATGCACAAGCAGGAGAGCATGGCAGATTCCTGTTGCTATACACAGAGATATTTCAAAGCCACACAGTGTGCTGCATGGTGGATTTAACCTTTATTAGAAAAACAAAGTTTTTTATGCTGCATGTTGCTACCCAGAGTTTAGGTAGTGAGGATGACTTTCATCTGATAGTTTTAAAACTGAGGTTAACTACCTCCACCAATGGTGGTGCAAAGCTTGTGAAAGTAACCAATCAATATCCGTTTGGACTTAAAGCCTTGAATCTTAAAACTTACTTCATGAGATGGAACCTATCCTGGACGATGCTTGGATGACTGAGATCATGATACTAGACCAGAAATATAAGGTAAAATCATATACTACTTTTATAAAACAAACACAAACAAACTAAAAGTAAAACAAGCAATAAATTGATTCCTACTGACTTTCTGCTGACTTCATTAATCAGAGTCTTTCTCATCCATCTTCAGGGAAGCTTTCTTCTGCAACAGATGGGAACAAAAACAGAGACCCACAGCCAGACATTTTGCAGAGAGTAAGAGACATTGGAACAGGATGTCATAATCAAATCCCTCCACTCATGGTACAGTCAACTTTCTGAAAGAGTGTAAGAACCAGAAGGAATGGAGGGTACCAAGGAAAGAAGGATATCTAAATCTATATAATTGATACATACATGACCTCACAGATACTGAGGCAGAATGAACAGGGCTTGCATGGATCTGGACCAGTGAGGGTCTTAGAGCTGACAGAAGTGGATATCTGTTTACATTCCTAACCTAGAAACAATCTACAATTGATAACAACTTTTAAATGAAAATGTAGTTTTTTCCAAGGTGTTCTCACTGGAGAACCGAACTACTCTTAAAGGTAGGCCACATGCCCAGCAAGAGATAATGAGCTTGTGAGCATCTTTGGAGTTCCTTTGACTTATAATGTTATATCAGGGCTCGTTCCTTTTTTAACTTATTTTTTTACAGTTTTTATGTTTTATTTTGTAATTTTGTATAGATATGTATATTATAAAATTATATAAGTATGAATATATCTATTTCTCCTTTTTTACTCTATAGGCCCTTTGCATATATTTAATGGCTTTCAGTTTAATTGTTTTATAGATTTTTATGGTATTCTTGAGTTTGTGATTGAGTGAACCTTTTTCTTATGCCTTTAGAGCTCTTCCCTTTCTGTTGTTGTTTTGGCTCTCTCAAATATGTTATTTTTGTTTTCTTGTATTATATTATTATATTATATTATATTATATTATATTATATTATATTATATTATATTATATTATATTATATTATATCCATCCCTAAAAGACTGTTTGCAATCTAATGAGAAACAGAAAACAGGGTAGATCTGGAAGCAAGAAGAGTTGGATACGATTTAGCAGGCATAGAGAGAGGGGAAACTTGTAATGAATATATATTATTGTGAAAAAATATGTTTTCAATGAAAGGGGGAGAAAATGAAACCTTACACAAAGAATACAAACTATCAAGGAATGCTAAAAGTGGGTGAAATAGTCTTCCCCAGGGCAGAACTCATGAGATTGTTATCCAATATAAAATGCTTAGTCCTGAAACATACACAAGTATCATTGCGTAAGTAATTTGACAGACTGAGCAGGATGTATTACTGTTATATATGTGTGTGTGTGTGTGTGTGTGTGTGTGTGTGTGTGTGTAATAATAATAAAGAATTATTAAAGAAGCCATGCATTTGAAAGAGAGCAATGGTCAGGGTGTGGGGGAAGTAAAGAGAATGAGGAATGCTGTAATTATATTCTAAAATAAAATAATTTAAAAAAGTAAAAGTGCAAAAGGCTCTGTGTGAAATAAGGTTCAGTGTGCAAGAACCCTAATGGAAAGCTAACCAGCTGTAACATCTCATTGCATCCATGTACCCAAATCCAGTCTGTCTCACTCGCTTAACTCTGCATCATTTATCTCCCGGTAAATCACTGTCAACCTTGGAGAAGTGATGCTAGCAACAAAGTTAATAATGACATCTAGGTTACCACAATGCAGACCCGTTTGTAATCTTCCCTAGTGTCAGTTAGCCAAGGAAGGAAGGAAGACATTTTTAATTGTCCTATTGCTCCATTTGTCACTTGAGTACTGTAGAAACACAGAGATTTTTTTGTTTTTGATGTGACCTCCTGAGCCACAGCCAAATCAGCAGCTCCCACTGGGCTCATTCTCTGCTCAGTCTAAATCGAGCCCTGACGCCTGTTACCTTTCCCCTTTCCCTTTCAATATCTGTTGCCCAGGGTGCAATTTTACTAAAACAGGCCCTTTAATTATACATTGCCCAAAATATCCCCTACTGTGAAATGAGTCCCATGCAACAGACAGAGAAGCTGTAGGCCCTGCGAGGTTCCGAAGTTTCCATTACGTGCACAGACCCCAAGAACAGCTGTTAACAAATCTGTCTGTGCTTTTGTATGAAAAGGAGCCAGGCTGTGCTCCTGCTGTATTTTCGGTCAGAGAAAGTAATTTGCATTTTGACAGGCTTTGTGGGCAGGAAAAAAGATAGCAGAGGTATAATAACAACTCAACATGAAAGAGTTCTAGCAACATATTACTGACATTGGAACTCCGATTAAATAACAAGTAGCAAAAGGAAAGAAATCTATAATGTGGAGGTAGTATGACACCTCCTTATTCAGGAAACAAATGAGTACATTTTATTTAAAGTGGAGGAAGAAGAGATTGTGTGCAACTGAATGGGTCAGCAGACTGCTTAAAGTGATGCTATGTACTCAAAGGAGAAAGGAAATCATTTGGATCATCATTGTCTCTAAGAAAATCTGTAAAATATTTGAATTCCACACTATTCCAAATTATCAAGCCCAATCTAAGTTGGATTTGGCTATTTCTTCACATATTTTTAAATTGCAAAACTGCAATAAAATATAGATGATATAAACGTTCCTCAAAATCAAAAATCTCCCTTATGTATGTCTCTTTACTAGCCAATGTTTCTTACTATTAAATATTAGACCTTAAATTGTAACTAGGGTTGCATTTACGATGTTATTCAGTTGCCACATTTTACTTTATTTTTCATTAGAAAATAGATATAGCTATACCTTAAAACATTTTGCATCTAATATAATTCTTGATGCAAACACATATACAATTTTAATTAAAGAGACAAGCTTGCTTCTGTGGTGGAGGCTCTTTGTGCTTTCCTTCTGCCTCTTTCATTTGCCTAAGAGCCCTCCTCTGGGATTTGTTCCTGAATATGACAAAAGATAAAATTCTGGTTAATGAAATGTGTGTGACAGAACTATATATTGAGCTGAACAAAAAAACTAATCTGAAGTACACACTAATGTCTCTCGTAGAAAATATCATTTATAATAAAATGCAGCATTTTTCTAAATGAGAGAATGGAAAAAAGCTGTATAAAGAAGCTCTAAACATGTCTACAGGCTCTGGATTTCTTATAAATTAAAATATTGCTGTCATAGAGCTGAATATTTTAAGAATCATTATTTCCCTCAATTATACAGAAACAATTAGATTCTTAGGTAGAAACTAATGCACAACATTCCTTCTATAACCATGGCCAAAAGTCCATGGTCGAAGTGGTCATAGGCCTTTGAGAAGAAACTCATATTGTTATTTTGTTAAATGGTATTATGTCTAGGTGGGTGTTTTTTTGGATATTTATATTTATGCCACATACCCGGGCTATTCTCAGCCTTGCTGAGAGAAGCTTTATTTTATTTTATTTTTCTAGTGTAAGCTGCTGTCCATGCGGGGATTCAAAACTACTCATAGTCCTGAAAGTGACATGAGTGCTCCATCATAAATGGCAGATCAGGACTGACCTGGACACCTTCAATGGCCAGGGAACATCATAGGAAAGAAGAAGGAAAGAATGTAAAAGCCAAACAGAGAGTGTTTTGTAAAACACTGTCTTCTTGACACATATACATATGTGATAGAGCTATCACAATCATGAACAGGAAACATCTTGCCTACTTGCCCAAGATCAAGAAGGCCAAATTCTGGCATATATGGAGAACATGATCTCCAGGCATAGCCCCTTACTGAGAGCTATTAGTAGCTGATAATTGTTGGAGGAAAAAGAATCTTGCTCTTTTGAGTACTTGTCTAGTGACAGGAGTCCCATGCTCCTGTGGATGGCTCCACATCAGTGAACATACGGCAGTGACTAACCAGCTGTAAATAATAAACAAACAAACAAATAAATGGAAATTATGAGGGAGATGTTATGATGGAGATATGGAGGAGTTGGAGATTATGAGAAAAACACACACACATATATAATATATATATAACATATATATATATAATATATACTTATTAAACTATTAGGAATAAATGTTTTCATAAAGTCCAAACTAACCAAAATTTAAAATGAGGATAAAAAGACACATCAGCAATACCTACATGTCCCTAACACTCCCAACACTGATACCTACAAGACCCTAATGTTCTCAACTCCTAAGTCTGCATAACACCGATTCCCTATAATTCTGACTTGACTGTTGTGTTTGCCAACTTCCTGGCAGTCCACCACTTTCTAACTTGTTAAAATTTTCACTGTTCGTTGCATTGTCTGCTTCTAAATCTGCCTTAGTGTCTTTGAATCAGTACTCTATCAAGTGTCTCTTAAGAGGCAGTGGATGGAAATGGTATGTTCCTATCTCTGTCTGTGGTTTCCATCTGTGTCCATGTTCCTATCTTTGTTCATGTCAATGTCCTCATCTATGTCTACTGTTCCTTTCTTTGTCTGATTTCTTTATCTGTGTCTACGTTCTTATCTGCTTCTATGCCTCTCCTTTTTGTCCACTATCCTATATCTGCCTATGGTTTTTGTCTGTGCTCCTATGTGTATCTATGGTTCCTAGCTGCATTTATGTTCCCATAAGTGTATATGGTTTCTGTCTGTGAGTGATTCCTTTCTGTGTCTATAGTTCTTACCTATACCTATTTTCCTATGTGTGTCTATGGTTTCTTTATGTGTCTAGGGTCCCAATAAGTGTCTATGGTTTCATTCTATTGTCTGTGATCCATTCCTAAGTCTTTCTATGTTTTTTTTTTTTGGTCATGATATCTTTGTATGTTTATGTTCTTATCTATTTCCATGTTCAGGAATTCAGAAATGCCAAAGGTATGGTAGTTTCTGTCTATTTGTTTGCTCAACATAGATCAATCAGTGATAAAAAGCTACCTTGAATAATTCAGTGTCCCATGATCCTCATAATTGATCACCTTGCATAACTTTAATACATGGTGGTGGTGAGTGGTTTTACTGCAACTTGATATGCCACATTTTGATGATACTCATGGGAGATCTGCCCTTTTCTAAACAGAAAGTAAACTCAGGAAAAGTGGATTTGGGGTGGGAAAAGAGGGTTTGGCGGGGGAGGGGGGTGTCTGGGAAGAGAGGAGGGGTGGAAAACAATGGCAGGGATATGAAGTAAATAAATTTATTAAAAAAGCTTACAGTGTCAGTTTAAACAAGATAAAAACTGGCATCTGGGAACTCTTTTGTTTTAATTTTTATTTCATGTCACTTTCTATTTTTAAATAGGCATCCATATCTCCCCAAATTCTAGATATCTCTCCCCACACTCTCTCACTCCACCATCACTCACTTGACCCCTTCCACTCCTGTCCCCATATGCCCTCAGTCTATGGGCTTCTATACAATGTAAGTACAGTTTTCCTTGATGCGGGGTATGCTTAACTGTGGGTAAAACAACATCTATTTAGAATACAGTTAAATATTCTGCTGGTTTAGTAACATTGCTGCTCTTCAAAGATTCATGATGTCAGTAACTTGGGTAACTGGATATGTTTCTATTATGGGGCATGGTTTCCCTCTTGCTGAATGGATTTTAAGTATATTGGAAAGCTGTTGTTACCACCAAGACATTATATACCATTGCCCCCCCCCCCTTGAAATTATCTTATTTTATTCCTCATTGTTGTGGTTCATAGGCATCATAGGATATCATCATGTTAAGTCCTAACCAATCCAAATATGGAGTTTTAAGTGCAATTCTAAGGATACAACTATAATATCTCTTTTACCTAGCGTTAGGAATCATCATCCGGAAGGGATAGAAAGATGGTAAGAACCAAAGGAGCGTAGAGTTTGCTGTGAGACTGTGACCTTCAGGAATGTCAGAAGCTACACTCGAAGAGTCCCACCGATATAAGTGACTAAACACAAGATTAGCAAGAATGACAACAATGGACATGATAATAAGAGTGGGAAAAATGCAGAAGGCCTCAAATTTAAACAAAGATCTGTAGGCAACGAAGAGAATATGAAGATGAAAGTCAGGGAAGAATACACCAAATAGTTATCCAATAACAAATTATCAGCCCGGAAAATATTCAAACAAGCACAACATTATAAAGACTCAGTAATATTACCTAGGCTTTCTCTCTCTTTCTACATACACATACAGAAAGAGAAGGAAAGAGAGGGGGAGAGAGAGGGAGAGAGAGAGAGAGAAAGAGATGAATTTCAAAATAAAGAAGGGTTGGATGGATGTGAGAGTATAGAGAGGAGTAAATTATGTAATTTTATTTTAATGTCAGAAAATAAAGATGTATTATTAAAAGAATAAACACACACATATACATATATATATATATGAGTTAAAATGATATTATCTTATAATGTAGTAACAATGCTTCTGTTAGACACCACAGATTAACAAATAAACAAACCAATACAAAAAATTTGTGTTTGCCGGTAAGTCAATGTATAATTCAAACATTACAAAGTATTACTCTTGCTGTTGGTCACACTCCAAAACTTGGTAATAATACCTTTTACTAAAGCTACTACATTCATGAAGAAATCAAGCTTGATACTGAACCTGGAAATTTTTACTTTGCTGACTAGCTTTTCATAGTACAGGAAGTTATTATGCATGCTACCAGTGGCCAAAAAAGTCACCTATATTACCCAGATATGAACCTTGTGAGATAAATAATGACTGACCATGGAAGACATACAGACTGGTGAAATGCTGGCATGAATGCTATAGCAGTAACCAGTTACTATCGGATTGGAGTTAAATCTTGCTCCATACAATGAAACTCCAGTTGTCACTGCAGTTGGGGTTTCAGAACCTATGCCATAGGCTAGGAGAGAATCTACAAGTAATATTCTGTTATATGGGCATAGTATTAAATTGTCAATTTATAGCATATCATCATACACTCAGATTTGTTTATCTCTCAGCTTTCATAGAGTAAGCATCTATTTGTAGTAGACGGCGATTAACATAGAGACACACAACTGGCCAAGGTAAAGAGAATAGGAGACTGCAGGATGTCTGGCTTTAAATAAATATTTGCTTATGACTGTGTTATACCTATAAAATGCATCAAGTCCAACTTTTAAAGTCCCCAGAATCACTATTAATCTTACTACTTTAATTGGTAATAAATCTCGCAATCACAAGCTCCTATAAAATTAAAATATAATGATAAGAAAGTTATATCATTTATCATATAAAAGCAGAAAGTAAACATGGGGTATCAAGAAAAAATTTACAAAAGCAAAACCAAAATTTAACAGGATCAACATCAGTATCGCTGCTACTTGTCAAGATTTGAGGCTTTAATAATTCAACTGTTCTCCAAAGGCTTAAACTCTCCAGGTCAGCTGCATACAGCATGCAGAAACTCTCTTGAGCTATCCCCAGTCCATATTTGCAGCTCTCTATCACGCATATCCTAAGTTCTTGGGCTCTTTTAATATCCTGAAGTTTCTACTTAAACCTCTAAAATTCCTCATGGCCTCCAACCTGGGGCTCCAAATCCAACATACTATGTGTCCTAAACTGGTCTCTGAAACTTAACAACCCCATAAATTCTTCAATCTTCATCCTCCATGCCTGCAAAACTAGAACTGTGGACATAAATTGTCAAGTTCCTCTGCCAGCCCCAAATGCCTCCCAGGTCCACTGGACTTCAGCTCTCTCGGCCTTTGTGAATTGGCTCTGAGGAGACAAATGTTTAGGCAGTAGACTTCTGCTAAGGAGGCAAATCAGCATAAGATTTGTTCCTTTATGAATTTGTGAATCAGCAAGATGGTGACTTCAAAGGGAAGGAGTTTTGTTCTCAAGGCAACTTTCCCAATGTGGGTAGGAATTTTCTCTTTAATGCACTGATATCTTTAAAAATTATATCTGCTTTCTTAGCACTAGATGAAATGTTGTCCTGTGTTGAAATGTGATTTACCAAACAAATCAACATGTCATTGCTAAGTTCAACTTTACTCAGATTCTCAAGTTGCAGAGAGAATGACATCAGTTTCTAGGTTAAGTAGGAATGGCCCTTAGCACAGTCAGTCCCTTGTTCTTCTCCAAAACTTCCTAAACCAAACTTCCCCTGACAATACCTTTTTGTGACCTTTTTTTTTATATATCTTTTAAGTGCTTATTAGAGTACTCCTTAGTCTCTGCTTCCAGTATTATAGGGCTTTTCTATCACAAATTGCCAGATTTTCCTACTTTTCAGCCAAGAAAGCAGTTCCAAAGACCTAAAAGCAATACGGTCAGATTTATTACAATGAGGTTGGGTTTATTAAAACACTTCTTCCTGTCAATTTTGGTCTCAATTGCTGTACTTATTGCTATGATAAAATGCCCTCATAAAAGTATGTTATGGTGGTTAAAGGGTATCTCATCTCACTGCTCAAGACGCCGTGTTCCATAGAGGAGAAGTAAAAGCAGCAGGAATTTGATGTCTGTGAGTCACTGCATCCACAGTCAGGAAATGGAGACACAGGAAGGAATGTATGCCACTGTTCAGTTCTCTTCATCCATTTATACAAGGGAAGATCTCAGATGGGAAATACTTTCATCCCTAGTGGGTGTGTTTCCCCTTAGGCCAACTTCTCTCTCCCCTCTCCCCTGTCCTTCTCCTCTCTCTCTCTCTCTCTCTCTCTCTCTCTCTCTCTCTCTCTCTCTCTCTCTCTGTGTGTGTGTGTGTTAGATGAATTTTATTAACTCAAGTTACCTTTTACCAGATAACCTTCCCTTATATCCAATTGACAAAATTTAATCAGCACAGATGAACTCCCAAGGACTCAGCCCTGGGCACACATAGCACACATGCATAAAGGTAATGCTAAGTGGACTAAGCAGATTATATATATTGCAAAAACAAGGAATAATAGGTAATACTTGTAGAATACAGATGAAATTGGAAGGGGAAGGAGCCAATGAGAGTGACATAGATGAAGTATTTACTTATGAAGTTTTATTTATTTTTTTTAATTATGAGTGATTTAAGGCTGAAGATTCAGCTTGGAGTTAAGAACTGGTACTCCTCCTGCAAAAGACCTGTAATTTGATTCCCAGGAGTCAAAAAAAGATTGCTCACAGACACCTGTAACTCCAGTTAAAGGGCATTCAATACCTTCTCCTAGTCTCCTTTGGCTGTTCACATAAACTCATGCAAGAACACACACAAATAATAAACAAAATTTCACAAGATAGGTGATTTAAAAGAAACAAATGTAACACACCACTAGCTCAAACAAAATATTTAATCTCAAAAAAAAATATTTAATCTCTTGACTTAAAGTACCATTTTCATATAAAATTATTACAATAGAAATTATCCATCTTCACCTTCTAGAATAATAAGGAATCCAAATACCAATCAATTCCAAACAATTAACTTTTATAAAAAAATAATCAATTTGGCTATTTATATGAAGTTTTGCCATTTTTATCATAATATGTTATTGACTTTTTGGGAATTTCACACAGTGCACCCCAATCATATTCACTTTCCAGTCCTCCCAGGTACACCATTTACCCTAGTGACCTCCACTCAGAAAAAAGGAAGAAAGAAAGAAAAGAAAAAATTACCTAGTTCATTTTTCATTGTCTACAAACTCACAGGAGCATGGTCAAACTCCCGATGGTCAGCCCCTTTAGGAAAATTATGTCCTTTCTCACTCCCACTCCTGGCAGAAGTCATCAACTATGGAGGGCTACATTTCAGCATCCATATTACAACTTTTAAGAATATTCTTCAATGGCTTCCTCTCTACACTGTTTCATTTTTTGGGAGTTGGGGGTGTATTATAAGCCTTCCATATCTCTTCTTCTCAACTGTGAGTCTGCAGACATTAATACCACTGCAAAAGAAATTTCCTTGCCCTTTACAGTCAGTGCCAACAAGGATAGTGGTATACACATGGCCTCAAGTCCGCATGGTCCATGAACCACAATATGGAGTGTGGTGGCAACACAGAACATGGACATCATCACAGTCCTTGTCCTCATCATGGACCACTACACCATCATAGTCATTGGCAGCAATAAGGTCCACCGACATCAATGTGGCTTTTGATGGTAACATGGTTCATGGACAATAATGTGGCCTTAAAGCTGGAGGTGTTCAGTGGTTATGAGCACTGATTACTCTTCAGAAATGATAATGGTTTAATTCCCTACATCCACATGGCCTCTAAAAACTATGATTCAAGTTCTAGGGTATGTGATACCCCCCTTCTGGGTATCACATCCGAACTCTATGGGCACTGCATGCATGTTGTATACAGACATACACTCAGGCAAAACACCTTAAATTAACTTCTAATGATCTTATATCCACAGAGTAATACCTCTCTCAACCCTTATCAGAGAAGTTTCTCTTCACAGTAGTTGACAATCACTACAGAGATCCGCAAGTGTCCAAGATGCAGAAAACATCAGAAGTATAATGCACATCTGTATGGAACAATATGCTGTATCTGTAGTCCAGAGTCCTTGGGATCATTGCAGGAAAGGGGGTAAAAGTAATGTAGCAGCCAGAGATGGTGGGTGACTGCAAGGAAAGAGTGTCTCCAGAGAGAGAGTAGGGCAGCAATGCGTATGTGACACCAAGCAAAAACATGTGAAATCTGACCAAATTCCACCCCTCTCTAAAGACACAATGGCAAGCATTATCTGCTTGAGGGAACGGGACAATTTTCTGTAAGAGTGTACTTTTAGATAAGTCAGTCACACTCAAGTGGACTCCAGAAATCTAAGATGGGTGTCACAAACTGACCTTCATTGGGGGTGGAAAACTAAAGTACACTGGTTTGAGTGGTTAGGAAAGGTAAATCTCAGAAAAGTTGGGAGTAGGAAGGTAAATAGGATCAAAAGAAGAGGGTAAGGAGGGACATAAACACTAGAGGTGTTTTGTAAAGTTTCAGAAGTTCTCCGAAAGAACAGGAAATGACCTTAATCTGTGAGCCTTTTATCCAGCACCAATTCACTGCTCTCTGTTCCTGACTGCCTTCAATGTGATTACCTACTGCAATGTCTGCCACCTTGACTTCACCACAGTGATGGACTGCAACAGAACTGAGACAAACAAACCTTTCCTTCCCTACGTTGTTTTTGTCAGGCTGTTTTTGTTCTCCAGAATCTCAAAACGCTTTTATTTTTAAAAGTCTGACCTGTCTTTATGAAGGAGATTTTTTTCTTTTCTTTTTAGTGGCCTAGGAATAAATATTCCTATTTTGTGAATATCAGTTAAATCATTCATTCTGGCAATAACAGGTGACAGAAATTTCATGAAAAGTAAGTAAAATAAATATACAAAGTATGTGGAGGCATTTTGTAAACCGTTAAAATGATAGTATCTGATTTTACCTAAATCTTAAAAACCTTCAATCATAAGAATTTGCAAATTACACTCACCAAGTTTCTTTTCTACATCTAATAGTCAAATCCTGGCAGTTAGTTGATAAATCTGATGTTTTATTATTACACATGAATTCTGTAATAGACCTTGTAACTTCAAGAAGAAAAGAACTTAAATAGCAGGAAAGGGAATAACTCATTCAACAACTTGAATTTCAGAGCACAAATTTTGGGGTTTTTATCAATTTAATTTGGAGGTATTGATTCAGATTTCTTCAGTTTTCTCTGCTTAAATCCTTTGGGAAAATAGATGTGCTATGTCTCCTCAGAGAAGCATCTGGCTTTGGCTGGGCCTGGGGAATGGTACAGAGAGCCAGGAGGGATTGGGATGTGGGTAGAGCAGGCATCAGGTGTTGTTTACTTTGTTAACAGTTAATAATCACTTTGAGGATTTTTGCTCACACTTCTGTAGTATTCTAATTATTTATAGGTCATGGACCCAGATCTGGCATGCCACTTTCTGCCACCAGGTCTCTGGGGAATGCAGAAAACAGCTGCTAAGGAAAAGGACTTCAGGTCACTGACTGAGTTAAAGTTTGCAAGTTTTAAAATATGTTATGTTGGCTTCTTCCCCTTAAAGTAAACATAAATTTCTCATTGTTACTGATCATTTGCTAACTATTCTTCATAATTATAATTAGTAGTGAAAACACAAAATCTATAGCAAAGGAATGATTTCTCCCTGTATTGAATGAGTGCAGTTATATTGCTTATGAGAAAATATTGCAGAAAGCTAAGTGATTTTTAAAGACACAAATTTTATTCAAACAGAGAATATGGGACTTGAGATGTGACTGTGAGGTTAGGAGTGCTTGCTGTTTGCTTCTAGAAGACCTGAGTTAGTTCTCAGCACGCACATGAGAAGTGTCATAACAACCTACATTTATAAACCCAGGCTATACATTTACTTCTAGACTCTGGTGGTACCCACATGTATGTGATATAAACACATGAGTAAATAATAGAAACAAAATAAATGAAGTATTTAAAACTCAGTACCATGCTTAGAATGAATACAAACAGTCTGCAGAGAAATAGAATGAAGAATGATTCTGTTTTTACTATTTTACTTTTTTAAATTCTAGTTTACATTCTAACCACAGTTCTTCTTCCTACCCCTCCAATGCCCCTCACCTCCCCCTCTAGCCCACCACTATCCATTCCTCCCCAAGGGTAAGGCCTCCCATGGAGAGTCAATCAAGTGTGGCACATTAAGTTGAAACAGCACCAAGCCCTTCCCCCTTGCATCAAGGCTAAGCATAGCTTAGAGATTGAGCTCCAACAGTCTAGTTCATGCACCAAGGATAGATCCTGGTCCCATTGCCAGGGTACCATAATATAGACCAAGCTAAACAACTGTTTCTCACATGTAGAGGACCTAGTTTGGTCTCATGCAGGCTCCACAGCTGTTGGTCTATGGTTCATGAGTTCTCACGAGTTTGATTTAGTTGTTTTTGTAGATTTCCCCTTCATGATCTTGTCTCACTTGCTCATATATTCCCACCTCCCTCTCTTCAACTGGATTCCCGGAACTTGTCCTGGTGGTTCTCTATTTCTGGTTCCATCAATTACTGGATGAAGGCTCTATGATGCTAGTTAGAATTATAAGGGAATGTCTGTATAGGGACCCTCTTCACTATTGGTAGGAATCTCAGCTGGGGTCATCCTTGTGGATTCTTGGGAATTTTCCCAAGACCAGGTTTCTCTCTAACCCCATAATGGCCCTCTCTAGCAAGATATCTTTCATTGTTCTCTCATTGTCTTTCCCCCTGTTGTTCTTTGGTCCCGCCTTAGCCACGCCCATGACCTTTAACCTCCGAATTCCGCCTGAGATCTCTCTCTCCGCCATCTTTCCCATGTGCACGCGGGCCTCTCTCTCTCTCTATCTCTATCTCTCTCTCTTTTTTTCTCTCTCTCTCTCCCTCTCTTCTCTCCCTCAATAAAATGCCTTATACTTATTTTCTGTGTTCACGCCTCTGTTTCTCCGCCACTGGCCGCAAAGCGCGTGCCCCCCGCTGGTGGGAACTCGCTGCCGCTTTTGGCGAGATCCACCAGCCTGCCGCGGTAATCATTTTTATAACAACAAATGGTGCCACGTGACTCCTGAACCAGGTTCTTTTCCACTTCGCCGGTCTACAAACCACGTGTTCATCTGCCGCAGCCCCTACAAACAACTAATCAGCTAACTGTGAGTGTTCCCTTCCTGCCAGCTTAACCATCCTTCTGACCCAAGGGATTGGCGGATGAGCTCCCGGCAACTCTTCGCGGTTTTTAGGGATGGGGGGACCTTCATTTATTCCCTTCACTGGCATTCAACTCGGCTTGTCTCCTGTGCTGAGACCGTGCCTGGGATGGCGTCAGCTAGCTCCCAGCTCACTCGCGCCTGGAGGCCCGGGGTCTCCAGTTCTCCCTGGAGGCCCGGGGTCTCCAGTTCTCTTTTCTTTTTTCATTCCTTTTCTTTTTTCTCTTCATCGTGACTACTGCTACGGTGCAGTACGCTGCTTGGTGCAGCACGGCTACTATGGTGTGGCCTGACCGTGGCTAAATCCCTCTTCCGTGGGAGGCTCGAGTGGATTCAGCCAGGTCATAGCACCCACCCCCCCCCCGTGAACTCGGACGCCTGTTCACAGGGCCCGGGTGTTCGTGTCACCTGCATCTCGCCTTAACGGGAAGCTGTTCTCGTTGTAGGCTTGAGGTGCACGGTCTTTGCGGGTGTTTTCGCGGTCTTAACCACGGGAGCCAAGCCATCCGGACCTATAACTCCGGCCTCATGTTTTAAATGCCTCACTTATCAGTCTCTATAAATGGCCAGTTTTTCGGTTCCAGCCTTTTGCCCCTCCCCTCTGCGGCTTTCATTATGGCATGGCGGGCTTTCCAACCGAGCAGACTACACGTGGCAGTCGCCATCTTGGCTGAAGGCCAGATGGGTCAGGTGACCTTTTCGCCATCTTGGCTGAGAGCCAGGTCACATGACCACACTCTCCCGGTTTCACTCTCCCGCTTTTACCCGGTTTTCACTAAAATCCTCATGCTAACTGTTAAATATGTTTTGGGCAATGGCAAATGTCTCTGATAGGGCCCGTCAGAGGCGTCCACATTGCTCAATTCTTGTGCACTCTCTCAATGCATAATAATTGTTTATTACATCTCATTTCAGACTACAAAATCATGAGTCTCATATTTTAAGCTGGTATGTACCTTTAAATCTCTTAAACTGTTTTCTACCGTTGTCAGTTCTGGCGTTAACCTCCCATTGCAAGAAGTTTCTTCTTTCTGCCCTTTTGCAAATGTGGACCTTACCTGTTAAGAGCCAGTATACTGCAGCTATATTTAATCCACCCCTCAACTGCTCAGAGATCTGGGGAATGTGATATTTAAGTATTTAATTATTAAAAACTTTTCACAACAACAAAAAGAGACAGGTTGGCTCCTAGCAGCAGCTCTCTGCTCCCTCCAAAGAAGACAGCTCCCTCCAAAGGAGACAGACACATGGAGAACAACGTCCTTCTGCATTTGGCTTCAACTGCAGAGCGCTAACCATTGGGCAAACCTGCCTTTCATCTAAACTAGAGATCTCTAGACGTGGACAGAATCGCTGGAATCGACAGCCTAGCTGCTCAGGTCAAGGTAGGCCTGTCTTCCTACAGATTTCTTAGCCCACAGGATCTTCTGGAGCCTGGCAGGCCCAGCGCTAAACAGCAAAGCTCAAGTACAACCTTCAGCGACCATGGAGGACCCCAAAAAAGAGTAGCTCTGGGTGCCAACCAAGTAAGTTCTCTGTCATTTTTAATCAGTAACTCACGTAAAATCTTATATTTCTCAAAGATCTCTGACAGTTTGACAGCTGAGAGGTTTTGCCAGGTTGAGGTTTTTGTAAGGTGACCTCACCAAACAAATTTCAAATCAAATTTATCTCTTATGCTACAGTCATTATATGTCTAAAACTTCTGTTTTCACAAACCCAAGGAGTTCTCTTGAGTTCCAGGGAGCCGAATTAAAACAGGTCAGATACCCCTCAATTCCCTGGTCCTAAAAAAAATTTTTTTTAACCTTAATTTAACTCTCTTCTTTGTCCTGCCAATACCTTAGGCCATGCCACAAAACACCGTCAAAAGCAAAGGGACCAGCGACGCCAGGATGCTCCCAGCCTTCTCTCCCCAAGACAACGCCCACAAATCAGCAGGAAGCAGTCTTGAGAATTCGTCGTCCCAATTCCTTCAAACTGGAGCATCTAATTTGCTTTTTTTATTAAAATCAAGAGGTGCATATGTTGTTCTTTGGTCCCGCCCTAGCCACGCCCACGCCCTTTAACCTCCGAATTCTGCCTGAGATCTCTCTCTCCGCCATCTTTCCCGTGTGCACG
This sequence comes from Microtus obscurus, assembly GCA_963919715.1. Taxonomy (NCBI): domain Eukaryota; kingdom Metazoa; phylum Chordata; class Mammalia; order Rodentia; family Cricetidae; genus Microtus; species Microtus obscurus. The sequence continues at coordinate 1,157,327 of CAWTZC010001932.1, read as the reverse complement.
CGGGCCTCTCTCTCTCTCTCTCTCTCTCTCTCTCTCTTTTTCTCTCTCTCTCTCTCTCCCTCTCTTCTCTCCCTCAATAAAATGCCTTATACTTATTTTCTGTGTTCACGCCTCTGTTTCTCCGCCACCGGCCGCAAAGCGCGTGCCCCCCGCTGGTGGGAACTCGCTGCCGCTTTTGGCGAGATCCACCAGCCTGCCGCGGTAATCATTTTTATAACAACACCCCCGACTCAACTATCTCATTCTCTCAAGTTCTCATCCTCCATCCTCTACCCTTTGCCCTCTGCCCCGAGTTTGCTCAGGAGATCTCATCTTATTCCCTTTCCCAGGGTGATCCTTTGTATCCCTGATAGGGTATTCCTTGTTATTAGTTTCTCTGATGTTGTTGATTGCAATCTGGTTATGCTTTGCTGTACATCTAGTATCCACTTATGAGTGAGTACTGAGTTTTTCTTCCTGAGTCTGAGTTGCCTCACTTAGGATGCTTTTTTTTCTAGTTCTATCCATTTGTTGCAAATTATATGGAGTCATTGTTTTTTACAGCTGAGTAATAAACCATTGTGTAAATGTAGCAATTTTCTTTTTCCATTCTTCAGTTGAGGGGCATTTAGGTTGCTTCTGGATTCTGGCTAACATAGATGTTGTTATGAACATTGTTGTACGTGTGTGTGTGTGTGTGTGTGTGTGTGTGTGTGTGTGTTTAATTGATACTGTGAATTTCCTTGGGTTAGAGTTTTCCTTCCAGTGCTTTCAGTAGGCTTTGTGGATAAATGTTGTTTAAGTCTGGTATTGTAACAGAATGTCCTGTTTTCTCCATATATGGTTACTAAAACCTTTGCTGAATATAGTAATCTCATTTGGCCTCTGTGGTCTCTTAGTATCTGCACAACACTTGTCCAGAACCTTCTGGTTTCAAAGTCTCCACCGAGAAGTCAGTGTTATTCAAGTGGGTCTGGCTTTAAATGATACTTGGCCTATTTCCTTTTCAACTCTTATTATTATTTCTTTATTCTGTATATTTTGTGTTTTGATTATTTTGTGGTGAGGAGATTCTTTTTTTAAAGTCCAGTCTATTCGGTGTTTTGTAAGCTTTTTGTATCTTTATAGGCATTTCCTCTTTAGCTTTGAAAAGTTTTCTTTTATGATTTTGTTAAATTAATTTTCTGCGGTTTTGAACTGGTATGCTTCTCTTTCTTCTATTCCTATTATTCTTAGGTTTGATATTTTCATGGTGTCCCAGATCTTTTGGATGTTTTTTGATATTACATTTTTGCCTCTTAAAAGGGCATTTTTAAAAAATTTATTTCCTTTATTCTATTTTTAATGCCTGAAATTTTCTCTTCCATTTCTTGCATTCTGTTGGTTGTGCTTGCATCTGCAGTTCCTGTTCATTTACGTGATTATCTGTTTTCAGAACTCCCTCAATTTGCATTTCCTTTATTTCAATTTCTAAGTCTTGAACTAATTCCTTCACTTGTTTGATTGTTTTTACTTGGTTTTCTTTTAGAGATTTATTGATTCTTCCATTTTTTTTGTTCATCTGTTCCCCAATTCTCTAAAGGACTTTTTCATTTCCTCTTTAAAGTCTCTATTATTTTCATTAAGTTATTTTGAGGTCTTTTTCTGCTGCCTCTTCTGCATTGGAATGTTCAGGTCTTGCTGTTGTAGAACCACTAGGTTCTGGTGGTGCCGTATTGCTCTTTAGGTTGTTGCATGCATTCTTGCACTGTTATCTACCCATCTCTTCCCCCAATCAGAGCAAGCAAATCTTACATAAGAAAACATTTAGCTGGGGCTTAGTTACCATTTCAGAAGTTTTACAAATTATCAGCCTGAAGGGAATCTCAGCAGAATGAAGGCAGACATGGCGTTAAAGAAGGAGGTAAGAGTTCTATTTTCAGCTCTATAGTTATCAGGAAGAGAGAAATTCTGGGACTGGTTTGAGCTCTTGAAACACCAAAGCACACACTTGCTCCAAAAATACTGCACCTACTCCAAAATGACCACACCTGCTAATCCTTTCAAATAATGCTACTCCATTACTGATCAAATATGTAGAGCTGTGAGAGTCATTTGTATTTAAGCCACCAAAATTATGTCAGAGAAATTGAAAGGAAGATCATATTACTGAAGGCAGCACACATTTCAGACACAGGACTTGAAGGAAAGGAACTGGATCTGTGCTGGGAGCCCCTTCCATGAGAGTTAGCTCTCATAAGACAAGATAAATCTATGCAAACATCCAAAAGCGAAGAGCAATATAGGTCCTACCCAGCTTTAATGGCTCTAAGCCCCTGCCCCCAAAAAAGATCAGTATGTCAAGATAACAATTAAGGTGCACTTTCATATTTAAGATAACCAATTGTCTTATAATCAGACTTAAGTTTGTGATTTCAACAGCCATGAATATTTGACTCTGTTTAGAGTTTCAGGCTTGAGAGGAACTTAAGTCTGATGCCTGAGACTGTAAACAGAGTCAAATCTCCATGGCTTCATCCCAGAGATGCAAGGCTGGTTCAACATACGAAAATCTATCAATGTAATCCATTATATAAATAAACTGAAAGAAAAAAACCATATGATTATTTCATTAGATGCTGAAAAAGCTTTTGACAAAATTCAACATCCCTTTATGATAAAAGTCTTGGAGAGATTAGGGATACAAGGGTCATACCTAAATATAATAAAAGCTATTTACAGCAAACCGACAGCTAACATCAAACTAAACGGAGAGAAACTCAAAGCCATCCCACTTAAATCAGGAACACGACAAGGCTGTCCACTCTCTCCATACCTCTTCAATATAGTGCTTGAAGTTTTAGCAATAGCAATAAGACAACATAAGGGGATCAAGGGGACTCGAATTGGAAAGGAAGAAGTTAAACTTTCATTATTTGCAGATGATATGATAGTGTACATAAGCGACCCCAAAATCTCCACCAAAGAACTCCTACAGCTGATAAACACCTTTAGTAATGTGGCTGGATACAAGATCAACTCCAAAAAATCAGTCGCCCTCCTATACACAAAGGATATGGAAGCAGAGAGGGAATTCAGAGAAGCATCACCTTTCACGATAGCCACAAACAGCATAAAATATCTCGGGGTAACGCTAACCAAAGAAGTGAAAGATCTATTTGACAAGAACTTTAAGGCATTGAAGAAAGAAATTGAAGAGGATACCAGAAAATGGAAGGATCTCCCTTGCTCGTGGATTGGGAGGATCAACATAGTAAAAAATGGCAATCCTACCAAAGGCAATTTATAGATTCAATGGAATCCCCATCAAGATCCCATTAAAATTCTTCACTGATCTTGAAAGGACAATAATCAACTTTATATGGAATAACAAAAAACCCAGGATAGCCAAAACAATCTTATACAATAAAGGAACTTCTGGAGGCATTACCATCCCTGACTTTAAACTCTATTACAGAGCTACAGTAATGAAAACAGGGTGGTATTGGCATAAAAATAGAGAAGTCGACCAATGGAATCGTATAGAAGACCCGGATTTTAACCCACAAACCTATGAACACCTCATTTTCGATAAAGGTGCTAAAAGTATACAATGGAAGAAAGAAAGCATCTTCAACAAATGGTGCTGGCACAACTGGATGTCAACCTGTAGAAGAATGAAAATAGACCCATATCTATCACCATGCACAAAACTCAAGTCCAAATGGATCAAAGACCTCAATATCAATCTGAACACACTGAACCTGATAGAAGAGAAAGTGGGAAGTACCCTACAACAGATGGGCACAGGCGATCGCTTCCTAGGTATAACCCCAGCAGCACAGACATTAAGGGCAACATTGAATAAATGGGACCTACTGAAACTGAGAAGCTTCTGTAAAGCAAAAGACACTGTCACTAAGACAAAAAGGGAACCCACTGACTGGGAGAAGATCTTCACCAACCCCGCAACAGACAAAGGTCTGATCTCCAAAATATATAAAGAACTCAAGAAACTAGACTTTAAAATGCTAATTAATCCAATTAAAAAATGGGGCACTGATCTGAAGAGAGAATTCTCAACAGAAGAAGTTCAAATGGCCAAAAGGCACTTAAGGTCATGCTCAGCCTCCTTAGCGATCAGGGAAATGCAAATCAAAACAACATTGAGATATCACCTTACACCTGTCAGAATGGCTAAAATCAAAAACACCAATGATAACCTTTGCTGGAGAGGCTGTGGAGAAAGGGGTACCCTCATCCATTGCTGGTGGGAGTGCAGACTTGTGCAGCCACTTTGGAGAGCAGTGTGGCGGTTTCTCAGGAAAATTGGGATCAACATACCCATGGACCCAGCAATGCCACTCTTGGGAATATACCCACGAGATGTCCGATCATATGACAAGGACATTTGTTTAACTATGTTCATAGCAGCATTGTTTGTAATAGCCAGAACCTGGAAACAACCTAGATGCCCTTCAATGGAAGAATGGATGAAGAAAGTATGGAATATATATACATTAGAATACTACTCAGCGGTAAAAAACAATGGCTTTGCGAAGTTTGCATGCAAATGGATGGAAATAGAAAACACTATCCTGAGTGAGGTAACCCAGACCCAAAAGGATGAACATGGGATGTACTCACTCATAATTGGTTTCTAGAGATAAATAAAGGTCAGTGAGTCTATAATTTGATATCCTAAAGAAACTAAATAAGAAGGTGAACCCAAAGAAAAGCATATAGCTATCCTCCTGGTTATGGGAAGTAGACCAGATTGCTGGGCAAAAATTTGGGATCTTGGGGGTGAGGTGGGAGGGGGGGTAAGGGGAGAAGGGGAGAGAAATGTGAGAAGGGGAGGGTGGGGGGAACTTGGGGAAACGGGATGATTGGGATAAAGGAATGTGGGTTAGGGGAGCAGAGAAGCACACATCTTAATTAAGGGAGCCATCTTAGGGTTGGCAAGAGACTTGGATCTAGAGGGGCTCCAAGGTGCCCAGGGCGATGTCCCCAGTTAGCTCCTGGGGCAGCTGTGGATAGGGAACCTGAAATGACTGTATCTCATAGCCATACTGATGAATATCTTGCATATCACCATAGAAACTTCATCTGGCGATGGATGGAGATAGAGACAAAGACCCACACTGGAGCACTGGACTGAGCTCCCAAAGTCCCAATGAGGAACAGAAGGAGGGAGAATATGAGCAAAGAAGTCAGGACCACAAGGGGTGCGCCCACCCGTGGAGACAGTGGGGCTGATTCTTTGGGAGCTCACCATGGCCAGCTGGACTCTGACTGAAAAAGCATGGGATAAAACCGGACTCTCTGAATTTGGCGGACAATGAGGGCTGCTGAGAAGCCAAGGACCATGGCACCGGGTTCTGATCCTACTTCATGCTCTGGCTTTGTGGGAGCCTACCCAGTTTGGATGTTCACCTTCCTAGACCAGGATTGAGGGGGGAGGACTTTGGACTTTCCTCAGGGCAGGGAACCCTGACTGCTCTTCAGGCTGGAGAGGGAGGGGGAGGAGTGGGGGGAGGGGAGGAGGAGAGGGAGGAGTGGGAGGGAAATGGGAGGCGGGGAGGAGGCAGAAATTGCTTTTTTTTTTTCCAATAAAAAAAAAATCTCCATGGCTGTTGAAATCACAAACTTTGGAGGAAACCCTACTCTTGCTACATTCCTAAACCAGTGTAATTTCTAACCAATTTAAAACATATTTTTTATGTGCTGTTTTGAAAAAAACATTAGCTACAATCTACATAAAAAGTTACATTTGTTGTATTATAGATTACAAAATAATAATTAACCGAAATATTTTCAACCTATAAGTATTATTCACTTCTTCACTTATCTAACTAGAAACATTTATCATCAATAATGCTGAGTAGACGTAAGTACTACTCAAAAGGGTGGTTTCCATATCCACCAACTCAGTACATTCTATAAAGACCAATAGCTTGTGGACAGTAAGTGCAAAAGTACTTATTAATTAATTTATTTCATTTACATACTACATACACTGCATTAATTAAAATGAACATACTATATGTAAATGTTTAAACGAAAAAGCAAATTAGTTATTCTACTTTCTAGCTTTTAGCAAATAGTCAGTGTTCTTATTTCAAAAGGAGATAACAGAGCATCTTTATACTAGAGAATCCCAAATACAGAAACTATGTTGAAGGTAAACTAAGAACATTAATAATCACAAGATTTCATAGAAACAGCACCCAAAATTCCAAAGTCTATAAGCATGTGATTGCTTTCAGTGGATAATTCTCCAGTAATCATTCATCAGAATTCTGGTTAGATGATTGTTCAACTAATTGAATTATTGAAAAGTTTGGAATATTTCAGAAACTAATTATGGAACTTAGAATAGGGGTATAAAATTGGAATTCTACATATTGCTCAATATCAACATATAATTAAAATAAAGTAAATTTAAAATCAATAGGAGTAACTGAGCAATTAATGAGTCAATACTTTTAATCTAATATCTGGTCAATTTACTCTAAGTACTAACACCAATGAAAAAATTTCAGAGTGAAACTTTTTGAGTTTAACACCTGGCATTCTCTTATCCTACTCATAACTATTAGACAAATTACTAATTTTTTAAAAAAAATTTAAATTGTTTATATTGAGCTATACATTTTACTCTGCTTCCCCTACCCTTCCTCTCCCCTCCCCTTCTATCCTCTCCCATGGTCCCCATGCTCCCAATGTACTAAGGAGATCTTGTCCTTTTCTACTTCCTATGTAGATTAGATCCATGTATGTCTCTCTTAGGCTCCTCATTGTGGTCTAAATTCTCTGAGATTGTGAATTATAGACTGGTTTATTAGATATTAAAGATCATATTTTTCACCATCGATTCAGTATCCGTTGGTTTTCTAGATTGCATCTCTAAGTTACTGTTGGAAATTATAATCTAAGAAGAATTTTAATATTTAAGAAGGCTCTTTGGAATTTGAGATATTTTATATTATTTTTAGGATCTGTGATTTTTTTTTATTTAAAGAAAAAAAAAAGAAATTCCCACCTCCTCCCAGCCTCCCATTTCCCTCCCCCTCCTCTCACTCCTCTCCCCCTCCCTAAAGTGATATTAAAAGAATCACAGGGTTCCACAGGGCAGGGAACCCTGTGATTCTTTCAATATCACTTTAGAAGTGTTGCTCTATAGAAATTTTCAATAGGTGTGGCTCCAGTCAGTTTTGTGAATTTATCATTTTATAAGCATATTAAATCCACACATATCTTTTTTAGCTGAATCCATTGCTCAATCATCATTTCTTGTCAAAATTATTCCAAGGCAATAATGAGGTGCTTAAGGCTGTAATTAGGTAGTTTAGGAAAGCCACCTGAAGTCCTAAAGTGTTGGTGATTACATATTACCCGAGGTACCTGCTGTGAGGAGCTCATTCTTTCAAGAGGTCCTAATTAAAGTGTGGTACCCTAAAAACAAGTGTCATCTAAAGCATTTCTGATTGTACGATTGCTGAATAGAAGTATGTGTTTATTTTCAATAACCTGACAGCTCTATGTATTAATACAAATTCAAAAAATTCATATTTGCTAAAGATTAAAATGAGGAAAGTAAAGCTTAATAGTTATCAATGGTAAATGTTCTGTGGGAGGACAATTATCCTTATTTGCTTTATGAATTCCAAGATGCATTATACAATAATGTATATATCTATATATTGTCAAGGGAACCTATTTTCTGTTTCGAAAGTGTTTGGGAACCATATCAAAAGATCATAAATTTTCATATATTTATGATAAAGCACCAAATAAAAAGAAATGAAAATTGTAAAGGCCCCTACTTACATTACTTAAAATTAAAATATTTTGTGTTTATTGTATTCTGTGTATTTTTCAATATTTTATATTTTAACATAAAAGAAGGCATAACATGAGTCAAGTACCATTATAATCAATAGAAATTATATTATATTATTATATTATATTCTAAAATCCCCATAAAGTCATTTGTTATCAAGAATGCCGAGACTGAGTGCAAGCAAGTCATTGTTTACAAACCTTGCCTTGAGAACATAATGCTTTGTACAATTCCATGCAAATCTTGCTGAGATCATATATGACCTGACAGGTTATCTTTGTTGGGGGATCTCTCCAAAATCTTACATTATACGTAATCATTAAGGTGATTTTTGCTCTGACTCGGTGATTTATCAGTTTTCACTTCTCCCACCAAAAACCATAACGTAACCCAAATAGTACTAATTTTAAAAATTCATTTATTATCTATCACTGGAGAGAATGTGTTACCATGGTGATATGGACATTTAAAACGCCACTTAACTTTAACTTCTAAATGACTTTGTGTATAAACTTTCACTTGTGTCCTTTACATTTGATATAAATTTCATTAATTCTTAGAGTATTAAGACATTTACTTTAGTCTCATAAATTTATTAAATTACATGCAAATTTGTTACAGCATGTACTCCAACACAAAGATCTTGTTGGTTAAAAATTGTTTACTGTCACAAGTTTATGCTACTATCTTTGTGCTGTGAGTCTATAAGTTATATTTGAAAATCAAAACTTGTTTTTTTTTTTTTTGTTGTTGTTGTTTTGGATTTTCGATACAGGGTTTCTCTGTAGTTTTTGGTGCCTGTCCTGGAAATAGCTCTTGTAGAGCAGGCTTGGCCTCGAACTCATGGAGATTCGCCTGCCTCTACCTCCCGAGTGCTGGGATTAAAGGCATGTGCCACCACTGCCCAGCTAAAATCCAAACTTCTTAATAAAAGTATGGCTTCAAGGCAGAAAGATGAAACAATCTATGTCACTAATGATCATTGTGACAAATATTTATTTTTCACATTTTTTAAACACTAATCTCTTCTGTCTGGGTTGTTCGTGCTCTGCTTGCTCATAAGCCAACTTACAGTATAAAGAATCTTAGTTGTTTACTTAAGTAATGAAGTACTTACTTAGTGATAATTACCACTAGAATCTCCACTATTTTGGGTTATAAAGAAATTACAATTCGTTTCAAATACATGAAGTTTATATAAGGGCTGATGTGGAATATTATTTTAAGATGGGTTACATTTCTTTCTACTGTTTTTGTTTACCATGCAAAGACACATTACAATTGTTTGATTACATAAAATTAACTTGTATTTGAGAGACTGAGAGACTAGCTGACAGGAAGCTGTAGGTAGGAGCCCTGTGTAGCTAATGTTCTTAAGTGGGAACTGTGCAGGACGCCTGGGTTTTCTGGAGACACCAGCAAGGAGAGAAGGCTAGCTATTTGCTATTCACTCTCTCTGAATGAGCAGAGTTTCACCTCTACTTCTGAATCCTGAGTTCTATAAAGCAGTAGAAATCTAGATAAATTTTATCTTAGTGGCTTTGAGAGCCACTAATGAACAGAATTCCTGCCAGGTGCCACCCTCATGGCCCAAATGCTGGTGGTAGCTGTGGAATTGCAGTTGTTGATTAGTACAGCAGTTACTTAAAAGACAGCCACTGTATTAAATGAAAAAATAACAAACAGCTTCAAAATTTTTTATAGAACTTTCTATATAATATCTCTCATCTTGTCTTAAACCTACGGCCTGTATTTAGCTGTGTAAGAAACATCGATAATATATTTTTTTGCAGAGGTGCAGTTCCTTGATTACTAGGCAGTAGTTGCAGCTGTGTAGAAACTTCTAATTTTTCTTGACTGCAATCTAAGAGGGCACTTGGTTTCTTCAGTTGGTGGCAGTGCTTCCAAAGGCTCCTTTCCATAGAGTTAAAAATCCTTGTCACTTGAGTCACTTACTATGACACCAATACAGGTTTGTGTTCTCTGAGTTTTTGTTTAATGCATTAATCAATATAGGTATCTCAATATGTCTATATGAATACAGGATTTCATTTGTAAGAATTACTATACCTTAAATAGCTAATAGAATCCAACAGAATGAAATGAATTCCCTTGTAAATTCCGTGTTGTGATAGGCAAATTGCACATTTTCATGGCACAATATTTGCAAAACTAGATTTGTTCCTCTAACATATAACATTAGCTCAAATTATGTTGAAATAAATTTTGTTCATTAAAACTAATAATCAACTGGATGAGACAGAAAGAGAAATTACATCTTGAGCAGTACATGTTATTCAAGTACATAAATAAACTATATAAGAAATCTTCCAGTTAAGATATCTGAATGTGGTTCTGAGAAGATGACTCAGCAGCTCAGTGCACTATGGCTCCTACAGATGACTGGAATTTGGTTCCTAACAGCATCACAGCTGCTCACAACCTTTGGTAAACCCTCCCCACATGATTTTTAGTATCCCATGCCTTCTTTGAAATCCAACGGTACTTGCATTTATGTAGTGCTCATACACATATACATGAATAAATAATATCTGAATAACAATATATCTGAATGAATGGTAATGTTAATATTGATGTTTATATTTATCTAATATCATTTGTTAATTGTTCAGTGTTATATGATAAATATTTAACATAGTAAGAGAAAATGAATAGACATAAACAATGAATATACATAAAATAATAAACCTCTCTTATAAAACAAAAAGATGATGCAGCTACAAATTTATAATTGTATAAAACATGATGATCCTAGAAAAATCATTCAATAGCTACATATTTATTAAATAAATATTTAATATACTTTTCTTACTTTGTGGGGAATATTATTATATCTATTTCATAAGACAAATTCTATACTTCTAGACACTCAAAAGGCTTACTCTCCAAATGGCCCATTGATTTCTATAAATAAAACTTTTATAAGGCTAAGGAACTGTATAAATCACTGTGGTATTGGTGGGAAAAGACTCCCATGACCAAGGCAACTATTATAAGGTAAAGCATTTAATTAGGGGCTTTCTTACCATTTTAGAGGCTTAATCCATAATTGTTATGGCAAACAAACATGGGTGCATGCAGTCAAGTGCTGGAGCAGTAGCTCTGGATTGCGTCTTGATCTGTAGGCAGAGAACTTTGGGTTTGACATGGGCTTTTGAAACCTTAAAGCTCACCCTCAGTGCATACTTCCTCCAATAGGTCACACCCATAATCCTTCTAATCCTTTTAATGAGTGTTACTCCCTCGTGACTAAGAATTAAAATATATGAGTCTATAAGGAGCATTCTTGTTCAAGCTACCACAGAATTCTTGCCAATTTGTTTACCTTTAAGCAATGATGTAAGTTAAATGCCACACATGTTGCATATTTTAATGTTTGGTTTTATGTGTCTAATTGTCTTCTTTCTATGTGTATATGAATGCCACAACATGAATGTCTGATCATATATGAATAATATGAAGTTGCATATGATGAACTACCATATAGATGCTGAAACTTCACCTAGATCCTCTGCAAGAGCAAAAAGTGCTCTTACCCACTAAGCCAAGCAGGCAATCCAAGTTTGCATATTTTTATACTAAAATGTTGACACTTAATAAAATGAGCTATAAAGAGAAATTAAAATGTATTGATTAACAGCATTTGATTGTTATTATTACTATAATAAATTCCTGAAATTTTTTGACATTAAACAGGACAATCTCATGGCCTGTTTAGTCTGAAGATCAGAAGTGTGTTCTCTGTAGGCCAAAGCCAACCTGTGGAAAGGATCTCTGAAATTATTTCTAAGAGTCTCAGGGACCCAGAAAATCATCTCTTCTGTGCCTTGCACACTGCTTTAGCATCTGGCCCCTACTTTTACTCTCAAATCCATGTGAAAAGCATCTTTAAAAATTTTATGACATTTCTGCCACAGAGAGTTATGGTTTGCTAATAATAACATTAGCAGCAGCAGCAACAACAAAATAATAGTGTACATGCAATTCAAAACTACCTTGAGATTTCATCTTACATGATCAGAATGACTAAGATCAATAAAACAAATGACAGCTCATGCTTGTAAGGATGTAGCCTAAGGAAAACACTTATCCCTTGCTGGTGGGAATCGAAACTCATACAGCTATGGTGGAAATCAGTGTGGAAATCAGGAAATCAGAAAGATGGGAATCAATCTACTTCAAGATCCAGTGTACCACTCATGGACAGTTGCCCAAAGGATGCTCTAATCCTACCACAAGAACACCTGCTCAGTCATGTCCACTGCGGCTTTATTCAAAATACCCAGAAACCACCTAGATGTCCCTCAACAGATTAATGGATAGAGAAAATGTGGTAGTATTATTTAGCTGATAAAATTTAAAATGTCATGCAATTTGCAGGCAAATGGATGGAACTGGAAAACAAAATCATCCTGAATGAATTAAATCAGCCCCAGAAATACAACTATGTATGTACTAAGTAAGTAAATAATAGCCAAGCTATACCCATAGACCCAGAGAGGTTATGTAAAGAGGAGGGGCCTGAAGGGAAGCAGAGAATTCTTTGGGAGAAGAAAATTATAAAGACTTTTGTGGACAGACTAGGACTGATGGAGCCAGAAACATGGATATCAGGTGGGAGAGGAGATATGGTGGAAGGAGTGAGTGGGGGGATAAACAGATGGAACTGGGCATTTGGGGGATGGTGTTGAACCCTAATGTAGTGGAAACATCTATGGCAGTGATTCTAATGAGGACTTGTAGTAACAGGAGACATGTAGTTTCACCTAAATATCTTTTTTTTTTTTTTTTTTTTTTTGGCAAGGTGGCAAGGTGCAGAATCCAATGACAGGACTGGGTTACATTCATTGAATTGTTAGCCATGGGGTTCCATAGAAATCCCTAAATAAACAGGTTGTAGCTAAGACAAAGGGTTACTTTCTGCAAACTGACAGTGGATCCCATTACTAAAGACAATATATACAGAAATCATTGAATATGGAGAAGTCAAACTAGTGCCTATTTAGAGCCTTCACTCCTACATTCTAGTCTCTTTGATGTGGGAAGATATTCTGCAGGCTACTACAAGAGAACTGTAAGCACGAAATTATAATGATATTTCAGTGTAGAAAGTACAGAATAATTTCAACAAATTTCTAAGAGTAATTCTTCTCTATTATGGCAGTAAGGCAATTTTTAATAATTTATTTCTGAGAATTGCACCAGATTCACATCTACTCAATAAATGCTCTAATTACTTCAACCAGTACTCTCAAAACCAAAAAAAAAAAAAGAAAGAAAAGAAATGGAAATAGTCAATCAACTTTTAAAGTATTTGACATCCTAAGCCATCAGGGAAATGTACTTTAAAACTAAAACTACTTTGAAATTCTGTCTAACCCCTGTTATAATGGCTTATGTCAAGAAAACAAATAATATAAAATTATAATAAGCCATCTTGGTGGTGTGAAAGCATAGTGCAATAAAATTTCCTGGAATCTATGAGAGTGAGACTACTAAGTACCCTCAGTAGTGGAGGACATGGAGGCTAAACTGACCATCTTTTATAGCCAGGCAAGCCTTCCAGTGATGAGACTAGGTTGTATTTGGTTGAGCAGTTCACAGAGGGGGTCCCATGAAGATCCCTAAATGTTGGCTTCAAAATAGTTCCACAGTTGCCCAGAACAGAATACAAAAAAAAAAGGATTTTTGTCTGAGGATAAACTCACAGAAAAAGTAGCCATCCACAGTCCTCTGCAAAGGGGTGGTTTTATGTAGTATATGTCTTATGTCTTAAAGACTATTGACTTAATGAGTTCCCATAGCACCTTCCCCTTTTGTCTAAATAAGGGAATTCTAAGCCTAATGCAAAATTATATATAATAAGAAAAAAAAATCAAGTATTGTCCGGGGAAAAGAAGAGGCTAAAACATACATGAAAATTAGAAATACCAGCAGCATGAGCAACATCAAATAAGAAATATATGCTAAATGTTTCAATAGTTATTCTAGCCTAAGGAGACTAAGCCTTATACTAAAAAATGGATTGGTTAAGTCATAAGAGGAAAGTAACTATGACTATATAATCTTAAACACAATCAAAGACCTGAGAAGGAAAATAATACTACTTAAGTAAACAGAAGTGCAATCAAGCAAGGTACAGGAAATGACAGAGACAACTGGGTATCTGCCAAAGTCTCATTTGCAACATTGGTCCAATAATCTTTGACTAAGGTCTAGAGTAACTGACAGACCATTTTTAGAGGTAGAAAAATTTGTAATACTGTCTTACCCTGTCTTGGTAAGGTTTGGCAGTCTTTTTGCTTATATCCTACATGTTCATACATTTAGTCAGTAGTCAAGGCAGGGGCAGTTCTTTACCCACAGACAAGTTTTGTTAAGAGGAAAACAAGCTTCAAATGGAGTGTTTTCAGTGCCCAACAATCTCTTAGGTATAAGTTAGCACTGCCAGGAGAAATAGAGTCTCATGTCAACAGAATCCTAAGTTATTTAAATGGTTTATTCTACAGTTCTTTGAAGTGTTTGAAGATCACCTATTCATGCAGAATAATTCTCTATGCATCTAAAGAACCCAATTAATCTAACTATAAGTATTGACAAACATGGATGACTATTGACCTGTAATTCTTAATGTCTATATAGCTTAAAGACAAAGGCTTTATATTAAAAACTTAAGCAATCTTTAAACAAATGTAAAGCAATTGAGAACAAGGACTTCAAAATGTGAACAACAAATTAGTATCTTGATAAAAGGTAGAAATGTGTAGTGCAATATGATAAATAACAGGATAAGTAGCTAAAACTCTTGTAATGTCATCTCTGACTCTGAAAGGTACTGGCAATGCTAAATCCTTTGCCTGTACCTCCTTTCTTTGCTTATCAGTTCTGACAAGTTCCTCAATAATCTTTTTATTACTATATTTTGTAAATTCTGAATCTCTTGAACTGTGGATATTTCTAAAAATTTCATCAAATCACTCAATTTCTGGTTCTCATTCTGAACATGTAATTCCAAGTTATGAGATTTTTCTATTAATTATATCTTTTCATGCTTAAATACTATTTGGATGCATGTAGATTGCCTTCATGGAGAGATGCTATATCTGCTAGCTTATCATACCCTTTTTAACTGATTTTGATTGTCAATTCCAGCAGTATGAATCCTTTTAGATAATGTCTCAGTATCCTTTTGTAAGGTTTCATAACCCATTCACATGGATTGAATTTTGCCTGTCAAATTGAGTTTATTGTTTTCAATAGTATGAATTCTTTCAGATAAAGACTGTATCCCTCCTGAAAGTTTCTCATCCTGGACTCTGTTTTCAAACCATTTCTTTGAGGATATAATATGAAGAACAAAGCTAATAGCTACTATGACCCCCAAAAATGTATGTACCAAGAAGCTCATATAGCTCTTGCAGAAATCCATTCCTATTAGAAACAAAAAGGTTGTTAAATTCCCAGATAGTGATATTGTCTGCAATTACCTTGTAGTTGGCTTACAATTTTCAAATTTATTTATTTATTAATCAAATTAACTTACCTCCATGATAATTTTCAGAAAATTGTTGTAACTGTAATAATCTTGATTGGCCAGCAGGTGTTGCACTTGTGGCAGAAAGGCAGGTCCTAGATCAGTACCTGAATTACCTGAGACTTAGAAATACTAACAAAGTTAGTTAATTACTTAAGAGTATCACATCCGCACTCAGAGGTATGAATTGCGCAGAATATCAAGGAACATAGAGACTGCAGGCAGTCACAAGCAGCAAGGTTGCTGTCCGAATCTCAGGTCAGGCATTGCGGGGTCTGAAGTGGAAAAGTAAGCTTGTGTTAGAGCAGACGTGGCAGAAGCCAGAGAAACCATGGAGGAGTTGTGGCAGAAAACAGCAGTTGTTAGTAGGAGGCCGAACTCAGCTCCACAGGTGTGGCTTGTGGGCGGCAGTAGGTGGGACTAAACCACGTGGGTACAGGCTGGTGGGAAAATGCCAAATTACAGTAACAGGCCCATCAAACCTAACCTTTTGCACTCTGTGGTGCAGAGGGGTAGTTCAGCTGAGTGGAGTGAGAGAAGGCCTTGGGGGCCTGAGCAGAGCCCACCAGTGGTGTCGGTTCAGACCATATCGTTGGTGCCAATTTGTTAGCGTAGAAAACAGTTCCATAATCACCCAGAATGGAGTATAACAAAGGTTTATTTATCAGGGGATAAACTCACAGAAAGAGTAGTGATCTGCAGTTCTCTGCAAGCACTGGGAACTGGAACTGAATCCAGGAACCACGAGAACCACACAATCTTTGTGGCTGCACTTATACTACATGAGGCCATGTTTAAAGCAGCCGGTACCATAAAGGTTACTGGCTGAAGGAGTTCCCAAAGCACCTTAATAAACCAGGGTGATGCTAGGGCATATTTTTGCTCTCTAAAAACTAATAGCAAGAGCCCATTGCCGAGGGCAACATCCACAAATCTCAGTGAACGTAGAAAGGTCGTGCTGATGCAGGGAAGAAGCCTTCACCCCTAAGTTCTAGTTACTTTGAAGTGAGAAAGCCCTCTGCAGCCTATGGAAAGAGAAACTTGGGCACCATATCACTCACAGAACCTTCATCTGACAATCTGTCTTGTCTGCAAAGTGTCCTAGAGCAATGGTGACACAGAACGTTCAGGATGAGCCAACCAATGTCTGGTTTAATTTGAGGCCCAAACCATGAGAGGGAAACCATGACCTGTACAGCTGTATGGGCAGAAACTCAAGGCTGAAGAGCCCAGAAACCTAGAATAGAACGAAACCCGGCAAAAACCAATGAAACACTTCCTAATGATATTCTACTGTACTCACAGACTGATGCCTTGTCCAGGTGTCATCAGAAAGTCTTCCTCTGGCAGCAGATGGAAGCAAGTGCAGAGACCCACAGCCAGACATTATGGAGAGAGAGAGAGAGAGGGGAAGAGAGAGAGAGAGAGAGAGAGAGACTAAATTGGAGGTTTGTTTCCATTGGGTCCGTCACTTCAGATATTGGGCATATGAATATGCTTTATTACCATTGGTTAAAGAAGAAGCTGGTTTAGCTTATGGCAGGGGGGAGTATAGGTAAACAGGAAAAGTAAACTGAATTCAGGGAGAAAGAGAGCAGAGTAAGAGACACGCCGTGTAACTGTTGAAGGAGAAAGATGCTAGAACCTACTGGCAAGCCACAACCTTGTGGTGACACATAAATTAATAGAAATGTGTTAATTTATGATATAAGAGCTAGCTAGCAATATGCCTGAGCCATCAGTCAAACCCTTAATAATTATATAAGTCTCTGTGTGTTTCTTTGGGACTGAACAGCTGCAGGATCAGGTGGTACAGAAACTCTGTTTACACACATGGGCTCACAGAGATTAAAGTGGCTAGGACAGTGTATGAGTCTGCACCAGGTCCTCTGCATATGCTATGTTTGTTAGCTTGGTGTTTTTGTGGGAGTTCTAACAGTGGGAGTAGGTGTATCTCTGCCTCCTTAGCCTGTTCCTGGCCAACTTTTCCTTTTGTGGAGTTGCTTTGTCCAGCCTCAATATAAGAGCTCTTATTGTGTCCTTATTGGTCATGTTTGACTCTTGTCTCTTGGAGACCTGCTCTTTGTTGATGAGGACACGGAAGGCAAATTGATTTGAGGAAGAGGGTAGGTATGGGGTAACTGGGAGTAGTGTAGGGAGGGGAAACTTTGGTCAGAATGTATTGTATGAGAGAAAAATCTATTTGGAATAAAATAATAAAATAGAGCACATGATTATACTACAATGTTTAGCAAAACAATTAACAAATGAAAATAAATAATTACAGGAACATGCCACTGCCAAAAACAAAAATACCTAAAAATCTAGGGATATTTCCATGACAACAAACAAAAAATTGTGGGTCTCACGTCTTATACTGTTAATAAAAAGTCATTACAAAGGTTTTATGTTATCATAAAAAGTTAATTAAAACATACTACACAATAAAAACTAATGATGAAGGTACAAAAAATAGTAACCCTTAATAATTTCTGGTTAAAGGGCAAACTTTTTTTTAACTACTGCTAAAATACTTATGGGGTGTTTCTTAAGAAAGCTAACATAGAACCCAGTTATATCTTTCCTGGTCAAGTACTAAAGGACTTCATGTGCCACCACAGAAATGCTTTACATCCATGTTCATTGTTGCATTCATGATAATATAGAAGATGCTAAATTTGCCAGATGTTCATCAATGAGTAAAGGAATAAAGCAAATTATATATGTGTATGTGATATGTATATTTATGTACATGTCAGTGGACTTTAATTTGCCCATGAAAAAAGAATTCATGGCTATTCCAGGAAAATGAATGGAACCAGAAACTATTGTATTAAGCCAAGTAACCCAGAATCAGAGAGATACATATTAACTTTTCTTTCTTATATGCATCTTAGATTTTATAATTTCTGAATTTACATGCACATAAATCTATGGCTATATACACAAACCTGGAAAAAGTTCATGAGCTGGGAAAAAGTTCTTAAGGAAGAAGTAAATGGCAAAAGAATACAATAAATTCTATATGGCATGACAGCTGAGGTAGGACTGCTGGGATAAAGAAGAAACCAACATTGAAGGAATGATCTGTGGGAGAGGATAGTTAGGGGGGAAACAAAGATCAACAGGAACAATGCATCAGTATATCATGGTGAAGCCTCTGATTTCCATGCTCATTAAAACAAGGAAAATATTTTATATTAAGAAAAAATTTCAAAAAGATTTCAAATATATTCATAAATAATGACTTTTGGTCTTTTATTCTATTTCCTCTTTATTTATTTATTTATTTTTTGGTTTTTCGAGACAGGGTTTCTCTGTGGCTTTGGAGCCTGTCCTGGAACTAGCTCTGTAGACCAGGCTGGTCTCGAACTCACAGAGATCCGCCTGCCTCTGCCTCCCGAGTGCTGGGATTAAAGGCGTGCACCACCATCGCCCGGCTATTTCCTCTTTTAAAAAATCTGAATAAAGATAACCTTGGCTTTATAGATAAATGAGAATTGTGAAAACATTGTCTTTTAATAATACCTATTTAAATATTTAGCATTTAGAAATCAAGAGCAGGTTTTCAATCTGCATATGTGACTGCCATGCACATTTGCAGATCCTGCCCTCTGCCACTGTGTGAGGACACCCTTGTGTCCACATGAAAACCAAGGCCGGCAGAAGTTTCTTAATACTTTTCTACAATCTATGTGCTTGGTTCAATAGGGACCCAACCTATTACATGGAGCCCATATTGAAGTGCTCTGAAAACAACACATACCTCTGAATTGCTATCTTGCCTAACAAAAGATAGTAGCTCATTGCAGGGATTTCTCGCTCACAGGTAAGACAACAGGTGACTCCAGCTCTTCTGGACAGAGCAGTCTACTTTCTCTATATGTCATGGCCAAAAGAGATAGAGTGGCTTCTCATACTGTTACATCCGCAGCAGTAAGGATATAGCATTTCAGTCTCCTTCCTATAAGATAAGAAAAACAACAGAATCTGAAAACCAGGGTTGTTCTGGATCTTCTTCCCCTTGGGCTTGCATTCTTGATTTTCTGGACATAAGGGTATTATTAAAAACTTTGATGTATCACTAAGTTTTAGAATTTAGTCTTCTGGTATGAGTACCATGGTATGAACTAGAGTAGATTCAGCACAATGTGCTTGTCTACCTTATCCAGATCTACAAATTCAAATAGTGTTAATTATAAGATAGTTTGCAAAAGTTCATTTCAAAGATGAGAGTTGCATTTCATACCACAAAGATCATTCATGACAAAATTAGAATATTAAAACTGTAAATGAGTTATTTACCAGGTTCATTATGTAAATAAGTTGTTTGAATGTACTTACGTATCTTAATATTTTGAGTATTTCTACTTAGAAATACAGTATATTTGAGAACAAAAAATACAAATATGAAGAAAATGTTGAGAAAAACAGTGCATAGAGTTTATAGAAATATAAATATTTTAAATATTGAAACATTATCAAATTCAGTTATTATGCTTATAAATCAAATTTCTTTATTTTAAAATTTAGTTTTTTTTCCTTGAAAGTATAACAGAAAGATAAAATTTGGGTTTGATAAACTCTTGTGGTTTAGGATGTAACAATGATGATATATAGTTACATGCTTTTTATTGAAAATATATTGAAAGTGAAAATACGATTTTTACAATGTATTTACAAAGCAATTATTTGTTTGTTGTTGTTTGTATTTCATATTTGGTCTAAAACATAGAAGAACAGCAAATGTGAATGACTTTCAGTAACATGAACCTAGTTTATGATAACTGATAAATGGCATTTGCCATAAGTTATTATGTGTTCTAGGCTCATAGTCTCTGGAAGCTTCATTGCAGGATGTCTCTACACAGCACAGAACTCTTAAACAATGCACCCATATACTGTCAATGAAGACTATCTCCTAGACCAAAATTAATTCTCTTTCTATTAGTAATCCAAATAGGGAGCCTGAAATGGCCCTATCCTATTGCCATACCGATGAATATCTTGCATATCACCATAGAACCTTCATCTGGCGATGGATGGAGATAGAGACAGAGACCCACATTGGAGCACTGGACTGAGCTCCCAAGGTCCAAATGAGGAGCAGAAGGAGGGAGAACATGAACAAGGAAGTCAGGACCGCCAGGGGTGCGCCCACCCACTGAGACAGTGGGGCTGATCTAATGGGAGCTCACCAAGGCCAGCTGAACTCGGACTGATGGAGCATGTGATCAAACTGGTCTCTCTGAACGTGGTGGACAAGAAGGGCTGACTGAGAAGCCAAGGTCAATGGCACTGTTTTTTTTTTTTTTTTTAATTTATTAAAGATTTCTGTCTCTTCCCCACCGCCGCCTCCCATTTCCCTCCCCCTCCCCCAATCAAGCAATCAAGTCCCCCTCCCTCTTCAGCCCAAGGAGCCATCAGGGTTCCCTGCCCTGTGGGAAGTCCAAGGACCACCCACCTCCATCCAGGTCTAGTAAGGTGAGCATCCAAACTGCCTAAGCTCCCACAAAGCCAATAGGTGCAGTAGGATCAAAAACCCATTGCCATTGTTCTTGAGTTCTCAGTAGTCCTCATTGTCTCTATGTTTTTTCCCAAGACCGGTTTTATCCCAGGCTTTTTCAGACCCAGGTCAGCTGGCCTTGGTGAGTTCCCGATAGAACATCCCCATTTTGATTATACTACATGTACTGGCTTTGTGGGAGCCTAGTCTGTTTGGATGTTCACCTTCCTAGACCCGGAGGGATGGGGGAGGACCTTGGACTTTCCACAGGGCAGGGAACCCTGACTGCTCTTTGGACTGGAGAGGGATGGGGAGGGGAAGTGGGAGGATCGGGGAGGAAAATGGGAGGAGGGGAGGAGGTGGAAATGTTTAATAATAATAATAATGAAGAAAATAAAGTAACCAAGCAAATAAATGAATTCTTTTTAAAACTAAAAAAAAAAGAAAGAAAAGAAATACTCTTTTTTTCCACTCCCCAGAAGTGTTGGATCCTGTACAAGGCTGTGAGAAAACCAGACAGAACAGATCTAGCTATTTTGCGGACCAGTGAGCTTATTGCAATTCACCTTTAGCAGTAGAGCTGAACATGCCTAGAGCTCCCAGAGACGGCAGTGAATGAGTGTCTAGAATGAACAAATCAGTGGACAGAAAAATTACAATAAACTAATACACACACCTCAAATGACAGAAAGAAATCAATTCTTGGCAATAGTGTTTAAGAGGTAGGGAGTGAAGAGGCTGAAAAATATTATACTTTCAGATTTGTTAGTTAAATGAAATGAATAGCCATAACACATAATAAAATAGAGTCTCTTCTGGGTGCTTAAAACCAATTTAGTTGGAGTTTTTCCTGGCAATTGGACGACCATGTTTCCTAATATATCACGTGATTCATTTTCATGTCCAATATTATAATTTAATGTTTTTCTAACTCACATTATCATAAAAACCAGCTAGTACTTATTAAAAATGCAGATTCCAAATTACTCAATGGGCAATCTGTTTTACTAAGGGTGCCATTTAAAAACAATCCTGACTTAAAATTTACAGTCAAGACTATGAAAATCACAAGCAAAATACAATACTTGAAATATGAGGAATCTATTGATATGCCATTCTATGCTACTTGGTAAATAGCTTACTGTTTATAGAAGTGACAGCAAACATGCAAATAGCAATGGGATGATGAAACATTAGAGAAAGAGCAAGATGGTCATAGTCAAGCTACAAAGAGGGACAGTCACTCAGAGATCCTGAGAAAGTACATAGCAGAAACAAACTAAAACTATGTAATACTCTTTTTTACTTTAATTTGTTTCATTGCCAAGGACACATGTTTTAATTACAAAATAGCAAGGAAAATGAGGAGCAAAGAATTATTGTTAAAATACTATCACCTGAAAATTAGGGTACAATGTTTATTATTTTTTCAGTTAAAATACATCTCAAGTATTTAGGTACTGTTAAAATTGCAAAGTGGTGCATCCCCTGTTGAAATCAGGAGCGGCCGGGCTGGGTCCACGGTACCCGGCCGCCCATATGGTTATGCCCCGAAATAATTACACAGAAACTGTATTCATTTAAACACTGCCTGGCCCATTAGTTTCAGCCTCTTACTGGCTAGCTCTTACATATCAACCTAACCCATTTCTGATAATCTGTGTAGCACCCCAAGGTGTGCTTACCGGGGAGATTCTAGCCTGCCTCTGCCTCTGGTAGGAAAATCATGGCGACTCCCTACTCAGCTTCCTTCTCCCAGAATCCTGTTCTGTCTACTCCGCCTACCTAATTTTCTGTCCTATGAGAGCCAAGGCAGTTTCTTTATTAGTTAACCAATGAAAGCAACAGATAAGATACAAGACCCACCTCTTAAAAAGACTGTGCAGAATGCTTGAAGAGCTAAAAGTTTATCTACTGTATGATCCAGATGTTCATGTTGGCATATGCTGGAACAGCTGGACATACTACTCCAAAGACAACTCAGCCCCATTCACTATCACTCTATTCACAACAGCTAGAAAGTGGAAACAATACAAATTTACTTCAGCTGATGGACAGAAACTAAAATTATGGTTTAAGCATACAAGAATACAATGGAAATCTATTCAGCTACAAAGAAAAATGTAACCTTGGAATTTTTAGGTAATTTGATGATATATACTGAGTAAGTTAAGCCAGATTCAGAAAGACAAACCCTCTATGTTTTCTTTGTGTGTACCAATTCTGAATCTTTAGATGACTATATAACCTGTAGCAAATGTAGAAGACCAGAGAGGGAGAAGCAGCCATGGGGGAGGAGGAGCTGTAGAGAGGAGGATAGTGGTCATGGATGCTTTAAAGTGGGAAATGGAACAATAGAAGGAGAAAATATTGAGGAAGTTTGCGACAAATAAGAAGAGAGGAAGGGGAAAAAGTCACAAGGAACCATTCATTTTATGTTTACTTAAAGCACATAAGTAATTTTGTACACACACACACACACACACACACACACACACACACATATATATATATGCAATAAATGTATTAAATGAAATTATGTCTCTTGGGGTAATAAGTTTTCCTGAAAATCCATACAGTAACAAAAACTCAAGTGCAAAACAAGGGAAATTCCCATTCCAGTTGTTAGTCCAATGGATCCATAATACTGCAAAAATAATATAGACTACTGTTTTATCCTTGATTTGTTCCTAAAACCTAAAAGAATGATCCAACTGCTAGACATCTTACACTTTGAACACAGAATTTGGAGTAATAGGAGTGGAACTTACCTCGAAGTCTCCGCTCTGAGAATTAGTCATAGTGTCTGTGAATTCTATGCAAACTGTCTAGGGAGAAAAAGCAATCAATAGTCCACTACAGTGTATAATGTATGAGCCAGAACAATATATGGGCAATAGTGGCATTTGTGTATTGGATACAGAGCTGTCTATTTGGACTTAAGGTCCACTCAGTAAGAAGAATTCAAGCCTGGGACTTTAAACCTAGCCACTATCCTTGACTGGAGAAGTCAGGGACCCTTCTCCCAAGGAATAACCTATTTTTTGAAAATATTCATATGCCAGTATAAATTTTAACTACAATTTTTTGAATACTAAGAGAAACTTAGAATTTCAGAGAAAATAATCAAGAGCATTAATTACTCAAATATATTATAACCACAAAATCCTTAATATAGAGCTAGCTACTAAAAGGAGGGATTATTCTATTCATAGCTGTAGAAAATGGAGAATTGACTGCTGGCTCATCAATATGTAAATGACATGGCAAGAAATGTTAGCATTTTCATAGTAAAGAATTCCTATTACTACAAGTAACTAATTAGTAATGTAATTAACTTGAGAAAATGGCATTGGCAGATCTGGGGATAGTAAATTTCAATTAAACTGAAATAGGAACAGAATAGATTTCTAACAATGAATAAAAGAAACTATAGTCTTTAAACTGGAACTCACCGTACTTTCAGGAAATATATATATTGTTTACTTGTTTGGGATTTTCTACTTTATTTATCCCTGTTCTTACTAATTACTATCAGATGCAACCTATATCCCCATTTAATGACATAACACTATAAAATGTAACTATACATTTACGATTGTAGCTCTCTCATACACAGCTCTTTCTTTAGATCAGAGTAAAAAATAATTAGCATTCAGAACCAGTAAGTTCTATTCAGATGGTCTTAAATTAGCCTCATCTGAAATGAAAGGGCTTTTACTAATGAAGCAAAACTGCTGAAGTGAAAAGGAAATTTGTTATAATTTTTAATATATGCACATATCCAGCAAAATCCAATATTATGATTGAATAGTCATAGAAAACTTCCACAGAAAGACCTAAAACAAAAGCTAAAAGTAAATTATCACAAAAACCGTGCCAATGTACATTAATGGATGCAACAAACATGAGGTCCTTTTTCTAGTTTTATGATTAGAAATTAAGAAACATATTAATATTGGAAGATATTCTGTGAATGTAAATAAGGAAATGAATGAGTTTACAGAATAGTTATAATTGCATTTCTATTTATATTATAATTATGTTTTTGTATACTTGTGATAAAAACTACAAAAAGTTCAAACAACACATACATT
The DNA here is from genome assembly GCA_963919715.1 of Microtus obscurus. NCBI lineage: Eukaryota > Metazoa > Chordata > Mammalia > Rodentia > Cricetidae > Microtus > Microtus obscurus. The sequence continues at coordinate 1,132,365 of CAWTZC010001932.1, read as the reverse complement.
TAAATATCAAGTTAGCTAAGTATATGTTACATTAAAGGCAATGAATTAGAAATGGCTAATAAAGCAAAGTAAGAGGATGTGAACAAAGTTAAGGTATAATTGTGTCTATAAGTTGATCATCTCTGTGGAGGTAACTTGCTAATACTCTTTAAAGTGATTTACATAGTAGGTACGATTAGATAGATTTTCACATGTAAGTTTAATAGATGTGTTAGTTAGGAATTTAAAACTATAGAAAACTGAATACAGCATAAAGACAATATAAAACTCATATATTTGAGATATTATATGTTTACAAAGATAAACACATTAATATAAGAATTAAAACAGAGTTTGGAATTTGACCCACACATTCATAGTGATGTCTTTTTATTTTTTAAGTTGGAGAGGAAAATAAATGATTAAAAATTTTATAACATTTTCAAAATGTTGCTGTATAGACTTTCTATGAATAATGACAATGTACTATATATGTAAAAGAGAACAAAAAATTTTGAGAGTTTAATGCTTAATAGAAATATGTTTATATTGACTTGAACATTATGAATGCTATAAGTGTATGAAAATATCATAGTGTACATAAATATGTAAAATTTGTGTAATAACTAAAATATTAGGATCCCAAAGAGATTTCTCAAAGGTGAAGTACAAGTACTAATTTTGCCAAATACCTGAGTATGCTTCTGAGCAATGACTAAATTGCTTATACTTCTGGCTCCAGAGGGATCTGTCAACTTGGACGACTATAAGAACACTCATGTGCACATAGACCCTGCTACACAAGCATAATTCAATAAATAAAAAAAATCATTAAAATTATTTTTAAATTATATATAGTGTAGGAATTTACAGTGACCTAACAAATAATTGAATCATAACCTATAAACATGCACAGCACACACACACATATAGACATTTAATTCAAATTAAATATACATTTAACATATAAATATAATTTTAATTAAAGAAGAGGTATACATATAAATCTTAAAGCTTCCCAAATATTCTTGAATATATGGTCTTCCACTGGACTATGCTCTGCTTTTTGAGACTACACTTTTAAAGAAAACTGACTATTCCTTTTTTAGAAGCCAAAATTTCTATTAGCTCATCTATTGGGGTTGGAATTTTATGTTCAGGTCCCCACTGCATTAAAGGATTTGAGATGTCTTGGTCTTTCACAGGCCTTGTAAATTCAGCTGCCCTGATGTGTCCAGAAGTCACCGTTTCCTAGCAGTCATGATGTTCACACTGTTTTGGTCCCTCTACTCTGCAGTGATTCCTGAGCCTTTGGAATCACAGTATAATAATTATAGCCTATTTGTGGTTAAACATTTTGCAGTATTCTCTTTATCATGGCCAGTTGTTGGTCTCTGTGTTGATCATCATGTAGTATAAATGAAAGCTTCTCTAATGGAGGTTGAGGGTTACATTAATGCATGTGTATAAAGTTAAGTTATTATGGATAATTTAATATTAGTAAACATCAGAATAATAGTAACCAGTTCTCTTCTAGGGTCTAGGACCTATCTAGCCAGAGATTATTGGCCTAATAATGGCACAAGGAATTGATTTCATATTCTTGAGAACACCTTTAAAGCATTCAAACAGTAATTGATTGTTTTTGTAAGATTTACACCCTTACTAAACCTATATGTTTTGCCTGGTCAGTTATTACTGAAACTTGCAGGACTCATAGATTTGTAACATTGATGACTACTTCTCTCTACCTGTAGCATGCATAATATCTTCTAGCACTATGAAAGCGAGGAAGAAGGGATCAGTCTTACAGGTCAGAACCAGCATGATTTCTACACGTTCTAAGACTCGTTTCTGTGGTATCTTAAGTAATGAAGACATACCATTAAGTTCTGGTGGGTAACCATAAACAATATCAATAGTAGGCATTATCTGTTTCATGAAACAAAAAGATTTCAACTTTACATAAATTTCAGAATTACAATAATTATGTAAAATAGATTTTAATTACAGCAATAAGAGTACCTCTGTATCTTAACTGCATGGGGAAGAATGTTTTCATTATCTGAAAATGGCTAGAGTCATGGGCCAAGCTCAGATTTTCGACAGAGCCTGTTATAGACTGAATTGGAATGGACAGAGAATGAGGTTCCTTTTCTCTTATCTTGTAACAGTCAGTAGTGTATCACTTTAGAAATAGTATTTGCTAGAAATAATGTGATGTTCTTTATTTGATTCTCAGGAAGAAAAAAAAAACAGTAACAAAGCCATCACACTTTTATGAGAAAAAATGTGAAGACTGAGAATTTAATAATAAAAGTCTCAGCAGAGATTAAAAAGAAAAAACACAGTTCAAAGGTACCCCATAAGTTATATAAGGCGACAACTCATTAGTCGTGGTTTCTGGTACATCCTCTTTCAACGTTATATGTAGAAAACCATTTTGTTAGAACATTTTCTTCTTTAAATTAAACATATGTATCTTAGATCTGTAGCATGATAAACACTACTATCAAAACAATAATACTTTTTTCTAGCCTCATATTTATAAAATGATGACTCATTTAATCTAGATGCTGAAAATTCAAGTAGGTGATATATTAATACAAATGCTTTCAAAAAGTTTTGCAATTTTCTTCCTTTATCGCTATCAAATTTAGCATATAACACTTTTCTTTTGTATAGTATAGATCTAGGTTATTGACTATTTCCAACTTTGCTTCATATTTTTAAAAGTATATTTTTGTGAGCATAAATTTATATAATGAATTCTTCTTTACATATAATATACAAGAAAAATAACATTCAGTACTGTAAACATTTAAATGTAATTCTTATGAGACTTAGCTTACATAATCTCACTTTCTGACGAGGATGCCTTTTTCTTTTTGAAAATTTACTGTCAAAAGTTAAAGTGTATAATTTCTTCAGAGGCCTTTTCCAAATTGGTTATACTTATTGGTTATAATATTATGACATTAAAGAAGAAAAACTAGCAAAAAAATTTAGCCACTTGGCTTTTGTCTATCTCAGTAGTGTATGGAAATTGGCAAGAGCAAATTTCTAGCATGTAGTAACAGAAAGGAAATCACATGAAAACGTTGTTTGATTTTCTAAGAAACAAATGTCAAGACCATAGTTTGAATTTTTTCTGGAGCTAGACATTGTAATAGCTGCGTGGGGAGACGATTGACAGAGCCAAAAGTATGTCTGGAAGATAGAAAACCTGGACCACACAGCACAAAACAAGGTCGAAAAAAAGATCTAACACCCATATTTCACATCCGATCTCTATAAACACACTGCAACATATTTTTAACCACAGTTATAAACAAATGTGAAAATACATACACACATCACACATCAAAACATAAAAGTAAATATAAAAACTAAGAAGCTCATTATTTGTATGACTAATAGCAGGAACTACATCGGAGTTACCTGAACTCAAGATAGGCATTGAACAAAGTAGCCATTGAATCAAATCTGGTCTAACTGGTGTTTCAAGTCTATACAGTTCAATATTTTTTTTAAAATATGCTTTTAAATGCTGACTTCATTTCTGATTGCATATGAGAACAACAAAAATTGGAGAAAATGTCACTACCATTACAGCAATTCTTTCCTTCATTTTTACTCTTCCAGATTTCTTCCTACTAGCTGCGTTTTCAATAAGAAATTCAGGAAACATAATTTCATATAATAGAATTAAAGTTAATAAAATCAGGATGACCCAACCACAGAATTTAATTTTACTGTTCAAATGGTGTCTATGTTCTTGTTCCTCAGGTTTTACTGTGTCAGTGTTATAAAAGATTGTGAAAATGATTATCGTCACAGTAAAAATAATACTAGTGAACTTAAAAATACCTAAACCTTTTCAGGGAATTTCTTGTTAATATTTAGCAATTTCCCAAAGTGCTTGGAACCAAATACAGCGATGCTTTAATAATCTGTTTAGTATCTTACAGATGTTGTGCCCATTAGTAAAATGCACTGTGGCCTTATACAGAATCTTTAATGACTTCAACATCCTTAGGGATGTTTTGTTTTTCAGGACAGGGTTTCTTGTGTAACAGCCCTAGCTGTCCTGGAACTTGCTCTGTAGACTGGACTGGCCTCGAACTCACAAAGATCTGCCTGCCTCTGCCTCCCTAGTGCTGGGATGAAAGGCATATGCTACCACCTCCCAGCACCTAGGGCTTTTAACATAACATTACTATAGTAAATATTTTCTGAGTTTTCACAAAAATGAGTAAACACTTATGAAATGAAAGAATAGATCAGTTGATAATTTAAAATTATTTAATGTTAATTATTGGTAAATGGGTACTTTTCAAGTGATATAAAACTTCGGGTAAAAACTTTGACTCTAGTGTTCATTTAGTCAATATATCTTGACTATATCTCCCCAAAATTGAGTGTAAATTTCTACACAGAAAATAAAATGCTAATCTATTAGACACAAAAGCCTAGATATTTAAAATGGCTTCCACATGTTCAAACGATGACAATTAATGGTTGTCATATTTAAAGTGTTATAGAAATATGAAGTTACTGTATTCCTTTGGAGTTGTGTGTTAACTCAAATTAAATACTATCAATAGGACTTTTCACTCCTTCAAACTACAAAGAGAATTTGTTGCCAGACAATTTTCGCAGCTCTAATTACAGGGCTGCTCTTGCAACTCTATAATTAAGAGTGAAGTACAATTTTCTTTGCTACTCTCAGCTGTAAAAATTAAACATGAAAAAAAATCACTCTGCATTTCACATGGTATTTATTCCTTAAAATTGTTAGCATATCAAATCCCAAAACAATGTTGAAATAAATATATTCCATTGTACTATGACTTGTAGTATGTACAGTCTTTTTTTTTTTGAGGCTAGCAGATGGAGCATTTTAGTGGGGGTTGCCAATAACAATAATAACAAAACAACAGTAAAAAAGAATGGTCCATTAGATTTGAGTTTCAGATAAATCACAAGTAGTAAATTAACATAAGATGTTCCAAAGATTGTACACAACATACTTTTAGCTAAAAAAAATAATTACTTAGCTGGGCCTGTACAGTCTTAACAAAAGGATATCTATGAAAATATCACCTTCCAACAATGTCCATACTTTTTCTCTATTTCTATATAATAAAGATTTCCATATTGAATCAATGTGGAACTATTTGGCTAAAAGTATATTCTTAAATAGTCTAGTTTCTTCCATCCAAAGATGTATGAACATTACTTTGTTTTTATAATATGATACGTTTATATCTCAGGTAGAATATAATTATTCTGAAATTACATGAGGCTTCAAATAAAATTCTTCAGCTAAGACCTTGATTTATTTTGCCAGCAGTTCCCACTGACTGCATGATTTAGCAAATTTCTCTAACTTCGTTTGAGCAGCATTCATTTAGCAGAGTAAATTGGAATATAATTAGTAATGCAGTTAGTTTCATTGCAATTAGAACTCAGAAGCACATAGGTAATATTAGTTGGTCCTATTTATACAAACCTCAGGGTTCAGGCAATCACCCACGGTAGCAAAGGAAAAGGGTTTGAAGCCTCAGCTATAATTCTGATGATATTTTAGTGTCCCAACCTCCAATAATTCAATTTCAAACAGTTAATAGCCCATTATTTAGTGATAGCAAGTATACATGCTTTTTGCAATGAGCATCCATCAAGAGAGATACATAACTGCTTAAAATGCTGAGAATAAGAAACTGAGTTTTCAACCCTAGAGTAAACATTTGTACTAAGACCCCCACCACAAAAGCTTAGAGAATGTTGTGCAAGAGGAAACAGAAAGAATCTCAGAACCTGTCTTAGTTATTGTTCTAGTGCTACGAAGAACTATCATCACCAGGATATTCGTCATGATGGGAAGCATAATGACAAACAGTCAGACTTCCAGAGCAGAAGCTAAGAACTTATGTTCTGATCACCAGACTATGGTTAGAGACAAAGTGAGCCTGGGTGTGACATGGCTTTGGAAACCTGAATGCTCACCCACCAGTGACATACCTCCTTATACAAGTCCATACCCAATCCAACAAACAACTCCTTCTATTCCTTCTCAAGTAGTTACACTGAATGAGGACCAAGATGCCAAACATGAGCCTCTGCGAGCCATTCTGTGTCAAAACCACCGCAAAACAATCAGTTGGTAAAGAAAGGTGGGAAATGCTGTCATTTTAACATGAGGTGGCTATTGTGGTTGTGAGCTCACAAGTACATTAGTTACCTGCACCAGCCCCACACAAAATCAAGGCAGAAAATTTTGGCATAGATATATCAGATGATCCCTAGGTTCCACATATCTACAGGTAGCTTTCAGTGTTTAATAAGTAATGTAGGAAGGAGAATTATACTTTTCTGACAGTATAACCACATGTAGGTTTCCCATGCCTCCAGTGAGTGCCCCAAACCCATGACATATAGGGAACATTAACTGCATTTAATAGGTTATGAAAATAAATAAAACAATAAAACATGATGAGATAAGTGTGTTGGAGGGGGAAAAGGTGGAAGAGATAAGATCTTGCAAAACTGAAAAAAAAAACAACTTGTAAAAGTTAAAAGTTTGCTCCCCTGTGTACCCAAGAACAGGTTGCCAGTTAAAGCACAAGGCGTTCACAGCTATACTGAAAGAATCGGCTTTTTACTGTGTGTACCCTGTGCCAGATTTTTTTCTAAATATTTTTTTTTATTGGAAAAAAAAAATTTCTGCCTCCTCCCCGCCTCCCATTTCCTTCCCACTCCTCCCTCCTCTCCTCCCCTCCCCCCACTCCTCCCCCTCCCTCTCCAGCCTGAAGAGCAGTCAGGGTTCCTGTGGAAAGTCCAAAGTCCTCCCCCCTCGATCCTGGTCTAGGAAGGTGAACGTCCAAACTGGATAGGCTCCCACAAAGCCAGAACATGAAGTAGGATCAAAACTCGGTGCCATGGTCCTTGGCTTCTCAGCAGCCCTCATTGTCCGCCAAATTCAGAGAGTCCGGTTTTATCCCATGCTTTTTCAGTCAGAGTCCAGCTGGCCTTGGTGAGCTCCCAAAGACTCAGCCCCCCACTGTCTCCACGGGTGGGCGCACCCCTTGTGGTCCTGACTTCTTTGCTCATATTCTCCCTCCTTCTGCTCCTCATTGGGACTTTGGGAGCTCAGTCCAGTGCTCCAGTGTGGGTCTCTGTCTCTATCTCCATCCATCGCCAGGTGAAGTTTCTATGGTGATATGTAATATATTCATCAGTATGGCTATAGGATAGAGTCATTTCAGGTTCCCTATCCACAGCTGTCCCAGGAACTAACTGGGGACATCACCCTGGGCACCTGGGAGCCCGTCTAGATCCAAGTCTCTTGCCATCCCTAAGATGGCTCCCTTAATTAAGATGTGTGCTTCTCTGCTCCCCTAACCAACCTTCCTTTATCCCAATCATCCCGTTGCCCCAAGTTCCCCCCACCCTCCCCTTCTCACATTTCTCTCCCCTTCTCCCCTTATCCCCCCTCCCACCACACCCCCAAGATCCCAAATTTTTGCCCGGCAATCTGGTCTACTTCCCATAACCCAGAGGATAGCTGTATGCTTTTCTTTGGGTTCACCTTCTTAATTAGTTTCTTTAGGGTATCAAATTATAGACTCACTGACCTTTATTTATCTCTAGAAACCAATTATAAGGGAGTACATCCCATGCTCATCCTTTTGGGTCTGGGTTACCTCACTCAGGATAGTGTTTTCTATTTCCATCCATTTGCATGCAAAATTTGCGAAGTCATTGTTTTTTACCGCTGAGTAGTATTCTAATGAATATATATTCCATACTTTCTTCATCCATTCTTCCATTGAAGGGCATCTAGGTTGTTTCCAGGTTCTGGCTATTACAAATAATGCTGCAATGAACATAGTTGAACAAATGTCCTTGTCATATGATCGGGCATCTCGTGGGTATATTCCCAAGAGTGGCATTGCTGGGTCCATGGGTATGTTGATCCCAAATTTCCTGAGAAACCGCCACACTGCTTTCCAAAGTGGTTGCACAAGTTTGCATTCCCACCAGCAATGGATGAGGGTGCCCCTTTCTCCACAGCCTCTCCAGCAAAGGCTATCATTGGTGTTTTTGATTTTAGCCATTCTGACAGGTGTAAGGTGATATCTCAATGTTGTTTTGATTTGCATTTCCCTGATCGCTAAGGAGGCTGAGCATGACCTTAAGTGCCTTTTGGCCATTTGAACTTCTTCTGTTGAGAATTCCCTCTTCAGATCAGTGCCCCATTTTTTAATTGGGTTAATTAGCATTTTAAAGTCTAGTTTCTTGAGTTCTTTATATATTTTGGAGATCAGACCTTTGTCTGTTGCGGGGTTGGTGAAGATCTTCTCCCAGTCAGTGGGTTCCCTTTTTGTCTTAGTGACAGTGTCTTTTGCGTTACAGAAGCTTCTCAGTTTCAGTAGGTCCCATTTATTCAATGTTGCCCTTAATGACTGTGCTGCTGCGGTTATACCTAGGAAGCGATCGCCTGTGCCCATCTGTTGTAGGGTACTTCCCACTTTCTCTTCTATCAGGTTCAGTGTGTTCATATTGATATTGAGGTCTTTGATCCATTTGGACTTGAGTTTTGTGCATGGTGATAGATATGGGTCTATTTTCATTCTTCTACAGGTTGACATCCAGTTGTGCCAGCACCATTTGTTGAAGATACTTTCTTTCTTCCATTGTATACTTTTAGCACCTTTATCGAAAATGAGGTGTTCATAGGTTTGTGGGTTAAAATCCGGGTCTTCTATACGATTCCATTGGTCGACTTCTCTATTTTTATGCCAATACCACCCCGATTTCATTACTGTAGCTCTGTAATAGAGTTTAAAGTCAGGGATGGTAATGCCTCCCGAAGTTCCTTTATTGTATAAGATTGTTTTGGCTATCCTGGGTTTTTTGTTATTCCATATAAAGTTGATTATTGTCCTTTCAAGATCAGTGAAGAATTTTGATGGGATCTTGATGGGGATTGCATTGAATCTATAAATTGCCTTTGGTAGGATTGCCATTTTTACTATGTTGATCCTCCCAATCCACGAGCAAGGGAGATCCTTCCATTTTCTGGTATCCTCTTCAATTTCTTTCTTCAATGCTTTAAAGTTCTTGTCAAATAGATCCTTCACTTCTTTGGTTAGAGTTACCCCGAGATATTTTATGCTGTTTGTGGCTATTGTGAAAGGTGATGCTTCTCTGATTTCCCTCTCTGCTTCCATATCCTTTGTGTATAGGAGGGCGACTGATTTTTAGGAGTTGATCTTGTATCCGGCCACATTACTAAAAGTGTTTATCAGCTGTAAAAGTTCTTTGGTGGAGTTTTGGGGGTCACTTATGTACACTATCATATCATCTGCAAATAACGAAAGTTTAACTTCTTCCTTTCCAATTCGAATCCCCTTGATCCCCTTATGTTGTCTTATTGCTATTGCTAAAACTTCAAGCACTATATTGAAGAGGTATGGAGAGAGTGGACAGCCTTGTCGTGTTCCTGATTTAAGTGGGATGGCTTTGAGTTTCTCTCCGTTTAGTTTGATGTTAGCTGTCAGTTTGCTGTAAATAGCTTTTTATTATATTTAGGTATGATCCTTGTATCCCTAATCTCTCCAAGACTTTTATCATAAAGGGATGTTGAATTTTGTCAAAAGCTTTTTCAGCATCTAAAGAAATGATCATATGGTTTTTTTCTTTCAGTTTATTTATATGATGGATTACATTGATAGATTTTCGTATGTTGAACCAGCCCTGCATCTCTGGGATGAAGCCTACTTGATCATAATGGATAATTTTTCTAATGTGTTCTTGGATACGGTTTGCCAGTATTTTGTTGAGGATTTTTGCGTCGATGTTCATGAGTGAGATTGGTCTGTAATTCTCTTTCTTGGTTGAGTCTTTGTGTGGTTTTGGTATCAGAGTGACGGTAGCTTCATAAAAGGAATTTGGCAATGACTCTTCTGTTTCTATATTGTGAAATACCTTAAGGAGTATAGGTATTAGGTCTTCTTGGAAATTCTGGTAGAATTCCGCATTGAAACCGTCTGGTCCTGGGCTTTTTTTGGTAGGGAGGTTTTTGATAACAGCTTCTAATTCTTCGCGACTGACAGGTCTATTTAGATTGTTCACCTGGTCCTGATTTAATTTTGGTATATGGTATTTATCTGAAAAAGTGTCCATTTCTTTTACATTTTCCAGTCTTGTGGCATACAGGCTTTTGTAGTAAGATCTAATGATTCTCTGAATTTCCTCTATGTCTGTGGTTATGTCCCCCTTTTCATTTCTGATCTTATTAATTTGCAAATTCTCTCTCTGCCGTTTGATTAGTTTGGATAGGGGTTTATCAATTTTGTTGATTTTTTCCAGGAACCAGCTTTTTGTTTCATTGATTCTTTGGATTGTTTTCTGTGTTTCTATTTTGTTGATTTCCGCTCTCAGTTTGACAATTTCCAGTCTTCTACTCCTCCTAGGTGAGTCTGCTTCTTTTTTTTCTAGAGCTTTCAGGTGGGCTGTTAAGTCTCCAATGTATGCTTTCTCTGTTTTCTTTAAGTGGGCACTAAGGGCTATGAACTTTCCCCTTAGGACTGCTTTCAAAGTGTCCCATAAGTTTGAGTATGTTGTTTCTTTATTTTCATTGAATTCAAGGAAGACTTTAATTTCTTTCTTTATTTCTTCTTTGATCCAGGTGTGGGTCAATAGTTGACTGTTCAGTTTCCATGAGTTTGTAGGCTTTCTGGGGGTAGCTTTGTTGTTGAATTCTAACTTTAGACCAGGGTGATCTGATAAGACACAGGTGGTTATGGATATTTTTTTGTAACAGTGGAAGTTTGCTTTGTTGCCGAGGATGTGGTCAATTTTCGAGAAGGTTCCATGAGCTGCAGAGAAGAAGGTATATTCTTTCCTATTTGGGTGGAATGTTCTATAGATGTCTGTTAAGTCCATTTGATTCATTACCTCCATTAATTCTCTTATTTCTCTGTTAGGCTTCTGTCTGATTGACCTGTCCATTGGTGAAAGAGGAGTGTTGAAATCTCCTACTATTAGTGTGTGCGGTTTGATGGCAGCCTTGAGTTTTAGTAATGTTTCTTTTACGTACGTGGGTGCTTTTATGTTAGGGGCATAGATATTCAGGATTGAGACTTCATCCTGATCAATTGTTCCTGTTATGAGTATAAAATGTCCCTCTCCATCTCTTCTGATTGACTTAAGTTTGAAGTCAACTTTGTTAGAAATTAGTATGGCCACACCTGCTTGTTTCTTAGGTCCATTTGCTTGATAAACCTTTTCCCATCCCTTTACTCTAAGTAGGTGCCTGTCTTTGTGGTTGAGGTGTGTTTCTTGTAAACAGCAGAATGTTGGATCCTGTTTGCGTATCCAATCTCTTAGCCTGTGCCTTTTTATAGGTGAGTTGAGTCCATTGACATTAAGGGATATTAATGACCAGTGGTTGTTAACTCCGGTCAGATTTTTAGTCATAGAGTTTGTGTGTTTGCCTTCTTTGAGTTGTGCTGGTGAAGGGTCTCTAGATGTTTGAGATATTGTGGTCATTGTTGGACTCCTTGGTTTGTGATTTTCCTTCTATTACTTTCTGTAAGGCTGGATTTGTGGCTACGTATTGTTTAAATTTGTTTTTATCCTGGAAAATTTTGTTTTCTCCATTTATAGTGAACGAAAGCTTGGCTGGGTATAGTAGTCTGGGCTTGCATCCATGTTCTCTTAGCTTCTGCAGTACATCTATCCAGGACCTTCTGGCTTTCATGGTTTCCATAGAGTAGTCAGGTGTAAGTCTGATAGTTTTACCTTTATAAGTAACTTGACCTTTTTCCTTTGCAGCTCTTAATATTCTTTCTTTATTCTGTATGTTTTGTGTTTTGATTATTACACGGCGAGGAGATGTTTTTTTTTGGTCCAGTCTATTTGGTGTTCTGTATGCTTCTTGAACCTTCAAAGGAATATCTTTCTTTAGGTTGGGAAAGTTTTCTTCTATAATTTTATTAAATATATTTTCTGGTCCATTGAGCTGTACTTCTTCTCCTTCTTCTATCCCAATTATTCTTAGGTTTGGTCTTTTTATTGTGTCCCATATTTCCTGAATGTTTTGTGATGAGAATTTGTTGGTTTTGCTATTTTCTTTGATCAGTGTGTTTATTTTCTCTATGGTATCTTCAGTGTCTGACATTCTTTCTTCTATCTCTTGTAATCTGTTGGTAGTACTTGTCTCTGTGGTTCCTGATCGTTTACCCAGGTTTTCCAATTCCATCCTTCCTTCGGTTTGTGTTTTCTTCATTACTTCCATTTCATTCTTCAAGTCTTGAACCGCTTCCCTTATCTGTTTGATTGCTTTTTCTTGCTTCTCTTGGTTTTCTTGGGTATCTTTGAGCGACTTATTCATTTCCTCTACTTTTTTGTTTGTCATCTCTAATTGTTTATGGCAGTTTTTCACCTCCTGTTTAAGGTCCTCTATTATTTTCATATAATTCACTTTTGAGTCAAATTCTTCTAATTCTTCTGGAGTAGAGTGTACAATTCTTCTTGTTTCGGGATCCCTGGGTTCTGGTGATGTCATGTTGTCTTTCAGGTTGTTGGAGGAATTCTTGTATTGGCGCCTTCCCATCTCTTGCTTCAAATGGAGCCCAGAGAGGCCTGGTGTCTTGGTCCAGACTTTGCTGTGACTGACTCTCTGGGTGTATCTCTTCAGTGTAGAAACAGGAACCAACCCGTCCAGACGGAACTCCTCAGCACAACAACTCAGATGGCAACCCTGGAGCACCAGCTGTAGGTGCCCAAGCTCCCCCACAGGGAACCTTGAGACCTGCCCAGAAGGCAGGCACTCCCCGCTCTGGGTGGATAGCCTTAGTGAAGGAACTTAAAACTGTTCTTGAGCTCTGGTCCTAGCAAGCCTCAGTGCAGGGTTGGGGGTGGGGTGTGTTGCCGGGGGGATTGGGTCTTGCCTAAGAAAGGCAGCCCTGCAGAAGGAGCTGGGGGAGGGGGGTTTGTGCTAGCTTCTGGGACACACCGCCCCTGGCTAGTAGACACTCACCCATCCAGATGGAATTCCTCAGCTCCTAATCATCAGGGCCTTCTGGTAGCTCAAGGATCCGGGGACAAGAGGAAGGGGGTGGGAGGGAGCGCGGGGTCCAGTAGACCACCGGAGATCCTGGAGCCCCAGCTGTAGGTGCCCAAGCTCTCCCACAGGGAACCTTGAGACCTGCCCAGAAGGCAGGGACTCCCCGCTCTGGGTGGATAGCCTTAGTGAAGTAATTTAAAACCGTTCTTGAGCACTGGTCCAAGCAAGCTGCAGGGCAGGGGTTGGGGGTGGGGTGTTGTTGCTGGGGGGATTGGGTCTTGCCTAAGAAAGGCAGCCCTGCAGAAGGAGCTGGGGGGAGGGGGGGTTGTGCTAGCTTCTGGGACACACCGCCCCTGGCTAGTAGACACTCACCCGTCCAGATGGAATTCCTCAGCTCCTAGTCATGGGGCCGCCTGGTAGCTCAAGGATCCGGGGACAAGAGGTAGGGGGGTGGGAGGGAGCGAGGGGTCCAGTAGACCACCGGAGATCCTGGAGCCCCAGCTGTAGGTGCCCAAGCTCTCCCACAGGGAACCTTGAGACCTGCCCAGAAGGCAGGGACTCCCCGCTCTGGGTGGATAGCCTTAGTGAGGTAACTTAAAACCGTTCTTGAGCACTGGTCCAAGCAAGCCGCAGGGCAGGGTTGGGGGTGGGGTGGGTTGCCGGGGGGATTGGGTCTTGCCTAAGAAAGGCAGCCCTGCAGAAGGAGCTGGGGGAGGGGGTTTGTGCTAGCTTCTGGGACACACCGCCCCTGGCTAGTAGACACTCACCCGTCCAGATGGAATTCCTCAGCTCCTAGTCATCGGGGCCGCCTGGTAGCTCAAGGATCCGGGGGACAAGAGGTAGGGGGGTGGGAGGGGAGCGAGGGGTCCAGTAGACCACCGGAGATCCTGGAGCCCCAGCTGTAGGTCTAAATATTTTGTATGCAACAATTCTCACAGCAAATCCATGGGAGGATGCTGTTACCGATATCTCTTTTTTACAAATGAGGAGACATACAGAGAGATTAACTAGATTGGGGGAGGTCAATCAGCTGTTAAATAAAAAGGAACAAAAATAGAAAAACAAATAGCAGTAATTAGCCCTAATTGGCAATCTAGGTTTCAACTTCCTATTAGAATCCACTATGAACTATGTATATGTACAAGAGGATAATAATTTACACCAGTTGTTCTGCAAGGGGAAACAGGATAAGTGGGAGTGGGGAGATTAACTAGTATGGGAGAGAGAGAGCAGATGAAAGGGAGGAAGAGGGAAGTGGATTGATAACACTAAAGATGCTTGAAAAAAATACGTAGGAAAACTTATCATGTTTTCTTAAACATTTATATATATATGCATTTACACATGCACTTAAATGTATATATGCACTTACACACATATGTATATATACAGATGCTTATATATGTATATTTATATGTGTTTATATGTGCATTTAGACATACACTTACACATATATGTATAAGTGCACATATATGGGTAAGTGCATATATATGTAAGTTAATGTGCAAATGCATACACACATACATATACATACATACATACATATATAGATATAAGTACAGATATGAAGCTGTGACATTTGCACAAATAATGCATCTTCCATGAGCCACGTATTAGTGAGTGAAAACTCCAGTACCAAGCATTGGATCCTCCTTTTGAGATGCTGGTTAGGTAGTGCAAGAGACTCCCCAAACAATATAAGTTTTAAAGCATTTGCCTTTTGTTTCTTCCAGAAATGGCTAATTGCTGAAGACATCACACATTTTAAATGCAGGGCTTTAGGAAGAAGAAAAAAAAAAACAGGAACAAACCTGGAATTCTCTCTTCTGAGAAGTATGTTCATAGTGTCTGGAGAAGCTATGAGCTGCCAAAGCATAAAAGCAAACCATAGTTCTACCCAAATATAAAGTAAATGAATCACATCTGCAAGCATAGCAAGGTATCGTTAAGAGTTCAACAGTGGTACATATCTTGGGGGTTTTGTAAAATATTTGTTTAATAATGTAAAGGTGTGTTGCTATTTTACCTTGCCTCTCTAAGGTACTTGACTGGTCTAATAGAAAGCTGAATGGCTAATAGCAAGGGAGGAGGTATAGGAAGGACTTTGCGGCAGAGAGAGTCTGTAGGAGGAGGAATTTAGGATCATGGAAGAAAGAAAAAGAGAGATACAGCAGGGGCCAATCAGCAAGACACAGAGGAAGCAGGGAAGTAAGACAAACAGAATGAAAGAAGGTAAAAAGCCATGAGGCGAAATGTAGATCAATAAAAATAGAAGGATGGGGGAAGGGGAGAGGGGGAAAGAGAAAAAATAAATAGGTAAAATTAAGTTAAAAGAACTAATGGGACAAGTGTAAATTAAGATCAAGCATTCGTAATTAATAATAACTCTCCATGTCTTTATTTTGGAGCTGGTTGATGGTCCAAAGAAAATTCCAACTACAGAGAGGTAACCAACAATTAAATAAACGAAGTTAAGGCCTACCCAATTAGAAGGACTCATGTTTTGTCTATAAACCTATTCAACTGCCAAAGCCAGATGAAGCCATGGATACTAGAGAACTTACTAGTGCCCCATATTAAAGTACAGCAAACCCTAACTGTAATCTAAATTCTTCCTTTTCATGTTTTCTTATGAATTTTAAGACTGCTCTTTTTGGGAACTTCTGTCAGGAATGGCATTTGTCTTTGGTCATATTGCTTTTACTCTGCAGACTTTAATATATAGATTCTTTAAATATATAAACACAATGTCTTCCTCATCACATATTCTGAATTAGATTGTTAAGTTTTATAAATTATACAAATAAAAAATTATTTCAGTGTATTTTATTTTCACTTTAGTACCTATGATAAATCTATTTTTAGGTTTCTGTTTCAGATAATTTTGATATGTGTGTGATTCATTTTATTTGCTGATTTTATGTTCTGCAATATTCCTGAACTTAGTAGTTCTATTGTATTAATCATTTTGGTGGAACTTTGCTTTATTTACATAAGCTCATGTGATGTAAAACATAGTAACTTTTTTTTTTCTTTTCCCTTGATGCCCTTATTTGTTTCTTTTTCCTTATTGTCATGGAGAGGACTTTTAGTGATTCATGGAATAAAAGCTGTAGATGTAGGGATTCCTTTTTGATTCTAAATCTTATAAAATCTTCATCTTTTCCTTTTAGTTTGATCCTACTTACTGCTTTATTATGGTAAGGTAATTATCCTACCTAATTATTTAGATACTTTTTAAGATAGTCTCTTATTTCTGGTTTGAAGGATTTACTATAGAGTTCCTTGGCTTAATTTTGTATTTGAATTAATTCTGATTAATTTTTTGGAATTACTTATTTGTTTGCTTATTTATGTTTTTTAGCATTCTTTTTTATTGAAAATATATTCTTCTCTCATATAATACATCCCAATCACAGTTTCCCCCTCCCTCCATTTGTGCTAATTCACCACTCCACCCTCCCTCTCCCATTATTCACTCCCCCCTCATTTTGGCTTCAGAAAAGGACAGGTCTCTAATGGCAGACAGAACAAAACAAGGTTCTCTTGTTTGAAAGCCCCCATATGGAGGATGGACAAGGCAGCCTATTAGGAGGGAAAAAAATCTCAAGAGCATGCATAACAGTCAGAGGGACACCTGCTCCCACTCTTAGGAGTCCTATAAGAACACCAAGCTAACAACTGTAATATATATGTAGAGGACCCGTTGCAGACCCCTGGACACCCTATGTTTGCCTTTTCTGTCTCTGAGCCTGTGTGTGCCCTGTTTAGTAGATTCAATAGGCTGTTTTTTCCTGGTATCCTTCATCATAAAAAGAAGCTGATTTTTTAAATGTCTCTTAAATCAGTTGTTCTGCTCTATCATAGTTGTCAGTAATCATGTTCTGAACTCTCTTAGCATACATGGGATGATTTGAACTTGATCTTGATCAATTATCTTTTTATTGTATTATTGGGCTCTGTTTGTATTTCTTGTTTTTTTTTTACTTTAGAAATTAATTTTAAAATTCCATTTAAATAAACAAATCTCTCATTTGGATAACAGAGCAGAACTTAAACCCTGAAGTGTTAATAATCTGAGTGTAATAACCAAGTAATTAATCACAGCTAGGTATGTACATTTGTAATTATTAATTGATTAATCTGTGATCATTTCAGAATTATCAAGGTAATTCTTTACCTATATATTACTCTTTCATTAAATCTATTTTTTTCTTTATTTTACATTCCAACCAACGTTGTTCCTCTTACCTCTCCTCCCACCCCCCTTCTTCTCCAAACCTACCCCTAATTTCCTCCTCCCAACATGTAAGGGCTTTCATGGGACGTGAACAAAATTTGGCATGTTAAACTAGGGTAGGACTAAGAACCCATCCCCTGCCTTAAGGCTGAGCAGGGCATCACACCATAGGGAATGAGCTCCAACAAGCTAGCTCATGCACCAGGGATAGATCCTGGTTCTACTGCCAGGGTCCCTCCAGATAGTCCAAGCTTCACCACAGTTTCCCACATATGAAGGACATATTTCAATCCTGTGGAGGCTCTAAAGCTGTCAGTCTGGAGTTCATGAGTTTCCATGAGCTTAATTCAGCTGTTTCTATAGATTTCTCCATCATAATCTTCACTTCCCCCGTGCAAATATTCCCTCCTCCTTCTCTTTGGTTGGATTCGCTGAGTTTGGCCTGGTGCTTAGCTGTGGATGTCTGCATCTGGTTCCATCAGTTACTGGATAAAGGCTTTAGCTTCTCTGAAGGTGTGGATTGCAGTCTGTTTATCCTTTGTTTTACAGCTAATATCCATTTATGGGTGAATACATAAAGTGTCTTTTTGAGTCTGAGTTGCCTCACTCGTGATGGTTATTCTAGCTCTATCCATTTGCCGGCAAATTTTATAATGTCATTGCATTTTTACAGCTGGGTAATAATCCATTGTGTAGACACACGACATCTCTTTATTAGTTGAGGGGCAATATAGGTTGTTTTCAGATTCAGGCTATTAGAGTAATACCGCTATGAACATTGTTTAGCAAGTGCCATTGCAGTATAATTGAGTATCTTTTGGGTGTATGCCTAAGAGTGATATCACTGAGTTTTGAGGTAGATTGACTCCCAATTTTCTGAAAAATTGCCATACTGATTTTGAAAGTGGCTATACAAGTTTACACTTGCACCAGCAGTAGAGGAGTGTTCCCCTGACTCCACATCCTCTCCAACTTTCTTCTCCAATATATCCTCAGTATTTTTTTGACATTAAAAATGATATCTTTAATTGTAAAAATTAGCAATCTATTTATCTCACAGTGTTCACAAATAGTAACCACCATAATCCTTGATAATGTACAGTGTATAATAAGGTGGGATTGGTACACAGCAATTAAGCACTGATAGTATCCATTCTGACAGGTATAAGAGGATATCTCAGAGTTGTTTTTATTTTCATTTACCTTTGGTTAAATATATTTCAGCCAGTTGAGATTTTTTTTTTTTTTTGCTGAGAATTCTCTGTTTGGCTCTGTACCCTATATTAGTTGAATTATTTTCTATTTTGTTGTCTAGTTTTTTTATTTTCTTATGTATTTTCTACATCAGCCCTCTGTCATATGTAGGGTTGATAAAAAATCTATTCTCATTCTGTAGGATGCTGTTCTGTCTTATTTGCCATGTCCTTTGCCTTAGAGAAGATTTTCAGTTTCAGGAAGTCCCACATATTGATTGTTGCTCTCAGTGTCTGTGGTACTAGTGTTATATTTAGGAAGTGGTTTCCTGTGTCAATTTGTTTAAGGCTACTTCCAACTTTTTCTTCTATCTGGTTCAATGTAAATAGATTTATGTCAAGGTCCTTGATCTGCTTGGACTTGACTTTTCTGCATGACAATCAATATGGATCTATTTGCGATCTTCTACATGTTGACATCCAGTTAAATCAGCACCATTTGCTAAAGGTGTTTTACTTTTGTTGTTGTATGATTTTAGCTTCTTTATCAAAAATCAGGTGTTCATAGATGTGTGGATTCATGTCTGGGTTTTCAATTCAGTTTCATTGATCCACATGTCTATTTTAATGCCAATACAAATCTGTTTTTATAACTATAACTCTATAGCAGAGTTTGAAGTCAGGGATGGTGATGTCTCTGGAAGTTCCTTTATAGTACTGGATTGTTTTATCTATTCTGAGTTTTTGATTTTTCTCATAAAGTTGAGTACCATTTTCTCAAGGTCTGTGAAGAATTGTGTTCGAATTTTGATGGGAATTGCATTGAATTTGTAGATTGCTTTTGGTAAGTATTGGGGGTCTAGCCATGACAGTTTAATATATTCCAGAATAGGGGCATGTGGACAAGAAAAAAATTAGTAGGAGGAAGAGAAAAACAAAAGAAACACAGAAACATAGGATAGA
Source organism: Microtus obscurus (assembly GCA_963919715.1). Lineage (NCBI taxonomy): Eukaryota > Metazoa > Chordata > Mammalia > Rodentia > Cricetidae > Microtus > Microtus obscurus. The sequence continues at coordinate 1,112,909 of CAWTZC010001932.1, read as the reverse complement.
ATTGCGAGGGCTTTTGAGTGTATACTGAATACTAAATATACCCACATTTAATTTCCATGCTTATATACCCCAAAATAAAGAGGGAAGAAAAGGCAAAGACTGCTATACCATGACACAAAGGACAACCAGACCAATTGCTTGCTTCAATTGTTGAGACATCAAGCCACTATTTTTTGAACTAAGCTTTCTGATGTTTTCAGCAGGATATGTAGTGCATATGTCTGACCAAGTATTCTGTAGTCTAGTGTAGTGTAGGCAGACACTCCCTGGATCAAACCTCCTGATTTTAAATAAAAGAGTAGGAACAGCTTGAATTTTTTGACATTTGGACAAGGTAAAATGGACCCACCTCTACAGGCCATACTAATACTCAAAACACCAAGTAACCACACACAAGGTCTTGTTTGTAGCCACACCATAAGTCAGATCTGTTGTTAGTACTTACAAAGAGCAAGAATAAGCTAGAACTCTCTGACCTTTGGTCAATATGGAAAAGGACTCACATCTGTGGACACCGGAAATTCCTCCCTTTTTATTTATTTCACAAAGTCAATGCTTCTGCTACAGGACAGAAGACTGTGCCTGGCATGGGTGTCCTCTTCTACTTTCCTGACTTACCCGTCATTGGTACATACATTCTGTCATGTGCATCCTGTCCTAAGTTGCCTGGGGATTGCTATAAGCTGCAACATTACACAGTAATTGCTCAGCCCTCTTTTCATGAGTGAATTATCAAAGCCAAAGACTTTGGTAAAGGATTTTAAGCTAAAAGGCAACGCTTTTTTGACATTATAGCTTTGTGAATGAGTGACTGTCCTCTGCTGTAGATTTTTAACTTATGCTGACTTTCTTTCTGTTACATATTTGAAAATTAACCTTCAAAGTTTTGAATTATTTCCCCCAGCCACATGTGAAAACAGTTTCTCACTGCCAGACTTCCATTCATCTCCCCTAGGTAAGCACAGAGTACTGCCTTCCTACAATTATATGTTTTAACAAGCAGTTGGTCAATGTCTAGGGTTTAGGAAAGAGCATTCCGTTTAAGATATTCACAGATATCAAAGGACATAGAATACTACCTTCCCAAGCTGCTGCTCTGGTTTTACCTGAAGACCAAAATGACTGATAACAGCACCCTCTGGAACTGATAATTTAGAGGCCTGCATCACTTCTTTGTTTCTACCACCTGGAGCCTAACTCCAGACATAGGCCCAAAGAAACTACAACACTTTGTGTATGTGATATTTGACCAAGAGCTGTGGCTTCTCCTTGATTGTTTGCATAGGTTGCTTGGCTACCTGATTCTATACATACCGGGAGAAAAGAATTGGTGTGCTGATTTAAACAATCCATGGTCTAGTCATAATTTTACTGAAAGTAAACATTTTAGCTCTTTCTAACCACCTAAAAATGTAGTGTAGCTCACTACCCTTCCCCCCTTTAGAATTCCCTGCTGATTTATTTCCTTTCTTAACTAACTTTCTCAACTAAGGTGTTCACTGGGTGTGCTCTAGCCATTCTCACCATTGCAACTATGGATCTCTCTCTCTCTCTCTCTCTCTCTCTCTCTCTCTCTCTCTCTCTCATATGTGTGTGTGTGTGTGTGTGTGTGTGTGTGTAAACTCAACAGTTAACTGATTTTTTATAGGATAAAAGAATTCTGGCTCAGGTTTGAGAATTGTTGGTTTTACAGGTATTACTGGGAATGATGCAAACAGGAAGAACAAGAGAGAACGAGGAAGAAAAGTAGAGCAAAGGGTAATAAAGAATAAAAACAGAGAGTAAAGAAAAATTGACAGACGATTCCCATTGTGAGTATATTTTTAACCCTCAGATTCCCCCCCCCCTTAAGCATATCATGGCATCTTTAATTGAAACCTAAAGAGAAATCTTAAAGGCTGAAACTTTAAGGCTCCTATTAGAGGGAAAAAGATCTTACCCATCATTAACCACAAGCCTCAGTAAATAAAGGGTTAAAGGAGAGTGGATCTCTAGACTCTGTGTACCTCTGAGCCAGTTTTCTATCAAAGGAGTTCACCAAAAACTAGATAACGATATATAAGCAAATAATGCTTTGTGATACATAAGCTCCTATGGCTACAATATCTCCTAATAAAGGAGTAAAGGAAGACCAGTGGTGGGATTATATTTTTAAGTTTGTCTAGAATGTCCTTAACATTTTTTCACTTGCAATCAAAATCCAAATTTATCCTTTAAACATATCAAATCCAAGAACTCATCAGAAATGCCAAATTTCTCTCAGACAAGCTCTAACATTTTTTCTAATCAGTAACATCTTCACAGTGAACTAAAGCCATTGCAAACATGAACAGATCAATACCATAATTATAGCATGGGAACTAAAAATAAACACGCAATTTGTCAAATCACAATTCTCTTAAATCTGTTCTAATCAGAAAACATGATGAAGTTTCTGTAATGAATGACCTATAAGTCTTTTTTCTCTTCTATAGTCCAATTGTAAAGCTCCTCTTAACCTTTAAAGATAGGTTCAAACTGTCCCAGTCTCTTAGTAGCAGCAAAAACTTTTATAATATTTCTTCTCATTTCTGAAGAGGGACTTCAGTTAGTCTTTGCCTCCATAACAGTATTCCATTACTTAACAAGTTTTCTTTTTTTCCCCAGAGTGGTAGTTTTCTGTGGTCTCAGTTTTCAAATCCTTTATTTCAACAGCAGATTGAACACAATACTGGCTAAAATAAATTCTGTGTCCCAAGATATAATATGGATAAACTGCCAAATAGTCAGTCAGGGCACCTCCAAAGTAAATAAAACTCACTAAGGTCTGATATTAATTCACACACCTTTGAACAACTGATCTTTGACAAATAAGCAAAAAATATCAAATGGAAAAAAAGCACATTTAACAAGTGGTGCTGGTATAACTGGATATCAACATGTAGAAGGATGAAAATAATCCGATATCTATCACCATGCACAAAACTCAAGTCCAAATGGATCAAAGACCTCAATATAAAGCCAGCCACACTGAACCTCATAGAAGAGAAAGTGAAAAGTACACTTGAATGCATTGGCACAGGAGGCCACTTCCTATATACAACCCAAGCAGCACAGACACTGAGAAAAACAATTAATATAAACTGCTGTATTTTCTTTGGGACTGAATGGCTGCAGGACCAGGTAGGAGAGAAACTTTCATCTACAGTTATCACAGCAGGCAATTCTTTGTTTTCCTGTGGGGGGAAAAAAAAACCACAAACATGTCTTTGACCCCATATTAAAACAAAATCAGGTCCTTTCCAACATAGACTAAGGGTATACCTCCCCTATTTTTTTCATTAAAAGTTGAATTCTTAGAGCCAGTAATTTGTTTATCAGCTTTTGTGAGTTGTCTGTGACCACAGTCTTTCAAATCTCCCAAATAACCTCTGGAAATGATTTAAAGTTTGTGAGCTATCTTTCTAATCAAAGCATATATTTCAATAGCTGACAGATTTTCACAGATACCTGGCTCAAGATACTTTTACATTTCAACAGACACTTGACTGCTGGAGGCTAATTCTCTGCAGCTTGGCTGTCTGTCTGGGAACCCAGGATCTCAGCATGCAGCCGAAGCTGCCAGCAGGGCTTTGTGCAGCTGTACTCTACAGCTGTGCTCTCAACCACGTGTCTGGCTACCGCTATAGACTTGTGGTTGCAGGCCATGCTGCCTTTAGCCATTTTCTGCCTACCAGCTCCAGGCCTTGACCATGAGAGGCCAAGTACACCAAACTTTTCTGTGTCCTGCCTTTCCTGGCTTCATGACGTGATGTGGGTCAGACTCAGCTGGCTATAGTGGGGGGGGGGGCAGTCTTGATAGCAACAGGCTGCAGCCATTGCCAGGCCAAGTGCCCTGTGCTCCCTTTACTCTTCTACCTGCTTAGCAGTGGGTGCTTTGGCTCCACGGCCACAGCATCAACAGGTCAGTTTGATCAGAGTGCAGACAGGGATGCACCTTGACCTCTCTGAGCCCGAGAGCCATTCAGGGATGGTAGCAGTTATGCCACTAGCATGTGAAAGGGAACAGAATATTAACACTGTCTACAAACTCTAAAAATCTCTTCTTCTCAATCCCAGTTCCTCTGCCTATCAAAACACATTTAAGCAAATGCATACACAGTTAATGCTACTTTTTTGCCCCCTATCAACATATATTTACAGTTTTACTCCCAATATTTTATCACCACTCTTTTACATTAATTATTTATATGTTTGAGTGCTCACCTTTTACTTTTACACCTACAGTGTCTTATTTATTGGTTGTATCCACTATATTTTTTCTTCTGTATTGCTAGTGATATATTTGTGTATTATCTGTTTTGTGTTCTACTTTTGAGGGCCGTCTGTCAGATTCCATGTCTGGGCGCCATTTGTTGTAAGCCACACTTTGGGCTTAGAACTGTTGGGGTCAAGCCTCTACTGTGTTCAGACATTCCAGGGTAGGGGCAGGAAGATTAGAAAATTAGGTAAAAGGAACAGATATACAAAAGTAATACAGAGACATAGGATAGAACAAGGAGGGGTATACAGTGTATACTGAATACTGAAAACACCCATATTTATTTTGCATATGCTTATATTCCCCAATCCAAAATCATGGGTGTAATTCTTTTAGCCATCCATAAGGCTGCAATTCCCGGTTCTAAGGCAGGTGCACATTCCCACTGTGTGCGCATACATGGGTGGCCCACCATCTGCATCATCAGTGTCTGACGCAAAAGCCCCTGTACACAGGTGCAAGGCTTAGCATCGCCCGTCATCAGCATCAGACATAGGCATGTCTTTCCCTGTGTGTGCATATGCTAGAAGCCTTTAAAAGCTGGACACGCCATTTTTACTCTCTTTTCTTCCACACCATTTATTTCCTCTGACCCGTTGAGCACAACCTCTGCTTTCTGTTCTTGGAAGTCTGGGTTTTCCATTATGCCAGGTGTACCCAGGCTCGGCTCCATGCCAGTACAAGGTTCTGTTGTTGTTCCTTTAACATATTTTGGGACATTTACTCCAGAGCCTTATGTACTTTCTTCACATGCATTTAGTCATCAGTACTCCCGTGTAGACCAGTATGAAGTTTTCTGAAATTCCTTCTCAGGACAAGATCTGCAATGAACTCTTGCCTGTGAATGATCTTTCTATTCTGTGATCCTTCAGAGTTTCATTTGAGTACTCCTTCCCTATGCCCTTCTTTGGTAACTCAAGGGAGTCAGGTGGACATCATGACTTTCACATTGTATGTTCCTAGTCACGTACAGATTACCGCTCTTGAGAGTCTGATGACTATTTTCTGAACAATACACAGCTTGCAGTTTTTATTGTTTCAGTATGAAAGTGTGTTTCGTAGGAGAGTTATCTATATATACATTTTATCTATGTGGGGCAAAATATGAAATATTGTGCAAACCTCTCTAGAGTTCAAGTTTTAAAGTAGCTGTGAAGTCATATAGTCAAAGGTAACCAGATAATCGTGTGAAGTTCTATTTAATAAGTGGTAAATAATTGTTCAGAACAGAATGTCCCTGTAAAAGACATCAAGCATGTCCTGTCAACTTACCTTACTTGGGCATACTTGTTATTGAGCAAAATGGGTCGTATCATCAAATAAAAGATCACTGAAAACAAGGAGACATTTTAACAAGTTACAGTGTCTCTTGAGCTCTGTACTGAGTAAATACAGTTCCTTTGTTTAGATAACTTATATCATTGATTGTGTGCCTTGACATGTAGTGAGTGAGAAGACATATTGAATATGTCTAGTATAATACACAAAATGCTTAAGTAATAAAAAGTGAATTAAATACGTGCATAGAACACCTATTCATTAATAGTCCCTACTTTGTATATTGACAGTGATAGGATTTATTAAGTATACATTTATTAATTTATTACTCATAAAGAATAAATTTTCTCTGTAACTTTTGTTTTCTTTATATTCTGAAAGTTATAAAATAATTTTGTCTATTGACAAAACAGTTCTCCATAAATATATTTACTACTGCAGTGTCCAGTCTAAAAATATATTTCTAAAGACAATTTTGAAAGAAATTTGAGTGCATAATGTTAGATTAGAGTATGATTTTGAGTTGACATCTCACATCATCTTAAGGCTTGATTTGAAAACCACTTTTGACTGTATTAGATTCAGAGTGAAGTTTGCTTTTGTAAGATAAAGATCATTGTATCTTCTGTGGGCTTTGAAATATTGTTACATCCTAGCTATTGAACTGAGTTCTTGAGAACACTTATAAATGTTTCATAAGCTACTTTAAAGAATTCCAAATACTCTTCTTTGATTGAGTCCTTACACTTACACATAGATTTGCTGACATAAAAAGAAATGGTGGGTTTAGAAGAGAGATGCAATGATCAAATTTTACTTCATGGTTATGATTTATGAAGGTTATCCAAGCTTTTCTGTATTAGATTTTAAGAATGAAGAAAATCTATAATTTTCTTAGAGAGTCTGTATATATCTGCTTTGCACATTTCCTTCAAGGAATTAGATTGACTTTCTTAAAGGTAATATTACCAGATAATGAAAATACCTTATCAGTTTTAAAATCCTTTGTAACTGCGTAGATGCCTGCTGATTTTGTTAAAAGTGATTGCATAGGTTTGGTTTAATTTGAATTCACTTTTGATTATAATACAATTAACAAATATATTTCCCTTTCTTTTTTTTCTTCCACTTCTTTTACTTTTCCATCCAAACTCTCCAATATTCTCATTTTTGATCTCCTTAAAATTCATGGCCTCTTTTATTCTTTGTTACTGCATCCACAGTCAGAGGAGTATAAAAATTAAAGCAATGAATTTATCTAATCTACTTAGTTTTATGTCAAATTCCACATGAAACATACCGTAACTGAAAACTATTGAAAATTAAAAGGGTGTCTCATATACTTTAGAAATACATTCTATCTTCCAAAAAGTATAAAATGTATCTTCATTTCTAGAGTTACAGTAGGATTTAATCAATGAAAAAAAGAGAGAAAAACACAGAGAAGAAAAGAGACAGAGAAGCATAAATACACACAGACAGAGACAAATGTGGAAAGAGACAGAAGAGAAATAAGAAGGAAGATGCCTTGTCGTTGGATTGGTTCTCTGACACTCTGCTTACTGCCTCTATACAGCAGTGCTACTTGCAAGGCTTCCACTCTTCCATTCCTTCAGAGTTTACCTGACAAGGGCCTCTTGCCTTTATAATGAGAAGGTGTTCTCTGCTTGATTGTCTCTTGTTGCTGTGTATTAACCTTTCAACACTTACACTCAATTTTTTCCAAGGTCATTTGAACATGGCAACAATTTCTTTATTAATGTTCAGGAAACTATATTTGCTAAAGGCTAGAGGATATAACAAATAAAACAACTTTGTTATATTCCCTGTTAGTTCTCACACACAAAGCAGCACCCTTTTCCAGGATCCCCTTGAAAGCTAGCCTCTCCAAGTTTACAAATGTTCTGCTAGTAGTCCTTGAATAAGAGTGGGCTTTGCCACACCTCTAGGAGTCAAATCTTTCAAAAATAAAGAACAATCCAATTCTACAAATATTTTGGCATATCACTTAGAGAAAAAATATTTGAAAGTTATTTTATTTAGATATGTTAGGCTTCTTATATATGCTTTTTGGAGATTACAATATAATTACATCATTTTTCCCTTCTCATCATCAAGGAGACTCTTTTTCCCCAACATATAGCGATGCTACAATAAAACCATACCCAAACAAAACACAAAGTTGTGGAGCCCAATCTCAATGGGCTTTAATACAAAACACCTTTGTATTAAAGTCTCAGATAACACTGAAGAAGACAAGACAAGAAGACTGTAAGAGGGAGAGGATGTGGAAATTTGCTGTAAGGTTGTATTTCCAAGTAATATCAGAATCTACAGGCATGAAGTCTTACCACCATTACTGGCTAAACAAGAGGCAAGCAAGGATAACAGCAATATACACGTCAAGGTAGATGGCATACAGGTTCTTAAGAAGAAGAAAACAAGCTATAATGCAATACATGGTTCTTCCTCTTCCAGAAATCAAGTGCATTGCTTTTAGCACATATTTAAAAAATTTAACATTTTATTCTTGTTAGTATTAATGTGTGTTTAATGTTTGCACAAATGTGAGGTATGGATGTCCATTCAATTGGAGAACAGAGGGGAAACCACGTGGTGTCCCTCTCTATCATTCTGCAGCACTTCATTCTCTAAATAATGTCTCTCAGAAACAGGAACAAGTTTGGTGGCAAAACAAACAAACAAACAAAAAAACAAACAAGCAAAAACACTTACTTACCTACTTCCATCTCGACTAGTGCTTGGGTTACAGGTTTAAAGACAGCAATAAATGGCGTTTTATGCCTCTACGGAAGTTGAATGCAGACCCTTGTTCTTTCTCAGCAATCACACTTACCCAATTTTTCTAGTCCTGAAATATTTTAATTTGGAATTCAATTGCTCTAATAAAGAAAACTTCATTGTACCTTAAAGCATGATTAATAAAAATTCAGAGGCAGATATTGGGGTTCAACCTCAAGACCAGACACTTGCTCTTACCTCCATCTTGGTCCAAAAATAGTGATCCTGCATACAGGAAAATTCAGAATGAAACTGAATCTGTGAGTTGTCTCCTCCCTTTTTATATTCCTTTCTAGGGTTAGGATTAAAGGTGTGCACCACTGGTGTTAAAGGCATGCACCACCAGTTTCTATGGCAAACAGGTGCAGCTGCTGGGATTAAAGGTGTGTGTTACCACTGCCTGGTCTGTAAGGCTGACCTATGAGGCTGTTTTACTCTCTGATCTTCAGGAAAGCTTATTATTATTATCATCATCATCATTATCATTATTATTACTGTTAAGATACAAACGAAATGCCACTACAGTGAATATGCTTTAATAAGCACCCATTCCGGATATTTGTTTGCACCACAGTTACTATTGATAACCTACTATCAATTAAAATGATTTTGCAGTGAGAAAATCTTTAAGAACTAAAATCTGAATAAAGATTGCCCTGTTTAATGCAATTTATATTATTTTTGTCAAACGATCCTTTCCTATCCATGTTGGTTTTCTTCCAAATATATATCAGTTTACAATCAAGAATTGAAATCTGTGAAAGTAGATTGACATGTTTCTTACATAGAGACATATATACATATTATTAAACTAATATGTAATTTAATTGAATGTTTCTTTTTTAATATTTTCATATTTCTAACTCTTAGTTATAAAAATATAGCCATAGTTTTGTTTTTACAGTATATAACTTTGGAATCATTTCTCTGAAGTCCATAACTAATTAATTTGTAATTTTACTTTTAAATAATTTTAATTATTACATTTACTTATTTTGTGTATTGGGGTAGGTGAGAGACACATGTATGTCCTAGTAATCATGTTTAGCTGAGCACAGAGGATGATTTTTAGAAGTTTGTTCTCTCTTTATGCCATGTGAGTACCAGAGAGGAGTACTTGGGTCTTCAGGATTGATAGCAAACCCCTTTAACCAGTGAATCACTTCATTGCTTCAGGTTTTGATTTTATAAATAGGTGTACAGGTTTCTTAGGAAGGTACTTCTTGGGTCTCAAAGCAGATATTCTTGTATTTATACTTGTTCATTCCTCAGATTCATTAAATGCTACTTTGCAGAAATGAACATTAAAGCATATTGCAATTTTGTGTTATTTGATTATTAAAAGAATATATCTGTGATATATAGAAGAAGATTGAAACAGATTTGGACAGTGAAAGAATTCCAAGGGATGTAATAGGAAAGAATATTTATGATAAAGGGAAACACTTCATTGCCTTCATTACATGAGAGAATTTAGAACCAACTAAAGAGAATGCCGATGAGAGAGTTTACTAAGAACCCTGTCTGTGATCGTCTGAATCTGCGAGGGAACTAGAGCAAAGTATCCAGTCAGGATCTGAAGCACTGCGGCATGCTTTGCTTTGTTCTAGATACCAAAACAGAAAAAAAGGAGTGATTGCTTTTTAATGGTGCTGGTTAATAGGAACATGGAGATGATAGTTTCGAGAAAGATGGGAAGAGCTGTCTCTACATACTCTGCCTTGTTTTCTGGCACCTTCAAATTCCACTCCTGTGAACATTTAATTCCTCTGTTTGAAGAAAAAGCTGCTTAGCAAAAAGGATTAACACCTTAAACCTTAACAGAAATGTAAGCCATAGTGTGAAGGAGATAATCCTGTGTCTTCTGAAGAGAAGGCTATGGTAGACAAGATGGCAAGACTTACTGTCTGGAGAGGTAGGACAGGGGTCTGGCAGGGGCTCAAGACAAACTGTGGGGAAAGTTCAAGGTGAATGTCTTAGTAGATTCATGTCTTTGTTGTATATAATCACCCTGAGATGAGAAATCTATGAACTACAGATGGAGTCACATGTTAAGGAGAGATGTTTTATCTCTTTATAGTCATTTGGTCTCACTATCCTAACAAGCATCACAGGTGCAATGTGTGCTACTCTTTCAGAGTCACAAGTGTATCACATAATTCTCTGAGTTCAGAGGAGATGCAGGCTTCACAATTATAACATTATAATAGCTGAGGAAAAAATGTGCTCATTGGTAATGCAAGCAGGTTAATTCCTTTCCAGAAAGAAAGGAATACCAGACAAAACACTGTTCAAATCTACTGGGCTCCTTGACAAGGTTGTCTGCTGGTTTCAGGGTTTGATCAATTCCAAGCTACACTCTGCAGTAGAACTCACTTAGCACTTTGACCTGAATGCTGTAATGGCTTATCACAGTTCATAGTTGATCACTAAATTCATTAAAATTTTATTTATTATCCCACTAAGCTCTCAATAGTGTAGTAAAACTACCTTTTCACTTCCAATGTTCTAATGTTTTCATTAAAATAGCTCACTATAGAAAACTCTTTTTTTAGTTATCACTAAGACAATACTTATAAAACAAATTGTTAGAAGTTAGTAAGTGGTGAAAAGAGCTATAAACTTTAGCATAAACTGATTTAGATATATGCCGAGAAAGAGCAAAAAATAATAAGGAATATAATATAAAGTCAACAACCTTCAGCATAACCATATTTCTAACATCCATTATATTCCAGAGCATGAAACTCAGTTTCCTCCTCTCTTAGGATTTGTACACAAAGTAGATTGTAAATGCTAATAGCGGCTCTTCATCTCTTCCTACTTTTTTGTTTGTTTGTTTGTTTGGAGAACCAACATTCATTTAGTTTCCCAAACTTTAAATGAGGGAATGATCTTAATTCCTGGTTATCTGTAAACTCTCTTGTCTATTCTAGTATCCTTCATTCTGATTGTCATGTGTTTTACTGGTCTCTACAATAAATTCCCCTGTACTTAAGGTGTAATTATTCAGTTTACTCCCATCTCATCTCTTGCCTAGAGCACTATCATTGTAATTGCATTCTCTTCAAAGTCACACTCAGTCACTAAGCTTCACACTATTTAGCAAAGTGTTCATTCTAAGAGGGAAGGAATCGTGAGTCTTTCAGTTTGGCATGACACAGTGTCATAATCCATTTGTTTGGAGAACAGGAGTTTTTGGTTAACGGTTCTAGATCCTTTAAAGCTGAAGATCAGTAGGTTATAGATTTGGAAACTGGTAAGCACTGGCTTCTTGAGGACAGTTTATCTTGGGACAGCTACAATGAACAGGGGTAAGAGATCTCTTAGAAACCTGTTTCTGTGTATACTAAAAAGCATGTGAAGACGCTGCACCCAATAAACAACGTTTCAAGAACCCCAGATTCCAGCACCATCTTATCCAGGGTGATGATTTGGGTCATGAGACTTGACATATGCATTAATTAAATGCAGAACAAACGTTTATTACATTATTCCACAAATGTACATGAGCAACAAATATTTTTAAATCTAATCTTGTTCTTATAGCAATGTCCCTTATCAATTGCATATAATTATTCTTAGATAATCCCAGTACCCCTTAAAATCCTGAAGCTCATTGAATGAGCTATTACCTCTAGATGGCCCTTCTGTTTGATATCTTCTGTCATTCTGTTCATTCGGCAAGCAAAGATGTATTCTGCACAACTGATCTCAAGTATAATGATTTACACTTAGCCTTCTCCCAGCCAGGCAAAAGATATCCAACTATTTCCAAGTGCAATGAACACAATTCTGCTGCACAGTTCTTTAAAAGTTATTCAAATTATCCACACATAAATATCTCTCCATAAGAATCAGCCTATGTGAACATTAAGGACTGTGCCTTATTGTTTTTGATGTCTTTCATTTTAATGCAGTGTTCATGAACAGCAAGGATTCTAGAACTGTTTGTTGCAAGTAATAATTGAGCTCCACATAAGCTTAAGGTATGTCTTCACCCTAGGTTGATATTCTGTTGAATACCAGTGTTGATTCAATCACTTTTAGATATTGCCTAGGGATTATTTCATTCTAATTCCTAGAGCTCAGAATATGTTGGATTCCCTGGCACTGGAGCTATAGATGATTGTGAGCCTGCAAGTGAGTGCTAAGAATCAAACCTGAATCCTATGGAGGAGCAACCAAATGCTCTTAACTGCTGAGACACCTCTTGAATCACAGGAAATGAACTTTACAAGATGTTTTATAAAGAATTATCTAGTAAAGAGTCATTTCTGGAAATTATCTGTGCTAATAAATCATACGAACTGAGGAAGAGTAGGATGTGGGCTTGGTTATTTTAAGCTCTGTGTTTTGCCTTCAGTAAGGTATCTTTAATTTTCACTGTGAATAGTACATGCTGCTAATCTTATACACTGAAAAGTGTATGTGATTCATGAAATGTCATGGTGTATGGCATTAGTGGAATCAATAACCTAAATCATTGCTTTAATGGCAGTCACACTTTGAATGGTTCTGCTGAAAACAGGACATTTTCACTAGTTTGTACATTTGTTATATACTGAGTAAGCAGAACTGAAACAATGCATGAATGTAATGAATGTGGTATTTCAATTATTAGCAGCCCTCAGAAAGAAAAGTCAAAGAATTAAACTCCCAAGAAGACTTTAATATACAATTAAATTATATCTTGAATTATCTAATAAAATACTAGAGATAAAGAATATAAAAACCAGAGGAATGGGGACTCTTGTGAGATTATATCTCCTGGAAATATACACAAGCGAGTGCGCACACACACACACACACACACACACACACACATATGCACACACACATGCGCACAAGCCTACAGGCAACCGAGGAATTCTGAGAGAGGGAAGAGTAGTCTCCTCTGGTTAATTTATGGTAAATAGTCAGCTTTAAAGCATACATAGAAGTAACATTATATATTGACTGATCAGGTTGTATTTATTTACTCAGGAATGTATATAGGTAAGTATGCAATAACAATTAAAGGAAAAAGTAGCCATAAGTCCAAAAGCCAGCAAGAGGGTATTGTTGGAGGGTTCGGAGGGAGGAAATGGAAGAGGGAAATGGTGTAATGACACTAGAGTCTCAAGATACAGAAACAATTGGGAGACCTTTTATGTATAGATTCTATATATTCGAGAAGGCAGGGCATAAGAAATGTCAAGCTTTCAGATATCTTTCCAATATCTTTTTCTTTAAAGTTCCTCAATAATTCAGTCTATAAGTGGTCAGCTGAATTTGTATTAATACTTTATCTTGTACCCTTTCGCATCACTGCATGTACTCATATTAAAAAAGGAAAACACCATTAGAATCAATTCTTTTTTTACATTAACTGTCTCCCAAAAAAAGCTAAGTTCCCCTTCATCATTCCATGTAGGGAAATGAACTGTGTTCTTCCTGATTCTTCCTGATACAGTCACAGAACATGTTTAAACACAAAGCTTCCTCTTTATTCAGAGCAGACTCTTGTTCTGCATCAGAGCAAACCTCACAAAATGTATTCAGAATGCTAATACTTCCCACCATGGCTAGAGAACTCAAAGAAACTTGGTGATCTTCAGCATTATGCAGTCAAGTTGAAGAAATTTCAGGTAATGATATTGCCAAGTAGGGTTGCCACCTAGATAAAAGTAATACCATGTATAGCTTGTGATTGCTAATACAGTCCTAACATCATAGATATACAACTCTAAAATCAGTCTGTCCTTAAAGATGCTATTTCTTTTTTTGTTCTCAATTAAAGGGCCATGGTGGTGATATAACCAGGAAGGCAGCAAAACCTGTTTCCCTGTATTTATACCTGATGCTACATGAGAAGGAAGGAGCACCAAGCTACAACAACACAAATGTGTAATTCTGTTTACTAGGCTTATGAACATTATCTTTGTGTGAAGCAAAGAACATTTCAATATAATTTTCCATTGAAATTGAATATGATAGAAATTTCTTTTCAACATTCTAGCATGTATGTGTACATGTAACTGATATTATAAAGGTTACAGACACAGAAACTGCATACTAAAGTCTGTAATTACATTATTTCAGATTTACATTTTTAACTGAGAAATGTATTCCTCAAAAGTGTATTCTTTAAAATGTATTTCTCATGTAAGTTGCTAGATATTACCATACATTTAACACAGAGCTTCTCTTCTTTTACAATCATTAGACCTGCCTAGCACATTATAATAATTACTAGACAATCAGCGTTATATAAGTTTTGATGTAACTCCTTCAAGTGCAGATGTGCTTAGCATCATTAAGTGTGGACTTGGTTTTGAAAATGTGAAATGAAATGAAATATATGAATTGTGGTAGTAATGATTAGTATATTGTATGCATGCTGAATTGATAATTACTTGGATATGAAATTTAAAATTCATTATTTATGCTTATATCAGTCAGTTCTTTTCTCATTTTTATAGTGTTAGTGTTAAAAAATTTAAATGCTTTGTGTGGCTTTTATAACTTACATCTGGGTATAACAGCACAGCACTATACTATACTAAATGCATATGTTCAGAAAAATACATTGTTGTAGAAGGCATACATTGTGTATAATTTTTTGTCTAGGGGTGGAATCCCATGCAATCTTCCCCTTTCCAGTTAGCATGTTCTTCACAGCAGAATTCCTGGTATTACTCTTTTTTGTTGTTGTTCATCCGTTTATTTCTGCATTTGTTTTAGATTGCAGCTACTGTGCCTGCATGAAATTTTGTTTCAAAAAAAGACTTTCCGACAGCTTCGATAGCTTGTCCAATGACTTAATTGTTCTCTGGCTTTAAAAACCTTTCCATTGCCTCTTCTACAATTTTCCCTGAGCTATAGATGCAGGAGCTATGGTGTAGATGTATCCTTTGAGGTTAAGCTTCACACAAACCATTAATCTTTGTGTTATGTACACATTTGTTTTTCTGTGAGTCTGTGCATCTGCTGTAGAAAGAAGCTTATTTGACGAAGGGTGGTACCTACACTTATCTGGAAATATAATGATAAGATTTAGAGTGTGGTAAGGTTATATGTTGGTCTAAAAGTAGTTGCAGTAGACTTTATCATAAGGTCTAATATCTCACTAGACTTGATCAGTTTTTTAATAATAGGCATGGATTACCTCTGGATAAGTGAGGCTTAAGTCCAATTAGGGTGTGTTATCAATAATATGTGAATTCCACTTAAAACGTTTATATGGATATCTTGTTGTGGTTCATAAGTGTTGCAATTGGATGGGAATAACCACAAGAATGTTTGCTAAAACCTCAAGGAACTATATTCTATATTTACCCAAATAATACATAACACACACACACACACACACACATACATACATACATATACACATACATATGCATGTATATATGTATATATAAAATGTATATGTGTAGATTTTAAAGGAAATTAAGTAGTTTAAGTTGACAATTCTCCCTACAAGAATCAAAGACTAATAAAAACCTCAGTTACAGGAATGAAAAACCTTTCAAGCAATTAATCAGGGTAGCCCAAGTGTCTCCCAAAACAATGAAGACTATTGACATAGCTCTTGCTTTCTTTTCAGAGGTCAATGGTAAGACACTATTTTTTGGAACCAATTAAATCCTGGCCTTCAGCTGCTCTTCCCTGTCTAGAGCCTTCTAATTGAAGTTACTAGAAGCTGTGACTAGCTCAGAGGATGGGATTTTCACCTGTTGGCCATTGACTGCAGTGTTTTTAAGCATCCATGGTGCTATTAAAGGGGGGGTTTTGGTACCAGTGTAAGAAGGTCTGTGTGTTGGTCTGTCTTTACATGTGTTTCCTCAACATCCAGCCCCTTGCCCGAAGCTGGCGAACTGGGTTCTAGCGCTTAGAGCGCACACGGGGGCCACGGTGCACAGCACTATTGCTGAAAACACTGCACACTTAGGGCATAGGACTTCCAAAACTAGAGCTAGATGTAACATAATAGCCTCTTTTCTGATGTTTCGTTTCCATGGCACCAGAAAATACAGATCAAGAAACCCAGGGAGAAAAGCAATTAACACACAAACACTTAGTTCTTAACCTTTGGCAACAATGTTGACCATACTTGTAGCCAAATTACTTTTAACATGTCTGGGAATCCAGATGTTATTCTGGGAAGACTGTATCTGAACTTCTGGCTACCATTTCTTTCACAAAATGACTCTATCGTGGTATATTATCTGGCACCCTTTGTTCATAAAAAGATTATTTATACTTCAATTATTTTATACTTGGAATGCTATGAAAATTGGCCACCACCTTAAGGATTCAAATGCTATGATCCCACTTCACAATCTTTGTGAAGGGTGAGGATATGGGGAGGATATGGGAGAAAGTAGAGGGAACACTGGGGACCAATATGTTCAAAATTCATTGTATGCAATTTTCAAAAAAATAATCAAAGTACTTCTAAGAAAGAAACAGAAACTCATCAGAGATCAAGTGTTTAATTTGTTCATGTTTATTACTTACACAGTACATTACCTTAAACAGAGAAAAATAGGCTTCTAACTCTCAATAATTTAAAAAAAAGTTTTATGGCAAGTGTTGAAGTAAAGATGTCATTTCTAAGACTTCAATATTCTGTGCTCTTTCTTCCCATCAATTTTGCTACAGAAAAGAATATGTTTAACTACCAATGGAAAAGTCTGCTGAAATAAGTTATCTTAGTTTTAACTTCCAACCTAACCAAAGAAAGCCCAGGTTCTCCTTATTCTATATTTCACGCAAAAAGAATAGACTGTTATGAATAGAGAAACACCATTATGTTCCATCCAAATGAACTGTACATTCCTAACCAACATAGGAGATTGAAGTGCCATTGGATATGTCTATGAAATCTGTAAAGATTTTGACTTATGCAAACACAGTCTGCACCAATTTGTGTGCAGAGCCACCTACCTGCTGTGAATCCCTATGCCGACCATATTGAATTTCACCACAACACATTAGAGAGGTGAGACTCAAACAATCAATTAGCACTCTGGCCAGTTCCAGGAATATGTACGCTTGTTTTTTTACTGCACAGCAAGTTTGAAACTGTGAAAATAATCACAGAACTAAACGAACACTTAATTGAGTATCTCTGTGTGCAGACTGTGTTACTTTTGTGTGGCTTTTTAAGGGACCTCATTTGCTTAAATGATGAGAACATTCGGGAGAAGATGCATTTATATGAGGAAGGATGAGAGTCAATATCCCTAAACTCATTTGGATTTGGACAGGTGAGACCCGATACTGATAGAACACTAAGCAAATGTTGAAAAGAGCTTGCTATGCAATGGATATTGGGTCTCTGGTGAAGTGCCTGCAAGTTTACCATCAGTATGATAAATTCTTAAAGAGTACTGTAACAGGGATCACTCAACTCTGGGGAGAGTCTCCATATAAGAATTCAATAACCACAAAGAAACCAGACGGTGGGCGATAAAAAGGTGAGGAAACGATTATTTAAAATGGATCTTTTAGGAAAATAAATTCAACCATTCTACCTCATTGCTGTGGTTCCAAGATGAGCTTCAGGTCAAATAGAGGAGGAACTGAAGCATGGGAAACATTAGTCAGCACTCAGAGAACTCTGCAGAAGAAGGGGTTCGAGGACACCAGGAGAACATGGCCCACAGAACCAACTAAGCAGGCTCGTAAGGGCTTTCAGAGACTGAAGTGGTAACTATAGAGCCTGCATGAGTCTGTACCAGGCACATGGAACACAAGCTGTGGTTCTTTAGCTTGGGCATTTTGTTAGACTCCTAACAAAGGGAGTGGGGGTGTCTTTGACTCTTTTGCCTGTTCTTGGGGCCATTTTTATCGTACTGGGTTGCCTCATCCAGTCTTTCTATAAGGTTATGTGTCTTGTCTTATTGCATCTTATGGTGTCACATCTGGGTGATATCAATGTAGGCCTGCTCTTTTCTGAAAGGAAACAGAGGAGTAGTGCATTTAGGGAAAGAAGAGGTAGGGAGGGATTGTGAGAAGCGAGGCTGGTATTGGGATGAGAGAAGAATAATAAGTAAACCATTAAAATCTGAGAAAAGACATACATATACAGTAAAAAAGAAACCAACCAACCAATCAAACAAACAAACAAAAAGAATATCGCATGCAGTGTTGGTCAAAGTGCCTTGATAGAAAATAAGATTAGTTAGGCAGACACTGCTGAATAATTCACATCTCTCAATGCAGTATAGAACTCTGAATTCAAAGGACACAGATTTTAAATGGAAGCAGAGATGTCAGAATTCAATTCTGGGTCTGGTTACTTAGCAGGTCCCAATGAGGAGTGAATGTTTCTTAGTGAAATCAGCTTCTAAATCCATGCAACATAAATAACGTCACATTATAAACAAGTGTACTCTAACCAAGTCTCACTTCTGAATTATCAGTATTATCAGTAGTTCCCATTTACTTTTTTCTGGGTATTGTAGCTTGTGGGCATCTCTGTTCTGTTTTTGTTTTGTTTTGTTTTGTTTTTTCTCCATGCTCTATGTGCTCATTTCTGTTAAAATGATTGCCCTCCAGAACGACTGAGATTCGTAGGTTAATTGGTTGATTGACTTGATCCCAGTTCCTAGAAAACAATGCATGGAGACACAGAACATATTTTCGGTGATAAACTTATTTACTCTTCTGCTGATCTGTATAGACAATACCCACTGGGCATTGTGGTGAAGCTTCCTACATTGGTCAACGGTGTTTGTTTGCAACATGTATCCACATCACCTCCCTTTTTTCCTCTCCATGAACATAATGGCACACTTTTTACTCATTTTGTATTTCATTGTGGTATTTCATACTCTCCACTTACAGTGATTTATGCCGCTCTGTGATGATAGATTTCTATGCAGTTCCACTCATGACGGTACTTGGCTTGAGTTAGATTTAATGTCTTCTTTCAGAATGGTGTTGCACCTGATCTCTTCTGTTTTCTCTGAATATATACATGAGCTATCCCATTGATTTGCAACAATGGTAAGACTTGACTTGTCAATAAAAAATAACTGGCTACTCAAGCTCCAAAAAGTACTACTAAGTAAAAACTTGAAATGCAAGAACTATTGCGAAGATGAATGAAACTATCATATGAGAATAAGAGCGTATAATTGAATTGATTGTATATATACACACCATGCATAAAAGTTTCAAAATAGTTTAATATATATTGGTGACTTTATGCTACGCTTTGAAAAAATTATGATCATACCCAGAAGACACAAGAAAAAAAGTCTATTTGACATCACTTATAAATATTCCTATGCTCTCACACAGGAATTATGATATGAGTTAAAAATCTAAATTAGTTGTGATTTGCATTGGTTCACAAACCTTACAAAGTCCCCAGCGCTATAGCAACAGCATCCCCAGTATGGAAAATCAGGCTGCTGTGGTCTCTAGGATGTCCCAGTGCTTGCTTTGGATTTGTTCACAGATTCAGATGCATTTTAATCGGTAGCTCAACACATATGGCTACCCTGAGTGCACTCAGAATAAGTCTCAGGTACATAGTCACTCAGCTCTAAAACAAAAGCATAATATGTCAGACATCAAACTTATTTTTGTCAATACAGGAATTCATGAGTCTCAAAGAGGTGATGTAAATTCTAGTGCAGCCCATTAATCTCCAATTCCATTTAAATATCAGGATCTAACGCTGACTTTGCTCCCAATGTGAGGGGCATGCAGAGAGAGGATGGATACTCAAAATGCGTTCACCGCAGAGCGGGGGTATGAAGCTTCTATCTGAGTAGGAGTTCAGGATCTGTTCTGTGATTTCTGTTGCTAGGCAACTGCTTCCTTTGTCTGCTCTGTTCAGAACAGTTGCTTTATTTATGCTCAGTTTAAACGATGCAGATCATAATGTGAAACCATAAAAGAAAATAGGAAAAATTATGTGAAAAATTGTTTCAGGAATTTGCAATATGGTGTAGAAACTAATGAGCATGAATGCAAATCATACTTCAATGGAGAAAAGAAAAGATTCCCAACCTGTCAGTTCCACCACCTGAGAGGTTTAGAACAGGTTACAGAATGACCACGTCTTAACTTTTGACATTATCTAACAATGACAGAAACATAACCAAGCACATAAATAGCAGTTACCTAGACTACATTAGTACCAACAAGTAACTGGAGCTAAACAATCTTTGGAGTGATTTAAAAATAAAACAAAACAAAACCAGAAACCCTTTTTAGTACCAGATGTGGAGATAAATCTGTTAAAGTTGAAAAAAAAACTTAAAATAAATATCAAATAAGTAGAGGTTAAAGGATAAGAGAGGAAGGGGATATTTGTCAGTTCTTCACCTTTCCAAAGTCTGAGAAATCATGATACATATAAATTTTGATTTCTGTTGGCACACCAGCTTAAGGTGCTTCCTGCCAAGCATGATGACCCCACATGATGGAGGGAGAAAACTGACTCTGAAAAGCTTTACCTGATAATGCATATGCATATGCACATTGCATACACACACACACACACACAAGAAAAATAAAGACTATTTTTAAAGATCTATTTTAATTCTGACTTGCACACACTATAGAATTTTTGTTGGTTGACAAAAGATTTATCCTTGTATACCACATGTGAAATTGCTTAGTGGTTCTAAATTTTTTTTAAAGACAGTAGCTATACAAAAACTAAGTCTCGAGTTCTTATTCAATGGCAATGGGTTTTTGATCCTACTGCACGTACTGGCTTTGTGGGAGCCTAGGCAGTTTGGATGCTCACCTTACTAGACCTGGATGGAGGTGGGTGGTCCTTGGACTTCCCACAGGGCAGGGAACCCTGATTGCTCTTTGGACTGACAGGGGAGGGGGACTTGACTAGGGGAGGGGGAGGGAAATGGGAGGCGGCGGTGGGGAAGAGACAGAAATCTTTAATAAACGAATAAATTAAAAAAAAGAAAAAAAGGAAAGGTCTCCTATAAACAAAAAAAAAAACTAAGTCTCCTCTTTGAACACAATGATTCACAGATCTTTGACCTATGTCCTCTATGTTGATTTAGTTTCTACTTTAATAAAATTTTAATGTTTTACTCATCCCTTATGAAAAACGAATCAATCTGTGCCAATAGTCCAACATATATTAGCACTTTGCAGATATTAGTTGAAATACCCAGTGCTCTTTGAAGGTAATGCCAATATAACCATCATATCAATCATCTAATGAGAAAATGGTAGCCCTCAAAGCCAAGATTCAAACTCACATTCTCTGGTGTGGCTCTACCTGTTGAGCATTCATTAATCTAAGAATTGTTTTTATTGTGTTTCTTTCCTATGGTACAATTCTGTAAATAACCATCATTTTTTTTTGGATATCCCCCTCAATTTGAATTCTCATAAAAATAGAATATAATCAGCCTCCCTATTTTTATTCTTAAAATTGCATACTATGATTATAAAGCCCTTATCCTGAGGCAATAAATAGAGTACATTTATTTATATATTTATATAAATGCTATCTGAACTTATCTCATTTCTATCATCCATTTTCATGGTTTTTACTGTTCCCTGAATAACTGAGGTCAGTAATAAGTTGAAAGACTCTCATACTCCTGCTACTGTGTAAATTAGTCAAATACATTTGAATGTCTTTAGGACTTCAGCTTTCACTATTATGTAAAAAAGCGTAAAATAATATTAAGGATTCAAGACTGACTGTTCTGTAGTAGAATCAATAAAACCTGACTGTCTTTACAGTGGCTTTTGAAATTCAGGATTTAAGAAATCATTTTTCGTTTATTTCTTGATAATTTTATACAATGTATTTTGATTATATATTATTTCCCTTCCTCCCAACTATTCCTATATTCCCCTAATATTACCTATTATACTTTACATTCTTTTTTATTAAAAGAGAAAGAAAACAAAATAAACACAAATACAAATAAAACAGCAACAAATATGGAGTGCAATTTATTTTGGCCAATTACCTCTGAGCTTGGAGCCTGCCCTGCACTATGGTTTATATACTCAGTGCCATTTAGTTGTAGAAAACTAATTTTCCTCTCCCAGCCACTATCAATTTCCTATAACCTTCTAAATTCACAAAGACTAAGACTTCCCTCACAAGACCTACACAAGTTTAAACCAGAGAAACTTCCAGCATGAAAAAGGGAATAAACCAGGTTATTTTTAAAGAAATTATACTTTGGGTGACATGGGATCCACTATAGGCTCCCCATTACTCAAAATACAATATATCCTGAAAGACAATTTAAAGTGGCTAATGTTTTATCTGTGCTTTAATTAATTGGTTGACTCATTTTGGAATATGGATTTATTTCTTTTTATTTATCCTTTCTGTTGCTTCTTCTAAATTTATTTTTTCAAAAAACACCCTATATTTTCTCACTTTACATACAAACCACAGTTCCCACTCTCTCCCTTCCTCCAGTTTCCTCCACCTTCCCCAGCATCCCACCCCAATCTACTCCTCAGAGGAAAGACTTCCCATGAGAAGTCAACAAAGTCTAGCACACTGCTTTGAGGCAGGACCAAGGCTTTTCCCAATATGTCTAGGCTGAGCAAGGTATCCCTCCAAAGAGAATGGGTTCCAAAATGCCAGTACAGGGGCTGGAGAGATGGCTCAGAGGGTAAGAGCATTGTCTGCTCTTCCAAAGGTCCTGAGTTCAATTCCCAGCAACCACACGGTGGCTCAAAACCTTCTGTAATGAGGTCTGGTGCCCTCTTCTGGCCTGCAGGCATACACACAGACAGAATATTGTATACATAATAAATAAATATAAAAAAATGCCTGACCAAGCAGTAGGCATAAATCCTGGTCTCACTGCCAGTGGCCCCTCAGTCATACAACTGTCACCCACATTCAGAGGGCCTACTTTGGTCCTGTACTGTTTCCTTCATTGTCTGGCCAGAGTTGGTGAACTCTCATTAGCTCATGTAACTGTTTCAGTGGGTATCCCCATCATGGTCTTGACCTCTTTGCTTGTATTCTCACTCCTCCCACTCTTCAACTGAACTTTGGGTGCTCAGCTTGTGCTCCGTTGTGGATCTCTGCCTCTGCTTCCATCAGATTCTGGATGAAGGTTCTATAATGACATTTAAGATAGCCATCAATCTGACTACAGGGCATGTTCAGTTAGGGCACCCTCTACACTATTGCTTTGGGTTTTACTTGAAGTTGTCCTGTGGAATCCTGGAAATTTCTCTACTGCCAGGTTTCTTGCTAGCCCTACAATGGCTCCCTCAATCAAGTTATCTCTTTCCTTGTTCTTCGTCTCTGTCCTTCCCCATCTCAAAAATCCCATTCCCTCAAGTTCTCCTCCCCTTTTCTATTTTAGGTGCACGGGGATTTTGCCTACATGTCTGTCTGTGCACTATGTGCATGCATTTCTGTAAAGGCCAGAAGAGGGCATTTGGTGGCTTTGTTGTTGTTGTTGTTTTTTCCCCTGGAAGTGGAGTAACAGGTGGTTGTTAGTTGCCATCTGAGTTAAACTTGGGCTCTCTGCAAGAACAGCAAATGTTCTCTTAGCCACTGAGCCATGTCTCAAGCTCTGATAATTTTCAGAAATAATATATTATGTATAAATGGATTTTTGTGAAATGGACATTCATTCATTCAGTATAAACATCAAATTTTCTAGTGATCACAGTGTTGTCCACTGGACTCAACTATTTCCTTTTCAGGTTCCAGAGATGAGAAGGAACAGGTAGTATTTGTTTCCTAATGTTGATTTATTTCACAAAGTGTAATGACTTTACACTTAATTTGAGGAGGAGCTTCCATGCTGTTATTTATTTGTAGTTGTAAAAATTTACATTCTGTCAAACTGTACGTGAGAGTTGGTTTTTCTTTACATTTTGACAGCATTTGCTTTTAAAAAATAAATAATGACTTTTGATTTGCAAGATAATATCTCATTGTCTCGGGAGCCGCTGTTTTTGAGATGTGCTATGTAAGTAACCCAAGCAACCTTGAACTCACTAAGCAGCTGAACCTGGGCTCAAATTCCTGATCCTCCCACTTCCTCTTGAAAAGTGCTTCAATTATAGTCATAAACCACCAGGAATGCACAGCTTAATTCAGGTTCAATTTGTATTTCTCTGACTGCTTAGAGAAACTGGTCATTATTTTTCACACGTTTGTTGCATGAACGAAAAACTGTGAACCTATCATTGTTACAATATGGATCAAGCAAGGACATTTTATTTTTTTACTCCTTAAAACTGCATAAATACTGAAACTACTGGATTAACATTGTGTATTTGGAGATATTAAAGAGTACACACTTTCTTATTCATTATTAAAATGTTCTAAATGTCATAAAAGTTATTTTTCTTATATTAAAATGGAGAGTACAATTCTAGCCAGAACATAAATGTATATGGCATATGTTGAAACTTGACAAGTTAGTTAGTCCTAGTTAGACTGTACAAATAGGAGCTATGTCATCTATAATGAAATACAAAAACATACTAGTTGAGATATAATATAAATAGTTGAGATATAAATAGAAATGTTGCAGGATTAATTGGCTTAAGAAACCAAGGCCAATCACTTGCTCTCTTTCTTGGTGAACTACATCATCTCTTTCCTTCAATTTTCCTTCCTGATGAAAAAATTTAGTTTCTACTTGTTTGATTCAAAATTCCTTACAGTTTCTAAAAGGCCACATCAGAGACGTCCATGCTTTTGTAAACCCACACCCTTGGTGTTGGTAAAACAAAACATAAAATGCAATCTAGAAATACAGGCTTTAAAAAGACTCTTTGATAGAAGCAATGGTTTTGTACACATACTGACCAATTACACATAATTACCCAGATAACATAGACATAACAGAATTCTACTTAAAACACTAATATTTACTTCTGTTCTATTTTCCAGTAAGAAGCTCTGTGTTTCCTGTACTTTAAAAGCTCAGAGCTATAATGGCTGGATTAAAAGCACAGCCGTGTGGTGCAAAGAAGTTGTAAAGCATCACAGGATGCCCCATCAGTGGGAACAGCAAGATGAGCCTTATTAAAGGAACTCTGCCACCCCTTGCCCATAAAATTCAAGCTGTTCTTAAATATCAGTCCTAATGCAGGTTGCCTTCCAGAACTGGAATTCTTTGCAAAATTGCACCATGGAAGTTCTTCCCCGGGGATGTCAATTAGTTTTGAAGAAATCTTACTGGTTTTAAGCACACCAATACTCCTTCCATTTTTTTCCAATAAGAGCATGTCACTCCATTAAAGGGAAATAATCAACTTATGTGCTTTAAAAATCAATTATTACACAAGTGTTTTGTCCTGCAGCTTGCTTTCTTCACAATAAATTTCAATTTTACATTACTGACACATTTAATAACCCAGCCTTGTTATGATTCTTTTCTTAATAGCTGCTATAAGAATTGAACGATTGAGCCTCAAACATCTAGAGTAAAGTCTTGATGTGTGCTGTGTTGACTCTCAGTTAAACCTGGGTAGCCTTCTGACTTCTGGGGGCCACATCGTGAGTTTGGTGTGTTACCAAACTGAAGCAATCATAGCTGTCTGGCTTTACCTTGCAGATTTTGTTGGCTTTTTCAAGTGAAACAAGCAAACATGTCCATAATTTTTGGAATGATACTTCTTGCTCTTGTTTAACTCGAAAAGCGGGGAATGACTCAAGATAAAAAATGATGATGGCAGAAAAGGAATTATTTTTGGCAATATACCTTGATGTGTTCCTTTATATAGCATCTATGGTGCAAAATAGGAGAAGGTTTATAATTTTGTATTCTCAAGCCTGAATGATTATTGGTTAGTCTTTGAATTTATAATAAAATATTAAAAGGAAAATTGAAATACAATCATAACCCAACACAAATATACAATGTTCAAAGAATTTAACTGTCATGTTTAAGTAACTTTTAAACTTTGCAATAACACCTAGGCAGATATCCCATCTATATCTCTCACATTATTTAATGAACATAAAGAAAATGGCTCTACATAGCATTTGAAAATCTTGCCATGTGCAATTGGGATTCAGAAACAGTCTGCTGTCTTATGTAGTCTTCTGCAGCTCAAAAAAGTCTATGTGCTGTGGCAAATACTCCTGTCAGATTTCTAGATTATTCCCAGCATTTCCCAGAGCATTTAAAGAAGAAATGAAGTAAGAATATAGGTAACTTATATCAAGAAGATGAGAGGACAAGAACGGAAGTCCCTCCAAAGTTAAAAGATACCTTTTGTAAGCATTTGGTAGAGAGGATGAATTACAAAGTTGATGTACCCTATTGTGAAAAACAAAATACACTTTGGATACAGGATACACAGAAATCAAAATGGAACTAAGATGGGAGTTTTCCTCATGTTGATGAGCATCCATAATGCTAGAAGACACTTGCCAAGTTTTTGGGTTAAAAGAAAGTCACCAAAGATCATGCCTAACTGTAAATGCTGTGAGATACAATAATAAAAGCCAACCAAGATATGCACACATATCTGGGGACAGTCAACTCTTTTCTGACTGGATCAGAGGCCCACCCCGTGTGAGAGAATGCATTCCTGGTGTAGTAAATCTGGTCAAAACACTGTAGCTAGAGTTCTTATGCTATGGTGTGTGTTTGTGTGGAGGGGGTTCTATCTTGATGATTTGCTAATTGTGTGTGTGGTTAAAATGCTTCTTAAGTTCTTTTATACCCATACTCTAATGCTGGTCATAGTCAAAGTAGTGTCCTTTGGCACTGGATGGGGATCAAGGTAGAAATTCAAAACTGATTAAAGTGTGGAGAACATAAATGCTGACTTTTCAGTCCCACAATGGGACTGTATTACCCACTATAAAATCCAGAGAATATCATAGAAATTAAAGTGAAAGATTATAATAATATTTCATTGGTTTTCAATTTTTATGACAAGTTATAAAGACCAGATATTTTAATATGGGAATGTTGTGATTGTAGCATTTTTATTTTTAAAGCAAAGTTTTCTTTACTTACTAAGATCCCAGTTGCATTTTGTGAGGGCTCAGAGAAAGATGTGCCATTAATACTATTGTTTCAACAAGATTTTCATTCTCTTATACAATTGATCGTTTGATAAAAAAACACACTCATTAACGAACCATGTTTTCTATGTCCATATTTTATAGAATAATAGCTAGTTTTCATTACTAAAATGTAAATTCTAGAAATGAGAAGCCAAGAAATAAGACCACATTCCCATTTTCACATGAAATTTAGAAGAGAGATTCTAAGCTGCCTTGTGTGTGTGTGTGTGTGTAAGGTGTGTGTGTATGTAAGTTGTTTGTGTGGTATGTGTATGTGGTATGTATGTGTGGTGGGGATGTGTGTAGTGCATGAGTGTCTTTTGTATATGTGTGAGTGGATGTGGGTGTGTGTGCATGCAGATCTGGCATATGTATGGGAGTATGTGCGTGTATGATGTGTGTAAGAGTGTGTTTATGTGTTTGTGTCTGGTGTATGTGTGGGATATGTATGTGTATGTGATGTGCATGTCTCTGGTATGTGTGTGGGGTATGAGGTGTGGTATGTATGTGGTAAGAGTGTGCGTGGATGTGTGGTCTGTGGTTTGTGTCTAGGTGTGTATGTGATATGTGTGGTGTATTGAGTGTTTGTGTGTGGTGTATGTATGGAGTGTTTTTTGTGGTATATATGTGGTGTGTGTATGGTATGTGAAATGTGTGGGTGTAATGTGTGTGGTTTGTGGTGTGTTTGTGTGTGTGTGGAGTGCTGTGTATGTGTAGTGTATGTGGTGTACTGTGTATGTGGGTGTGTATGTGGTATATATGTAGAGTGTGTAGTTATTTTATCCTTACTTTTACATCACGGCCAAGCCTTGCTTTGCTTCGGCACAGATATGAGCAGGAAGATAGTTCTGACAAAGTGAATGTGGTGTTACAACACCTAAGTTAGTACCCAACCTGCTTGGCCTGTGAAGATTCAAGTCATTCTCAGTCATTACAGAACATTTTCATACAACCCATGAAGAGGAAATGGTGTTCTAACATTCCCTCATATTATAATTTGAAATATTTTCCATTTATTAAAAAAGAATTTGTGATTTTATATGTTATTCTGCTGAACTGTAGGCGGTTTTCATTGGAGATGACATCAATTATAAGCAAAATGAATTCAACAGATGGATGGAGATGAGATAAGCTGAATCACCAACCAGGAGAAAAACACGGAGGAGGAAGACAGTGCAATTCAATAGACACTTGTAGGTTTTTTGCGATATTTCATTTTACTAAGACAGCTAAAACTATGGTATATTAGCTGATACATAAAACACTAAATTTCCATACATTATCAGGGTATCGTGATGATTTGGGCTTACAATATTAAAGCTAGATTAAACTCGTTATTCTCTCCAAACATTAATCATTTCCTTGATGAAAACATTCAGCATACCTTCATGTAGCTTCTAAAAGTATACAATGTCTCATCACTGTTTGTTGGCCCGTTACTATATAATAGAGTGCCGTCACTTTCTGCTCTTGTCAACCACAGCTTAGTGCCCATAGATCAGCCTCTCCCTGTTGCTTGTTCCTTTGTTACAGACACTGGGGACCGCCATTCCAGTTCGCCCTTGTAAAAAAACAACTGTTAGATTCCACATATCATGTGTTGTCATTCGGTGCCTCATTGGCTTCTCCTTAACTGAATGATCTCCATTCTGTGCATGAAGTGACACACGGTCACGTTTCAGTTGTATTCAGTTCTTTATATGTGAGCTTTTCAGATTGTTTCCATTCCTGAGTTATTGTGACTAAATTTGGTACTTCAGGTGTTTCTGCAGCATATTGACTTGTTTTGAAATGAGCAAATAAAATCATAATGAAGAATCATGAATTGGTTGTTTTTTTTAATACTTAAGCAACCTCAGCAATTTTCTATAGTGGTTATACTGATTTATATTCCCATCAATAGTGTGTAAACTTCCTTTACTCCATATTCTTGGCAGCATCTGTTACTGGTTTTGTTTTATTTTATTAAAATATAATTACATAATTATCTCCTACAACTCCTTCTTTGTGCACTCAACTCCCTTTTAAATTCCTGAGCTCCTCTTCCTTAACTAGTATCATTACATGTTGTTGAAATAGGGGCGGCGTTGGGGTTGCATCCCCAACACCCCGACCGCCTGGCTAGCTTATGCCTGAAATAACAACACACAAACTGTATTCATTTAAACACTGCTTGACCCATTAGCTTCAACTTCTTAACCCATTTCTAATCATCTATGTAAGCACCCCAAGGTGCGCATACCAGGAAGATTCTAGCCTATGTCCATCTTGGGTTGGAGCTTCATCGCGAGTGTGCCTCAGAGAGCTGAGCTATCCCGTCTGCCGGCTAGAGAGGAGCCTGGCATCTCTGAGCAGAGCTGCACGATTTCTGAGCTCACTTCCTCTTCCTGTCAGCATACTATTCTGTTTACTCCACCCACCTATGTTCTAACCTATCAGGGCCAACCAAGCGGTTTCTTTATTTTAACCAATGAAATCAACAGATTGATATATAACACTCCCACATCAACATGTAAACAAAATACAACCTGCTGAGCACCTTCAATGATGTGTGCATATCCATCATATCAAGGTTGATTACTTGGTGTTAAGTAACCAATTAGAGGGCTCCTCAAAGGGAATACTGCCTCTCCAGTTCCCAGTATGCTTTAGCTGCCTGTAGCTCTTTGTCTATAACTGAACCTTGTGAGAATTCCTTTGTCCACAGCAGCATGTATGTCTATTGGCATTTTCCTTGTTCAGGTCTTTTTTTGGCATTCATATTTGTTGTAATATCATAAGTGAAGCTTCCGTGTTATTTCTCTGAGATGTGATCTCACAGCAGAGTTTTGTGGTCTTCTGATTCTTGTAGTCTTCTATTCCATCTTTGACAATGTTCCTTGAGTCTTCTCAGGACATAATGTGAGCTACCTCATGGTAGCTTGGATTTGTATTTACATGATGACGAATGATGTTTAACACTTTTCCATGTACCTCTTGGACAGTCAATATTTTAAATAATCTTATTTAAAATTCTATTACTTCAAAAAGATCAAAGATGAACACTAAAACTGACTTATGCTTATACTAAAAGACATAATTTAAGAGACACTGAAATATTATGCTTGTATAAATACACCAGTTATGAACGAATCAAAGGCTGAAGCTACAATTCTGCTTTTGTAGTGTACATTATCAAGTTCTTGCCTGCCATTTTTTGTTAGTACCTTAAGTTTTTATTTTTAAGTAGAAAATGGCTGTGTGAATGTTTTTGAATACTATATAAATATAGTATATCTTAAATTCCTAAGATGTCTTAATTCTAAATTAGAGAGAGTGGTATTTTTTTGTCCTTTTGAGACAAGTTTTCTCTGTGTGATAGCCCTGGATGTCCTGGAACTAGTTCTTCTAGACAAGGCTGGCCTCAAACATACAGAGATCTCCCTCTCTCTGCCTCATGACTGCTGGAATTAAAGGCATGTGTCACCACCACCCAGCAAGAGTGGGAAATTTTAGAGTAAGTTAAAGACATTTTGAAGAGGAAAGAGAGCATTTTTTCGGAAATGTGTGGTCACACATGTGAAACTGACAAAGTAACATTTGAGTATATTATGCTATTATCATCCCTTCCATCACGTACCTGAGTATTTTTACATACATGTTCATGAGTTAGATTGGTTGTAATTCTCTTTCATGGTTGCGTCTTTGAGTGGTTTTGATATCACGGTAACTGTAGCTTCATAAAAAGAGTTTGACAATGTCCCTTCTGTTTCTATTATGTGGAACACTTTGAGGAGTATAGGAATTAGCTCTTCTTGGAAGTTCTGGTAGATTTCTGCAATAAAACCATCTGGCCTTTGGGCTTTTTTTTGGTTGGGAGGTTTTTGATGACAGTTTCTATTCCTCACAGCTTATCGGTCTGTTTAAATGGCTCACCTGGTCTTCATTTAATTTTGGTATATGCTATCTAAAAAATTGTCCATTTCTTTTACATTTTCCAATTTTGTGGAGTACAGTTTTTTTGTAGTATGACCTAATGATTCTCAGTGTCTGTTATTTGTCCTCCTTTTCATTTCTGATTTTGTTAATTTGGATGTTCTCTCTTTGCCATTGGATTAATTTGGATAAGGTTTGCCAATCTTGTTGACTTTCTCAAAGAACAAGCTCTTTGTTGCATCGATTCTTTGTGTTGTTTTCTTTGTTTCTATTTTGTTGATTTCAGCCCTCGGCTTGATTATTTCCTGCCTTCTACTCCTCCTTGGTGAGTCTGCTTCTTTTTGTTCTAGAGCTTTCAGGTGTGCTGTAAAGTCACTAATATGAGCTTTCTCTGCTTTCTTTATGTGGACACTTACGACTATAAACTTTCCTCTTAGCACTGCTTTCATAGTGTCCCATAGGTTTGTATATGTTGTGCCTGCCGTTCCTTGGGAAACTACAGCTCCCAGGATCCTCCAGTATTACCTGCCCACAGGTGCTCATGGATGTGAGGTCACCTTCCCAAATATCCCCGCGGCCTTCGTTAAAAAGACAGCCACGAGGCCCACTCGCCCCTTCTTCTTCGCTCCCCCTTCCCTCCCCCCTTTCCCGTGTGTTTCACATACCTGCCCCTTTCCTTGTGTGTTATTCCCTTTCCATTAAAGTTGTCTTTGTCCCCGTTGTACGTGTCTGTTCGCGTCACGTGTTCACCCACACACCCTGCTGGCATCCCGCCAGCATCCCTCCGGTCCTTGCTGGCATCCCGCCAGCACCCCTTCGTTCCTTTCTTTTGGAACAACATTTTGGTGCCGCTGAACTCGGGGACTTCCGTCCCGGGCCCCCTCTATCTGAGGCCTGGTCTCCGGGCTTCCAACGTCCCCCGGAGCCTTGGGCCTCTTGCCCGGCACGAAGCCTCAACCGGGATCTGCAACCACTTCCGCGTCCTCCCGCCACAGCCATCTCCGACAACAACCAATCTGTGAGTCTGAGCCGCCGCGGGCTCTCTCCCCATTAGGCCTAAGAGACATTCGATCCCTTCCTCCTCTTCTTCCCCTGTTTTTGGCCGATTGCCACCAACCCGTCCTTTTCCCTTCTACCCGCCCTCGGTTAACGCTGATTTCGCCTTATTTTATTTTTTCTTTCTTTTTCTTCCTTCTCTCTCTCGTGCGGGCCTGCAATTACAGGCACCTATCCGGCTTTATGCCTACCGGTCTCGCCTGTTCGCGAGTACCTAAAGAATCCGGCTTTTTACGCCCACCGGTCTTGCCTGTTCGCGAGTACCTAAAGAATCCGGCTTAATCTTCTCTCTGCCTGGCTAAAATTTTTCCTATCGCTAGGCTAGAGTCGATTTTTGCCTACCGCGGCCTCCAGAATTTTGGGGACGCCTTCATTCCGAAATTGCCGTGTTCACGGGCACCTCTCTTGTGCCCTTTCCAGGCGAATCTACCGTTAACTATGGGATCCAAATCCTCAAAACCCATCTCTCCAAGTTCTCCGCTCGGTCAATTGCTGGAATCTCTAAAACCACATGCCCTAATCCCCTCTGTTAAGCTAAAGACGCTGACGCGTCTCTGCTCCAAAACTTGGCCTCGGTACGAGCTGGAGGGCGATGCCTCCTGGCCCCCTCAGGGCTCTTTTGACCCCGATGTTTTACGGGAGCTTGCTAATTTTTGTCACCGGACAGCTAAATGGAAGGAAATGATGTATATAATGGCGTTTTTTTATATGGCCCTTAAGATTGACCCGTCTATAACTTCTCAATGTTCCCCCGCTCACATGTTCTTAGCAATGCCTCCCCCACAGGAAACGGTACCTCCCACTCCAGCTACGACCATGGATCCAGCGGACGAGTCTCTGCCCTTCTGGTTTCAAGGAACCACCCCCTCCCGCCCCGCCCGACCTCGCGATGTCTCATTCACTTCCTTGCCTTCTACAGGTTCCGGACACCAGAAGGGCTCACCTAAACCCTTCCCCCTTGATGCTTCGGGTCGCTCTGCTCTCAGGTCCCCCTTGAGTTCTTCACCACAAGAACATGCCTCTAAATCCAGGTCTCTTTCCCCAAGGAGTTCCCGCTCCCACCAAAGCTCTGGCTCCTCCTCCGGCTCGTCCAACTCACCTTCACGTTTTTCCACTAGCAGGCGGCAAAAACAATTAACAGTTTCTTTCCGTCACAGAAAGCCGGAAATGACGTCGGACTCCTCTCCTCCCCCCCCGCCCAACTCCGCGTCCGCGGTCTTCCAAAACACCCTCAAGCTCCACCCCCATCCGCCATCTTGCCCCAAAGTTCACCCCACCCCTAACACGCTCGCGGGCTACGGTAAATACTGACGCTAGCCAGATTAAGCCAGCCACAGTTCTGCCCTTACGAGAAGTAGCAGGCGCTGAGGGACTGGTAAAAGTTCATGTTCCCTTTGCTTTATCAGAGCTGTCTCAGGTTTCTAAATTATTGGGGTCATACACGGCTGACCCCACTAATTTCACAAGAGAGTTTCAATTCCTAACGCAAAGCTACAATTTAACATGGCATGACGTTTTCACCATACTGTTTAATAATTTACTCCCTGAGGAACGCCGGCGGGTCTGGGATCAGGCGAGGCAGCATGCTTACGAGACACACCAAACTCAAGCCTCGCACCCCCCGGGGGCAGAGGCCGTACCAGACCAAGAGCCCAACTGGGACTACAATACCCGTGAAGGTATTTTGGCCAGGGACCAGTTCTTAACCTGCATCATGGCGGGGCTCCGTAAGGCTGCCCTAAAACCTGTAAACTACTCTAAGCTTGCAGAGATTTTCCAGGATACCAAGGAAAATCCCTCTGCATTTCTTGAGCGGCTAACCAAAACTATGCTACAGTTCACAAATATGGATCCAGAATCCACAGAGGGCAGACAGTTCCTAATGTCCCATTTCATCAGCCAGTCCTACCCAGACATCAGGCAAAAGCTTAGACGTATGGAAAGAGGTCCTCTAACTCCACTGGCAGAGCTCCTGGAGACGGCTTTCAAGATTTACCATGCAAGAAACGAGAAAGCCAAAAATCACTGCCACTTAATCACTGCACCCGCCCGGCCAGCCGAGGTAAGAAACTCCATTACCCGCCCTGTTCGTGCTGCTCCCCTGCCCCCCGGGGCACATGAGCCATCCGGCCCCTGCTTTAAATGTGGGAAACCAGGTCACTGGGCAAAGGGGTGCCTCAATCCTCGTCGTAACCCACCGGGCCCCTGCCCTAGATGTCACAGGGAGGGCCACTGGGCCGTGGACTGCCCTCATGTGCTTGCTGATGCGGGGGCGACGGGTCCAGAGGTCCCCCAGGCCGACTTATTGGGCCTAGCTTTAGAAGATTGACGGTCCCCGGGCTCCATTGACCCGACCGCCACGCCCATCTGCAACCGGGAGCCCGGGGTACTTCTCAGCGTTTCGGGTCGCCTCATTTCATTTCTCCTGGACACCGGAGCAACATATTCAGTTCTAAGAGAATTCTGGGGGCCCACCTCTCCCTCTAACTCCCCTATTGTTGGGGTAGGAGGACAGCCCTATCTACCTCATCAGACTCCACCTCTTAATTGTGTATTTAGAGGTATCTTCCTCACTCACTCATTCCTGGTTCTACCAACCTGTCCGGTTCCTCTCTTGGGAAGAGACCTTCTGACCAAGTTGGGAGCCTCCATTTCTTTTGCACCCCCTACCCGATTTGTTCCAGATTCACTGGTGACACAGCTGCTGCTTCTCCTGGCCCCGCGCTCTCCTGATATTAACACGTCTTTTCCTCTTCCAGCCTCCCAAGTGGACCCGCTCGTGTGGGACACCCAAAATCCTGCCGTTGCTAAACACCATTCACCTGTGGTCATCCAATTAAAAAACCCCACTAAGTACATCGCACAAGCCCAGTACCCCCTCCCTTCCAAAAGCCTCAGAGGGTTAAAACCTTTGATCTCTGATCTTTTGAAAAAGGGGTTGCTCCGCCCCACCTCTTCTCCCTTCAATACCCCAATTTTGGCTGTCAAAAAATCTAACGGAACTTATCGTTTGGTTCAGGACCTCCGGCTCATCAACTCTGCCGTGGTGCCATTATATCCGGTAGTGCCTAACCCCTTCACCCTTCTGTCTAACATTCCTCCAGGAACCTCCCACTTCTCAGTCTTGGACTTAAAAGACGCTTTTTTCTCCATCCCCCTCAGCCCTAAATCTCAAGACATCTTTGCCTTTACCTGGACAGACCCCGATACTAACTTCTCTACACAGCTGACCTGGACCGTCCTCCCTCAGGGATTCCGGGACAGCCCACACCTTTTTGGCCAGGCTCTGGCCTCTGATCTGCTCTCATTGCCTCTCCCTAAATCAAAACTGATACTTTATGTCGATGACATCCTGCTGTGCAGCCCATCTTTGGAGACCAGCCGGACCGACACTGCTGCCTTATTAAATTTCTTATCCAAAAGGGGCTACAGAGTCTCACCCTCCAAGGCTCAATTGTCCACCACCCAGGTAACGTATTTGGGATTAACTATAACCCCAACACAAAAGGCTATCACTCTGGACAGAAAAAAACTAATCCAATCTCTTGCAGTTCCTTCCACCAAAGAAGAGGTTCTGTCATTCCTGGGAGTGGCTAGCTTCCTGCGTTCATGGATACCCTCCTTCTCCCTCCTCGCTCGCCCCCTATATGAAGCAGCCCTGGGCTCCCTGCATGAGCCCCTTCCCTACCCTATTACCAAACCTTTCCGAAGTCTTCAACAGGCTCTTACCCAGGCCCCAGCTCTCCATCTTCCGGATTTAACCCGCCCCTTCTCTCTTTACGTAGCAGAAAAGGAAGGCTACGCTTTGGGAGTCCTAGGTCATCAACTGGGACCCTCCTTTGCACCTGTAGCTTATCTGTCAAAGAAGATGGACCTCACTAAGAAGGGCTGGGCACCCTGCATACGTGCTTTGGCAGCTGCCGAACTTCTTATTCGTGAGTCAAAAAAGCTAACCTTCGGAGCATCCACTACTGTTTTTTCCCATCATAACCTGTCCAATCTCTTAACCTACAAAGGTCTACAGACCCTGCCCCCTTCCCAAGTTCTTTCCCTCCAGGTGGCGCTGATGGAAGACACGAGCCTCACCTTTCAAGGTTGTGCACCCATCAACATTTCAAATCTTCTACCTCAACCTAATGCTAACCATTCCCCATCCCACTCCTGCGTGGAGGTCCTAGAGGACCTTCTCCCACACCCCTCACATATACAGGAGGGCAGTCTGTCCCAGGCTACTCACACCTGGTATATGGATGGTAGCTCCTTTCTATGTGACGGGGCTCGCAGAGCGGGTTATGCCATAGTTTCAGACACAGAGATAATTGAGGCTAGGGCACTCCCCGCTCACACCACCAACCAACAGGCTGAACTCATAGCTCTTACCAGAGCTTTTCAGTTAGCCGCGGGGCAGTCTGTAAATGTCTACACAGACTCCAAATATGCCTTTCATATTCTGTTATCTCACGCGGCTATCTGGAAGGAGCGCGGGCTTCTGACGGCTAAGGGAGGGTCTATTACTAATTCAGAGCATATTATAGACTTACTTAAAGCTTCTCATCTCCCTAAGGCCATAGGAATTATTCACTGCTGGTCTCACCAATCTGACAGTTCTATTGTCTCCAAAGGAAACAACCGAGCCGACAGAGCAGCTAAGACAGCAGCACTCCGGAGTACAGGCCTGCCTCAATCACCCCAGGGAGTACTTACAGCACAACCCCCAGACTCACAGACACCTCCCAACACCCAGCAGATCCTGTCCTACCTACACCAACATTTTCATCCCAATGAAAAGGCTCTACTTCATTTTGTAAAAACACATATCAAGCCCACACCTGAAGATATCAGGTTTCTAAAAGCCACCACCGCCTCCTGTCAGATCTGCCAAAAGTCAGATCCCAGGACAAAATACCGCAGCTTCCCTTTCCCCACCCACCAAGCCAGGGGCTCCCTTCCTTCACTCATATGCCCCCAGTCAAAAAGATTAAATATCTCTTGGTTTTGGTGGACACAATGTCTGGATGGGTTGAAGCCTTCCCCACCTCTAACAAGAGAGCCCAGACAGTTTCTGATATCCTTCTTCGGGAGATTATTCCCCGGTTCGGACTCCCAACCTCCCTTCAGTCAGATAACGGCCCTGAGTTTACTTCACAGGTTACTCAAAATTTATCAAAGGCATTAAAAATTCCCTGGAATTTTCATATACCATACCACCCCCAGTCCTCCGGTAAGGTAGAACAAACAAATCGCACTCTAGAGGAAGCCCTAATTAAGATGTCACAGGAACTCCATCTGGATTGGGTAAGACTTTTGCCCCTTGCCCTTCTCAGGCTTCGGGCTCTCCCGAAGGGGCCACTTTTCATCTCACCTTTCGAACTCATGTACGGGCGGCCGGTTCTGACCCCCGGCCTCCCATCGGGAACCTCCCCGCTTCCTGATCACTTACTCACCCCTCTCCTATTCCACTTACGCTCAATCCTGTGGGACTTCGCTGATCACTCCCTCCCCCAGCCTTGTTCTAATGTATGCCTACCACCAATTAACATAGGGGACAAGGTATTTCTCTCACCCCCAGGCAAATGCCTCCCACCGCTCTCCCCCAAATGGCAGGGTCCTTTCAGAGTAATTCTTCTAACCCCCACAGCTGCCAAACTTGAAGGAATCCCCCACTGGATTCACCTCACACACCTCAAACCAGTTGTTTCCACCTACCCCTCATATACAGTGACCCAGACAGGGCCCTGCTGCCTCAAATTCCAGAGAAAACCAGACTCAGAACCCTCTACTCCAGGCTAAGAAAATAATAAACTCATCTACAACTTAATCTTTCTGTGCTAATACACCCTCCTTCAGAATCCCTCATTGGATTCACTTGTTGCAAACACCCTCCTTCAGAATCCCTCATTGGATTCACTTGCTGCACCTTAAATCCATTTCCACAGCTCAACTTAACCTTCCTATGCTAATATACCCCCTTCAAATCCCTAAATAACCATTCAGTTGTCGTTACAGATCATCAAACGGAAAGCCAAGGTCTTGGGCGGTAAGCAGACTATTACCTGACATAACATAGAAATCAGGTCAGTCATTGATTTTTCCTAAGACACTCTTTTAAGCTCCTGGAAGCAGACAAAAAACAAGCGGATCATTAATGGAAATAAGTATCATCTCTTTGTCTTCTGCCCTAAATGTTGCCTCTTCTGTCCTGTCCCCAGCTCTGTTCTGTATTTTCCCTCTGTACTTCCTTTCCCTATTGGCCTGGATCACTCCCTCTTTCAGGCTTGTCATGACCAGCTTGTGCCATTCTGTATCCTAAAGTATGCCCTGTGCGTTCTCTTGACAGAGGCCATCACTTTTTCTTCCACTTCTCGTCATCTTCCCTCTACCGATAACCCCCTACCCCCCAATTTTTTCTTTACTAATGCAGCTTTTGCCTTCCAGCATT
This sequence comes from Microtus obscurus, assembly GCA_963919715.1. NCBI lineage: Eukaryota > Metazoa > Chordata > Mammalia > Rodentia > Cricetidae > Microtus > Microtus obscurus. The sequence continues at coordinate 1,074,104 of CAWTZC010001932.1, read as the reverse complement.
TGCCACTGAAGCCAACAAGATCACCACACAGGATACCGGACGATTGACCATCCCAAGATGCCAGCGGACCACCGGATACTCCCTGGACCCCTCAACGCTTAAAAAAATGCCAGCGGATCACCGGACACCCCCTAAACCCCACAACGCCCCAAAGCCAGCAGGAAGCAGTTACAAGAGACCGGGCGACGCCCCTATTCCCTACCCCCCCCTCAATTTTTCTTTTTTAATTAACCAAAGATGGTGAAATGTCGTTCCTTGGGAAACTACAGCTCCCAGGATCCTCCAGTATTACCTGCCCACAGGTGCTCACGGATGTGAGGTCACCTTCCCAAATATCCCCGCGGCCTTCGTTAAAAAGACAGCCACGAGGCCCACTCGCCCCTTCTTCTTCGCTCCCCCTTCCCTCCCCCCTTTCCCGTGCGTTTCACATACCTGCCCCTTTCCTTGTGTGTTATTCCCTTTCCATTAAAGTTGTCTTTGTCCCCGTTGTACGTGTCTGTTCGTCTCACGTGTTCACCCACACACCCTGCTGGCATCCCGCCAGCATCCCTCCGGTCCTTGCTGGCATCCCGCCAGCACCCCTCTGTTCCTTTCTTTTGGAACAACAATGCCTTCATTTTCATTGAATTCAAGGAAGACCTTAATTTTTTTTTCTTTATTTTTTTTCCTTGTCCCAGGGGTGGTTCAGTAGTTGACTGTTCAATATCCATGACTTTGTAGGCTTTCTGAGAGTAGTATTATTGTTAAATTCTAACTTTAATCTCTGGTGATCTGATAAGACACAGGGGGCTACTCCAATTTTTTTTTTTTTGTATCTGTGGAGATTTGCTTTATATTTGAGTATGTGATCAACTTTAGAGAAGATTCCATGAGGTGCTGAGAAGAAAGTATACTCTTTTGTGTTTGGGTGGAATGTTCTATAGATGCCTGTTAAGTACATTTGATTCATTACATCTGTTAGTTATCTTATTTCTCTGTTAAATTTCTGTCAGATTGACCTGTCCATTGGCAAGAGTGGAGTGTTGAATTCTCTTACTATTAGTGTGTGGGGTTTGATGTGTAATTTAAGTTTTATTATTTTTTTTAACATATGTGGCTGCTCTTGTATTAGGGCCATAGATATTCAGGATTGAGACTGCATCTTGAGGAATTATTCCTGTTATGAGGATAAAGTGTCCTTCTCCATTTCTTCTAATTGATTTTAGTTTGAAATCAATTTTGTTAGATATTAGGATAGCTACACCCACTTGTTTCTAAGGTCCATTTGATTGGAAAACCTTTTCCCAATGCTTTACTCTGTGGTAGTGTGTTTGAGGTTAGGTATGTGACTTGTATACAACAGAAGGCTGGATTCTGTTTTCATATTCATTCTCATAGCCTGTGTCTTTTGATAGATGTATTGAATCCATAGATATTAAGCAATATTAATGGCCAGTGGTTGTTAACTTTGGATATTTTGGGGGGAGTAGTGTTTGTATGTCTCCCTTCTTTGGGTTATGCTGGTAGGGGGTTATCTAATGCTTGTGTTTTTGTGGATGCAGTGAGCTTTCTTAGGTTGGGCGTTTTCCTTCTAGTACTTTCTGTAAGACTGGGTTTGTGGAGATGTATTGTTTAAATCTGTTTCTGTCATGGAATATCGTTTTCTCCATTGATGTTAAATGAAAGCTTTGCTGGGTATAGTAGTCTGGGCTTGCATCCATAGTCTCTTAGTGTCTGCAGCACATCTATCCAGGACCTTCTGGCTTTCATGATTTCCATTGAGCATTCAGGGTGGTTCTGATAGGTTTACCTTTATATGTTACTTGCCCTTTTTCCTTTGCAGCTCTTAATATTCTTTCCTTATTCTGTATGTTTTGTGTTTTGATTATTATATGGCAAAGGGATTTTTTTTTGTTCCTATCTATTTTGTGTTCTGTAAGCTTCTCATACCTCCATAGGGATATCCTTTTTTAAGTTAGGAAAGTTTTCTTCTATGGTTTTGTTGAATATATTTTCTGTACCTTTGAGCCTCTTTTACCCCTATTATTTTTAGAATTGATCTTTTCATGGTGTCCCAGATTTTCTGAATGTTTTGTGTTAAGAATTTGTTGAATTTAATGTTTTCTTTGACAAGTAAATTTTTTTCATCTATAGTATCTTCAGCACCTGAGTTTCTTCCTTCTATCTCTTGTATTCTGTTGGTTATACTTGACTCTGTAGTTCCTGTTCATTTACCCAGATTTTCCATATTCAGAATTCCTTTTGTTTGTGTTTTCTATTTCATTCTTCAAGTCTTGAACTGTTTCCTTTACCTGTTTGATTGTTTTTTCTTGGGTTTCTTTGAGGGGTTTATTAATTTCTTCCAATTTTTTGTTTATTTTATCTTCCATTTATTTAAGTGAGTTTTTCATTTCCTCTTTAAATGTTTCCATCATTTTCATAAAGTTATGTTTAAAGTCATTTTCTTCTGCTTTTTCTGGCTTAGAATGATCAAATCTTTCTGTTGTGTGACTGCGGGATTCTGGTGTTACTGTGCTGCTTTTTAGGTTGTTGGAAGAATTCTTGCATTGCTGCCTACCCATGACTTCCTTCAAATGAGGTCTGCAGTGTCTTTTTATCTTGGTCCAATCCTTGCTGTGACTGTCTGAGTGTGTGGGAGTTTTTCTTGGCCTGCTCTGTACTGTCAATGTCTGTCTCAGAAAGCCTCTGAGGTCTCTAGCAGCCTACTCTCTTGGTCTTCTCTCCTGGTTTGCTCTCTTGGTGCTCTTTCTCTTAAACCCCTCAGTGTTGTAGCAAGCTATTTGTCCCTCTTAAGTCCACTCAGTATTGTAGCAAGCTGTATTTCAGAGTTCTACAGAGGTTGAAGGAGGATAGGTGGGTTTGAGTGTAGGGTGTGGCTAGTAGTTTGCATGGTGGCAGGAAAATTCCTGCTGGCTGATTAGAAAAGCCAAGGGAGTTGGGGGTGTGGCCCAAGGTTTTGTCCCACTGGGGAGTTCCTATAAAGTGGGGCATCTATCTCACTGTGTGGCTGTTCACTCAACTCTTAAGCCCTCTTAGTACTAAAGGATGCTGTGATTCAGAGTTCCACCAAGGTTGCAGGAAGATCATTAGATTTTCGTGTAGGAGCCAGGCGGTGGTGGCACTTCTTTTGATCCCAGCACTTGGGAGGCAGAGGCAGGCGGATCTCTGGGAGTTTGAGGCCAGCCTGGTCTACAAGAGCTAGTTCCAGGACAGGAATCAAAAGCTACGGAGAAACTCTGTCTCAAAAAAAAAAAAAAAAAAAAAAAAAAGATTTTTCTGTAGGGTTGAGGCCTCATGGGCTTTCCTTTGTTGACATTGGTATGTGTATTGTTGTTGTTATTGTTAGCCTCATGTTTATGTAGCTAAGTTGTTGATAATTCATGGATATAGCTTCTAACATTACTCAAAAGCATTGCTTTCTAGAAACATGTTTTCAAAACTGAGTAAGGGAGATATTTTTTGTCAATATGATTCACTAGTTTAAAAGATATTTAAGTATTGAGAAGAGAAAACAAAATTATGATTATTTATAGATGGCATATTTTATAAGCAAAAAAATCCTGAAAGTCTCAACAAGAAAATCATGAAAATTCATGGAAAGTTTCAGTTACATTGTCAGCCCAGCCATAACTTAAAAATATATATTCAAAAAAATGGTACAGTTTCCTATATCAGGGACAATCTCTAAGCTGACACAATTAAAAATTCTGTTATAAACATTGAAGTTCGTTGCAGAATGGCTGTGTCTATGAATGTAAATATTGTCTGATGTCCTAATAGTGTATTCCTAAGGTATTAAATATCATGATAAAGGATAAAAATCCCACTCTGAATGAGAAAAAAATACAACATTTGTGAGTATTGACATCCATCAAAGAATAGAAGTATCAGAAATCCTGTGAATAAATAGTATAGCAGGATTCCTCTGAAACAAATCCAGCTGTCTGAAAGACATGTGGAGGACTGCAGAAGTAACCCAGTCAGGACCAAAATGCAACAAACAACAAGAATCTGACCATCTTATTAAGAAACTGATAAATTTTAAGACCATTGTTTAAGAGTAATGTTAGTCAGGGGATGGGGTATGACTCGATGACTACCCCATATATGACCTGCTGGAGTCAGTGAAGGGACTGATTATAGGGAACTATAGGTGCAGGATCTCCACGACTCAGAACAACAGCAGGTTATACAAGGGGAACTTCGGTGAGAATCCAGCAGTATTGATGATGTACTAGAAGCCAAAAGCCTTGAACCTGACAGATATCACATTACACAATGAACATTTGCAAATAAAGCTATTTGAACAAAAGGTTATACAGCAGTTCCCAATGTGCCTAAGAAGATGAAGAGGCATTGGAGAGGTGAGAAAAATGGAGGAGTGAAGGAGGGTTTTTTGTTTGTTTACTTTGTGTTTTTTTTTCTGTTAGTTTTTTGTTTGCTTGCTTTTAAATTATTATTTTTATTTTACTTTTATTATTTCTTTAAGAGTTTTCTCTTGGGGGGCACACTACAGTGGGAAAGCGCGGATAGGGAAGGACTAGGAAATGAATGAAATTGGGGTATGTGATGTAAAATTTCCAAAGAATTAAGAAAAAATTACATTAAAAAATAAAAGAGAGGGGGAGGGAAATGGGAGGTGGTGGCGGGAAGGAGGCAGAAATCTTTAATAAATAAATAAATTAAAAAATGTATGACATGAATCTGGGAGTAAGATATGATGAAGGAATAGGAAACACAGAAGAAAAATGTGTATAGGGTTGAGTATATATGAAATAAGTTCAAAGAATACTCTAATTAATGAAGCATAATGAAAAATAAATCAAGATGTTCTCAGACAATTGATAACTAGAACTTTATCATGAGTTGTTGCCCAAAGAATAATGGCTATGGGAAATTCTCTATATTGAAAGAAAATAATAGGAAAGAGGATATTGAAATATTTAGGGGCACAGTGAATGAGCTAAAGAATACAAACACAAATAGAACAACTCATTTTTTCTTTCTGCTTGAATATTCCAAATTATATCTGTTTGTGGAATGGAAAATTATAACATTCCTTAAGTAAAATGATTGTTAAATAAATATCTGAAAAAGCCGGGCGATGGTGGCGCACGCCTTTAATCTCAGCACTCGGGAGGCAGAGGCAGGTGGATCTCTGTGAGTTCGAGACCAGCCTGGTCTACAAGAGCTAGTTCCAGGACAGGCTCCAAAGCCACAGAGAAACTCTGTCTCGAAAAAAAAAAATAAAAAAAAATAAATATCTGAAAAAAAAAAATGAAAATGAGTGGGGTAAAATGACATGAAATTCGTTTAGCAGTGGCGAGAGAGGGGGGAGAAGACAGAGGGAAAAGTGGGATTGGTATGCAAAAATGAAAAAGAAAAATTCCTAAGTTCATATAAATAGCTATGACAAATTCTACATGCAATCACTCATAGTAACAATCTGAGTAGGAACTTAATACTTACTTTAAGGCGGTATTTGTGGTGAATTTTATCAATTCAGCCACAGTGACTATTGCTTCAAACTCTTAGTTTGCCCTGGCCTTATTTACTTCTCTTATGGATGTCCACAAGTAGCTGTGGTGTGTATGCTTTATTTTGGTGCATATTTTCAAAGTGATATTTACCAAAAGCCATGAAGTCGTGAGAAGAAACTGGCGTCAAATCCTAGTGAATGTTTAAAGAAGCTAAAGGGGAATTCTCCTTTCAAAGCATGTACAGACAAAGGCTTACATCAAAGTGTGATAGGATTTATTTGAATATAATATAGTATTTACGCATTTTATTTTATATTATATTTGTAATTAAATTTAAGTATAAAAGTTACCTTTATTCGTTATGATTCAAAAAATGTTGTTTCATGCTATAGGCTGTAACCTACAACTCACAAATATTTATAATTTATGTTATCTTACCCAAGAATGTTGTCCTGAAGTCACCACTCTTTCTCAAATGAACACCTTAATAAATTGCTCCCTTAGTAATCATTCTCCCTTATCTAGAATAGGCAAAAGTAAATCTGTCTTTTGTTATACCAACAATACCGTTACGTAGTGACTTAATTATCTACTCAATAATTACTTTTGACATGGGGACAGTTTGCAACTTGGCACTTTACAGATGGCTTCAAACAACACAATGAACTGATGAATTGTAGTGATATCATTCACAGCTATGACCGCCTATGAGATCATGTCTTGCTTATATCTGTGCCCTTATTAGCTTGCACATTATTGTCCCTAGCGGCATTCTTTGAAACCAATTGAAAATAATCTTAAAGTTCTTGTAACTGCCTCAAATACACTTTGGGACTTGCAATAAACAATTTTAAGGAAAATGGATAAATTTATCTGTGAGTAACAGAAGTGTCCCACGGGAGTTTTGTATGCAAATCACCAGTAATTTGAAAACCTAGCAAATGCAAACAAAGCAATCTTTGACCATTGTTCATCTCTCAATTTTATTTGGTAGCTAAATGAAAACCTCACAAAATAGTTTGAAAAATATTTTTAAATTTAATTCTATATCCTTAGCCTGATTTTCTCATTTTTCAATAAAATCAAATGTCCCATTATTTCTTGTATTCAGAAGCTAAAATATGTTTATAAAATTATAAAGAGGATTTATAAACATTCTGTTACCGGAAAGAATTCAATCTTAACTTGCTTGAATTCTTTGGAAATCAGGTGGAAGAGGCAAATGCCACTAGCAAAAGCCAAAAGTATCATATGAATGTACTTGTTTTCTGTGAGATTTCCACTATTATTCATTATGTATTATATGTAGTACATACAAAACAATGTATACATGATTATAAGTTATATAGTATAAAATATTTTCAGTAGGTCATTTACTAAAATTTTATTGTTTACTATTTGCTTTCCTTCATAGTTATATCACTATATATTAAAAATACAAAGACTGTGAGACCTTTTAAATCCACATTTGCCTTCTTAACATTTTCAATTTACCCTTCCTTCTGCTCTCATCGTCTTCCTACCCACATGTGGTATGTATCTATCGCCCTTTCTCTTCATTCCCTTCCTCCCTCCGCTCTCATCTACAGCCAACTGCTTTAAGTTTCTTCACATTTTTTCATTTATATCTATATTTTATGTCCTTTAGTAAGGCATTATTTTATTTTACTTTTTTGAGATTTTAAGATTAAAATATTTCTTCCCTCCCTTTCCTCTTCCGGAGCCCTCCTATTTATCTCCTCCTGCTACTTTCTGTCAAATTCATGTCCTCTTTTCTTTCAATAATTGTTATTCCAAGCATATATGAGTATCACGTGGTGTGTGTGTGTGTGTGTGTGTGTATGTGACTAAATATAGCCCTCTCAGTCTGTATAATTTTACTTGTTTTTTTTTTTTGTTGTTGTTGTTGTTGTTGCTGTTTTGTTTACTTTTGTTTTCAGGACTGATCATTTGCTTTTGGATTGCCAATCATTGTGCTCTTCCCTGGGAAAGGCTTTCTCCTGATCCTAATATTCATCAGTTGTGTTGCCTGTAGTTCCGTATGTAAGGTTGAGGCATCATGGGCTTTTCTTTTCCATCCACTTTGGCATGTCCAAAGTAACACTGGTGTCATTATTGTTCAACTCCCATTTGGGCAATTATATTTTTCAGAGACTTCATGGATGTTCTTTCTGAAATTACTAGGTGACACAATCTTACAGCAAACTTCCTGACCCTTTCTTTGGCCCTTACTTTGATCTTACTGATACAGACATGCTCAAAAAGTTCAGACAATTAACATATTGCTACAGAACTATCTTGTGTGATAATTAATGTGATAAATGGTCTTAATGGGTTCTAACAGAAATGTTAATAGAAATTTTCCCTATAGTGACCTTTTCGTGTGCATCTTGGAAGTGACTTTTTAATGAAAAGATACTCTTTCACACTGAATATTTCAGACCAGACTGAAAAGGAAGTCAATCCCATACAGCGGCATAGCAACATGTAATAAGGCTAAGCATAAACCCTCATATGAAGGCTGGACAAAGTAATTAAGTATGAGGAAAAGCGCCCCAAAAGCAGGCAGAAGAGTCTGCCACACTCCACTTCCACCATTAGGAGTCCCACAGAAACCCCAAGCTAAACAACCACAGCAAGTATTCAGAATGCCTAGCACAGCCCTATGCAGTCTCAGATTACTGCATCAGTCCCCATGAACCCCTGAGTTCTTGTGTGTAGTCTATACTGCTGACACTTGATTCTTTTTTTCCTAATGTCGAGGTTTGTTACTCTGTACGGTGGATAGTGTGTAGATACTTCCCACTGGTTTGAAACGATTCCTCTGTTAGAGAGTAGGGAGACTCATAAGAGTAAGGAACTTCACAAAATTTATTTTGTGAAGACTCAGAAAGCTTCCAGAACTTGTGAGCCTCATGAGACCATCATCACAGCAGTATAAGCATAAGCAATAAAATGTTGCTGGCAGATACGAGAATCTTACAGAGTTGCATGCAATTTATATAACTAGTGACACTACATGTATGTTATAAAGAACATTTCAATGATTAATCTCCTGTGACTTGTCCAAGCAGGAGTGGAGTGAGCATCTTGGTGACTCAACTGTCCTCAATTAAAGGTCACTAATATGACTATATATCCTCAAAACTCATTGTTTTTTCAAACAATTCTAGTTTGAATTGTTTCAACCTGAAGTGAATATACATTAGTCTGTATCTGAACAAAACAAAATAAAACAAAGCAAAGCCCACAGCAAACAAACTACAACAACAAAACTTCATCAGAATTGACATCCAAACAGATGAGTCAAACCATAATGAATTAGGAAGGAGTGATCATATAGCCCATGAAAGGGAAAACAAAATATGTATATGAGGTGGATCTTTCTGAAAAATCTAAACCTACTAGTAACTTAGCCAATTTCAAAGAAATAAAACTAGACAAATTTTCAAAAGCAAACACAAGTGTAATTTAGCTATTTTAATATGCTACATCTACATTAAACCCTTATCATTGATTCACAAGAAAATAAGTAAAATGTACCAATGACTATGTTTTCAATTTTATTTATATGACTGAACAAGCTAAATCTGCATTCCCCTTCTGACAGAGAATGTACTTTTGCGATTTAATTGATATTATGTCATGTTTCTTCTTTTGGTTATATGCTCAGAAGAGGGCCATTTTCAATGTCATGCACTATACCAAACTGTACTTCGTGCTACAGGTTTTTCATCTTATCTTCAGGGATCAAAATAAAGTGGTGAATTTATATTTTTATTTCTAATTTCTCTTATTGTTGTAATTTAAGAGCAATGTGTTTAAATATCAGCACTGCTCCTTCCACTGCCAGTACGCTTTGGTATGTCCATGTTATGTTTTGTAAGTCCATGTTATGGAACTGTCTCTATGCTTTGTGCGAAATTATTTGCTCACTTTGGTCACTTAATAAATTAAAAACTACAGTGATCTGAGCAATCGTGTCATGGCCTAGATATATAAGTTAGTAAAACAGACTTGAAAACCTAAAAGTAAATTCTTGTGGTTTTGATACTTTAATTTTTCACAGAGCAGCTAAGACAGTTCAGTGTTACTGTTTTCAATAAGTTACACTGGATCCATTAAAGAACAAAACAGAGATATTCCCTGTTATTTTAAACCAACCCCAAGGCAAACATCAGTGTATAATAAACCTCAATGTAAAAGCAAACAATAAATGTTTTCTAAGAAAATAGAAATAGTTATGGCTTTGAATTTAAAATTCCTAAGATATATTGCTAATATTACTATAATAGGGTTCTCTAGAGTCACAGAACTTACTAAACGAATCTGTCTTTTGCACTCTCTCTGTGTATGTATATATATATATGTGTGTATTATATATACATGTATATATAATACATATATAAGCACATATCTATATATAAGCTTCAGTTAAACAATGGCTAGTTATGAATGGAAAGTTCAAGAATCTAGTAGCTGCTCAGTTAAACAAGCCTGGGTGTCTCTGCTGGTGTGCTGGAATCTCTAAGAAAGAAATGAATGTACTGAAGGAGGTGAGGGCAAGCAGCTGAAGAAAATCCCCTTCCTTCTTCCATTGTCTTTATATAGGCTTCCAACAGAAAGTGTGGTCAGATTAAAGGTGTGCTTCCCAGCCTTAATGTCTGGATTAAAGGCGTGTGTCATTCAGCTCAAGATCTGGATCAAAGGCATCTTGCCTTCCTGACTCAAGAAATGGATCACAAGTGTGCCCTCCATTTCTGGATTATAGTTCACTCCAGGTATAGTCACGTGGTACCAAGAAGAGCCATCACAGTCATGACTATTTGAAAAAAAAATAACTGAAAGTTTTGATTTCGTAGAAATTAAAACTTCTCTCTCTTAAAAACCATTGGGGAAAATCTTAGTCTGAATGAGAGAAAATATTTGTAACTCAGATATAAAATGTATTAAAATGCGCAAATTAACTTAGCCTAAGAAAAACAATAAGGGGATGTTTAAATATTAATTCATCAGAAAAGTATAATTGATTGCTAAAGTAACCTTTCAGATTATGTCAATATGAAAAGATCCCAAAAAAGAAAGACAGCAGCAAAAAGTAGATTAGTGATTGACTGCAGATGGGTTCAGGTGGAGAGAGTATCACCTACAAATGGATAGAAAAGTTCTCCTAGGAAAAAAACATAGATGGTCAAAATTAAATATAGCAATTACTGTACAACTTGGTATGTTTACTAAACATCACTGAACTAACATTAGAAATTATTTAATTTTATTTGGCAACAAAATTTTCAGAGAAGAAATTCCATATATAACACAGATGATCTTCCAGTATAGTGTAGGAAAATGACTTGGTAATGATTTTCCTTTTCATAGATCATAGCTGTATGTGTTTCAAATGAAACAGACATGTCCATGTATATGTCATGATTAGTGTTGATTGTTGTGGGAATGGAACTGAGGCACACCTAAAAGATTTGTAAATCACACTTCTTGGTTACCTGTGAGGGAAATTCCAAAGAGAACAAGTAAGCTGATGGTTCCCTTTGAATGTGTTGGTGCCATCCCATGGTCAGGAGCCAATAGAATAGAACGGTTAAAGAAAAGGCCCAAATTAAGAATATTTTTTTCTGCTTCTTCAAAGACATAATGTTTCTTCTATTTTCCCTTCTTTTGTGAAGGTGTAACATCTTATAAGGCATCAGAAAAATCAGTAGTTCCTTCTCTACATTTTTATATGATATTTTATCATAGGAATGAGAATAGTGGTTAATATAGTACTTTTGGGATACAAACCTGAAAATACTGTTCTTCACAAATTGGCACTCAAAAAGATAGTTTCTTTATATATTTTGCTTGAGTTTTCCAATTAGATTAATTTTTGTGGTTTGAAGAAAAAACATGTCTGTAGAAGAAATTTAGGTTTTAAAATTAGTACTTGATAGTGATCTATGCACCACAGAATGAAGGCAAAGAAAAATTGAATGCCCAGCATTATACTTCAACTGGACATTAGATATATGCATCATTGATCTATATCAGAAAAGTAATTTAAAAGGTTACTTAAATGTAAATCATATTTCCTGGAGGCTGTAAAAAACTGCTTACATAACTGGGAAATAGCACACTGAAAATATTTATATTACTGTAAAACATTTGATCATTCTTATCAAAGTACATCAAAGTACATAAAGAAATGTTTCTTTTTAGTTGATTAATTCCTGAATACTTGGTAATATATCTGTTGATATAGGAACACCAGACAATGTTCTGATGAATGACATTAGGAAAATTAGATCATATATAAAGCAAGATAAAATGTGTTGACAATTTTGCATTAAGATAAATATCAGCTCTAGCCATCTATTTTTAAAAAATTATTTATTTCTAGACATGGAGTACATTTATGAGCAAGTGTTGAAATTGGGGCGTTGGGGTTGTGTCCCCAACACCCTGGTCGCCTGCTTGGCCCACTAGCTCTAGTCTCTTACGGGCTAACTCTCGCACCTGGTCTAACCCATTTCTAATATTCTGTGTTAGCACCCCAAGGTGCGCTTACCGGGGAGATTCTAGCCTACGTCCATCTTGGGTCGGTCGGAGCTTCATCGCGAGCATGCCTCAGAGAGCCGAGCGATTCCCTCCGGCCCACGAGAGAGGAGGCTGACTTCTCTGAGCGGAGCTGCGTGCATTCTGAGCTCACTTCCTCTTCCTGTCCGTATACTATTCTGTTTACTCCTCCCACCTAAGTTTTAACCTATTAGGGCCGGCCAAGCAGTTTCTTTATTTTAACCAATGAAATCAACAGATTTATATATGACACTCCCACATCAAGCAAGGATTTGTTTCCTTACTCTCTGTGTATTAAAACATAAAAAATAGTTATCTATAAGCCTATTTTGAGATAGAAAACATGTTTCATTCATTTGTAAATATCAGAATCTTCAAGCTTCTGAGTGCTGGTGGAGTTAGTTCTCACAAAGGAAGTTTCAACCATGAATAAGTATGTCAGTTTTGAACATGCTACCCAATTCATTCAGCCATGGGAACATTGCACCATTTGAAAATTTGCACATAAATGCACGAGCATGCATGTGCGTGCACACACACACACACACACACACACACACATTTGTTCTTTAAAGAAACAATAAATACCTGTATTTCCTTTACTATTAATTCATTATGTCAGGATCTTGTCCAAAGTCTAGTGGGCAGGGAAGCATTTGGTCTTTGACAAGTAGTCTCTCTCCCTCTTCACCAGACAGCATGTCCATTTAACAAAGGTCATCAAGTTATACAGAAACAAGAACTAACAGAGCAGCAAGACCTCAAAGTGACCAGAGATCTGCCTAGTCCTCACCTTCTTTTATTCTATTTCCACTGAAATGGACTTTTAAAAATAATTTTTATCTAACTTGTGCTAAAGGTTCTGATGGATGACATTTGTAGCTTGTGAACAATGTAGAGAACCACTGAAAACTAAACACAAAAATGTTGCTGGACTTTATCCCAATTTTCATCATCAACTTCTGAGAAAAATCTGGACAATTTCTTTTACAAAGTTGGAAAATGCTGTTACTATCTTGGTAATAGAATGGAAATGTATACTACAAGCATATTAATATTAGAATATTATAAAAACTTAATGTCCTTGTTTCTAATATTGTTTAAACTTTGAATTGCTTCAAAACATATGTGGTGTATTTATGAAATACATATTGTTATTTATTAATGTTTGATATTTCTCTACTAACTTCATTATTCGATGATGAAACCACTGAAATGAAAATTCAAATAAATTAAAATATATCTAGTTTATTTTAAAGCATCAATGCTTTATTCTGTCTGTTCCTATTCTTTCCAGTGTTTGAACAATTATATCTACATATGACAACTAAGAATTCATTCTATTTGCTTTTTTAATTGGTATTCCTTTGTCATATCATCTAAAATTTATGACACTATTTATTACTGTTTGTTATTATAATTGTCTTCTATTCAGTGAATCAGTACATTACATATTTGATATCTTAATTATGTTCAACATTTTTCTAATTAATTCTTGCAAGTATTGTCATTTACTATCACACACATATATATAAAATTAATGAAATAAAGAGAAATTTTATCTCCCTATACCAAAGTGAAAGGCTTACTCATTACATTGATTGATGATTCCTGTTCCAACACTGAATTACTTAGTTGAAAAAGATGGTTTTTTGGTATTACTGATTTCATCAAGATTCAATGAAGCTTATGGGAATGGTGTTTTCACTACTAATAGACTTTCAAAAGAATGAATCTCATGATTTAGCTTTGAATAAGGTGCTGTTAAGGAGAGTTTAAGGATTTATGATTTCCAATTGTTGTACCACATTTATTTTTTTAATATTACCGTAGTTGTCAAGTTTGGAGAACCTCTGTTTATGACACATCATGATATAAGATACTTTTCACCTGCTTTGTTCAGAGAATATTTCCAAAATTGCATGACTCATAAATGATGTAAGTATGTGTGCATATTCATGTTTCTCCATTTTGATTCTGTTAGCTATGGTCATTTATCATTAGTGAACATGTATTTTGCCTATGTATTTCTAATTACTCATATAATTAACAGATCTATTTATGAGACTAATAATAATTATAGTAATTAAAGCTTTGAAAAAATTAATGTTTAATCAAATCCAAACTTGATTGTTTAATGAAAATCAATTTGGGGAGAATTTGTTTTCACTTTCATGTTCTCTTGACATTATTCAGAAATAAACATTCTGGGGTTGTCGGTCTAACTTTGATGGGGTGTTATGGTTGGTGGGAAGTCTTAACTAGGAATCTTAGGACCAGCTTGACCTCCTATAAGGTTGTCAGGGTTGTAGGCCCTAGAATGGAGCCCAGGGAAGGGGTCTGATCTGGGTTATTGGACAGGTTTTAAGGAGTGTTATCTGCCAGTATACAGTGTCTTAACTAGGGTTCCTTGATCCTGCCTAGGCTCTGCTAAAGCCAAAGACATCTTCCAAAATAGTAGGCCAGGATATGGGGCCCATGGGTGAGGGTGTAGTCTGGGGTTGTTGGACAGGCTTAAAGGGCTTTAGTAGGTGGTAGACTGTCTTACCTGGGGTTCCTAGGATTGCTCTGGGCTCTTGATATACCTGCCAGTAGCTGTGAGCCCCAGTACAAGATACCTTTCATAGGGACACATCCTACCAATTGTATAGAATGTATCTCAGCACCTAAGTATTCGTAGGACCTCTCAGAAGTTCAGTATTTTAAGGACTGAACTTTCGGTACACTGACCTTTTGGTGATATTTAATATTAAAACCAACGAATCCTACCTATGAAAACCAAAACAAATACTCAGTTCTCACTAAAAATTTGCTTTCAGCTTTTCCCCATTAGTTCTTGATATCTGAGTGATTCCATCATAGCTAGAACCTCAAAGTCCAAATTATTTTGAGATTCACCAACTCCTATCTGTGAACCATTTAAAATTGAAAAGGACATTTCATGTTTTCAGCTAATGGAAGTACAATATACATACTATCATTATTCTAGAACAAAGACATAAGGATATGGAAATGAAAAACTGGAGCCAAACCAAGAAATTGTCATTATGAAATAGCAGTACTGTTTTAAGAATCTAAAAGAAAGTGTTTGTTTGCGCCTATAAAGGACATAGCCTGGGATTATTGATTCTCTCCCTGAATGTCACATCACCATGAAAAAAATATATACCCTAGTTGTTATTTGAACTATTATAACTAAAACATAAAGGAAAGTAGGTGGATTTCAGAAGTTTGTAGACTATGAGGAACTATGGAAGTACATTACAGAAGGATTAAATGTTTCCTTTTGTACTTGTTACCTTTAGAGTTGCTGAAGTCTAGGAGTCTTTGAAGCTTGGTGTATATTTGAGGAGCATTGTTTAGTGCTTGCAAGAGTGGATGGTAATTGAATATTGACAAAGGCTGAGCTAAACTGAAGACATCAGTGACTACCAAATTACAGGCATTTGCCTCCAAGAAGGAGAAAAACAGTGGCTTAAGAGAAAAGAATAAAATTGTATGCACTATACACTGTGTAAATATGTATAGTCTGAGTTTCATATTATTAAAAGTTTATATATATATTTGTTTTATATATATAAAGTATTTATACACATGAAAAATGCCATTAACAGCTAAATATATTAAGATCATTTCCAATGTTATATTTGTTATACTGTGAGGCTAAACAAATGGTGTATTTTAAATTCCAATATGAGTTTTTACTCTACTCAGATTTTCCTTATCAATTTGCTAAGAATTCTAAAAATAAGTATAACAAAAATTATGGTCTCTGCTAACATATTAATAAATTTATTATCTTCTGATTGATCACCATACTCTCACCAATTCAAAAATCAAAATAAAAGTTATTTTGATGAATAATTACATTTTGTATCTATCTTAGAAGAGAACATTTGTCTTTGTTTTCCAACTTATTTCTTCTAACAATTGCAATGATATATTTTTGTAGTCCAATAATTAAATGTGATTTATTTAATTAAATGTGATTAATTAAAATCCTTTTCAGAGAGGATATAGGTAAAATAAAACAAATTGAAATGAATTTCTCTCTGAGTCACACCATCTTCATCTAACTCCTTTCCATGTAAATAAATGAGACTTTCAGCCTTTTTTAATTCTTCTGAAGGATAAAAAGAATATCTATTTGATAGTATAATTTCTGAATATCTATGGGCAACATGAAAAATATGAAAATTGTCTGAATTGTGGCTGGGGTCATGGGAACCTGGCTTGTCTCTGTAAAGGGTCTCAAAAGATGAACAGTCTCAAACTCTAAACATCAGGAGGAAGTAGTCATACTTGCTAGCTTTTGTGCAGATCATAAATTACCTGTAAACACTTATATTGAGTCTCACTCGTTAGGAAAGTTTGCCATCCCTCTTGAACCTGTCCCATGTTGGTGATAGCTTGGCCAATGTACTGTGGTCAATTGTCACAGAATCTACAAAAGGCTACACCTATGTCAAAATTGCATTGTCACTCAGGACTTCTTCCACTCCCTCTAGAAAACCAACAATTGAGTCCATTGAGACTCAGACTGTTCTTTTTTCCTTAATTTTATTTTAATATTTAATTTCATTTTGCATTTGATCCCATAGTTTTCTCCCACTCACTCCCATCTCCCTGCCCCCAGACCAAACACTATTCACTCTTCCCAAAGGGTGAGGGTTCCCAAGGGAAGTGAACAAAGTCTGGCATATTAATTTGGGGCAAGGCCAATCCCCTTCCCCCTGCATTAAGACTGAAATGTCATGCCACCATTAGGAATGGGTTCCAATAAGCTAACTCATGCACCAAGAATAGGTCCAGGTGCCTCAAAGAAAGTCCAAGCTACACCGCTGTCTCCCACACATGGAGGGCCTAGTTCAGGCTCAGGGAGGCTCCATAGCTGTTGGTCTAGAGTTCAGGAGTTTCCAGGAGCTTGGTTCAACTGTCTTTGCAGACTTCTCAATCATGATCTTTATCACCCATACTCATAAATTCCCTCCTTTGTCCTTTCAACTGAATTTCCCAATCTCTGCCTGGTGCTTGGTTGTGAATCTCTGTATTTGGTTCCACAAGTTGCTGGATGAAGGCTCTTTGATGATAGTGGTGAATACCCATTCACCAATCTGATTACAGGGGAAGGTCAGTTCAGGCTCCCTCTCACTATTGCTAGGAGCCTTAGCTAGGGTCATCCTTAAGAATTTTTGGGAATTTCCTTAGCATCCTCTTGACCATTCCATTCCAAGTTATCATGTTCCATTTCCTTCCCTTTACCATTCCCCTTTGCTCCAGTTTACCGAGGAGATCTTATCTAATTCCCCTTCAATTGGAGATTCCTGTGCCACTCTCAGGGTTTTCCTTGTTACCCAGCTCTCTGGAGCTGTGGGCTGTGGTCTAGTTACCCTTTTCAACAGTCACAAATAGAAGATATCTTGGGGTAATTCTAATCAAACAAGACTCAGATTATTCTTACAATTGTTTTCTTATTTGAGTTATTTTTATTTGATGAGTTAATGTAACTTATTTCTCTTGATAAGCATCCTTAAAACTTTTTCTACCTTTTCTAACGATTTTTATGGACTTGTTATGTGGCAGTTACCATTTAGCTTTTTTCAAGGAGTTGTATGGAAAGTTTGAATTTTCAGTGGTCTTTTTTAGACCATTCCAGTCTATCAATATTCTTTTTTATTTTACTTTTTATGTTTATTTTAATGATGTTTTGTGTGTTTATCATATGTTAGCCTGCAAATATATGTGAGCATTATGTGTATGTTTGTACTCCGTGAAGGGCAGAAAAGAACATAAAACACCCTAGGACTAGAGTTAGAGAACACTGTGAGTGAAACAATGTATGAATTATTTTTCTTGGTAATCATATTGTAAAATTTTAACAACAATTGTATTTTATTTGGGCAGAAGTTCTGTCAACCAGGTACATTCAAATATCCAAAATTCAGCTACTACTTGTTAAGACCACAAGTAACTCCCTGATGTTCTGACATCTTTTTTGTGTTTATTATAAACTTTCTCACTGACTCTCTGCATATTTTTATTCACAAAATTCCTGTATCTTGTTGACCAAATAGAAGCATTCCATACGCGTATGTCCTTTATATTTTTTTAAATTTTTTAGGTTTATGCTATTATGTGTATGAATTCTTTGTCTGTACACATACACATGCATATCTGTGAATCATGTACATGTCTATTGCTCACAACGGTCAGAAAAGAACATTGGAGACCAGCTCGGCTCCCGGGTCGCGCGCACGTATCTCCTGAACGCTCTCCAGGGTGTGTGCAAGAACCTCTCTGCTCTTCCTCTGCGGCACGCCGACTGCCAGAAACAAGCCATGTCTATTCTCAAGGTCCACGCCCGAGAGATCTTTGACTCCCGTGGGAATCCCACTGTTGAGGTTGATCTCTACACCTCAAAAGGTCTCTTCCGGGCT
Organism: Microtus obscurus; assembly: GCA_963919715.1. Taxonomy (NCBI): domain Eukaryota; kingdom Metazoa; phylum Chordata; class Mammalia; order Rodentia; family Cricetidae; genus Microtus; species Microtus obscurus. The sequence goes on along the minus strand of CAWTZC010001932.1, from coordinate 1,055,620 downwards.
GCCATGCCCAGCGGTGCCTCCACTGGCATCTATGAGGCCCTGGAACTCCGTGACAATGATAAGACCCGCTACTTGGGGAAGGGTGTCTCAAAGGCTGTTGAGCACATCAATAAAACTATCGCACCTGCTCTGGTTAGCAAGAAACTGAATGTGGTGGAGCAGGAGAAGATCGACAAGCTGATGATCGAGATGGACGGCACAGAGAATAAATCCAAATTCGGTGCCAATGCCATCCTGGGAGTGTCCCTGGCTGTCTGCAAAGCTGGTGCTGCAGAAAAGGGGGTGCCCCTCTACCGCCACATCGCTGACTTGGCTGGCAACGCTGAAGTCATCCTGCCAGTCCCAGCTTTCAATGTGATCAACGGCGGGTCTCACGCTGGCAACAAGCTGGCCATGCAGGAGTTCATGATCCTCCCTGTGGGGGCGTCCAGTTTCCGCGAAGCCATGCGCATTGGGGCAGAGGTTTATCACAACCTGAAGAATGTCATCAAGGAGAAATATGGGAAGGATGCCACCAATGTGGGTGACGAGGGCGGGTTTGCGCCTAACATCCTGGAGAACAAAGAAGCTCTGGAGCTGCTGAAGAACGCAATTGGAAAGGCTGGCTACACTGAACAGGTTGTCATCGGCATGGACGTGGCCGCCTCTGAGTTCTTCAGATCCGGGAAGTACGACCTGGACTTCAAGTCTCCTGATGACGCCAGCAGGTACATCACCCCTGACCAGCTGGCTGACCTGTACAAGTCCTTCATCCGGGAGTATCCAGTGGTATCCATCGAGGACCCCTTTGACCAGGATGACTGGGAAGCCTGGAAGAAGTTCACAGCTAGCTCAGGCATCCAGGTGGTTGGGGACGATCTCACAGTGACCAACCCTAAGAGGATTGCCAAGGCAGTCAGTGAGAAGTCCTGCAACTGCCTCCTGCTCAAAGTGAACCAGATTGGCTCCGTGACCGAGTCTCTGCAGGCGTGTAAGCTGGCCCAGTCCAATGGTTGGGGCGTCATGGTGTCCCATCGCTCTGGGGAGACCGAGGATACTTTCATCGCTGACCTGGTAGTGGGGCTCTGCACTGGGCAGATCAAGACTGGTGCCCCTTGCCGATCCGAGCGCCTGGCCAAGTACAACCAGATTCTTAGAATCGAGGAAGAGCTGGGCAGCAAGGCCAAGTTTGCCGGCAGGTGCTTCAGGAACCCCCTGGCCAAGTAAAGTGGATGCAGATTCCTGGAGCCACCAGCTGCTTAGACCCCATTCCTGATGTCATCAAGGCGGCTCAAGGCTGGCCCAGTGCTTGCCCCTCCCATGCCACTGCTTCCTTAGACATCTTCAGTCCGCCCGACCACCTGGAGCCCTGCTGGAAACCCCAGCTTTGTAATCATGTGACTGGTCCGAATCATTGTCACCTCACTTCCAAGCTAGTGTCTGGAGCCCAGTGTAATCTCTAGGGTGGCCACAGGAAAGACCCCTGCCCCAGCGGTCCTACATGCAGAATAAAAGCCTCAGTGACCCATAAAAAAAAAAAAAAAAAAAGAAAAGAACATTGGATAATTTGAGATATTAGTTATAAATGGTTGTGAATCATGAAACAGTAATTATATAATTCTTTTCATGTTTTTTTTTCATTCTTTTTAAATTTTTTTTATTTATTTTACATACCAACCATAGCTCCCCTCCCTCTTTCCCTCCCACTCCCTATTTCTTCCCAATTCCTTCCACTCCTTCTGAAAGGGTAAGTTCTCCCATGGGAAGTCAAAAGAGCCTGGCACATTAAGTTGAGGCAGGACCAATCCCCTAGCCCCAGTATCAAGGCTGAACAAGGCATCCTACCATAGGGAATGGGCTCCAAATAGTCAACTCATGCACCAGGGATAGATTCTGCCACCGTTGCCAATGGGCACTTCAAACAGACTATGCTCCGCAACTTTTGCTCATGCAGAGGGACTAGTTCAGTACTAAGCAGGCTCCTCAGCTGTCAGTCTGTGAATTCCAAGTAACCTAAACCCAAAAAGACAAACTCGGCATGTATTCTCTCATAAGTAGATACTAGTTGTAAAGAAAACGATAATTAGAGTACAATCCACAGCTCCAGAGAAGCTAGGGAACAAGAAGAAAACTAAGAGGCACACATAGATCGCCTTGGGAAGGGGAAATGATTGAGATCTCCTGGGTAAACTGAGGAAATGGAGGGAATGGGGGATAAGAATTTGAGAGAATGGGATGGTCGAGTTGGGGGAAAGACAGAGTGGGAGAGTAATGAAAGAGATATTTTCATAAAAGAACTCATCATGGGGTTAGAGAGAAGCCTGATGCTAGGGAAATTCCTAAGAATTCACATGGATGACTCCAGCTAAGATTCCTAGAAATAGTAGAGAGGGTACTTGAACAGACCTTCCACTGTAATCAGATTGGTAAATACGCTGTCATCATAGAATCTTCATCCAGTAACTGATGAAAGTATCTACAGAGATCCAAAGCCAAGTGCCAGGCCAAGAAGAGAGGGATAAAGGATTATATGAGCAAGGGAGTGTCAAGATCATGACTAGGAAATCCACGGAGACAGCTGATGTGTATTATGTCATTCTTAATGGTTCCTGTGGGTGCTAGAAATAGAACACTGGCCATCTGCAATAGCAACATTTGTTTTTTCCCACTAAACTAACTCTTACCCCTTTATTTATTGACATCAAAATTTTAAGTATATATGTAATTTGATACTATCACAGCTTGTTGGAATTTTCTTTGCACAGAGAACTTCTGTGCCTTGTTTCACATAATTATTTCAACTTCACTATCTCAGCAAAGTTTTCCTGCCCATACTCAGAACATTTTGTCTCTTTTTCTTCAGTTTCTACGCATTTGTCACTGTTCATATATTATATATTGTATACATATACTTTGTTGTTCATACCTGCAAATTTGCATTATAATTTTCAAGAAAAAATATGTTTTCTTTCGTTATTTTTCTTCTCTTACAGTATGTATTTGTTATTATTTTGATTATGAGCTTTCCTGCATGACTTGACTGCTGACAGGACTGTGTGCCACTTACTTTTGTTATGTGAGTCATAATTATGTTTATTCAACTGTATGTCCTTCAATACAAATAAAGAAGAGAAAGTATTCATTGAAGACTTGGCACTGTACTGTGCCTGTAGGAACAATATAAAGTTAATTTGACAATGATAAATAATAGCAACCTGTTACATTTTCAAGAAAGATATGATAGGATTTGATTTCATAATAATATAGAATATAGGTGGAAAAGAAATAAACCAAATAGAGAAACAAACAAAAACCCTGCTGCTGACTTCCTAATAAGGTTGGAAAGCAAAGCATTATGGCAAGAGATCTGTGCTCTTTGTGTGTTATAAGGATTTAAGGGCATCTCAGCGCATCCTGGAAGAGACTGGCAATTTTACTGTTTTGTTTTTTCTTTATGTGAATGTTTCATTCATCACTATCTTCTTTTCTATCTTTACTATCAAAATTATCACAGCATCTAATGTAGGTTTAAAAAAAAAACCCTCACCCTTTCATTTTGGGTTAATGACTTAATATCCTTCAGATTCTCATCCCACTGAGACTGTGGGTAAACAATCTTGTTTAAAAATTGATCTGACATTTTCAACAGCAGTGAGCATCATATGAGTGTATCTACATTAAACATAAAAGTGCAACACCAATAATGCTATGTTTTCTTCTTGTTGACATTGATGTTTTATATGTTATGACCATATGGAGAGGCATTTTTCTTACTTATTGTGATTATATTGACTTCTGAATGGTAGGAATGTTAAGGGGCATCAATTAATAACACTAAAAGGTAATTGGCTATAACCTAATTTGGAAAACCTCAAATCCTTTAAATAAGACTTTAACTACAAAATGATACTTAGAATATTGTATATATTTTATGCTTAAGCTATCTTTGCATCCTGTATTAAATAAATGAAGATTGTGTAAGTGTTCAACACAAACTTACTAGATGATGGCTGTATGGTAATTTTACATGAAATGGGTGAGGAAAATGTTTCCTAATAAAATGGTTATGGAATACTGTCATGTCCTGCATAACTTGATCTGGAAATCTGTATTGATGAGGCAATGAAGAAATGACAGACACACATACAGAAAAACTGTGATCATGTGGGCTGTGTTCACTCTAATGGAATGACACCTACTATTAAGCCTAAGGAAAGACAGACTGCAATTTGTATATGTAGCTTGAGGTAGACAGATACCCAGTCTTGATGGGAGTGCTCTGTAGGGGAATAACCTAGGTAACCTTCATCCAGGATGGGGAAGATGTGATTTCTAGTGTGTGTGCACACTTCTTGATCATTCATAAGAATTCCCTTTTAAAATAAAGGAAGGTTTTGCCAATTCCTTAAGCCTGATCAAAAGAAGCATTTACCAAGGCTATGAGTTTTTGGCACTGAAATCTTTGACATAGCTGTGCTTGGATCAGTAATACAGATCATTCATGATCTCATTTGATCCTCACAGAAGAAAATTTGATACAGTTTAGTGCAAAGTACAGGAACATCTAATTTGACGATGATTGTGAAAAAACAGAAGGACTAAGTTATCATATCTTTACTCAAAATGGTTGATACCAACATGAAGCAACCTTTGAACCATAAAATATTTACTGAAACTGCCTCTATATCTTACTTTTTCCCTTCTCGTTTTCTCCAAAAATTAATTGTACAATTAAGGAGTCTTTTAAAAATGCTATTGATTGATGGCATATTTTAATTGTTTAAAATACTGTTTGCTGTTGTAGCAGTGACTTTCTTTTGAACGAACAGTCTGTTGCACATCTATGGGGCTATATAACCCAGATATGGCTCAGTTTAACTGTGATATCAAATGATATCATCAGCCAAGAGTTGAACAGTAAAAATTTCTGTGGTTGAACTACCTTCAGGAATAGCTTCCTTACTCCACAATGTGTAGCAAAGAGATTTTGACTTCCCAGATTTCTTTCCCCATTCTTATCCCTGTTTATAACTAAGATTCCTTGTTATGAATTCATTTATGAAAAATTTGCATGCTGAGAAGACTATAGGTCTCTTGTTACAGGGGTTGGCTGGTTGAGACTCCATATCCCCCATTGCTTGGAGCCTTGACCGGGGTTGCCCTCAGAGATTCCTGGGAGTTTTCATTGCTCTAGTTTTCTAGCTCATCCAAGAGATGCCCCCAGCGATTCCAGTTGGAAGTGGGATACTGATGTGGGAGTCCTCTCTGTGTGTTGTTTGTATTGGGTAATAAATAAAAAAAAAAAAACTGCCATGGCCTGATAGGGCAGAACTTAGGTAAGTGGAGAAGAAAGAACTGAATTCTGGGAGGAAGAAAGCTGAGTCAGAGATACGCTATAGATCCTCCAGAGACTGACACTGGGAATTTTACCTGGTAAGCCACTGCCACAAGGCGATACACAGATTAATATAAATGGCTTAAATTAAGATGTAAGAATTAGCAAATAAGAAACTAGAGCTAATGGGCCAAGCAGTGATTTAATTAATACAATTTCTGTGTGGTTGGTTCGAGGCTAAACTAGCCAGGCAGCTGGGATGAACAAGCTGCCTGGCTCTCCTTACAACAGGATACCCCAGAGACTTAGTATAGAACCTAACACAAATGGCAAAAAGTCATGAACTCCGTGGGAGACAGTGGTGAAGGGGCCCCTGGCAGTAGGACCAGGATTTATCCGTGGTTCATGTGCTAGCTTGTTGAAGCCCATTTCTTATGGTGAGATGCCATGCTCAGCCTTAAGCAGGGTGGAGGGGCTGGGCCCTGCCCCATCTTAAAGAGTCCGACTTTGTTGACTCCCCATGGGAACTCTGACCATTGGAAGGAGTGGATGGAAGATGGGCTGAGAGGGAGGTGAGAGGGGGAGGAAGAACTGTGATTAGAATGTAAAATGAAATTAAAACAACATTTTAAAAAGTCAATAGAATGATTCCTAATGATATTCCGCTATTCTCATAGAGTACAGATTGGTGCCTAGGCCAGCTGTCATCAGAAAGGCTTCACCCAGCAACTGATGGAAACAGATATAAAGACCCACAGCCAAATATTTGGTGTAGCTCAGGGAATCCAGTTGAAAAGGGAGGAATGATTTTATGAGCTAGAGAGGTCAAGGACACCACTAGAAAACCCACAGAACTAACTACCCTGTGCTCACAGGGGCTCACAGAGACTGAATCAAAAGCCAGGTAGCCTGCATGGAACTGACTTAGGTCCTCGGCATATATGTTACAGTTATGTAATGTGGTATTTTGTGAGACTCCTAACAGTGAGAACAGGGCATATCTCTGACGCATATGCCTGTGTTTGGGGCCCTTTCCTCCTACCGGATTGCCTCATCCAACCTTAATAGAAGAGGAACCTAGTCCTTGCCTGACTGTTATCCATAGGAGGCCTACTTGTTTCTAAAAAGAAGCAGTAGAGGAGGAATTGATGGAAGAGGGGTAGAGAGGTGGTGGGGGTTATGATTTATGAAGTGGGGAGAGGAAATGTTGGTTGGGATATAAAAAGAAAAAAAAACTACAAAATAAATAAATAAATAAATAAATAAATAAATAAATAAATAAATAAATGAAAATGAAACTATTTGAGTCAAAATGCCTACAGTCCATATTCATGAATGCTACCCCTTTGAAACCATAAACCCAACTCAAACGAAGAAAAAGTCTATTTATGAATTGTCTTGGTCACAGTTTCTTATAACAACAATGGAAAAGCAACTAAGACAGAAGTTGGTACTGGCAAGCTCGGTATTGCTGTGATGGGTCTGACTCTGACCATACATTCTGATGGAAGAGTATGGAGGATTTTAGAATGTTGTAGTAGGAAAGCAATTGAGCACTGTAAACAGGGTTTCATGGATCATTCTTGTAGTAGTTTGAAAGATAATAAGGCTGAGAGCAGAATGGACTGTGGCGGCCCAACTCAAAGAGTTGCAGAAGGAAGCAATATTAGCAAATAGACTAGAAACTTCCTTGTAAAGCTCTGGCAACAGAATATGCCTATTTTTGCTAGTGTCCTAAGAATCTTCCTGAAGTTAAATTGAAAAGTGTGGAACTCATTAATATGATGAAGGAGATATGCAGCCTAATATTGATTCTTCAATATGGCCATTAGTAATTATTTTTGACGTGTCTACAATAAAAAAGTAACTTGTGGGACAAAAAAAATTACACAAAATGTACATTTTGAGGGGAAAATTGGTACCAGAAAATTTAATGTTAGAGCCAAGGCTGTGATAAGATGGAGAGATCAAAGTAAATCTTGGTCTTCAATGGAAGAAAGGGAAACACCCACCAAGCTAGACTTCTAACTCAAAAACAGGAAAGGCCTGAGGAATTACCTCCTCCTGAAAAGTAGCAACAAATCAAAATGGATATGAACAAGCTTCAAGGTTGCCAAGGTTCACCTGAAGTTGGCAGTCACCAAGGTTGTTATGGCTTTAGAGTCATAAATGGTACATGAATAAAGGACATCTGAAATCCCCCACGTGGGTATCAGGCGAGTCCCTGAAAAGAGACCCTGAGAAGCCTTTACATAAAGCTATGAGAGGTACTAGAGATGCCAAAGCCATGAACATCTCCAAACATAGCTGTGTACAAGAAATAGAACCATCCTTGGAGAAAGAAGAATGTTGCAGGTAAAAAACTAAGAAAGGCAGACCATCAAAGCCCTATCATATCAGACATGGAACTAGAGGATTTGGAGTTTGCTCTGTTGCTTGCTTAGATCCAGTGTTTTCTTATTATGTGCCATACCTTCTTTTTGGAATGCTGTGTTCTGTGTCATTTTATATTGAGATCTAGCAATTTGTTTTTGTTGTTGTTGTTGTTGTTTTGTTTTTACAAGGGGTTAAAATGAGAGATTGTCTTGAGTCTCAGAAGAGAGCTTATACTTTAAACTTTAGACTTTTAAATCTTGTTGAGGTTATAAAGGACTATAGTGATCTTTGAAGTTGGATAAAATACATTTTGAAATATGATATTCCCACAAACTTATAGGAACCAGGGAGTGGAAGGTGGTGGTTTGAATGAGAATTGGCCCCATAAAAAAATTGTTTGAATATTTGGTCTCCAGATGGTGGAACTGTCATAAGCCTAAATCAAATACTTCATTTTATACTTTAGTTTCTTAGGTCTTGGTGTCATATAACACCATTAGAAAAAAATTCATATAGATCTGGTATTTGTGTTATAGGTAGTCATAAGACCCAGATAGAGGTCTTGAAAACCAATAGTAGGTCTTTTGCATGGTCATTAGACTCTCCTAACTACTGAGAAATCTCTCTTGCCCTGTAACTTAGCTTTCTAATTTTTAATCTTTTTTAATAAAATCAATTCTGTAATGATCCTACGAGCTGGGAACAGTACACAGCAAAAGCCACATATGGCCATAGCCTGGTGACACATTTATATCAATGAAACATTTTATGAGCCAAGTGAAACTGTTTTAAAATATTTTTTATTTGGACAAAAGTGTAATTTTCTGCTTTACTTACCACCATTTTCAAAACACTTAGTATTGGACAAAGTGTTCTCCAAGGCATCAGGTCTTAAGAAATCAGCATTCTGAAGTAGAGGCTTCATGTTGCTGAAACAGCTCATCAATAAAGAGGCCAATAAAAGTCAATTTTAAGCAAGTTCATGTAGGGGATCAAATCACTGTCTTTAGGAAATAAGAGGCATAAGCTATGTGAATGGGTGTGGCTCAGAGACTCTAGGAAAGTGAAGAAATGATGCTGAACCTTGGAAAATGATGCTCAATGGTGCTCCAATTTTTATGGTTTTGTTTTAATGTATTTTTAATTAGACTCTCTGAACTGAATACATGAGTTTATATATTTATAACACAGATAGTCCTGAAATATTTATGGATTGGATGTTAGAAAATATAATAAGCTGCTTACTAATTTAATATGAAAAATGTTATTTATGGATAAATTGTAAAATAGAAAGCACAGACGTACTGTTCAGTCTAACTGAACTTTCTTCATAATAAAAATAACAATAATACTCCTGATACAAATAATATAAGAAAACTGTGACATAATTAAACCTCAAGAAAAAATTATGCATTAGATAAATCCATCCCTTCCAGACAAAAGAGGTTTTCAGTACTGAGGTAACAAAACTCTTCTGGATAAAATATAAAATCATATATGTAAGGTTGTTTACATATATGTATATTTTAATAGCATAATATTTAAACATAATTGATGATGAAATATCCTCCAGCTCATTTTACATATATTACAAAGTATATTTATATATTGCTGCAATGAATAAATATTTAAACTGAAGATAAACATTTTCAAAATACTTGCTTTGTTAACATTTTGATAAATAAAATATCTTTTATACCACAAGTGCTATGCTGTAAAATACTAGGAACTCATTGGTGTCCAATTGTTTGATGTTTCTTTCCCAACAACCAGTAAGTTGGTTGCATAAGTTAACTTCTAGTTCCTTTGACTTTAGCTCTTAGAACTTCTTTAAATGGAAATAGGTTTACTTTGTATGCTATGCTCTCAACAAAATGCTTATGTTTTGAGCCTAAGAGACATATCATGTGCAGACCTGACTTCTTTTCTAAGAATTCCTTGAGGCTAAAAGAGGTGATGCTGGAAATGCATTTTCAAATAGTCTGTGAAAGAAAAGGAAATCAAGAAAAGGAGAAGTAAAGCAATTCTTTATTTTTTCCAAATATATTAGACTCGATAATTTTGTTAGCATCAACAAAACTTTACCATATATCATCCAAACCAGGACATAATAGGAATCAAAGAGAGGGATACTAATAATTACACAAGTACAACAAGTATAAACTGCAATTTTTCCTGGGCACACTGGATCCTGTAATCAACCTAGAAATTGGGATTAAACTGCAAGTACATGCAGAAATCATACTGTTCCCACACGTATGCGGAAAAGGTAAAAGTGTACTATTCTCTTGAATTGGTTTATTATGGCCACACTGGCTCTTTCTTGTCATTAAGTCCCAATGCTAATGTTACCTCCCTCTGTGTTACCTTCTGAGCTCTCATCAACCCACAACTGTTTCTGTTTCTGCCCTATTTTCATCTTCATGATTGAAATGTTGACTACTGGATACTGTCTCTCTCTTTCTCCTCCACACTTTCTTCTTAATACAGTGTACATATATAAATCCCCAGGAACTAAACTATAAAAAAGAAAAAAAAATACAATGCCTAGGACAAAGAAGGCATGCAACAATTTTTGTTAAATGAATAAATCCAGAGAGTTTGTTTTTGGTTCTTCTTTACAATACCAAAAACAAATTAAAATGACTCTCCAAAGAATATTATGGCTCTGTATAGTTTTAAGGTGTCGGACTAAATGATCTATGCAGCTTCCTCCACTGCTAAATATTCCATACCCACTGGTCCCCCCTTTTTATTTTCCTGCTAATATTTTATCTTCTTCATCTGGCAAATAAGAACATTTAGTGATCAAGGGGTAGGGCAACTGCCTGTTCACAGTGGATGGATGCTATAGTTGATCATTTTTCCAGTAATCATTCCCTGGTATGTGTTTGCACCTACAGAATTTGGTTGATACAGAGGTAGCCAGAAGATATCGTGGATGATATACTGTTGATGTAATAATTTGCCTCTAATAAAATGATCGCAATATCACTAAACCATAAATACTGTGTGCTCAAACCATCCATCTGCGATTTACATATTAATGAGAAGTGAGCTAATTCTGAGCCAATTTCACTTGCAAACTCCAAAGAAATTATACAGGAAAACCTATGCGAATATACCAAGAAGTCATTCAGCATTTTTTAAAAAAACTCCTCACCCTAAAACCTGTGTTGAAAATGTACTACTGATCAAGTTTGATTCCAGCTAGATGTTGGGGGTTGAAATAGAGTACTACTAAACTTATTTCGGAGGCCAGGGATCCAAGGCATCAAAAAAAAATTGTTCAACACCAAAACAAAACCAGAAAATCCTGAGTATACTAACATTTTTAATTCTTGTGATTTTAATCTCTCTCAGGTCTGTGCTAAATTATGACTGACAGGTCTGGGATATATTCCCCCAGATAAGGAACAAACCCATCCTTTCATGACAAATGGCATAAAAAAGAGAAGAGCATAAAAGTCCCTATTAGACATAGACCTTTTAGCATGAGTGCTTCGTCTGCTTCATTGTACTGTCATATCTACTGAAAGATCAAGGCTTTTTTTATGGATGACAAAAGTTCCAGAAAAAGAAGAAAACATTTGCAATCAGCTCATTTGAAAGAGGAATGATTACCCTGTAAATATCACACAAATTCTAACACATTCAAATATAACCTGGCTAATGATTATTTCAATGGTTCAGCATTTGTTCAGAGCTCATATTTTTATTAGATTGTGTACAAATCCAACCTAGAGATATTAGTTAGTCTAGGAAAAGACTAATTGATGAACTGATAAACTTATTCACCTGACCCCAGTTCTAGTGACTTCTAAAAATCATAAGAAAAGTTCAATGGTATGTACCAGGTACCGGCACAGTCTAAAATTTACAAATTAAATACATAATCATGATGTCTCTGTCAGCGGTGCCATGAACACCACAAGCTTCTGAAAATCTTTCATGATAAAGTACAATTGAAAGATTCCATGACCTTAACAGCAGAAAACATTAAATCAGGTTTTAAAGAACAAATAATTTAAGGCTAAAATATTTGGTATTCATAATCAATGCCAGCAGCCTTCCTATTCTAATAAAGTAAACATGCACAAGAAATACAAATCTGAACAAAACATCACAATTTTTATTAGATATATATGTTTGTATGGGTATGTTATCTGTTTGTGTGTGTGTGTTCATATGTGTGTATGTATACATGTATATAATTTTAGTGCCCTGAAAGCTAACCACTCATGTTTGGCTTAATACATATATTAGAAATTATGGGGAGAATATCTCCACTTCAAATATATATTTATATATATTTTCAGAATATTCAATATAAATATGCCATATATAAATCATGCCATAAAACTAAATGCAAAATTTGCACATTATTGCATGCTTGATGTGATAATACATGCCCACTAATAACTTCCTTATGATGACCTCCCTTCGTAATTCATGTTCTGCAAAGTGACAACACTGGAATGAAGAGTTCTCAAATATACTTGCTAGACTGGGATAGACCTCTCAGATTTCCTAGGGAGGATTATTTTGTAAACCAAATATTGGACTAATACTAAATCAAAACATTAAATAATTCCTAAAGAGGTGTTTGCTATGTGAAACGGTCAGAGTTCATTTTTCTTAGCTTGGCTGGAAGATTCCCTTCCATTCTGGCAGGTCCTCCAGCCATCTTTTGAAGCTTTGGTGGCAAATCTGCCACAGACTGACTCATGGGATCAGATAACATCTTGGTGGTTTTAGATACCAGTTTTTCTTCAGAGTTGCCAGGAACTGAACTTATTCGTTGGAGTTTCATGGGCAAATCACCCAAACTATAGGCTTTTTCTGAAGTTGTAGAACTCATCCTCAGGAGTTTTTTGGGAAAGTCTTCTCTCCCAGTAATTTTCTGCAGCTTTGTTGGAAGTTTTGTGCTAATGTCATCTAGTCCATCTAAGCACTCCACGGAATTATGTCTTTCTTTGCTATTGGTTATGGCTGGTGCTATTAAAGGGGAGGACATGAGAAGCATTTCCTCCTGCTCTTTCACACTGTACGGAGGGGTGGGGACTTCAAATGTTGCATGAAACTGGGAGTAATCAACTTTAAAGAACCCTTCTTCTAAAGAAATTACAGGAAAAAAACGATGACCCCAAAGAACTTCATCCTCAGTGTATGATGTCCGAGCTTGACAAGTCATCCCTGCAAGCAGAAAGAAATCTTTTAATGAATTATGCAAAATAAAGGCAGAAGAAAAAGCAAGAATCCATCTGTTCAGAGATTCATACAAGTAGACCCCAAAGTATAAAACTTTAGAAATTTTACTCTATGTTAAAGTTGTACTGCATATACTCCCACAGGAATACAAAAGGTGCTGGAAATGCTCAGATTACATGATTCATGGTTCATTATCCTCAAACTAAGTTTAAAACCATAGAATAATGTTAGAATGCTTATGTATAGGACAAAATTGAAGGGGAAATGGTATAACCAGATCCATCATTTAATTAGCAATGTGATATGTCAAATGTATCTTGCTTTGAATGCAAACTGTACCAGAATGTTAAAAAGAAAGAAGTTAGAAACTCTAAATCATTTCCTGTAGTGTAAAGTTGAACGCACCGAGAATTTCATGCTGATAGCAAGAAATAAAAGTCACATAAAAACAACAAATCATGCAGTTAATACGTGTAGTTGGCTCTTATAAATAAGAGTTTTATTTTTCTCATCAGTTAGTGACAACAAGCAAGAGGAGGTAGGAACACCAAAAATATCTCCCCCAAAATACTGATTAAATTAACAAATCCAGAAATTTCTATACTGGTTAATGGCAAGTCATTGTGGTAGTTCTACCTCTTTTGATCTACAAATTCCCGATAAATTCGGTTAATATTGTAGAAATGTTGATGGTAAAATAACTTCTTTGGACCTCATAATATATCTCTTTTCCATTTTTATTCTAAAAAACTCTGGAAGTCATTCTGGATATAAGAAAAAAAATCATGCCACATATATTATGTTGCTTGAATATAATGTATCGCAAGGTACTTTGACATAACCAATTTTGTTTTCGTCAATATAATTTATTTACATTAAGTTATTATCTAATCAATCAACCTCTGAATATTTATTTGCCTTTGGAAAAATGAAGTCAAAAGTTAAAATCACACATCAGATCTCAGCTTTATACAAATCACAGTATGATTTTCTGAGAAAAGTAAAATGATTACATCCCTGCACTTTCATTATCAAACTTCTCCAATTGGCTATTACAATATAAAAGCATAGAACTAGTAATTCTCTCTTCGGGATTAAGTGGTATCTAATGAACAATGCTCATCTTCCTTCTTTCAATTATTCACATCACGCAGGTGATTTCTGTTGTTTTAAAACACAGCAGAGGATGAATAAAGGAGTTCTGTGCCCTTCTGCTGCCTGAAAATTAATCACACACAGTTCTTACAGAGAATTAGGATTAAAGTCTGTCATTTCAATTGTCACACTGAAGAAAAGGTAAACCCTTCACTGAATCCCGCCGTACTCTCGCCAAATGAACATTATCAGTCATATATCACAAGGTGCTTAGTAGTCATCATTACATCATCATAAGCCATCTTTCAGAAGGGATTGAAACCTTCTAATGCAGAAAATGAATGTCCATGTCATGATAGGCACTGTGCTAGGTGCCCCAGCTCTGCTTCCTTATCCTCTGTACAGTTCTGTTAAGCAGATGTGCTCTGTGAAATAGAAAGATAAGTAACCCCTGGCTCAGAGGCATTTTGAGCTACAGGGAACCTGATTTAATAAGCTGCAGAGAAAAAAAAATGTCAGCATAGTTTTACTATTTCTCATCATCTGTTCACCCTCTCATCCATTAAACCTCTCTCTCTCTCTCTCTCTCTCTCTCTCTCTCTCTCTCCCCTCTCACTTCTTCTCTACTTTTAATGATTCAATTAAGTGTCTATACTTAGCCATCACACTAACACTGAAATGATACATGCATGCCTATAGTGACAAAACAGCCCCTTATATATTCATATAAGAAAGCAATCCAATCAGTTCAAAAAGTTACTTCTGGATTTTACACACACTAGCACATCATTTTGTAATCTAAACATATTTATGATCCACTACTCAATACTTTTTATGAAAATGCTGGATTGCTCTTTTATCATAAAAGATAAAAAGGACTCTCCTGATTTATTTGAGAAATATGAAGATAAACTACCCAGAAACAATATTCTAATTACTAATAATACAGCTAATGATATTAGCTTGCTCTTTAATTCTCTTCTGAAAGGAATCCACTTTGTGTGAAGTTACAAAATCTCTCTTTATGGTTTCAATGGAGCTTTCTCACTCCATTTTTGCCACATGCAGGGTTTAGTACAACTGTGTGTCAAGGCACATTCTCAGCTTGCCAGTGTTCTGAATCTGTGACATCTTTGTCGGTTTGTAAACACCATTGTCCATTAAAAGTCTCAAAGTAATTACAGTCATGAACTTTATGCAATGATTTCCAACAGTGAGAGTAAATACTGAAACAACATCTGATGACCACCATTACTGTAGAATATCTTTATTGTTTGGTTGCTTATTTGTCTTTGTTGAGGGCGTGCTGATAAAATAGTCACCACTGTGATGGAGTACTCTTGCTCCCTACTCCACCTCCCAAGCAACTCTTATGCTAGGTCATGTGCTTATGTCATTTTGGAACATATCCTGCTCACTGCTTGTGACTTATGCAGGCCTTCTCTCTACCAGTAGAAACAGTAGACAACTACTAAATTAGTTTAAATGAGGACTTGAAATATCAAAGCCTTGCCATTTTCACCTCAAAAGCTCCCAGACCTGTTATTATACTGATTAACCTGAATTAGGTTGAATACATGACCTTAGTCTAGGGTAAATAAAGGATTGTCTATAGGAAACATCAACGAGGTCATCTGCATTTTACCATTCTAAATTTATAATGCTGCAAGAATAAAACACATGCAACAATAACATATACCCTTTTTAATCTGTGAGCCAATGCATGAAATAAATCTTTTTTTTTCACAAAATGTTTTTCAGCCAAAGATGCAGAAGTCCCAGCTATTTCCAGCAGCAGCATCTGCTGCTTTGCCAGTTTCCACAGGGATGAGTGCGTGTTGATTTTCACCACATTTGTTCCAGTCTGGAATATGGTTAAAACATGCAAACAGTCATCTCGCTAGCTGAGAGGTGCAATCAAATAGTGCCCTTTGAATGATGGTGTTCACCTGAAAACACTTTTAATTCAGCTGATATCTTTGTTCGTGAATGTAAGCATGGTTTATTTTTAAATAGTTTTAACTGGGAAAAGTAGTGAAAAGATTGAACATTCTAGAAGAAAGGATGCTATCATGCATACATATTCTTAGAAAACATAATTATATCAAATTTAAAGCTTCTCAATTAGAGTTTGCATTTTTACGGACATCAGTTTAGGATAGATATTTAAAAGCAGTAGTTTGTTTTTTTTTAAATATACACTTTATAAATAATACTAATCTAAATTTCCACTTCCTCCCCTACTCCCACTTCCCCCCTGCTCCCCCCACCCTCCTCCAGTCCTAAGAGAGGGCAAGGTACCTTGTCCTGTGGGAAGTTCTAGTCCCAGTAGAAGAGAGGGTGCCTGAACTGGCCTTGACCCATAGTCACACTGATGATTTTCTTGAATATCACCATAGAACCTTGGTCCAGCGATGGATGGAGACAGAGACAGAGACCCATATCGGAGCACTGGACTGAGCTCTCAAGGTTCAGTTGAAGAGCAGAAGGAGGGAGATATGACTAAGGAAGTCAGGACCATGAGGGGTTAGTTCACCCACTGAAACAATATGCCTGAGCTAATGGGAGCTCACCAACTCCAGCTGTACTGGGAATGAACGAGTATGGGATCAAACTGGATCCTCTGAATGTGGTTGACAATTGGGGCAGACTGAGGGGCCAATGAAAAGCAGTAGTTTCTTAATTAGATCCTGGCTCATTGTCTAAGGTAAGAAATAAGAGTCATAGGTATTTTTTGTTATCCAATGTATAAAACTTTTTCATCATTGTGCGTATTTCAATTTCAAATTAGTAAGATTCTAAGGTGAGACTACATTTTAAAACTGTGATGTGTGTGGATTTGGATGTTCGATATGTGTTCTTATAGCCAATGAAAGAATGGAAAAACAGAAAAAGAAAAAATAATGTCGATTTTCTTTGTGTCATTAATAGGAAGTTATGATAGATATATTTATTCACTTACTGAAAGCCTTTTTAATGAAAACCTAGTGTTCACACTGAGTCTCTCAATTTATGAGACACGAGTAGAAACAAAATGTTGAGAAAATCTAAACAGTGGGAATATGAGTAATCTAACTTAATAATAGTGTTTAAGACAAAAATGACAAAACAAAATAAATTAAAGAGTCAAAAATGAATAAAAACAAACAAACTAACTAACTAAAAACAAGGAATTAATTTTATGGGTTAAGTACTCCTGGATATGGGACATGCCTTAGAGTGTGGTTGCCATACCTAGTGACACCCCCTTGGAGAAAACTGATTTCCCCTTTGCCACAGGTAGCAATTTCAAATAGTTTCTTGTGTAATATGACTCCATGGTGTCCATGTTTGATGTTTGTTTGTTTGCTGAACTTCTGAGAGATAAAGAGAGAGAAGAGAATGGCTGGGGATGAGAGGCAGAATGTAAAAACCGGAGTTCAGTGGGTAGGAAAGTGTGGGGATCTGGAAGGAGTTTGAAGAGGGGGAAAATGCAATATTTACTGGATAAGAAAATTTAAATTAAAATGTTTTAAAATATTTTAATTCTTTGTAAGTTGACAAAAAGTGATTGCTAATACCCAACAGCTTTGAATATTAGTTTTCTGTATTTCTAATCTATCAAACTTTTCGCTTCCATTCTGACAGTATCTCGAATTTCCAGGTGAACAGGTAAAATTGATCGTGATGGAGGAGGAGAAGCAACCGCTCAGTCACTGTACATTTCAGCCTCTATGTCAAGTCATGAGAGGAGTTGTGGTTTGTAGTTCATAAAGTTCAGAGCAGCATACAGGGCTTTAGGAAACTTTTATAGTCAGTTAGTTGTACAAATTGCAACCTCTCTTTTTTAGCTTCTTAAACCTGTCTCCTTTTTTACTATGGTGCCAATCCGCCAGACGCCTTGAGATACTTGAGATACTGTTGCTTCTTTCCTGGATTCCTTAAGTAAAACTAAGTCACAGTAAAATCACATAACCATAACGGAGCTGGGGCTGAACCTAGAAAGCCACGTTTTTAATGTCTACGTTATTATACTGGCTGTCTATCAAGCTGCACTGTGTCATCAAAAGAAGGAATAAAAGGGAGAATTAGAGCATCAGAATTGTAGGCAATGATAATTCTAATTTTAATGCTAATTACTGTGGATGGAGTATTAATTCTGTAAGTTAGTGATCAGGGATATCCAGTTTGGTATGAAAAGGACAACATTTCTATGGAGGTGAACACCAAAGGAACCTTAAACAGATTCAGGAAGTGACAACTCTCACCCCAACCCAGTGGTCACTTCCCAGTACTAGTACCTAGAACGTATAAGTTTTGGAAGGTACCTAAAATTGTTTTGTTGACTCTCGTTTTCTCTAATCTTTAAAAACTAAAATATTATTAGTTCTTATGCCTTGGAGTTATCAGGACAATCTCATGAAATATTGCTTGTAATTTTAAAATATTTACAAAAATATTAGATATTTGTTTACTAAAGCCATTAGTTTTATGACATATGGAAAATATATGGTAAACCAGAAATAACAGTACATCATTAACAATTAAAACATACAGAATCATCATTTAGCCACAGTAAAAGTTCTTAGTTCATTTTCCTCTGGGTATTGTTTAAAGTGATCATTATTTTTGGTAAGATAATACTGATAATATTAATCACATAGCGCATAGTTAGCATTGTGCTATGTAGCATAACATTTGTCTACTCTATAGCAGTGGCACTCTGAAGTGAATTTTACTAAGTCCATATTTCAGGAAAAGTACTGGATTTTAGCACATACCAGAAGCAAAAAATCATTGCAGAACTAAGTCTAGAGGCCAAACTTGGTCTCAAACCACATATCAATGACTAATTGTCTCATGTACTCTTTAGTCAAAGAGCTGAAATCGGATCATAGTTAACTCTATCATACAGCTGCAAATGTGTATGTGTGAGTGTTGGAGAACAGATAGGAGTTTATTGATAAGTCATTTCACTGTTCATCCTTCTGTGTCAAAATACAAAAACAAACAAGTGAATAAACACTCTTAGCTACAGCCACAATGCTATACACATAGATTTTGTAGGATAAATGCAGCTGACACTCTAGTATCCAAGAAGCAGGTCATAGCAGCCCTAGAGGCCAATGGATGAATAATGGATTTTCAGGCCAGACCCATGTAAAATCAAACAGTGTAACTTAGTTGAATCATTAATTAATGTATAATTTGGGTGAAGATAAAGTTAATAAGCCTTTAGAATCTTCATTTTTATTATTTGTTAAACTGAAGCTTTCCTCAAAAGGTTGCTGTGATAGATTAAGCAAATTAAGAAATATATGTAAAGTGCTTAGATTAATATCCAGTGATCATTTTATTCAAGAAGTGTCTTCAAATGAAGGCTATATAAATGCATGTTCATTTTCACAGTCATAAACATATACAAAGCTTGAAATTTTAATCAAAAACATTATTTTTCTTTCTCAAGTTCTTATTTTTTCTTTAAATTGTACTATTATTATAACTGTATAAGCTAGAAGCTGATACAGCACGTGTTTTACATCTCAAATAACTTCCCTGAGTACCCTGCATATTTTTTTTAAGGTTATTTGTTGTCAGAGGCTGCTCGTTCATTTCCTGACTGCCCAGACTTGTGAAATAATTACACAGAAATCTCCATTAATTGCAGTACTGTTTCACCAATAGCTCTAGGGTATTTCTAGCTAGCTCTTACATCTTGAATCAACCCATATCCATCCATCTGTGCATCACCACGAGGTCATGGCCTACTGGCAAAGTTCCAACGTCTGTCTCCTCTAGTGGCAGCTACATGGCATCTCTTACTCTACCTATTTTCTCCCAGTATTCAGTTTAGTTTTCCCCCACCTAGCTCTATTCTGCCCTGTTGAAGACCAAAGCAGCTTCTTTATTAACCAATGAAAATAAAGAATATTCACAGCACACAGATGGGAATCTGACATCAGTCATTAAATAAAATCTATTGTTGGTTCTTCCAAAAACACTTACAGAATTTCCCCATCCCCACTAGACAATAACTGTTGGGGTCACTCAGCACTCTTTCCATGTTCTCTATCCCACTGCTCAGAGCTGAACCCAAATTTAATCTCTAAACTTTCCATAAATGCTCATAATACTTAATCTCTTATATAAACCAAAAAGACACCATGTTCTTCAGTGTTCAATAATGCCAAGGTAATTGGCATCAGGCTCCACTGGGATACATGCTGCCAACTCATCAAGTATACGTAAATTGTTTCCGGAAAGCTCGGTGTTCAAATAGATGGAATTCCGTTAAAGCCCAACATAGTTTGCCAACTGTTAGAGAGGGATCACGGCATGCATTCAGCTCTATACTGTGATCTATTATGTACAAGCAAATGGTTTCCTAATGCGTTTTCAGATGTCAGTTTGCTACTTGTGCACAAGTGAGGTCAGCGATTTTTGTTTTTAATTAAAGCAGAAAAACCTAATTATTTTATAAGGGAATAAAACTTTATAAATGATTTAGAAACAGATTTGTAAGGTACACTTTAGATTTCAAAGATCTCAAGAAAAAGAAAAACAGATTTTTAAGAATGGCCAACAGGATAAGTGTTGAAGTTCCAGAAGAGAATTTAAGTGTGGATGTGATGCTGAGGTTTGTTAAAAAGTATGAGGTATACAGGTAGTCTATGCTGAACACTCTGGAGGAGAGGGTGATGCTAAAATCAAGGAACAGAAGTGTAGATTACAAATCAGAGACTGTGTAAGACCAATAACATGTTATTTAAAAAACATTAACCTTGGCTGCCATAAAATGTGGATAGTAGTCAGGCTAATATTATCTAATCCTCAAACACTTTGCAATAAATATGTATATATGATCAACTTATGGGTTTGCCATTATAGGCACTAAATAATAAAGGATGGGTAATTGGAGGCAATTATTCATCACTCTGCTATTGTGGTTACCTCTAAATTAAAGGTCAATTTCAACATAATTAATATATTTTCTAATAATCACCTAATTTTTCAGAATCAACTCAAAGCACTTGTATTCTTATAATTCATTGGCAATCTGAGTTAAACTATACTGCCTACATTGCTGTGGGGTCTGACAAGCACACACACCACACTTATTAACAACCAATTAACACACTTATTAACAGCCCCACTATGCACCTCCCTCTCCTTGAAGAAGTGTAGCTTAACTATAGCAGAACAACTTCTCGCTACAGTTAATTTCTGGGAGTCACTGACAAGACACCACCTCCAGCCTGCTAGTCTTACTTCCCAGGGAAGCGTTGGAAAATGACAAATTTACTTTCATCTGATTATTATTCCCTAAATCCCACAGTGGAAATCCTCTCTTCTCAGCCTACCTATTTTAGATTTTCTCCTTGTACTACTTAATAAAACATGCTTGCTTGCATGGTCAATTATAGAATCAAAACAAATCAAGGGTTGCCACTGTTCTTTCACTAACAAAACAAGATTGAGTTTCCAAAATATTTTCATTGTGTAGCAACAGCATAATCAAGTTACTGCAGGAGAATGCCCTAGAAGACTGATAGAAGAAAAGATCTTCTTAAAATGAAATAGATAAATATATAGCTAAAAAAACAAAGAAAGGTTGTTTTTTAGTTGATATTAGCAAAAAAATTATTTGGTAAAATATATTTCTAGTCAAAAATTTGCTGAAGGACTTTTAAAATATCTCCTGAAGCAAAAATACAGATAACATTTTCCTAAATATTTCCTATAAATTTATACAATTAAATATTGAATTAATCTTTGTCACCAAACCTATCCCCAAAGCGGTATCATGCCTAACAATATCATACAGACTAAGAAACAAAATGTTTCTAGCATATCTTTCAGATTCTCTGAAATATTGTTATAAGATAAAGACCTTAACAAAAATTTTCACTTAATATATCAGAAGCAGTTATATGTATAGGATTATGCAATTCCTCGGTGCTTATAAAACTTATTTATTTCCTCATATGAATTATGACAATAGAACACATACACTGAGTAACCATTTTTAACTGGACAGAAACTATTGTTTTCTTTTCATACATGCTACTTCAAAATGCTTGACAAAATCCCTTTGTCAACATTTCCTCATATCCAAAACATCAATCAAATGCATTTAACACTACCACATCATTGCTAGTTTTGATATTCTAGCTTTGTAGCCTTTATAGATTTTAAATTGCGTCTCTTGCACATACCTGCGTATGTTCCAGCATACCTCATAGGGAATCATAAACAGCTTGAAAGCATAAATAATAATCTTCCTCCATTTATTGAGCATCTACTTTTTGCTAAGCATTCTTCTGGTACTCGTTTACATGTGCTACCAAAGTGTAATATAAACTCAACTCTGTCCACGTTCATTTGTCCACTTTACACTTACTAATAAATAGTAGTGTTGGAAATAGTACTTATTGACAACGTGAACAAGTGGTATATACCAGTGTGGAGAAATAATGTTTGTAAAAGCATACTAGTTGCATTTAAATGTAAGGGAAAGCTTGAATTTGGTAACGTCCTGTAGCAACAGACACATTTCAGATGTCACAAGGATTTCTAGGACTACTTTCTTGACTTAACAAACAAAGGTACCTGCAACCAAGCCTGACCACCTGAGTTCCAGCCCTGAGACACACATAGTGGAAGGAAAGAACTGACTCCTGCAGGCTTCCTCTGATGCTATGTCATGTGTATACTCATATGCTCTCTCTCTCTCTCTCTCTCTCCCTCTCCCTCCCCCCCCCTCTCTCTCTCTCTCCCACACACACACACACACACACAAACATACAATCAAATTGTAAGGAAAGAAGGAAGCAAGCAAGAAAGAAAGACGCCTTCCTAAAGGTGACCTCAGCTATGTTATAGTTTTCAGGGTTGTACAGGGATTCAGATCCTCATTACTAAGAAGGAAGGGAGGAAAGGAAAAGGGAAAGTACAAGAAGGAGGAAGAAATAAAGAAAGTAAAAGTGTTATGGTGAGGTTAACTCTTTCAGTATTTTCTATCTACTTATCAGCAGTCTATTTTAATACTACTAAAAGTCACTAACAAAACTGCAGGGGACAATTATTGATGGATCAACCATTGTGATATTTTAATCTATATTAATTTCTACACATTGAAAATAAAATAATTTGTTGTTCATGTGAACTCAAAACTTGACCCATAATCATCAATGTTAAAATTTTTATATATTGGTTAGTGAAACAATCAAACAAAATATAATAATAGGTTGTGTGTTATCATTATAAACATGATAAGTGTCGGGTGGTGGTGGCACTCACCTTTAATCCCAGCACTCAGGAGGCAGAGGCAGGTAGATCTCTTTGACTTCAAGGACAACCTGGTCTACAAGAGCTAGTTCCAGGACAGCTAGTACTGTAGGACTATTACACAGAGAAGCTCTGTTTCAAAAAAGCAATAATAATAATAATAAACTTGATAATTAATATGCCACATTAGATGACAACATATATTCCTTATATAAATATGAAATTATATGCAAGTAGATATAAAGATGGTTATTAGATGGAGTAAATTTTCATGGAATTAGCTAGTAAGTCATATTATAATTAAACCAATATGACATTTTGTATACTCTTCAACATTTATTGCATACAGAATCTATTTGTTTGGCAGAATTCCTTTCCCTCATATCACTAAATTGGTCACCTCATACAGTACAGCACAACTATTTCCACCTGACAATTTAAAACTTGTTTTCTCCTAGCTCGTGACACTTCTTTTTATAGAGACTGCCACATCTTTTACAGTCAGCGACTGTAGTTACTTCTTAACATCTCCTTTGGCAGAAATTCAACTACACTTTGTTTGCTTGAAGGCTCAGAACAGAGCTGAATAAACATTTGCAGTTCAGCAGTTGTTCTGGTTCTACGCTTTGCAGGAAAAGGTCAGGGGATTTTTATTCTAATTTTGCTGTTATACTATTTATAGAGGCCAAGTGAAAAATAAATTCTCTATAATTTTAAGAGAACAGTTTCTGGGGGATTTTTTTTTCTCTAAGTGTGAAAACGGCACATCACAGTAACAATCACAAATACAAATTCTTATAACATGTATTTTAAGGTAAAGTGAATGATAAATTGTAGCATGTATGTACAAGTCTTATAAATGAGTTTAATATTTGGCAATACAGAGTTTAGAAACTAAAGATTATTTTTATAAAGCAAAAAAATATAGGAATGCTAAGAAAAATAGTATATGAAAATTGAGACACAACAATTAAAGTTGGCATTATCAGAAAGAAAATTATAACAAAACTCTGTAAGTTTGTACTAAAATATAGCAAACTGCAAAAGTAACTTAGATTTTTCTCCCAAGAGCTCAAGTGAAAAATGGTCTGTCGTAAGCTTTCCAGTCACATAAAGATTCTCTCTAGAGGCAAAAATATTCCAATGGCCTCCTAACATTTGGAGAAACTTTAGCATATGCATCTTTGAGAAAGGTTTTGTCAGTATCATTTACCTCACAAAATGAGATTAAGATATTTAATATATTAAAATCCTTAATAGTCATGTCTAGTTAATATTTTAAAACAAATAATAATTATATTACTGTTAGAGATCTGGATGGTTGGTGAGTTGATCAGTCCAGAGTGTTTCACATCAAGTGCTTTGGACTGATACCAGCTTAGGACTCATTATATAGAAACAATGATTTCTAAGAAAGGAAGGCCTTTGTCGCACTTATGAACACAGTGCTTTTTTCTAATTTTTTCATCATTCAGACTTGGAAACTACATTTTCATAAAGTCTGTATATTAGAAGATCATTTTTTCCTAATTTAGTTTCTTAATTATTGTTTAATTTGGTGAACATTGACATTATTGTTACCTTCTGAATTTCCTGAGTTCGTTGAAAGAGTGGAAAAATTAAACCAAACATCCAAAACTTCATTTAAACATCATTACTTTTGCATAGAGTGTTGAAATGATGTTTTGTATAAATTTCTAACAACAATACAACAAAATAGTAGGAAGGATGTGACTAATTGGTTTAGTTTAGCCTCTAATGACATGTTCATGCATTAATGTCCCACTGCACACTGCTCTTTACCTGGTCTCGTGGTCTTCTATCACAATCAAGCCATCAGAATAACTTTGGACAGTAAGAGGCAATAATTTATTTTGTCCTAAAAAGTTGTCAAGATTTTCAGTCTTCTCTTTCAAGATGTAGGCAATGAATACTGGCTATTATTGAAATTAACAAAATGCTAATATCTATATCTAGGAACTAAAGTTGACTTACACAAAGATATATCTGTTATAAAAGTTTTGACTTTTCTATTCCTTTGAATACCACAAAACTTGCATCAGGGAAATATTTGCTGTTGCATATAGAAGAAAAAGTGCACTTCTCGCCTGGGAATATGTCTTACTTCACACAGTAGGAATAATGAGTTGTTTTGTCAAAGGTCTCAACACAGTATGAGAGTGTCTTAAGGAAATCACTTAGACTGTTGTGCAAAAAAAATTTGATAAAAACAGGTGGAAATGTGGACTAAAAGAAAATGGCCAAACACATGGCTGTCAGAAGAGAGGAAAATGGTATTGAGGGGACCAACTTCATAGTAACTGAGAGATGTTTGGATTTGGTGAAAAAGGCTTGCTGTCAAAGTATGCTGTTAAAATGATGAAGACAGATATGTTCTCAAATGTCACTGGAGAAATTCCAAAGATCACAAAGAAAAAATAATAGCTGAAGTCATGCCTATATATTTCCTAAACTTTATTCTCAAAAACTCATTGACCACTTTGTAACAAGCTTGACAACAACCATAGTCATCCATAGCATGAAGAAAATAATCACCCCTGATCTAAATCCATGCTGTGAAACCAAGAACAATTACTGTCTGTGTATTCTGCCTAGATCAGAGGAAATGTTATGATCAAAGTGTCACCTCATGCCTCCAGTTTCTATATCTGGAATCAATTTTATTAATTATAGCCTCCTTGTTTTACTCTGGATCTGCTGACAGACACTGAATGAGTCTCAGTCAGCTAATCAGCTCAGATACATTAAGTTTGAAATACATGATGTGCATCTTAATGCCACCATTTTCCACGGCTCTCTTCGGAGTACCAACAATCTTAGGATTGCTTGGTGATGTAAAAGTACAGTGTTAATGAAAGCCGTCATAACTTTTCTATAATTGATAGGGAATGTTGAGATATAGCTGTCTTCACTGCTGCTTTTCTATGATTCTGAGCATAAAACTGAAAAAAATCACTTTTATAAGAGCATAGATGAAAGAAAAGTTATGTTCTTTGATAAAGAATAAACTTTACTCCCTGAGTATGGGAATTACACAATTCAGAGAGAATTCAGTTGAAGGAGTCTCAAGGAACACCTGAAAAAAATTTAACTTGTTATAGAAAAGGAAAACCAGTTAAAGAAATGACCACCACCTACAGATGCCAGCCACATGTATTTCCTCCCTTTTTGACACAATTTGGTAATAGGTGACACCAACATAGTGAGGTGAAGTGGGAAGATGGGCTCCATGATGAGAGTAAAGGAACATTGTCTGATCTTTGTTTTAGAATTAGAAAACTGTATCTCAAAAAATTATCTAGATTAATTAAATTCTCTGAACAGGTTGAGAACATTCTGAGTTACCTCTTATTTTAATTAACAGTCTGATTGCTATTAGAATATTAAAAGGAAACAGCCATCTGCCTCATTCTCTGCTGTCATTTAAAAAGAATATTTGTGTTTTATTGGGACCTTATCATACCTCTTTTAAGGTCCCATCACCTTTTTTCTATAGACAAAATAGACATAGTACAATATATAAATTACAGTAATCACTAGGGATTTAAAAATTTTGTTTTGACTTCAAAAACTTAACATTACAGAAACAATGTATAAATTTTAATACATAGCATATGTATTAAATGGTATAGTAACGTAGGTGTCTTCTATTTGTTTGAAAAATTCAACCTAAATTTTTCCCTCAATGTGTTTGCCAATGGAGATAAAACTTACTGATTTTGAGTGATTATTTGGTAATAGGCATGATGCAAGGGAGAATAAGTGGCACAAGATTGCTGACGTGAGCACAATTCAAGGGCAGAACTTGGACAGGAGGCAATAAATTCCTAAACTGGTGCCTTATATTAAACTAGAACGGCCAGCTTGGCCTGAGCGAAGAGTTTAGTGCTATTCTCATTGCCACGCATACACTACAGCTCTCACCCTTGTTTGTGCAGAGTCCAGTGATTACATCAATTACTCTGATCACTCTTAAAAAGTTATTATAAAGATGCCGTTACTTACCCATAGCAAGCAAACTGATAATCCTAACATGTTACAAATTTCTAGTTCAACCTTCCATTTCTACAACTAAAAAATCCCAGCCTTGCTGTGGGAGCTGCTTCTGCTCCTTCAGCCAATAGCCTTTAAGACACCAAACCCTTTTGGGCGTGGTCTGTTTTGCTTTAAAAAGCAGTGGTAGCTATGAGCTAGTTTTTTTGCTTCCTGTTCTGCTTCCAGGCACTCACCCTCTTGCTTCCGGCTCTGCTTCTGACTACTAGACTCCTTTCCTGTTCATGCAGAGGGCTATTGTTTAGGACAGTGATCAGTAAGGTTTTTTCCCTTTAAATAAATAACCTCTTTATTAATCATAATTCCAAACTGGTGTGGGATTGCTTCGTTACTTAACGCCTTCAAACCCTGCCCTGCCCTAGCTTCTCCTGTATGTGGGAGGCAGACAGGACTCAGGTCACTGAGAGTTGATACAGAAAACAAAGGTACAAATGAAGGGGATTTTCACATGAAGACTTGTATCTGTGAAAACTGCCTCAGTAGTGATTGTGTGGAAATCCTGTCTCGAAATTATTAAGGATAAACAAGAGAGTTTCAGTCATTTTCTTTTTGAGTTAAGCCATTGTCATCAGGTTGCTTACTGACTTCTGACTTTGGCATAATTATAATATAAATGTTAAATGTATCACCCTTTTAAAATGAAGGTATATAATATTAATTAGTACAGAGTAAAGAAAAATGCATTTTCTTGAGTATAAAACAAAATACATCTGACACACTCTAGTTATGTTTCATAAAACCCTAAGTAGCTACAGAAAATATATTACTATTCCCACGCTTGAGTACTAGACTCACCGAAAGACACTGGAGAGCAAAACTGATTGCTGTTAAGGACTGCCTACTGAGACCAAGAGGTTAAGATAATTTAGTCAATGTCTTCCTAAAAATGAAAAATTTCAGTACATAGGTTTGAACAATATGGATAGATTTCTGAACATTCTTAAAAAAGCCTATATGTCCTATAGAACCAAAATTATTCTATCCACATGTTGTGTTCCTTGAGAACAAGGTAGTCTATTGCTGACAAAGCCTAGATGTTTTGAGGATTCTGTGAATTGTGACTGAAGCAAAAGTCTTCTCTGCAAAGGGCAACTGGCTTCTCCACACATGCCAAGTGGAAATAGTCTCTTAAATATGAGACAGCCTACTTAATAGGGCATCTTGGAAACTTATTCAGGAAAACAGCACTTGCAGAGGTCTGGGGGGAAGTTTCTGAGTTGAGTACTTAGCAAAGAAGGATGATAGTTTTTAACATCAACACTCAAAAGAATAAGGAGCCCCTTCAATACTGAAGCTGCAAATAAAAAACAAATCAATAAACAAAATGATTGCAAAGTCCAATGTTTGCAATTATAAAAAAGCATCTGGATTCCAATAATTTTCTCTGCCAGTAAAAGGAAATATGAATTAGTTTAAAGATATTAGTATGCAAAATGAAAAAAAATATAGGCAAAAATGGTAAGATATGTGTTTAACCTAGAGGTAAAGATCCTGAGTGTCAAGAATGCTCATTTTGAAGACTAGAATGTATTAATAAGATAGGAAAGAAGGGAGCTTCAGACTGATCAGCTGAAACAGCACACAAAGGAAATAGAGAGGATCTCTGGAAAGTTCTCCTGGCAACATACAAGGACCATTATAGAAAACCACAGCTGAGAACTGGAGCCCCTGTGCACTTTGACACATTTACAATACAATTTCAGCACGTTAGGCTGAGGGATCATTTTGGAGGAGGGAGCAGGAATATTTAAAGAATGCATAAAACATAGAGCTTGCTGTGAGATCGTGTCCCTTAAAAAGGTCAGAAGCTACATCCTGCAAGTCTTACTAACATGGCTATGCAAACAGTCAATAACAAGGATGACACAATAGAGATGCTAACATGGACAGGGAAAGTTCATATGACCCTAACTCTGCACAAAGAACTCTAGGCAACTAACGAATGCTGAGTGTGGGAAAAAATCGTCCCCAAAGAAAGGGAAGGAAAAATATAGTTATAATCACTTATATGTAATTACATAATTATATATAGAGACATAGATATGACTTTTAAAAAGTAGCAAACTGTCAAGGTGCCTGGGGCATCGCATTATTTGTATGTTGATTTGACCAATAAATATAAATAATTGAATATTATTAAATTTAAAAATTTAAATGACATATACCTGATTTAAAATACATTTTCAGAAATTATCCTGCACATATACACTCATATAAATCATTTAATACATGGACTATATTGTCTTACTCTTCATAATGCAATTGGCCTTACAGTAATCATAGTAGAATTTGTGTGAGACTTATAGTCCAAACTTGCAATATGAATTCTTAGAACCCTGGTTTTAGTAAATTCTTATTGTAAAAAAATGTTAAATCAAGATTATTTATATTCACTTATTTTAGTTAAATATAAAATTGAATTTCATGTTGCTCCTGTAAGTAAATTTTAACACATCTTAATAAATTAACCATGGTGAGTTAATAAAGCTTTTTCCACTTTAAATAAGATTAGTGTCCCATGCATTGAAATTTAAATAATTATCTTCTTCAGATATCATTTCTTACACTGAAGACAATATAATAAAGATTTTATAATTCATCAAATATTTCACAGACATCTGCAAATTTTCAGATTCCTAGGCTTACAATTTAGAAGTGTAGCTGTTGTTTACCCATATAGTCCTTCTGTTTTTTTTTTGTGACTATTTTACATATTCTCTTGGAAAAATTTGCACACATGTGCCTTTCCTAGTGATTAGTTGAGTGTAGTCATATCTTGCTTTTAATAAATAAATCATGATTATTGATTAGGAGACAAGTGACTAAGCATGAGAGGAGAAAGAGTTCTCTGTCTTTCCTTCTTTATTCAATCTTGTAAGTTAAAGCAGGGTGTGACATGGCTTTTCTATAAGGTCATTAATCTTAAAATAAGTGTTAATACTGAGAATTTATTTTTTTTAAAATTATGTTCCATCCCTGACCTTTTGACTATTAATATTTTTACACTCTGTGTTCTTGATTATGTGTGCATTCATAATTGAACTTATTTATAATCGGCAATTGCTAACGGCATGAAGCTTAAGGTCTCTGAGTCTCATTCTTGTGGCTAGCTCTTACAAACATTTTCATGCTAATTATCCTTTCTCCAGGTATTTTTAGTGAGGTCACTAATGCATTCATCCACATTTCAGTCACTGTCGAGGTCATAAACAGGAATGAATAAGCCAAATACACTTGGTCCTCACTTTTACACACCTGAGTGTTACAATAGGTTTTTTAAATGCAAGAGCAAGAGAGATGTCACAGGGTTCCGAGCACTCTTTGTTTTTCCAGATGACCCAGGCACAACTCACAGAGCCAACATGGTGGCTCATAATTATCTGTAAGTCCAGTTCCAGAATATCAGATACTTTTTCTGACCTCTAAGGCTCCAGGAAGCAAAAGTGATGCAGAGGCATACATGCAAGCACAACACCCATATACAATAAATTTAAAGCTACTTAAATAACTATTTCAGCAATGGTATTGAATTAACCACATTCCATGAATTTTTGTAATATAAGACACAGGAAATTGCTCTGCTCATTAAATACCAAGAAATGTGAACAGAGGATGACAAATAATGATTCTGATGGAGCCTAATAACCCAGGCTTGAAATCAAATATTCAAGAATTACAGAATAAATCATGACCAGTCTAGGTAACTTAGAAAGTCTTGTAGTATAGCTCAATAGTGCTGTACTTGTGTGACACGTATACACCCATAGATTTAATCCCTAGTATTGATAAAAAAAAAAAATAAACCAGAAAAAGAATAGAGTATAGTGTCTTACAGGGGTGGAGTTGTTCCAAGCTACGAGTTCTGCTTAACAGAATAGAAGCCATAACAATCACAGGAAAGAATTGATGAAAAGTAACAGAGAAGGCATAGGGTATTAAAAGACAGGGAAATCAATAGTAACCAAATAAAATAACTTGGTAGTGTCCAAGTCATGGAGAAACTTAGAGACAAGCTCAGTCAATGGGCTTCAAATAAAAAGTGTGTAAGGGAGGATTTCAACCACCTCTCCACCCAAAATGACTACATTGCTTTCATAATGATTTTCCTGGTAAAGACCCCTCACAGACAGCTTTTCACTATTTTTCTGTCAGGGCCTGCACAGCCTCTTTCTGTGTCTATCATGTAGACTAGAGGTCATGGTGGTTGCTTCAACCTACAAGATTCTCTATTCTAATAGTCATTCCTAAGAAAAGCTCACTAGAAGCTATATTTTGCTATGCAACTGTTCATCTGGTTTCTACAGCATACTTTATTATAGATGAACTCTCCTTCTGCTCTTTATATGTAAAAATGTGCGTGATTATGGTTTTATCTCATGAATTTTAAGGAGAAATTTCCCTCTCATGGTTTGTGAATGCACTTGTACTGTGCTCAATACAGAAAATGTTATCACAAACAAGAGGCACACTTGGAGATTCTTCTCTCATGAATTTTAGTTCAAAAATGCATCTTCAAGGTACACACGTTTTTAATATTGTTATCAAAATCAAGTTTTCAAAATTGTGACTTTTATGTGTGATATAATTTAAATTCAAATCGTTACAAAATGAAAATCAGATATTTAATGTTTTAGGGTGCTGATGTGAATTTATCAAAGGAACCATCAGTATATTCTTATAATGATATGACCTCAAGCACAGGAACATATAATGACAAATAAATTATTTTCTCAATTTCATACCTCTTATGACTAAATAAAATATCTCAGTATATTTCACTCCAAGGAGGCAGCAAGTCTTCTTTAACTTACCCACAGCGTTTTTATGAGAATTTCCCTCTATATATACATAAAACTTCACTTATGGAAATGACTTAAATGAATAAGGCTTAAAAACATCTTATTTCACAGAATTAGCTGACATCGATACAAGACAGTATATGGACAGGAATCTCACCAAAAAACGGTATCAATCATGTGAGTAATATATTTGTAAGATGGAAAGGACAGAAAAGTTAGCTCCTTACTGTTAGGTAGCTTGTATAAAATCTGAAAGCCTAGTAAATAATAAAGCATTATATGAACTTGGGTAGTAATATAGAAATAAATTATAAAATTGAGAAAAGTACTAAAAGATAAAGAAGAAGCAATATGTTTAAGGATAAGCAAAGGCAGTGAAATCACAGGCAGGAAATTACACATGAGATATGTACACATTAGAATCCATGTGCCTGACAGATGGTGGGTGCTTGGAAAATATGAGTTGGCTAGTGAGATAAATGATTGAATAAATAAAGCCATCGGTTATTGCTGGACTTTGGTCATTGGCTGAATGTTAACGAGGAGGTGACAAATTACTTAGGTATATGAGTCGTGTTTACCTTTTTCCTGCATCCATTTTTTATACTCTTCAATGATCTAATTCTTTATCAATATTACTGTTGCTTGGTTTTTCATTGTAATTTTACTTAAATTCTTATTCAGAAATGACTATTTATTATTAGCAATAAGAGGCTAAAACTCAATTCAATACTTCATGTGTGTAATCTTTTATCCCTTTTTGTGACTGTAAGATAGTAAAATTATTTAGTAATGTAAATTGTTAGAAATATCAGTAAAGGTTCTCTGTAAGTAAAATTAAATATCATGCTATAAACTTCATAAAAATGATACCTTAATATCTTATATTGTTACTAAGATTCTAATATATAGAATCTTATTTCTCTCTATATATTTCTATATATTACAAATCTGATATATTAGAAATGATTCAGACATAGATAATTATAAACTTATATCATTTAATAAAACATCCAATGGCAAGTTTCTTCTAAAAATTAAAATATTCAGTTCTAGTTACTCAAGCTAAAATAATTTGTAATTGTAGAATCGTAAAGTTTACTTTGTATAATATATTATTTTCTCCAATGTTTTTGGTATATTGTGTTCTCAATTGCTGATATTTTAGAAAATATATTTTTATTAATTTAACAAATTTTAAAACAACTGTCATTGGCACTTCATTAAAATAACTACTCATCTACATAGTTCAGTTTTGACTGTATCCTTTTAAGTTAATTCAGTTCTATTTCAAATCTGTTGTTTTATCACTGGAATATAAAATTCAGAATCTTCTGCATGATGTGGCAACTGTGTTGGCTATACTAGCATCCTTTCAATTTATTGTGCAGCAGAAGCAAATTCTACTCTTTGTCTTAATGAATCTGTAAATATACTTGATATAATTTTTCTAGCAAATGACACTCTGATATTTTATTTCCAATGACAGAAAATGAATCAAATAAATACAAATGTTACTAGAGGTCACGTACAGATGCGTAAAGGTCTCAGTTGTCCAGAATAAAAATGAAGCACAGAGTTTGGAAATGAAAGTGTCACAAATACATCCTTTACGATTTTAGTTTTAATTTCACATCTTTAAAAATATTCAGTGATCGTGTGCATATGATTTGTTACAAAATGACTTTTGAATATCTGCTCAGGTTCACTGGCAAACATCTAAAGGGACACTCTAAAAGCAATTAGTAAGTCCAGAGAACTATTCCATTATTCCCTTGTTTTTATATCTTTGTGGAAACCACCACTGGATGGCTTTTATATTGAAGTGGTATGAGTCTAGAGGTGGGAGACTGGTACACAACTGTAGGTCGATGTACACTCATGCTTTAATAGCTTGAATATTCTCTGATGCTAGTCTTTTCATTAGATAACTATACTCTTTGGGATTAGTGAGTGCCTTTTTGCAAAATGCAAAGCCATCCCAAAGAAAGTGGAGGTTGCAGCTTTTAGAATTATTAAATAACATCTCTCACATTTCTATGCAAAAAAGTAGTGTGTAGACAGATTTATTTCTTGTTATAATACAGGAAAAAATATTTTTAACAAAACTTCTCAACTTCAAAACAAACGTAGCAAATTATTTTTAAGAGTTAGTGATCAATAATATGCCCAGGAAAATAATGCATTTCAAAGACATGGTGTCTATGTGTATCGCTCTTTGGGTCTGAGCTATAATCTTTCAATGTCATTTTTATGAAAAAAGGAAATAAAGGAAACAGAAAGTTGAACTTTTCAGAAAGTCATCTCATTAAAAATCTTCAAAAGGAAACACACAAGATGAGGCTAATAGTTTACCATGGAAATCAGGGCAGCCGTCAGAAACCTACCAGGATAATATTCAAAGGGCAATGGTGTCATCTAGGTTTATTTAGTTCTGATGAGAAATGTGGGGGGCGAGAATGAATAATGAGTATGATACCAGCTACCTTGACTGCACCAAACACAGAAAGTGATAAAGATGCTTTAGCAAATATGTATCGAAGAAGAAATGAGCTCCCCAGTGAACAGCAAGAGGGCATGTGTGGAGAGAGTCATGTATCTTGTCTGTAATGGGGGAATATACAATAAGCCACTGTTTAACATAGAAGTTGGTGATTTAAAAAGAAAGTTAAATTCATAACAAGCTATGTCTGGTTATTGAAGCAGTGTTTCCCTTAAAGGGTAATTTCTTAGAGATTAAATTATTTTTGAGATTATAATATAATTACATCATTTCTCTCCCCCATTTTCTTCTTTCCAAAACTTCCCATATACCCATTCCTGCTCTCCTAAAATTTGAAAATAAGTTATATTTTTCTCAGGTGTAAGCTAATGAATCAGGCAATTTTTAGCTGTGTATACTAAGGAGGAAAGTATATATGTAAATTCAGAACTCATGTCCTCCAACCTTTACCTACCACTGAAATGAAACAAACAAATACATTTTTTTCTGATGTGATACAACATTATGTACACAGCATAATCTTAAAAATGATTTTTGAATTTTTTATGACTATGAGGAACTAAGCTCAGTAAACCCGCCTGGCCTCTCTTCTAATCAATAGAGCTCATCTGCATGTTAGATGTAATCAGTAGGAAAAGGTAAGTATGTTCAGACTGATGAATATCTTTACACTGACCACACGGGGAAGAGTTTACTGGGTATATTAACAAGAAATTTTGGATTGGTTCCTTGAAGAGAGAAACAAACCTCAGTTTAAAAAGAAAAACCATGGTAGCATCAATGAATTACTGGTCAGTTATTAGTACTTAGACTGATGTTAAATCCTTTTGTTAGAATAAAAATCATTTATTTTTGATGATATTATTCTCCCTAAAATTTAGATCTATAAGGAAAAGATTATGTCAGTCTTGTTCATACCATTGTATTTAAATATTGAAGTCAGTATCTAACCCACAAAAAGTACTTTATAATTTTTTTTCAGAATGAGTTGATAAGTGAATAAATCTCATATAGAAATCCAATGACTTACATCTCACGGGCACCCCTCTGCTTCTGTCCCGCCCTCTGCTTCTGTCCCGCCCTCTGCTTCTGTCCCGCCCTCTGCTTCTGTCCCGCCCTCTGCTTCTGTCCCGCCCTCTGCTTCTCTTTACGTTGTCTTTTCATCAATCTTTATTTCATGTTTTCTAGTGACCTTTCTGTCCCCGATGTAAGAGATGTTCTCTCTTAATGAAAATTTCAGTCATTATTCAATATCTCTCCCCCTTATTATTGAAAATAGATATTTTACTCATATGAAATATCCTGGTTACATTTTCCCCTCCATCTACTCCTCTCAGTTAATCTTCACCTCTCCTCCCGTCTAGATCCACCCACTTCTATTTCTCAT
Source organism: Microtus obscurus (assembly GCA_963919715.1). Classification (NCBI taxonomy): domain Eukaryota; kingdom Metazoa; phylum Chordata; class Mammalia; order Rodentia; family Cricetidae; genus Microtus; species Microtus obscurus. Next base: position 1,019,594 of record CAWTZC010001932.1, on the reverse strand, counting down.
TAGAAAACAAACAAACAAGTTTCTAAGGAACATAATACAATATAACATCATGTAATATTATCAAATAAAAATTAGCATCAGAATGGAACAAAACAAACAAGGAAAAGAGTTCAAAAAATCACAAGAAGCAGATATAAAAGCAGGGATTCACTTATTCATACATTCAGGCATTCCATAAAAGCACAAACTGGAAGTTGTGTGTGTGTGTGTGTGTGTGTGTGTGTGTGTGTGTCTATATCTGTGTGTCTGTGTGTCTGTATGTCTGTGGGTCTGTGTGTATGTATATGTGAATGAGTAAAATAAAGTAAAATTACAATTGAGAGCAATATAAAAGTTAAAAAGAAACCTGATGTGACATTGTAAGACAAGGAACCGCAGTTGTGTATCTGTTCATTTCCGTTTGGCCATCTACTGCTGGACATGCAGTGAACAATTAACAGTAGTTTGTTTTCCCAGTTAGACTATCATGGAGAAAACTAAATTTTCTTTTTTTAAAAAAATATTTATTTATTAAGTATACAGTATCTGTCTGCGTGTATTCCTGCAGGCCAGAAGAGGGCACCAGATCTCATTACAGATGGTTGTGAGCTACCATGTGGTTGCTGGGAATTGAACTCAGGACCTTTGGAAGAGCAGGCAGTGCTCTTAACCGCTGAGCCATCTCTCAGCCCCAGAAAACTAAATTTTCATTTGCAAGTGGTTATCAGTTGTGATAATTTCTCGATCAGGAATGAGACCATATATCTGCTTCTCCCTTCACATCTTTTTTTTTTTTTTCATTGCATTTAATTCTTTAACGGACAGAGAAAAAGAACCACCTACTATCCGTTATCACATAGGCACACAAAGCCAATCAAGGCAGGCTGAGCACCTAACACGGAGGAGTTTTTCCAGCCTACTTTTAGGAGAAGGGGAGGTCAGCCGCAGATTTCAGGGAAAGACAGATGTCAAACTCAGTCTCACTGTTGGAGAAGGAGGACTGCTCCTGCCTTGGAGAACCTCCAGGGACAGACTTTCCTGAGACCTGCCCCTTTGGCAGCCTGCTTTCCACACATTTCTTCAGAGGACTACTCTCAGTTGGCTCCCACAGGCCAGCTGAGAGCCCACAGCTGTGATTTGCTAGCAGCTTGTGGGTTGGTACCCCACTACTGAGAAGTTTGGACCTTCCAGTTTCCTGTTTGCGTTCCTATTCGAGTTTTTCCTGTTTAAGTTGTTAATACTACATTGCAAATAGAGGTCCTCCTCACCCTTGCTGCAGCTGTCTGCCCGCTCCGTTCTTGGAATGATGGAGTCAACTGCCTCAGCGGCGCTGAACAAACACTAGGAGCAAAGCATGGTGTGATTCACACACAGCCTACAAACCACAATCCCAGAGAACTTAGACAACAACGAGGACTCTAAGAGAGACAAGCATGGATCTAATCTTCTTGGGAAGTAGAAAAAGACAAGATCTCCTGAGTAAATTGGGAGCATGGGGACCTTTGGGGATGGCTGAAGGTTGAAGGGGGGAGGGAGAGGCAGGGAGGGGAGCAGAGAAAAATGTAGAGCTCAATAAAAAATCAATTTAAAAAAAAAAAGAAGTAACTGTAGGATCAGGTTTGGGCAAATCTAGGAAGATCTCTTTGGGAAAACATACTGAGCTCAGAAGCCAGAGAGGGTGTCAAATCCAGAGTTTTTATTGGTCGTATATAGGAAATGACAGGCCAAACAGCCCTTTTTGCAGTTAACAATTCCTCAGATGATTTTGATTTGAAGCAACTGATACACTAATCCAGCATATTGGGAGATCATATTCCTATGATCTAGGACCACACCTGGTGCTTATCTATATAGGCAGGCTCTGTACATGCTGCCACAGAATCGAATCTGTGCATTCATGTGCACATTGATCCTGTTGTTTAAGTAGGGTGGTCTTGTTTCCATGGTTTCTTCCATTTTCTCTGAATTTATACTTAACTCTCCTCTTCCCAAACGTCTCCTGAGTCTGAGCAGAGGGAATTTATGGAGGTATCCCATTTAGGGCTGAGTATTCCAAGGTCTCTCTCTCTCTCTCTCTCTCTCTCTCTCTCTCTCTCTCTCTCTCTCTCTCTCTCCATACTTTCTGGCTGTGAGTATCTGTAGTTGTTTACATCTGCTGGAGAAGGAAGCTTCTCTTATGAGGACTGAGAAAGGCACTGATCTATGAGTATAGCAGAATGCTATTAGGAGTTACCGTATTGCTATTTTCTTTTACTATAACAGTGGTATTTTGTTTTACACTAGGTCTTTGGGATATCGAGTTTCTGGTTGTTGGTCAAACAAGCTATCTTGTTTCAACTCATGGTGTGTACTTTAAGCCAAGTCAGATATTGTTTGGTTACTGCCACAGCTTTGTGCCACCATCATTCTACCAGCAAATCTTTGAGGAAGGAGACCACTGTAGAACAAAAGTTTAGTCACTGGGCTGGTATTTACATTTAGAGTATATATATATATATATATATATATATATATATATATACATACATACACACACACATCTAGCATGTAGTGGTGAAAGTTCTAGGTAGGCACCAGCTCAACTTCTGTATGTTCAATGAGTGTAGGTATTGTCTTCAGCAGTGGGGCATTTCCATCAATTTTCAGAGAGAAAACTATAGCCTAGGCAACAGTCTGGGTTGTGTTATTAATTTATTGATTTTAAGCATTGTACTGTGCCTAAGATGTTAGCAGAAGGGGTTGCTGATGGAAAAATATTCTGAAACTCATTGCTATTTGGTCAAAGTTTAAATAATTCTAGAATTATTTATAATTGAACATTTAAAAATAGTAAGGGGCAAAGAAAGTGCAGCCCACACCACTTCTGTTTCATATTTAAGTAATCATCTCTAAAGGCAAAGTTTTTTAGAAAAGCTAGAAAATTAATATGCAAATTCAGCATTAGAGTTTTTAATTTTCCTGGGTTATAAATGGTAGTGTGATCAGAAAAGGAAAATTGTATTATTTGGAAAATGAAAGAATTCAATGCTGTGATGATAGCAATCAAAGGTTTAAGGTAACTCTACAGAAAAGAATAAGATTTGCTTCCGCCTGATTAATATTAGCTGAATCAGAGAATGAATATGCAAGCTCCCCACACTTGTGTTTGTTTGCAAGCTATAGTAATCAGAAGTTTCTAAAAAGTGTAGAATTCAAAATGTTTGCTTGGTAACATCCTGTGGTTGAAAATTCTAGAAAGTTGAAAAGGCTGGTCCTACTCAGGCCATTATTCAGAGTAGTCCTCACTGTATGCTCTTCGGTACCAATCATAGCATCTCTTGATGCTGGTGTTGCAAATGCTAGGATATTCTCCATGCTCACTTTGAGACTCAAAGGAAAAATTTATGAGATGCTTAAAAATATCTGTTTACAACTAAATCTCAGGTATAGTGATAGTTCTATTATATTCAGTAGGTCACTTAATTCTAATAAAGCTAACAAAATGACAAACACATCAGTTGCATATTATCCACAATTTAGACTGTTAGAGGCCTTGAAACTTTCCTAGTCACATTATGTGAGAAGTAAAAGAGAGAGGTTCTACAGCATTAGATTGCCTAGTGTTTCTGCGTTGTGGTAACATTATTTATTTAGAATGTGAATATAAAGTTATTTTATAGTCCATATAAGAGCAGTTATTATTTTCTCAAAAAAACCCTCAAAAGTGAGCACAGACAGTAAGAGTTATTGATTAAAAGTAAAATATTTCTTTGTTTTTGTTTTGGAAACCACATTTCTTTAGGTGTCTAGAATTACTACGCTGTTCTCTCACTTTGTACAACTCACTTTGTACATTGGATAAAGGAAGACAGTGGTACTGGGAATTCAAAATATTGGGAATAGTTCATTTAAACATTTAGGAAAATGTCTATTGCAAAATGACTACTGAATCGGACTAAGAGACAGTGGTGCATTCTTCAGCTTTTGGTCTCCATAGAGCAGTAAATGTCAATAATGGTTATATGAGTGTTGTGTTCAACATAGTTTTTCAAAATCTAGCTTTATCCATATGCAAGAAATTATTAAATAACTTTAATCAATTGCTGATCCTCAGGAGAATTCTTCAGAATCAGGAAACATGTCATCCATTACAAATCTTGAAGTCTGAGGTAAGTCATGACATAGTGATTAATGCATAATGTTTTTCCTAAAATTCATCAGTAGACTATTATAACTTTTGTCCCAAGAAAAGTGTGATACAAATATTTCATTTGGATGATAAAGTATGATTCATGATTTTAGCAAGCAGGGGAGAAGAGACTAATAATATAAAAAATGATTATGTTGAGTTTGAAAGACACAGTATTTAAGAGATTTTCATGGTTGATCAATAAACATGATTAAAAACCAGATTTTTACTCTTTAGAAGTTTCCACGTTTGGAATTGTCATCTCATAGAATTAAAGGCAATATTTATGTTTAATTTATTTATTTGTTTGTTTGAGACTTGGGTTGTGTACAAGGTATAGAAACAAACGAACACCAAAGGCTGAAAAAGGAGAACTATGTGAAATCAAGGGGGAAAAAGATTTTGCCCTTAGGACTGTCTTCCCTACAATGAAATCTATTGGAGCAGGGCAAGTTCTCCTGAGGGAAGTGTAGAAGTGTTCTGGACCAAGTCATTTCAATAGCTAGACAAAATAATCAAACGTGGCATTAAGAGAACAGTCCCTGTAGGGAGAGGGGTGGGGAAGGGATTAGGTAATCTAACTGAGCTCTCTCATCCTCACATTTCCTTGACTTTGAAATTCCGTGAAGTTTTAGACAGTTTGATCACTCACTAGAGAAACTTTAATTTTGTTTTTATGACTTATCTAATAGGTGAACAGCAGTGATCGTGCAAGCTTGGCTTGGCCTTCTCTCTGGGGTTTGCATTTCTGGCATATATCTAACTGCAATGCAACATAAACCTCAGTGAAACCAATAATTGCTAAGTAATCCCTGTTCAGATTCTCCATCAGACATCCAGGTCTCACACCAGCTCTGCTAATGTTGAATTATTGAAATTTAAATCAGAAGTGTTTATCCAACACCGTGATGAGATAAAGTGATTTGAGACTGCATATCATGATTAAGTCTGCATATTGCAAGTTCTTATTAGAATGGAAACGGAATTTAAATTAACCGAAAGAAAACCAAACATACATTCCTATTATGGGGGGGGGGGGGGTGTTTCTCAAATGCAATTAGTTCATTTAACTGACTGGAGTATTCTCCTGTTTCCGCACATAAATCATTTTTATCACAGAGGATTGCCACAACTAGGCTATAATGCACAGGGACTGTATCACTTGCCAAAGAACAAAACAAAGTCTTGGTCTTTTTAATATCACTCGTGGGCTTTATCTGTGGAATGTAGAACTATTATTAGAGACTTTGTAAAGGTCAACAAGCAATTGCAATAAGGACAGAAATGCTGATGCAGAGCTGCTTTAAATCCAAATTTCAGAACAGTTCTACAGAGTAATTAACACTTGCTTGGTAATTTCATCCCAGAGAAATTTGTTTCTCCTAAGATACTATAATTTTATGGAATCATTAAAGTTTATTTTCACTTCTAATTACGTCTACTTATGTATTCATTTTTTGTGTATATGCATTATTTTATACAAAAAGCCATATAGAATAATAGGAGGATACTACATTATTCACATTATTAAGAATTCTTCATATGTTTAATATCAGAGTCAAATGTTAAGGCCTTACATTTTCAAGAGTTGATGGGTTTTTTTCTAAAATACCATTTGTGACAGTATTTTGATTATAGGAACAAAAGGCTTTCTTTTACCTTTGGGATCTCATTGATACATAGATCATATTATGTGTTTGATTGTATTAGTTAATTTATTTACTTACATTTAAAATATTGCAAATTTCAAAGAAAAGTTTCTCTGTATTTCATTTAAAGTTTTGTGTACCTACCCTGTGCAATGCAAAATAAAACCCCATGAAATAGGAATTCTGATGGGAAGAGATAAAAAGTCACAAACACCAAGCAAGGAAATGATCTAGCAAATTGGGTCTCTTGATGATCTGCTCCCAAAGAAAATATTGCACACAGTATGAGAGAATCTGTATTTATACCTTTCATTGCAAGAAAGCCTTCCCTGCTAGCAATGTTTTTACATGAAAAAAAAGAAACTATGGAAATATCTATTAGATGAAATTTTGGGTGTTGGCAAGGGGTCTCCATGGATAAAGGCACTTAATGTCAAAATTGATAGCCCTGTACTTATAATTTGAAAGAAAGAACCACCTCCCTCCTCTTGAATGTCATGCAAATGCATGCACACGAGAAAAGACACATTAAATTATTTCCTTCAAGAAAAAAAATTCTGGAAAAAGTAAATAATAAATACAAAGGCACATCTCCACAACTTTGAGCAGCAGCAGAATCCAGTTTAGCAGACAATGGGATACGTATTGAATCAAAGCCCTTACACAGCACTTACATTGAAAACAATGAAAAATTAGACAATTCCATTTCCATACCTATTGGTTTCTGATGAACTTAGCAGATATTCATGTGTGACCCACCTTACATAGGTGCACACCCTCCCCTTTGTATAGGTCATGGTACCTGGGTGAATTGCTTTACCTATTCATGACTGCAATTTGGGAATTGCTTTCATGCTAAAAAGAATCATTTGGTTAATATTCTATCTTATAATAAAAACCTATAGATACCACTTTCTTCTTAGAATTTGGTAATTCAAAGAGTGATTCTGAGTATAATCTTTAGCAGTAATTTGTTCTACAAACTTTCAACTGGAAGCCTTTGAAAACATTCTAGTCTTATAAAAGTAAAAAATCACAAATAATAAAATACATTTTTACTAAGTTCATGTATTGAGAGTTCATTCTGTAATCTACTTTTATGTCTCATTCCCAAACTCTTTGAGAAATTTTTTATTGTTATCATATATCCAAGTAGACATATTTTTAAATTTTATAGCATAACAGCTGCCCCTGAACATGGAACTCTCAAAAGTCCTTTCGTAGTTTCAAATTAAAAATTGATAAAACTAAGTAAGAATTCAGTAAGTTTAGTTTTATTTAAAAGAAAATAAATCTTTTAAAATGAGCTGAGTAATAATCTTGACATATTTCTGAGGATCTGGTGATGAGAATGGAGGAAATGAGAAGAGACTAATCCCTAAAAACATTGGTGAATAAATGGGAGTAGTCTGAAGGAAATGTATAAACATCACATCAAAAAATTGCTATACACATTCGGAAGTGCCACAGTCATAACTCTTTTCTGAAGCACGTAAATTCATTAGGGACATGATATAGGTAAAATGTACTTATCTTTGATTCCATAGGAGAGTAATAAACTTTTTTTGTAAATGATGAAGATGGAAGTTGATGCCACCCAGGTCTGAAGCACAAGTTCTCACTTACTCTGAACATTTGGTCCTTAGACACAGAGTTTCTATCTTAAGATCATTAATATCAATGCATAGTCCAGATTCCAGGTTTGAAATTAGACTCAACTCAAAAAATACTTACTAGCATAATCAAATAACTTGATTTCATACTTTGTTCCACAATTTTTTAAAGACTAAAATCCATATTGTTACAAACTGGGAAATTAACAATTGAATTAAAACTATTTTCTGCCAGAATTCACTGAACCAGATAAAAAGAACAGGAAAAAGATCTAAACTTCCAGTCCTCAACTGAAGTAATTTCTGTAACTCTGAGAGTTTTGACACCACACAGAGGAATTAGAAAGAGACAGAGACAGGTAGAGAGACAAAGAAATACAAAGAGGCAGAGAGACAGAGAGAGACAGAACTTGAGTGAAGGGGGGCAACACCAAGGACATCAGAACTCACCTCTAGTGATGCTCTTTCTTCAGCTAATTTTCATAAGCTAATTCATAACAGTACATTATCATCCTCTATCAAATACAATTTGATTTTCAATAAATCCTTGTTTTGTAATTTTTTATTGATATCTTAAAATAAGTAATAATGCCCTTTGAAGCAACATCTAAGATCCCACACCCACAATTGCTGCTTTTAGCTTATAATTAAAATGTAAGTAAAGTTAAAATGGGTATGTATGATTGCATGTATGCCCAATAGCTCTAAAAGTATTCATAAGAATACATACAAACATGGTTTTATATATATACATATATATATGATGTCGAATTTAACATGTAAGATATGTAATATATAATGCTATTTATAAATCTAATCCAGGGGTGAAATACAATGGTGACTCTTTGCATATAAGTGCTCCCAAAGCTACTGTGGAGAAACACTATTGGAGTCCTATTCATCCCTAGTTTCTCTTGTTGTATCTGAGTTAATTATCTTGGGCAAGAAGTATAGTCAAAGAGAAACAACAAAAGAGATAGACATATGTCTTTCCAATAATACTCTGATGTCCATAGAATTTATTTAGAGAGCTTAATTTGGGACCCTTTGAGGCAGAACTGGGGTCACTAGTTCAGATTGACTCTATAAAATTGTGTAGAATGATGGTGATAGTCTCAAGCAAATGTTGTTTGTACTTGACCCTTGCATATACAGAATTTGCTGATGAGATTTATATTATGATTCATGGAGTAACAGACTCAGAAGGAAATCTGTATTCAGCTAAGAATATGTAAGGCCGGGCTGGAGAGATGGCTCAGAGGTTAAGAGCACTGGCTGTTCTTCCAAAGGTCCTGAGTTCAATTCCCAGCAACCATATGGTGGCTCACAACCATCTGTAATGAGATTTGGCGCCCTCTTCTGGCGTGCGGGCATACATGGAGGCAGAATGATGTTGTATACATAATAAATAAATCTTTAAAAAAAAAACAGTGCTGCTATGAACATAGTAGAGCATATACTTTTGTTGTATGATAAGGCCTCTCTTGGGCATATTCCCAAGAGTGGTATTGCTGGATCCAGGGGTAGGTTGATCCCGAATTTCCTGAGAAACCTCCACACTGCTTTCCAAAGTGGTTGCACAAGTTTGCATTCCCACCAGCAATGGATGAGTGTACCCCTTTCTCCACAACCTCTCCAGCAAAGGCTATCATTGGTGTTTTTTATTTTCGCCAATCTGACAGGTGTAAGATGGTATCTTAAAGTTGTCTTGATTTGCATTTCCCTGATCGCTAAGGAAGTTGAGCATGACTTTAGGTGTCTTTTGGCCATTTGAACTTCTTCTGTTGAGAGATCTCTGTTCAGCTCAGTGCCCCATTTTATAAATGGGTTGATTAGCCTTTTACAGTCTAGTTTCTTGAGTTCTTTATATATTTTGGAGATCAGACCTTTGTCAGTTGCGGGGTTGGTGAAGATCTTCTCCCAGTCAGTGGGTTGCCTTTCTGTCTTAGCGACAGTGTCCTTTGCTTTACAGAAGCTTCTCAGTCTCAGTAGGTCCCATTTATTCAATGAGGCCCTTACTGTCTGTGCTGCTGGGGTTATACATAGGAAGTGGTCTAGATGCCCTTCAATTGAAGAATGGATGAAGAAAGTATGGAATATATACATATTAGAGTACTACTCAGCAATAAAAAACAAGGACTTCTTGAAGTTTGCAGGCAAATGGATGGAAATAGAGAACACTATCCTGAGTGAGGTAAGCCAGACCCAAAAAGAGGAACATGGGATGTACTCACTCATATTTGGTTTCTAGACATAAACAAAGCACATTGAGCCTCTAATACGTGATCTTAGAGAAGCTAAATAAGAAGGAGAACCCAAAGAAAAACATATAGGCATCCTCTTGAATATTAACCTTCATCAGGCGATGAAAGGAGACAGAGACCCACATTGGAGCACCAGACTGAAATCTCAAGGTCCAAGTCATGAGCAGAAGGAGAGAGAGCATGAGCAGGGAGCTCAGGACAGCGAGGGGTGCACCCACACATTGAGAGAGTGGGGATGTTCTGTCGGGAACTCACCAAGGCCAGCTGGCCTGGGTCTGAAAAAACCTGGATTAAAACCGTCTTGGGAAAAAACATAGAGACAATGAGGACTACTGAGATCTCTAGAACAATGGCAATGGGTTTTTGATCCTACTGCACATATTGGCTTTGTGGGAGCCTAGGCAGTTTGGATGCTCACCTTAATAGACCTGGATGGAGGTGGGTGGTCCATGGACTTCCCACAAGGCAGGGAACCCTGATAGCTCTTTGAGCTGAAGAGGGAGGGGACTTGACTGGGGGAGGGGGAGGGAAATGGGAGGCAGCAGTGGGGAAAAGACAGAAATCTTAAATAAATAAATAAATAAATAAATAAATAAATAAATAAAAAGAATATGTAAGGCCAATAAAACTTTGTTATTTTCCATAGGCAGCTTCCCAGGGGTCTGAGTGTCCTGTATATTCTTTATGGGTATGGCAAACAGAAAGGCTTATCTCTTCTCCAACACAAAGCAGTTTTTCTAGCTGGAAAGACAAGTGATAGAAGCAAACATGTCTACGAAGTAAGTGAATTTTAGCAAAGTATGAGAATTTTATCACTTGTTTTCAATAGGAAAATAATTTATTTCTTTGATGATCGTGACTGCTTGATGATTGGGGGAAAGTATGAAGCTGAACCATTAGTTTTATATCAAACAATTATTAAAAATTAAAGGATTGCTTTGTACTATCTAAGTTCCATCAAGTGGTGCTTAGGAGGCAAGAAAGACATACATCAGTATACATACATGCTTGCTGCCAATTATGCTGTGATTTATCTCTTAATCCCTAATCCAGGAGTCCCATGTTTCTGCCACATTCCATGTAACAGACTAACTTGATAGTTTTAAAGTAGGATAAAATAAAATCTTGGAATCTTTTAAGCTCCTGAAGGAAACAATATGTACTTCAAATGGGATATAACCATATTCCATTTAAGCATCTCTTCATTACTTTGCATAAAAGTGTAAATGATTCCTTATAATATGATTATAATCATGGAGAAGGGAGACTAATATTTCAGTTGAACGTTGTGGATGAGGAACACATTTTAACCATTAGTCAATACTTCTCTGTATGTTGATACAATTTCAAAATGGTAGAACTTTTTATTTTGCTTACAACATTTCCCATATGATTCCCACATAATTATGCTTATTACTTAATTAAAGAAAATTTATCAAAGCCTTTTATTCAATCTTGATAATTAATTTGCATAAATATGACATGGTAGATGATTATAATCTTTAGTACATTAATGATATGTAACAAATAAGCAAGCTAACTATACCATGCCCATGTTACACACTATAGTATATCATTTAAGTAATAAAGTTAAGATATCAATTTCATATTAAATTATTTAAGTAAAGATATATCTTAATCCTTTCATTGAAAAGTTCCAGAAAAATCTTCATGCCAAAATTTGCAAAGTAAAAATATATTCTTTTAGTTCCTTAGCTTCAAATTATAATTCATATGTTGTGCCAACTTTGCAATTATCCCTGCAGTACAATTCAATAATTAATCAGGAAGAAAAAAAGGGCCAATTTTAAATAATTTCACAGTGTTACTGAAATATTTTCTGAAACAGAAAAAGAAAAAAGACTTAACGCTATTCTATTTATAATTACAAAGTAATTCCACTTCACAAGACTTCATCTTAGCCTGAGGTTGATCTTTCCTCACTGGAGTTTCCCCTACAAGCCACAGACTTGGTCATTTCTAGAACCAGCCTACCCAGCCTAAAGGCAGTCTCTCATCAACACCAAGGAGCATCATCTGCCCTTAGTTCTACCAATTTCATATATATATATATATATATGATATTTTTTAATTTATCAGGCACGGTTTGCACAATGTCCATCTTCATGTGTAAGTGACCTCCTCACCATTTTCTGTTGTTTTAATCTCACACACGTTATTAAATACAAATCTTATACACACATCTATACATTGCAGTTTATCTCTTCTACAATATATCTTGTTTATGTTAGGTTGTATTCGGGAATGTGCTTACTTCCTCGGGATTCCTTTTTTTTTTCTTCCAAAGCACTGATCGCCCTCCCTCTTTATATTGAAAATATAATGCTTTATGTCCTTGCTCATTTCTGATAATACTTACTGTTTCTCAACTGACATTTTATTTTTATATTATAACATCTGATTTTTAAATGAGCTTTCAGAACATAATCTATTTATAACTTGGAAACCCTGAAGATTATAGAACTTCATATTGACACTTAAATATTAATAATTTGAATTTATCACAAATACACTCTACCACTTATTATGTTCAATGCTTAAAGGGTTTAAGAAACATGCCAGATATGAGCAAATCTATCCTTCAGTTGGAAACATGGCTTTGGGTAAGACAGAATTAGATTTTTAACACTTTTGTATTTTGTGGAAGAATATTGGCTATCTCCTTAAATGCCTTCCATTTTGCATTATTTTTGCATTATTGGGTGTGTCTACAAGACCTACTTTACACAGCAGAATGCTATGAAAACACCTAGACTTGTCCACTTTCTGAACCCAGACCTCTGGAAGAGCAGCCAGCAGTTTTAACAGCTGATATGTATTTCTCGTCCCTCAATATGCATCTTGACAATAAGATATCCTACTTAGGTACTTTCTTTCTCATTTCAAATCCATGAGAATAAATGGCACAATATGCCAATGTAAAAGTATGTTAGGAACAGAAATATCAAAATATTAAGATATTTATTGTGTTAATCATGGCTAAAATTGTTTAATACAGATTTAGCCTCTAAAGCTGTCTACTTTAAAATGTAATGAGGTTACACAAATGTAAACAAAAAAAGAAAAAGCAAAAAAATAACAACAAATACTGACTGAAGCTGTGCGCAAGGTAACATGACATGGCAGGGAGAAGAATGAAATGCAATCTCAATTCCTTTTATCATATTTAGTCAAGATCATGCTAACCTGTGTCTTTCTCACAAAACAGTTCTTTGTGTTTCCATCAGCACTTAACAAGTTCACTGAAGACAAGTGGAAAGCAAGAAAACTATGTATGTGTATTTTTGTTTATAAGCATATATAGTATATGTTCATACAATCAAATTAAAGTAATCCATATAAACCGTGTCTTATATATACATCTCTCTCTCACTCATTCACACACACACACACACAGTAGCATTAAAACTGGAAATGACGCACAATGACTAACAGGTTTTTTATCTCTGAGGAGTATCTCTATATTACTACTGACTTGTAAATGTCTTAGAACAAAATAATCAGACCAGGAGAAAAATCTCACAGCAGCAACTGTGTATATAAAATCTACATTAGAAAAGCCAGGCACTGGTGATGCATGTAGATCTCTGTGAGACTGAGGTCAGTCTGGTCTATAAAGGAAGTTCCAGGACAGCTAGAACTGTTATATATGGAAAGCCTGTCTCCAAAAAAACTGATAGATAGATAGATAGATAGATAGATAGATAGATAGATAGATAGATAGATAGATAGATAGATAGATGATGGATGGATGGGTGGGTGGATGGATGAATGGATGGATAGATAGATGAATAAATAAAATCTATGTTAGTATATATTAAGAACCTAATGATAAGACAAATCTCAATATTGTATTTGTTAGGTTTCAAGATGCACTATGAACAGTATAATAAGGACTGTCCCTGAAAAATTAAGTTAAACTGACACAAATCTCACCTGATATCTAAAGTTAACAGACAATATATGTGTTCTCCTTTAAGAAGAAAAGCAAAACAATAAAGAAATACTATTGAGTTTGCCTATAATAGTAAACAAAATAAAGAATAAATGTCCTGGCATGTCCACAATTCCTGCTAATTGGCAATCATTCTCTTGAACTTTAAATGTTGGTTGGTGCCAGTGAGACGGCAAAGCAGGTGAAGATTCTTGATGCCTTAGTTGAGATCCTGAGCTTAATTCTAAATTCCTGATGGTGGAATCAGAGAACGTACTCCTCAGATAATCACATCCATTCTATAACACTCAGAATCTCTCCTTCTACCTCTTTCTTTCTTCTAAGCAAACAAATAAAACTATGCAAAATTTAAACACACATTTATGAATTGAATTCTAACAATAAACCTCTAAAATCAGTGGCATTTTTATTTTCACTTTATACATCAGAGTAATGAAGAGCAGAACAATTAAAGTTAGCAACGATCTCTCAATCCCAGCGCTGACAAGATAGCAGAAGTGGAGTTTCATTTAGGTAAACTCTCTGCATTTTAGCCTCTGTACTCACATCTTTATATTAATGAGAATGACTAAGGCAGATTGTGAGCATCCAGTGACTCCTCTTGAAATCACCAAAAACCAGACAGGCAGTTCCATGGTGAGGTCATGCAGGCCATGGGAGCCTGGTCCTCTGATGGCCAGGAGACTTTGAGAGTCCTTCCTTAATGGCAGGTTATGGTTTTATGTATTTTACTAGCAATATAATCTAGGTGATATACAAAGTCTTTATCTTAACATCTTTGGAAAAGGATATCAGTAAAAAGAACACAATATTTGAAAAAGAACCCAAAATAGAGCTATTACAAAGAATTGGGCTCTATGAAGAAAAAAAGTTCCATAAAAAGAATACAAGCCAGATGTGAAAATTCACAGAAATCAAGAGAATTTGAAAAGGTGCAGAAAAAAAATCCTGACAGGTGATGTTCAATTAAAATTAATATTGGAGATAATATAGAAAATAGTTAAACAGTGAAACACAATTGTACAGGGAAAACACAAAATGTGCTGTGAAAATAGAGGGAAAACCAGTGAAAGCAAGAGATGAAAAATATTGCTCCCATAAATAAGAATGAAGTGAAATTCATCTCTTTGTTTTACCATTTAGGAATCATGCATGGGGCTTGTGTCTAGGACTGGTCAATAATGCCCTTTCTTATAAAATTTATTCACTTATTCTAGTAGGGATTCATAATTTTAAAGAAGCAGAATTTCTTTGTTTTGCTCAACTTTACTATACAGACAAAGTCTCTTGTAGAATAATCTAAAATATGTTAAAATGTGCTTGTAAGGTGTGTTTGTGTGTGTACGCATAAGCAGGTGAATGTGCATCCATCTATGAGAGGGTGAACATGAGCAGTGTGTATGGCTGCATGTGTTTGATGCTGGGAATTAAACCAACGAGTTCACTCAGGCTAGTCAAGTAGTATGTTTCTACGTTATACCCAAGTTCTTCAGAAGTTTTGAGCTAGGGCTGGGCTGAGAAGAACCTAACCAACAGATCAAAGAAAACAATAATGACTTGACAAACATAATGCAAATGAGCAGGCAGAAGTATACATTCATATTAACATCCATATTCATCTCAAGGATGATGAGAACAAACTTTTTAATGCAGAGTAAGACAATGATGACCTGACAAACATAATGCAAATGAACAAGCATACACACACACACACACACACACACACACACACACACACACACACACACACATCTCAAGTATGAAGAGAACAAACTTTTAAGTGCAGAGTTTCAACATTTGCAAGTCTAATGCCCTCAACCCCTTTCAGGACAACAGAGATGTCACATTCCCATTGACAGTGCCCTGACTTTTCTACTGGAAATTACAACCATCTGTAAAGGTTACTGTTCATGTCTTCATTTTATTTACATAAGGCCATGCTAGAAGGTACAACATCCATAAATGTTTAGAATATAAACAAAAAATTACAACCCTCTTCCCATCTCTGTGCCATTCCATCATACTTTCATTTATTTTTAGCACTTACTATCTCTTAATTTATTAACAGTAGGATTTACTCCACATTATGATAGTGGAAGCTCCATGTAGATGGGATTTTTTTATTAATGTTTATTCAGAAATGGAATAATTAGACAGAGAGTAATGGACATATGAGTCTAGTAAGGATGCTTGGTTTTGCTAATTTAATGAGTGAAGACCACTAGAAGAGAGAGAAAGAACAGGGAAGTTACAAACACCTTCTTTAGATTAGAAAACTGGAATCAGTAGGGAGTGAGACTTAAACTCTAAGTCTAGAAATGGTCATAGTGGCAATTGGTTCAGGTTTGATCTCTTCGCAGTAAGAGATACCAATGTGTACAGACTTTGAAATATCTAGGACAACAGCAGATCATTGGCTTCTCCACAGCCAGACTCAGATTCTGATAGGCCTTCCTTCCCTTCCCAACATTTTTCAATGGATAACTTTGAAATCTATAGGATCTCCCCTTCTTGTGAATGGAGTCTGTCAGGTTCATGAGACGATATGTATTTTTAGTATCTTATATATTTTAGAATATATTTAGTCTTTCCCATCATAGATACATATATGTATGCATACACATGCAAATATAGTAAGATATACTTTTCTGGGCACAACACTCCTGCTGGTAACAATGTGTGATAGTTTGAATAGGAATGGCCCATATAGACTTGTGTGCGTGAATGCTTGGCACATCGGGAGCTCTACTATTAGTAGTTCTAGCCTTTTTGGAGTAAGTATGGCTTTGTTGGATGATGTGTGTCACTGTGGAGGAGGGGTTTGGGTTCTCATCTGTGGTCAATCTAGGCCTAGTATGGCAGATCCTTCTGCTGCTTGCAGAGAAAAATGTAGACCTCTCATCTCCTTCTCTAGCACCATGTCTTCTGGCACACCACCATGTTTCTCTCCATGAAAATAATGGACTAAATCTTTAAAACTGTGAGTCAGCCACAATTACTTCGTTAATTAATTAGTTAATTAATTAATTAATTCCTTGATGAAAGTTGCCATGGTTATGGTGTCTCTTCACAGCAATAAAAACCCTAAGACACAATGCAAAACTTAATACATACAGTCAAACCTAAAATATCCCTATAGAAAGGGTTCAATATTTTTTAAAAAGTCAGCCTTTTCAAAATGCTTAAACAAGTCTGTACATTTTCTAAGTCTCAAAACTTTTGCCATTAAAGAAATAGTCAAGTTCATTATATCTTCCAATAGAAAAAAAGGCTGTAGAAGAATAAACAACAAGTTTCTGAGAAAAGTAAAGTATTAGTGCAAGACCTGTCTTTTTCATGGGTAAAACATACAAAAAGTTAATATAGGGTAATCATAGTATATGAATACATTGATGAAAAATAATAGAATCTGTGATGGATGCATGACCCAGGTGGTTTGTCTTACTATTGTTAGGCTGTTGAATTTAGCATAATATCCGTACAGCTATCCCATCTAGTTACAGATAGCACAATTGCCATCTGTTTAAGGCTGAGTCATACTCCAACCTAACTATATGGCCTACATCTCATCATCAATCTATCTAAGAAAAATTTTCCATTGTTTTTAATAATGCTAAATGTGGTTACCAGAGACTATAAACAGGAAGAAAATAACTGCTCAAATGTGTGTCATCACAAGTGTGCAAGGTCTACACATTTCCCCTACAACACTACCTCTGTTAATAGTGTATGCTGCAAATAAAATACCCTAGGGGAGATAATCACATGTTAAATTTTATTAGAGTAAAAATTAGAAATAATAAAAGAGGCAATATGGGTATTCAAGCTAAGGAGTATGCTAAATAAACTATAATATACTTAATAAAATACGGCATATGAAGAGCTGTATGTAGTAGCACACACCAGCAATCCCAGTAGTTAGGTGTCTGAGAAAGAGGACCATTAGTTTGAGACCAATCTGGGGCACAAAGTGAAACCCTGTCTCAAAAATATATATATTTTTAATGTATATATTATATATAAATATATAGTGTGGAATATAGAGAAATATATACAATATACCTTCATAAGAAAAGAAAATTTTATGATATATATGTGTGCATAGAAATACAGAAAATACTACAATGTTTTGCAAAATAAACAATTAAAACAACAGTAACAAAATAAATGAATGTGTTGACAATGATTACTGAGTGTGAACTCACAACAGCACACTGTCCCATGAACAGTGATTTCTTGGGAGGGGGAGTTCTTGACTACTGGGTATGTTTATAAAGAATAGTTTTCAAGTTGGTTTTATAATTAAATGTTCATATATTACTGTCAATAAAAGCTTCTTAGGACACTAATTTAAGGCTCATATAAACTTCATGAAACACAATCAGACAATTATTAATATTGCTAAAAATATACTATCTCAAAGAGGAGTCACAGACTATAGCTGAAATACTTAGGCACTAGGGAAGTGACTAGCATGTAGAACACTGGATAGCACATTCTGTCTTAGTAAATTCTAAATGACATGAGGAGAAGACGGATGTTTCCAGATTCCAAGGGTCTTAACTTGCACTTTGAGGCTCTCTCTTCTCACCTACACAGAACGAGTTAGCCTTGAACACTTTGTAGCAGATATTTCTCAGCCTGTAGGTTAGCCATGCAACAACTGAGTGGGGAGAAACAAGTGTAAAATTCAATGGCTGATCTTGCAAGCTAGGGCTACAGATTGCACATCAAGTATCTTTTAAAAGATGTTCCTATCTAGATTCTTTTAGCAGTTCTTCTTTCTAATCAGTTTATTCTGTGACCCAAACTATTTTGTAAACTGAAAACTTGAGAAGTGGTGATAAACTAACAAGCTGATACTCTGCAACTCAGTTGACGCAGTTTAAAATGTCTCTGTGCTCCCCACTTTCAACTCTGATATGTGATGCCTTTTCTTCAAAGCTGCCATTTCAAAGCACAATGTAAACTATGATTTAAGTTTAGGGATGCAAAAACTAATGAGTGACACAGACTCCTCTGCTATCTTTTTAAACAGTAAACTAATTTTTTTTTGCCTGAATTGGAGGCAAATACATAACACAGAACCCTCAACTAAGCCATGATCAAAAGATATCTTCTCATTTAACAAAGTGGTAACTTTCTGAAACACTAACACATTATTGTCAGTATATCAATCAAATCACCAAGAGACAATGTGAAACACTGTCTTGAAAATATAATTGGGGAAACTGTAATTTTCAAAACTTTTGTACAAAGAAACATTTTATACCCAGAAAATTCAGATTTTCTGTTTGCTTTTTGTTTGTTTGTTTTGTTTTGTTTTATACAGGATTTCTCTGTAGCCTTTGGAGACTGTCCTGGGACTAACTATTGTAAACCAGGCTGGCCTTGAACTCACAGAGATCCACCTGCCTCTGCCTCCCAAGTGCTGGGATTAAAGGCAGGCACCACCACCACCAGGCCAGAATTTCTGAATTAGTCATTTTTTTTTCATAAAACATTTTCTCACCACTTCACAGACAGCCTTCAATTCTTTCAAAAACTCCCATAAGCTTACCTAGCCTGCATTTTACCACAGCATACATACACTCCCATAAGCTTACCTAGCCTGCAATTTACCACAGCATCACAGTCTCATTCAGGACACTCAACAGAGTTTGCTGTTCATCCATTATTTGAAACACATGTGCACTAGTTAGAGAAAAGCCAATGAAAGAAAAATCTGAAACTGAGTAAAAATCACCATGCCTGTGCTCCTGTGAATCAGCCTGTGGACATTCCAAAGGCATGCTTCTTTGAGAGTTAGAATCACTGTCACTCACAATCTACTGGGCAAATCCAATTCCTCAGAATCCAATTTCCCATGGAGAAACCTAGTTATCTAAGTTTTGCCTTACTCTGCAAGGATGCATTGGGTTCCACACTGATTTAACATGGGGACAAAACAGAAAGCACCACACGAGACACAAGAGAGAAAGCTCATGGGAATATTTTTAAGAAGCAAAAGAGTCCTGCGTTTAAAGCACATATTTAAAAAATCACTTACAATTAATCTCATCCATACAATTACTTATAAAACCTTGCCGGGCCAGTAATAAGAGATTTCCAGTTCACCTCAAGAAAATTAAAGGACACAGTAGTGGTTACCAGAGCCTGGAAACAGTACCAGGAAAGGTGAGACAGAGACAAGATGCAGAGAGAGTACAAGGGGGCACTGTTATGTTAAGTGAACCGTAGGGGAATATGTATCAAACAATAAAAGAGTTTTACAGACTAACCAAGATAGGATTTTAAAGACTTCAGATATAATGAATAAATGTTTGTGTGGCAATATGACAATTACCCTTATACAATATTAAACTTCATATGCTTTTATTGAAATGCTACTTTATAACCCTCAAATTTTCACAATTTCTGGCACATTTTATTTTATTTTTTTTTTTTTTTTGGTTTTTCGAGACAGGGTTTCTCTGTGGTTTTGGAGACTGTCCTAGAACTAGCTCTTGTAGACCAGGCTGGTCTCGAACTCACAGAGATCCGCCTGCCTCTGCCTCCCGAGTGCTGGGATTAAAGGCGTGCGCCACCACCGCCCGGCTTCTGGCACATTTTAAAGAAGAAATATAGCCGAAAGGTGGTAGTGTGGAAAGGTGGTGGTGCGTGCCTTAATCCCAGCACTCAGGAGGCAGAGGAAGGCAGATCTCTGTGTGTTCAAAGCCATCCTGGTCTACAAAGAGAATTTTAGGACAGACTCCAAAGTTACACAGAAAAAAAAAAAACTATCTTGAAAAAGAATTAAAAAACTAATATCTGCTAACAAAGAAAGGTTTTACTCTTAGATTGCTGTGCCATCAAAATGTAATAGTTGGAAAATGAAATTGAAAAAGTTCTACGTGAGCAATTTTTAAAAGGTAAACATGTTTTAGAAGGTAAACTATCTTAAACCTTTATAAAAATCATAATAAGTGATGTTATATTAGAATACTTAAATACAGGATAACATTTTAGCGTTAATGTCCACTAAATGAAAAAATATCTAATCTACCTATAATATAATATATAACAGAATACATGCCTACTAAATATAATGAAATATAATTTCAGCTAATTAGATCATTTTGTTCATTTTTTTTATCTTTTTTGTGAGAGTTATCGATTTAGATTGATAAGCACCAACCATATAGAATACAAACTTTCCTTTGAAACTCGCACCAAGACACTTAACAGTAAAGTAAGTCTGCGCATGCTTCCTTAAATGTAAAACTGTAATGACACAGAAATTGTAACAGATTCAACAAAAATAAAATCTACACATATTTATATCATAAATCTGAATCTAATCTAGTAGAGTTAGCTTTGTTGAAAAAAACAGAGTGGTACCAACCAACACATTTGTTGCTATTCAGGAAGGAATATTTGCTAACTTTAAAGGATTGGTTAAAGGAGATAAAAGGAATCTACAGCCAATTAAGTACTTGAATATCCAATATGGCAGAATTTATTTCAGACTCTTTTCAGACACTTGGTTTTGTTATTACAAAGATGATCTTCCTTCATGAGGCTTTGTCAATTTCTTGTGCAGCACACCCCCCTCCCTTGATTATTATACTGTACCTTCCCCCACATCATTGATGCCCTGGTTGTGTTAGTACTGTCTTACACTCTTTCAGTATCTAACTGTACATTGCTAGCCATATACTTCTGTGTTTTATGAAGGAAACTCATCCTAGGACAGGAACAGAGTAGACCACACTGTGCAGAATTTCTGGGCTTCACTGTTCTATTGAGTACCTACCATGTGATAAACTATACAGATACTTCAGCATAACTAAGCATTAAATTGCCTTTTGTTGATAATAACAAGGGAGATGATCATTCTCTTATCCAACCATATTTAGTATACCATGTAAATGAAAATATTATGTAAAGCAATAAGATCATTTACTGATAAGTGGGACTCTTTATGACCTTGAGAACACAATGCCAGTTGGCAGGTTAATCATCTTTGATAAAGAAATGCAATGAGAGATTTTTTTCTGTGAGCCCTCCGCTGAATGCATTTGTTCCTGGGTTCTTTCCCTCCCAACTCAGTCACTCTGCAACATATTGCACACTGATCCAACTTGGAACAAGAACCAACCTTAAAATTCAAATTGGAAAAAACCTTAAAAATAGACTGAGCATAGCATGACGAATCAAATGTCTGAAATAACACTGTTGGCAAGGTGGTTTTTCCTTAAATTCGAAAATGTTAACATTTTGCGAGAAGGTGAATTATGTTTCCTTGGCAGAAGTAATTCAGAGAGCATTGGAAGGAAATACGGAATGAGAACAAAAGTTTTAGAGTCAGGCAGTCCTCCTTGAGGACATGAAAGAGGAACGATAATAAAAATTTCTATTACTTTTACTTGCAAAAAAATATGAAAACATTTATATAAATAGATTCTTAGCAACAAAGGAATAGAGATTCATACTCAATGGTCCAGGATACTGATAAATTAATTTAAAATAACAATATATTTATCTTGGGCTTCAATTAGAATTGAAATGTCAGCTCCAAATTCAGCAAAACCAAACTTTCTTCTGCGATTGGCTTCAAGGAGTTTCGAAGCACCTCCACTTCACAGTGCTGAAAGTGAACACTCAGCAGCCCTGAAAATAGCAAGGTATTTGCTTCAGGGGGAAAATTACCATAATGTTTGGGCTCAAAATCTGCAAGCCAAGTGCCTCTAGGCATCAAATCCAATTATGTGCATTCAACCCACCTTTACTTCGTTGGATAGTATACATTCATTTATTCATTCAGCTTGCCAGTGTCTATTAAGTGCCAGGTTTCCAGCAATGCTTGCAGAGTTGACAGAGAGACACATGTAAAATGTTAAAGGTAGGTCCATGGTTTTTGAGACTTAACACAGCTTTAGTGTTCTGAGTGTGTGTGTGTGTGCGTGTGTGTGTTTGTATGAGAGAGAGAGAGAAGAGAGAGAGAACAAAACCTTCCTATCACATATGTGTTACACTGGTACATTGGTGAATCTAACATATTCACTTTGCAATGTTATATGCTTATGAATGTTTCTGAAGTTTTTTTTTTTTTTTAATTTCAAGCATACTGACATTATTTTTTAAAGGATTGTGGAACAGTTTAAGAAGCTCAAGCAATCACACTTTATGAACTAGTGTAACCCTGGACTCATACATTTTAAAAGATGTAAAATATGCATGATGGTGGCTTGTTGTCTTGCTCTGTTTGGAAAAGGGCTGCAGCACCTCCCTCTTCATATACTGATGAGTGCTGCCCAGACAACACAAATCAGAGAGGCAGTGCCTTTGAATATTCAAAACAATTGGACGTCATCGGTTAATGTTTTCCGATGAGCAAAGAGGAGAGAAGAAAGAGCCGTATACACTGCACTGCCTCCAGGAAAGGAAGATGTGTCAAATGTAATTCTCACAACCCAGGCTTCTGTGTCTTGCACAGATGACTTATTTCTTCCAATCTTGAAGCTTTGTTCCATGTCTATTATACTATGCACTCCTACCATATTCTGATGGAAGCAGCCTGTGGACTGTTTGTCATCTCCACAAAACTGTACCCTTTAAAAAGTATTTCTAATATGTCATTTAGTATAACTCAGCTTTCATTTTTAAGTAAAATGCTTCAGAGAAGACGTTTTCTATTCACTCCCGAAGATTTATGTTAGTGATCCATGATAAAATTTCTGCTCTCATTGTCCAACGTCTGTGATGCTTCTTTATAATCATGGCATGTCAGTTTGCTCAGAAAATACTTCCCGATAGTGGTTGAAGTATGGTTATAGCAGAGAAAACTAAGTTAATATTTTTAGATTATTCTATTTATTATTTTCAAACACAAATGAGTAAAAAAGAGAAAAATGAACCAACACCGTCTTTTCTTGATGCCTTATTTCCTTTCTTATTTAAACTTGAGTTTTTTAATTGTGTTTTTGCTAATCAAGTGTGATAGCCAGCAAGGAAGAGGAGAGAGGGCATCAGGAAGATGGAAGAGTACAGTGACTGGTAGGATATTTAACAAGGTTCACAGATTCTGTAAGAAAACCCATAACTTCAGGGTAAAATGGGAAAAGAATAAACATATCTATGCTCATTCTCCCAGGAGCAAATTAATTATGGGAAGCCCCAAGGGCTAGGTCTGATGCAGTAGAATATGCATAACATGAATGTGGCAGCAAAGGAGAATGTCAAGAAGCCACAGCCTTTCTTTGCCGTTGGTCTGTGAGAAGAAGCAGACCCCATGACAGGGATGTTCTGCCTGCTCAGAATGCGTGCTGCATAGCTGCTTGATAAGAAGCAGATAAATGAAACAGCAAGGCTGTTCTATCTCAGTCCACTGGAGGAAAGAATTGAGACCAGAAACAGACTGGGTTACTGCTTCTTAGCACATTTGAAAATTGCTTTGTACATATCCAAGATTAGGAAGCCATGCGCTCAGGACTAGAAATATGACAGCAGTTGAAAGACCAACCACCCACTCCTGCATGTACTTCGCCTCCCAAAAGGCCACATGAGGACAGGAGCTCTTATTTGCTAGCTGACTAATGCAATGTCAGACCTGATCTAAAACTCAACCCATCATAAGACTTCTATTGTGCTGGCTTGGGAGAATACAGAATACTTTTTTTTTTTTTTTTTGGTGCACTGTCATGTTCTCTTGAACAATTTGCTGATTGAATACTTGGATATAGGATACATTTAGCTTGAATTAAGACTTTTGGCTATGTCCGAAGTTTGATTGTGCCTCTAGATTAGTAATTCGAGATTTCCAGCTTCTGCTTTGCTGGTTTGCCTGTCACATGATTACTCTAAGCCTTCCTCCTTTAATTCAGACAAGATCAGGTATGATGAGAAAGCATGTGCCCATAGACATGTCAGAAATTTTCCCCAGCATTGGCTCTCCATACCTATGTAAACTACTCATGATTTATCCCTCTGCCACCATTCTACATGGACTAGCATCCTAAATTTGTGGGCATTAGGGCATCAAGTTTCAGAATTGGCCTCAGCCATCCTAGCTATCACATGCTAAGTGAGTTCACATAGCTCACACTAATTTGGTATGCTCTCTTGTATCCACATTCTTCAGTGGCAGTACTTGAATCAGTCCCATAGAGATTTAATGGAATAATGCATGGTAGTGTGCAGAATAAGTTACACATTAACCTACAATAGTGAATACAAAAGTCATCCCCTGTCCAAGAACCAGAGACTGGAAAACAGAGATACCTAAAATAAAAACAAACATGACTGGCCAAGATACTCACAGAAATAATCCGTAATGATACTCTGCTAGCCTCATAGATCTGTGCATTGTTCAGACATCATTGGAGAGGTTCCCTCCAGCAGTAGAAAAGAGTCGGTACAGTGACCCAAAGGTTGATATTATATAGAAAGTCTGAAATTGGAGGTCTCCAACATGTCCCTCCTCTTAGAGCTCAGGGAACACCATGAAGATAGGAGGAAGAAAGATTGAAGGAATGAAAGGGGACCGAGGACATCAGTAGAACATGGCCCATTGAATAAAACAGAACAGTGCTCATATGGGCTTAGAGAGACTGAACCAAAAAGCAGAGTCCATCAAAGGTCTGCACCAAATCTTCTATATATTGGTTATGGCTGTTAGATTGTTGTTTTGATCAGACTCCTAATAGTGGGAGCTGATGAGTATTTGTTATTGTATATTGTATATAGTTATGTCATGTTTGGTTGTTGTCTCTTAGAGACTTGTGATGAAAAACAGAGAGGAAGTAAATTTGATGGAGCAGGGAGGTAAGAAGGATATGAAAGGAGTGGACAGAAGGAAAACTGTGGTTGGGATTCTTTCATGAGAAAAGAATCTATTTCAATTAAAAATAGAAAATAAAAGAGGAACATAGCAACAGACACCAAGGAAATCCAGAGAAGCTTAAGAATGTACTTTAAAACCCGTACACCAAAAAAAAATTTTGAAAAAATAAAAGCAATGGTTTATTTTCGATAGATACCACTTACCAAAGTTAAATCAAGATCAGAGAAACAATTTAAATAGACCTAAAAAACCTTAGTGAAATAGAACCAGTCAGTAAAAATGTCCCAACAGAAAAAAAAAAAATAACAAAAGCTAAGGGCCAGATGACTTTAGTGTAGAATCCTAGAAAAATGTCAAAGAAGAACTAACACCTATACACCCCAAATTATTCTACAAAATAGAAACAGTAGGAATTTTGTCAAAATCATTTTATGAGGTCAAAAATCACCCTGATACCTAACCCATACATAGATTTAACAAAGAAAGAGAATTATAGACCAATTTCCTTTATGAAGATAGATGCAAAATCTCTCAATAAAATACTCACAAACTGAGTCTAAAGAACATCAAACAGACCATGATTAAGGATGCTTCATCCCTGAGATGCATGGATGATTCAACACACTAGAATCTGTCAATATACCCCACCTTATATTCAAACTAGAAAAATAAAAGGTCATCTCATGTTGTAGATGCAAACAATTTTTGACAAAATTCAATTTCCTTCATGTTCAAAGTCTTGGAAGATTAGAGTTAAAGGAGACACACCCAAACATAAATGTAATTTACATCAAACTCACAGACACCATCAAATTAACAATGGAGAGAAACTGAAAGCAATTCCACTAAAACCAGAAAGGCTTCCTGGTTTTCCTGGTTGAACCAGCTCTCTCTCTCTCTCTCTCTCTCTCTCTCTCTCTCTCTCTCTCTATCATTTATTCTCTCTCCTCTCCTTCTCTAGCCTAGATTTATTCTCATAATTAGTCTCTCTACTCACCAGCCCTGCCTGTCCCTCTTATTCCTTGCTGTTGGCCATTAAGCTTTTTATTAGACCAATGAGGTAACGCAGGCAAAGCAACACATCTTTACACCATTGAACAAATTAAACATAAACAAATGTATCACACCTTTGCATAGTTAAAGTGATATTCTAGAAATAAAATACTAGCAAAATGAATTCAGGAACACATCAAAATGACCATTCACCATCATCAAGTAGGCTTCCTTGCAGAGATGCTGGCATGATTTTCAGTATACAAAAACCAACTAAACAAATAAAATATCATTAAATGCATAAAAGGACTTTGACAAATTCAATACCCATTTGTGACAAAAGTCTTAGAGATATTAAGGATACAAAGGACATTCCTCAATAAAATAAAGGTAGTTTACACTAAGCACATAGCCAGTATCAACTTAAATGGAGAGAAATGTAAAACAATTTCACTAAAATTAGGAAGAAGACTTTCTTCAGGCACATTCAATATAGTACCTGAAGTATTAGCTAGGGCAATCAGAAAATGAGAGAATTTTCAAAGGTGAAAGAAAGAAAGAAAGAAAGAAAGAAAGAAAGAAAGAAAGAAAGAAAGAAAGGGAAGAAAGAAAGGGAAGAAAGAAGAAGGAAATGAAGGAAAAAAAAGAAAGAAGAATAATGGAAGAATATATATATATATAACTCTAAAACCATTGGGAAAGCAGCTCTGGGGCTTCCCACTTCCCACTTCCTTTTCCAAGGGTTGAATTTTGAAACTATATGTTCATTTCTTTAATGAATTTCAGAAATTAATTAATAAATAGCTCTCATGTGTTTTAAGTTAGTAAGACTTTAATCTAAACCAGGTAACCTTTCAAAACTACTGAAACTCAGGCATGAGTAAGTGTTTTCCTTGGCCAACAGTGAGGTGGGCTTTTCTGTCTATTTACACTTTGTTCATCTTTTCCTCTTCCAAGTGCTGTCCTCTACTCACGAAGCAGCTTTCAGTTCCAGAACTTGTAGGAGGGTCTAAGGATTGTGAGGATGGAATCAAAATCTTATGAAATATTGGTGATCTTCTGAATTATTTTCTGATTTATTTACAGATAATATCGTTCTTTGGTTGATGTACCCTCATCAACCTTCTTGTCAAAGAGATAAAGCCATGTGGGCATGTCTTTCATAGCTCTTTTTTGATAGGATTATTATTGAAGGTGCGTGGAATTGAAAATATGGAGTCTTGTAATTGGAAGCTAATGATAATAATAAAATAATATTATTCATTTAAGAGCACTGACTTGCTTTAATATTGAACACTTCTTATCCCAGCACTCATGAGATTGAGGCAGGGAGATGTCAACTTCTAGATCACCCGAAAATTACATAGCAAAATTCTTTTTCAACAAATAAAAACAAACAAGGAACATTTTTGCATCTTATGGCAACCTGCATTTTTTTTAAAAAACCTGTTCTCCTCCTCTTTCCCTCTAAACATGACAAGTATCTTTAAATCTTCAAAGCCATAAAGAAACTATAATGATAAGTGTGAGACAAGCAATGTGGTTGGACAACAAGGTACCATCCCATCTTCTTGTGCCTTGACTATGGATTTGAGAAGCCTCTAAGTAACTAAGTAAGTAAGCCAGACATGCAGATAGAAAGTAACGGGGATCACAGCTCATACAACACAGTAATTAAAAAATCATAGCAGGACTCAGAGTCTGCTAGTGCTAATAATGACGCTAGCTGTCTTCTACTCTACGTGACAAATAATTTCATTTTTAGAGGATAATTTGCTGATGTTAAAGACTTTTCTGCATATCACTGTTTTATCGATGATGAAGAATGCAAATATTAGGATAATGTTTTAGTAATCTGTGTCAGTTTAAAGAGTTACTGAAAGTGATGTTAAAACTTTATCGGATTCCTTTCTGTTTATCCATTTTGAAGAGCCAAGATGATGAACCACGACAAGAGTGGTACTTAGAAAGCATCGAATCAGATGCCCTCCCTTTCCACTATTGATAACAAAGAAACTGCTTATTATCAGGAGGGCTTGATGGTTTTTAATTTATCATTGTATCATTGATAACATTTCTATAAGAGTACTTTATAACATTAATACATTCTGCATTGCTTTAATTGTTCTAAAAGATCCAGGCTGAATATCCACATATAACCCCTTCAAATTGTCTTCCTTTATCACCCTCTCTAGATTTAATTATCTAAAAACTTTCATAAATGAGCATCTTGATAAATATAAATAAACATTTCTGTACATAATGTTAATAAGTATTTTAGACAGTATAGGACAATTTGGATTTCATGGGTAGAATGAAGGAATGCATATGTCCATTGTGTGTGTATGTGTGTCTGTGTTTTCGCATAGAATTTTTGTGTATTTTATACGTGTATTTGTGTGTTTATTTGCATGTTTTATGTGTGTATAAGTGAGTGATATTGGCAGAAAGGATAATGGAAATTAACCTAGGCACTCAATATACTACTTTGTTCTGTGTTTTTGTTTAAACAAGAAACATTAGTTTTAATAATCTAATAATGTCTAATGTGAACAATGTTTTGTATTTCTCGATGTACTTTACTTTACATTAACTCAGTAATAAAAGTTATATCCTAACCTTTATGTTGTTAAGTATTTTAAAGGTACCAAATGCAGAGTCTTCCAAAGAAAAGAACTCTAGTTCTAAAGATTGGTTTGCTCCCCTAGTTTCTAATAAAGCCCTCTATCAAGCAAACTTATGAAATTCAGATGGGTAGATAAAATAAATATCCCCAGTGTTTTCCTCATATATAAGTCCCACAGTGTTCCAAGAAACAAAGTAAATTCAAAGAGATTCTTGTTTTAATTTCCCCTGTGGCCACTGTCTTCTTTGCTTTAAGTTTAGCTTGATTGCGATTAGACCCTAGGTACATGGTAACTTCTGGGCTTGTTGGTTAGAAAGAAATCATCCAATAGTCAAATACCCTTGTGTTTTTTTCTTCTTGCAATAGGATTCAGCTAAGAAAAATATCTGCCACCAAATCTTTTTATTTTGAACAAATTGAGAGCTATGGAATCTTTCTAACCCAGGAATTTATATAAGAGAAGTTGGCAAGCATGCATGTAAATTCTCAACTACTGATAAAGTCATTCAAACCCTAAAATTATTCGCAAGCACTAGTTAGTTGTAAGCTACTCAGAATTCCAAGCAGGAAACCTTGTTATTTTCTAGAGCACTCATAGCTGTGTCCACCTATCTTCACCATCCTGTTCATACTAACTCTCATAACTATCTCCACCTCTCTCTCTTCCATAGCTGTCTCCACCTGTATGCCCCGCTCAGTTCACACTGGCTCTTATTGCTATCTCCCACTGTCTGCCCCATATTTAACACTAACTCTCATAGCTGCATCCTTTTCTCTGCCCCATCCAGTTCACACTAACTCTCATAGCTGACACCACCAGTATTCCCCATGTTGGTCACACCATAATAAATTTTGAGAAACAGTTTTCTTCTAAAAATTGCATTTCACTGTAGCTCAATATTCTATTTCTTGTAAAGAAACATAATTATTTGCAGTTTTAACACCTGAGAATCAACCAAATCCTCAATAACATCTACTGAATTTTTCTATTAACTATAGCAATTTATAGCAGGAAACATAATATAATTGAAACTAATGTTTTATAAATAGGGGAAAAATCAGAATAATTAACTACCAAAGCACTCGTTAACAATGTTTCTTTAAAATGTGGTTTTACTAGCAGATAAACATTAGACAGTCTAAAATAATATAGAAAACAACAAGAGAACACTCTCTTCGGCATGTAAAGGCATCTATATTTAACACTTGTGTCATCTGTAAAGTGAGAAGTGGTTTTCATCAAGATGTCAGGACTGCACCTTGGTCCAGCTTCTAAACCGGTAACAACCTAGTGCTATAGAACCATTTTTTTCAGCTCAAGACATCCCATGAGGCAAAACACCATTACCACACATTAAGCAGACATGCTCATTTTTCATATTTGCGGGTTGCTCTAGTATAGCTTCCCAGGCTTTCATTGGAGCAGCTGCATAACTCAGGTGATTCTTACTCTTCAATAAAGACTTTAGTAGATGGTGTTTGTATTTCCCGTGCTCTCTGTGGTATCTTTCTCTGTATATTAAACCTCCGATTCTGAATCCATGTTTCCAATTTCAGTTGCGTATATTTTGTGGTGATATTAACACTCCAATTCTTATTTTTTCCAACAAATACATGGGTGAAAATATGTATCTTTTACAGAACACAAGAGATTAATTAACAGGAGTTTATATTGGCTTTTATTATACAGAAGGGAAAACTTATTGCTATAAAATCATACCAAATCGCATTTTCTTGGACAGTACCAGGGAATATCATTTGGGGTATTTGCAATGACTACAAGAATTCAAAAGTCAAAGGTGGATGCTGTTTCATTTAATTTAGTGTAAAAATCATGGGAAGAACCTTTAAGTATAAAAGGGCATGGGAAAGTTATACAAAAATGAAGAACTTTGGCTGGTCCTTGGTCTGAGTATATCTTTGTCTAATACACTATTCAAATTGTCTGGAGATGGCTTTTCCATGCCTTAACTTATACATTTAGGAAGGGGACTTTAGAACATTTGAGAAAAGAGAATAAAAGAGAGAGGGGTAAAGAGAGAAAGAAATGAAGGAAGAAACAAGCCCCACACTTGGTGTTTGGAAGAGATTCGTGCTTTGTACTCATTCTATTGAAGTTTCAAAGAGTTGCCTAAGGCACTGTGCCAGGAGAGGCAGTTGAGGAAGAAAATAGATGAAGGGCACCTCTTCAATTGATCGTCAGTGTACACTAGACCCATGAAGAAACTTTGACAATCTACCAAAGGTTTTATTTAAAAGTTACAATGAGAAAAAGCAATCAAGTAGTAAAAAAGAGGACCATTAAGTGAATGATGGACCTGAAAGAAAAACTAAAGATAATGCAATGTCAGTTATACTAAATGTTTGCAAAATGCAAGGAAGAAAAAACAGTACCACAAGAAAAAAAACCATTGCCGTGCTTTACTCCATCTCAAAATTACATTTTTCCCTATAGTATATACATAGAACTATATTTAAATTGACACATGTTTCTAATGGGTGAGAAAAATTATGCATTGGAAGAGTCTAGAAAATAGGAGAAAGGAGGCCAATATACTAATTTTGTCATCTCAAAATTCCTATAAGACATACTCAAAGCAAAATTTTGGAACAGCAAATCAGTATCCTTTGATTTATACTACATATAAATCTATATATTTTTCTCTTTGTCCATGTCAAGGATACCTGTAGACAATAGTCCATAATCACTATATACTTAAGTTACTCTTCAATGACAAGTGATACCTCCATCAATTCTCTCTCTCTCTCTTTGTGTGTGTTTGTGTGTGTGTGTTTGTAAACTGTGCTTCCACAGTGCAGAATTCAAGAACCTGATGTGCCAAGGGGAAATTTGAGTAAAAATAGCATAGGAATGACTCTCCATTGTTTACATGAATGGTATCTAATATTCAACTGTCAATCATGTAGCTTTGTTAGAGAAAGATCATTGAACCTAAAACATGCTTCTCTTGTCTGATAACTGATGACTCAGAAACAAATAAAATATTTGTGAGTTTTTGTTCTTGTTGATGTGGAAGTGACAAGCCTTTAGTGATGCCTTTAGTGACCTCTTGCTTCCCAGGAGAATACAAAGTATTTATAATTTCCTACCCCCTACCAGCAAATCTAAAATTAACATAAAAAACATTTCAACAGAGTAAATAAAAGTGGAAATAGAATAACTCCTTTTTCTAAGTAGTAGATACTTCTTTTCTATATGAATAAAGTCCCAGCCCACTTCCAAGTGTTTCCTTCTTATTTAGAGCATTATACCATAGCCTCAGTCTGTTAGAGCAATAGACATTTAGGAGAAGACAGTCATTTTAAAACAGGAATCTTAAAGGTGGACATTCTTCAACTTCAGTGATGAAATTTTGAAAAGAGCCAGGCAGCGGTAACAGTACATGACTTTAATCCCAGTGTTCAAGAGGCAGAAGTAGGGAAATCCCTGTGAGTTTGTGGCCAGCCTGGTCTACAGAATGGGTTCCAGGACAGATTCTAAAGCTACACACAGAAATCCTGTCTCAAGAATGCAAACAAACAAACAAAAAAACCTATAACAAGAGATGATAACATTGTTAGAATAATGTTTAATAGAACCACTGATAGCAAGACATCTTAGGGGAAAAAAATCACTTACATAAGGTTGCCCTGTATCTGCTGTTTATCACATTTAGAGCAGGTAAGGCCTCCATTGTCCTCTTCCTTCTCTCTTGCTCTTTTCCCTTTACTATAACCACTATTATAACAATTTATGGATCATTATGAATCACACAGCATGCTGTAGGCATTGCTCAGCACTTTCTATATTAAATCAATAAGTCTCACAGTAATTTGCAGAAAACTACTAGGTATAGTAGGAACTGCTAGTATAATATGATATCAACTAGGAAACAAAGAGAAGTTGTATAGCTTGCCTAATAACACAGATACTAATGTGCATATAGGGTCCAAATGCATTGTAGATCCTTGCTGGTTGCATTCTTTATCCATTATGTCACAGGGCCTTCAAAACATAACTCTGACTTCCAGAAAGTGAAACTGCCTTTTCTTAACTGAGCTACATTCCTTGAACAAACTGAGACTTTATTACAAAAGTACATCCACACTTTCCTCAGAGATTTGTTTCTCCTTCTAATAAATTCAATACCTTTTTGACTGAGATAGATAGCTCAAAATTTTACCCTATTCTTCCATGATCATAAATAATGTTTTTATGATAGATATAAATTTTAATTATTAAATTTTATTTAAAAATTCTGGGTAACATTATGAATTATCACACCAAATTGAGTCTTGTCATGGTGATTGACATATCCATATAAAATCTACCATCAAAGTGAAATGTGGCCTATAATAGAGCTCAAATTTTGAGTTACATTAAGAAAATATTTTAAATTGGGTTTTCATTGAAAGTTTATGAAACACAGAGTACCCTGTTCTAGTATGCTTTCATGAATAAATATTGCTAGGACACGTTCAAGCCATTATTACCATGCATGAAGCAATGAATGATACGAGAGATAGGGGTTCACTGGAAGAATGCAGTAATACCGAACTTAAACTGGGCAGTTCAAAATCGCACACAGTGAACAGTACCAGAGTTCCTTGCACAGAGCAGAAACTCTATTAGAAGCAATAGGACACAGATGGCAGAGAAGAACTACCCTGAAGTACAATTTTTACTCTAATGCCACCTTCAGCAAAGTATTAAATGTCCGTCTGCCTCAATTTCTCTCCTATGAAGTAAGGATAGTTATAACACCTAACCCAAGGATTAACAATTTTAAAAGGCACAATTTATTAATGAATTAAAACATGTTTTTATTAACACATTATCACCTATACATTGCCTAAAGACAAAGGAGTATTAAAACTTTGTGGTGAATCTAGGATCTTAGAAATGACAGAAGAACATGTTCCAGTCAATCATTTTCCTATCATGATACTATGTGATTGCACATCCTATGTTGCCTTATCTCGTAGCCAAAGAAATGAAGGATCTAGCAAAGAAGAGACCTATGAAGATATTAAAAACCTAGGAGAGTCAAAATTGAAGCATTAATATAGCATCTTTAAATATTACTAATCATCAAAATAGAAGCCACATTTGGTTGTCTCAGTAATTTCTCTGGAGTATTTTCATTGAAATAGAATAAAAGTATGGTTTAAAAAGTTGAAAACACAACTCTATTCCAAAATATATATGAAATTTTTCTGAAGTTACTTAATTTCAGCCCCTATTCTTCTTTTCCATTTATGGACTACTAAAAATATATTTTTAAAAAAATGCAGGGCTGATCTTCTGTGTATTTTGATTTGACTACAGCAGTGTGACATTATCCTATCAGTCGTCCAGATCTTTTACCCAGTCATATTTTAAGACATTTCTTATTTTTTTTTTTGCATGAAACAAGTCAAGATGAGTACATTCTTCTATTAGTATACATTTTATCAGGTCAATTGATCTTAATTTTCTGATTAAAATTTACGTTACATGGACAGAACCTTTATGTCTATGTTTTAGTAACATGAAAAAATATATGCTATTGTATTTCATTGCAGATTAAACTGTATGACTGTTCCTTTTTTAATAGTACATTTAAGCAGAAAATTATTATCTTAGGATTTATCTATCACCTAGTATAAATGATTACTGCTCTGACCACGATTTGTTAATGTAACCATCTCAATATCTGCATGAAACAGTCATTATTATTACTCTCATTTTGTCCAAAAGAGAAACAAAGAACAGAAAAGATAGAGATTTTCTTCAGAATCAACTAACAATCTAGTATCTAAACCAAGATTAAGCAAGTACTCTTGCTCCAGAATCCTTACTTTCCAGAATCTCAATGTTTCTTTTAGCTTTTCCTCCCACTGTGTAGTCATGATGACACAACAAAAATATCCAAAAGTAGGCAATAGCTTTACTAATACTTCAATATCATCAGCAATCAAAATAATCTCATGAAGATATTTAAAATAACCACAGAACTTTATATACCAACTTAAAAATGGATTTTTTTTTAGCACTCAAATCCATAAATGTTAAAAAGAAGACAGCACTAATCCTGGGTCTGACATATTAAAGCACCAAATAAAGGTAATTTAATTTATTAATGTTCTATTGATATTCTTGTGAATAGCCAGGATAATGAGAGAAATAAAAAATATGTATTCCCCACTCATAACTTTAATCTCTACTTATACTAGTTATTCTAAATATACCATAAAATACTCCAGGTAACCAAGAACCACACAAGTATTGACTTTTTTCTTTGCCACCTATTTTACTGTGTTACTAATAGTCAAAATGTATGCCAATCAGTAGAGAAGGCCTACTGAAGTCAGTCTAATACTCTTTGAAAAATTCATACTGTTAGAAACTGTTTAGTTCAAGTTTCTAAGCAGTCGCCACAGGAAATTCTTGCATCTCTACTTTCTGCACACGGCCTCTTTTTTTTTTTTTTTTCTCCAAGAGAGTGCTCTCCCTTTAGAAAAAGCTGGAACTTTTCAAAGGTGAGAGTCCTTTGAAAAGGCTGTAGGTAAAGCCTTGACATAAATGTATTACCTGATATTTCCTGTAAATAATTGAGTCCAAAAGGACTCAATTAAAAAGTTATAGCCAAAAGCCTGATTCAAGATGTAGGGTACTATTTATCATAGCCGCAATAGCCTGCCATGATAGCTCAAAACAAATATTTTCTATGTTTTCCATGTAAACATGAAATAGGCTGTAACCCTCCTGAACTAAAGTACGGTGAAGTGGAAGGCATCCCTTGTGGGCGTTGAGGAAGGGATTCTGTTTCTTGATCTCTCCACTTTCTCATGACTACCTTCATTCCCTTCCTGATGACCTTTTTCACCTCAAAGCCAGCAATGGCCAGGTGTTCTCATTCTTAATTCTCATTACTCTATTAACATCCACCTTTAACCCAGCTGTTCTACATTTAGGGATCCCCACACACTGGATATTTCTCTGTATAGTCTTCCTATTTGGGGGTCAGCTGATAAATTAGCTGCCTTATTTCCAACTACAGTATAATTTCCCATTTCTATGAAATGCAGCATGCCTGGAGACTGAGGAAGAAGAATGTGAGTATCTTGGGGTGGGAATTTTTCCCACCACAAAAGGCAATGTTTTATTACTATTGAGAAATAAATCATGATGCTCCTTTAGTTTTAAACACTGGTAAACTTGAGACAATTTCTAATGTGTAGCTAATGTGCATGCATAAAATATATGTAAACATACATAAAAGAAGCCACTGTAGATTGTGCAATTGGATGTCCCATAACTGTTAAAGAGCACAGCCCAGAGAACTTGTGTTTACAAGCCTCTCTTTCCTCTCCTTTCTCATGCATGCATAACTGTTTCTGTTTCTCCCTCCATTTTCCATTCTGTCCTTTCTCTTCCTCTCTGTTTGCAATTTTAGCCCTTCAAAGACAAATTCTAAATAACCATCTTTGAATAAATATAATACATAACTAGAGTTCACTGAGAAATGTTTGTGAAATAAAAAAAGTCAGAGTTTAAAATATTTCTATCCTCTCTACAATAGTAAAGAAATGTGTATTTTGAAGGTATCAAAGTAAAATTCCAATGCTTCATAATCCTAAGTTAGAGGAACAAGAGAACTTTGACTTTGGGAAAGGTTCTAACCAACACATTATTCATATGCAATAGCAAGACTACAAACTGATCTGATGTGTCACCAAGTATTTTAATTCATTGGGAGGCCAGAGGTAGCTCTCATCTTAGAGAAGCAAGTACCCTGAACAGTGTCAGGTCCCTATGGGTCATCTCATATAGTAAAAAACATCTCATATATAAAAAAAAAAAGACAAAACATAGTACAAAAATATATTCTAGATTGAAGATAAGTAACCCCAAACTAATAGTACTATTAAACTTCTCAAATAATTTCATATTTAAACGGCTTTCAGAACAAAAATAGAATGTTATTAACAGTCTACATGTTATGATTTCTCTTTTCCACATGAGAATATGGGAAAATATTAATAAGCTAGCTGTATTTTTTAATTTTGGGATAAAAAGCTTTGTTAAATATCATTAAGCAGCAACATCTGTCAAGCACACCCTGTGGGGTTTACATGTTTAATCCCATGACACCTCACATAAAGGCACAATGTATGCTCCCTTTTAAATATAAAAAGAAACAGAAAATTGGGGCATTGTATAAGCCCTCTGGTGCTAAGAGCACAAAACTTTAATCTCCATTTGCAACGAAGACCAAACCTTAAACTTTATATTTTCCTGCTTTGACTCTGAGCATACAAGCAAAATATATGTGAAAGGGTTACCATCTCTGACACAAGACAAAAGAGAAGAAATTTTCTAGCTTCAACTGGAATTTCACAGGAAGACATGTTCTTCCCAAGAGGTACATGTGTGCACATTACAACTCTTAAGTAAATAATGAATATTCTATAAAATAATCTCATCTCTTGAAGCTGAAAACTGCCCATGTGTACCTCTAGGACAGAGGACATTCCAACATAATAATTTGGAAAGAAGTACAATATTGTCAACCCTAAAAAATGCTGCATTCTCTGGGACATACTCCATGATTATCAAACTACTAAATGAAAAGTATCAAAATGAAATATGTCATATAATCTTAATTTTCTTATTCTTCAATGTTAGTTTTTCATTAATAACTTAAATTCTTAATTTCATACTCTTATATAATATATATATAGAACGTATCTATCCATACATCCACCACCACCTCCGTAAAACATCCTCTAATACCCCCAATCATCATCTCTCTCTCAGCTTGGTGCCCACTTTTTATTTACTTTTGTATTATTAATGGCCCTTGAATTAAAATTAGCACTATTCATATACTCATGCCTGTGTGGCCAGACACCAAGTGAAGAACTGTAAAGGGTGACTGTTCATTTGTTCCCAGCTGCCCATACAAATAATCACACAGAAACAATATTAATTGTAACACTCTTTGGCTTTTTAGCTCAGGTTCCTTATTAAGTAACTCTTACATCTTAAATTAACCCATTTCTATTAATTTATGAATCACCACCATGCTGTGGCCTATCGGTAATGTTCCAGCAACAGTGTTTTATGTAACCATTGTACAAATGCTTTAAAGAAAAGTTCTGTAAATGAACAAGAGGACATGCACAAAATTCACCTCTCTCTAAAATGAATACTGCATATACAATGGAATTCCTAAGAATGGAAAGGTTTCAAAATTCATTTTGTGTACCTGGTGAAATGCATTATTTATTTTCGCTTGACTGTCTTTTTTAACTTTTATTTCTTGATTTTTTTGTTTGTTTGTTTGGGGTGGCATCTTGTTTGTTTTATTTTCTTGGTTGGGTTTGATGGTGCTATTTGTTTATGGCTGTTTGTGAGAGGGTTTCACTGTGTATAGCAGATTGGCCTAGAAAGGCAAATCTCGCTTCAGCTTGCTGAGTGCTGGGATTGCAGAATAGAGGCACAAGAGTGGCTATTTGGTTCTAGTTTGATGTCAACTTACTTCTAAAAGTGCACTGCAAATTCAGTCTTTGAATTTCCAGCAAATGCATTGAAATGCAATCTTTTCTGGCTTTGGCAGAATGTAATGTTTAGGAAAGTAGGGAAAAGAGCATATATAGAAAGGAACATCCAAACATCCAATAGAAAAACACAGAAGCAAACAACACTATAATGAAAGAAAGTGGCATGAGTTCCATTGATGAGTCATCAATCAAAATGGTTCAGAAAAATACTGGCTCTTACACATAAACATAAAATAGCCAAGATTCTTTGAAAAGTTATTTATTTCTTTATTTCTAAGACTGAAAATTTATATCTGTCCTTAAGTCTGTTACCAATATCACGCAGAAAAAAATGAGTATTTATTATGTTGAAAAAATATACAGTTCAAAATCTTTGGTGTTAGTCAAGTGTTTAAGAAAAAAGTTTACAAAATGGAATTCAAGATACATTACTTAAGAAATGGTAAGGAGACACCAGCATTTTCTCACTTATTTGAAGTTTAGACATAAAAGTGCATGTTTCATGATACAGCATTGTAAAAAGTAAATGGCATCCCAGAGGGTAATCAAAATATCTTAATAAATAACTTTTTCTTTGTCTATTAGGCTTTTCTGATACACTCAGAAGACTAAATTCTTTCACTTTCCATGCTTGTCTGAGACACTCACATTGAGCTATGGCAGAAATTTGACATTGTACAGAGCACCCTGTACTTCATAGCCACTCAGCATGGCACCTTAGAAATTCCTTGCCCTCTTATTATGGAATTAAGGATAAATTAGAGTACAGGAAGGCATTTCAGGGTAGAAGGGATTTGCTGACCTAAAAAATACAAAAGAGTTTTCCAAAAAGTCACATGGATATCTACTACTGTAGAAATGACCTAAAATAGATATATACACATACATATACACAAAAAGAGTTAAAATAATTCATCAAAGGAAACATTCATCAAGAGGACATTATACTTCTTAATATCTATTTGCCAAACACAAGGGCCCATAAGTTCATAAATCAAATATTGACCACCAAATCTTGATAGTGGGGAACTTCAATATCTCACACTTGCCAATAGAAAGGCCGTTCAGAGAAAAAACTAAAAGAAGAAATGCTGGAATTAATTGACACCATAAAACTAAAGGACCTAATGTTTACAGAACATTTTATCTTAACGCAGAAGAATATTCCTTCTTCTCAAAACCTCATGTAACTTCCTCAAGAATTGACAACATACTAGGACAGAAAGCAAGTTTTAAGATATACAAGAAAGTTAAATGAAATCATGCATCCTACCTGACTGCAACAAATTAAAACTGGATATCAACAACAACAGAAACAGCAGAAAGCTGGCAAAGTCATGGAAACTAAGCAACACATTACTGAAAAAAAAATGGTTAATGCATAAATTAAGAAAGAAATTTAAAAGATTCTATAATTTGAAGGAATAGATGTAAACATAAAAATGTATGGAAAACAATGAAAGCATTTCTAAGAGGCAAGTTCATAGCACTAAATGCCAATGTTTTAAAAAATATGGAGACATCTCAAAATATTAATTTCACATCACACCCAAAAGTTTTAGCAAAAAACAAGCACACTCAAAAGGAGTAGATGATAAGGTATAGTCAAACTCGGGTTGAAATCAATAAAATGGGGACAAACAAACAAAAACAATAATCCAAAGATAAATTATCCACTTATTTCTTATGTGTATTTATTTATTATTTAAATATACATGAGTACCAAAGCAATTATTGGAGGTCACAAATACTTGGTAGAGTTTGTTCTTGTCTTCCACCATGACAGGGGTCATGGGGATCAGACTAAGGTTGAACAGGTGGGTCACAGACTCTCTCTATGGCCCAGTATTTAATTTCTTACATCACTTATTTTATTTCATTTTCAGCTTGACATTTCTTTCCAGCATGAGTGAGGTTCAAAGTCCATAACCCTGTGAGGTCCTCCATTTAACTTAAAAAAAAAAAATTGAACTAGTGATATCTTGTGATATTTCTTTGCAAATCCCTCTTATAAGAAACCATCCATACACCTGTCTTCCAGAGAGCATATGTTAGTATCTAATAAAGTAATGTTGTCTCCTATCAGTACCCACTAATAGACCAGAGCAGTCCAGCCTGGGTCTTCTGTGTAAGTTATGCTACTGACCACCAATAATATTATTTAGAGGCTTCTTGATTTTTGAACAGTGTTAAGTATATTTTCCCTAAAACAGTCCTCCTAGCATATTAACCATGATGTGTATTTTGATATCCACCACAATTAACATCTGCTTGATTCATTGTAGATACATGACTGTTGGAATATATTACCTCTGAACTTGGTGGTTCAGTCTGCACTATTCTGCCCACTCTCCGTTTCCTCTGTTACAACAGCTCCACACACTGCAATCAATTTGGCTTCCCACATTATTCTTTAAAATCTAATTATCCAATATTTCATCCAGCACACTCAGTGCTTATTTTTATATTGAAATATTTTGTATATTTGAAATGTATTCTAGACATGTGGAATGTGCTCTGTTTATTTCATTTCTAGAAATGTTTTACATGTTTCAAAATTATTTAGTTAAATGTACAGCTGCTTTTTTTTCCTTGGGGGACAAAAGTGTCAATATTTCTATTTTTTCAGAACAGATCACATTGAACAAAGTTTTGTTCTTGAGATTTCTTAATTATGAATGAACATTTATATCATGATTCCTAACCCTCTGTGATGCACCACCTCACGTAAAAGCAAAAATAAAAACAAAATGAATACTCTTTCCCATAACCTGAAGTGTAATGAGTAAAACAGACTAAAGAAAACTTGTTTAAATCAAAAAACTTAAATAATCAGGATTTCGAAGGATAATCATTGTACAATACAATTGAGATATTTTTCAATGATATGCCAAAAAAAGAAAGAAAAAGAAGGGAAGGAAGTGAAGAAGGAAGGAAGGAAGGAAGGAAGGAAGGAAGGAAGGAAGGAAGGAAGGAAGAAAGGAAGGAAGGAAGGAAGGAAAAAAGAAGGTGTGGGGACAGAGGGGAGGAAGGAAAAAAACAGAAGCACTAAAATTCTTGTTTCTACATTATTTCAATATCCCAAAGATTCTTCTCTCTTCAAGATATTTATTGGCACAGAATTTCGGAGTCAAGATTCTGCTGTCGTTAATTCTACACTAATTTTATAGTAGGGTCTGTGATATCAATTCCTAACCAATTAGTTTAGTATATATAGTATCAAAATTTTCAAAAGATTATTCAGTACAGAGATGCCAACTAAGTAGCGAGGTATAATAATATCAAAGAAGGAAGATACCAAAAATTTAGCCTCTGTGAATTTTACATTTTTCAATTGCCTCTGGACAATGTCCTCGTTTTCTCCAGAAAACAGTACAACTAATCGTGAAATGCACTGTTATACTTTTTCAGTTAGTAGTAAGTTAAGTCATCTAAAATTGCCAGAACTTAAGATTTCATTAGAACTATCAATATAGTAATAACAATAACAAATGAAGATTATTAGTAGTTTAAATATACTCATCACATCCTTTTGGTAGTTTCTTTCTTTATTGATTTTTATCGAGCTCTACATTTTTCTCTGCTCCCCTCCCTGCCTCCCCCTTCCCCTTCAACCCTCCGCCAAGTTTCCCATGTTTCCAATTTATTCACGAGATCTTGTCGTTTTCTATTTCCCATGCACAAAAATAGAAAACATCATTTTGAGTGAGGTAACCCAGACAAAGAAGAACGAGTATTACATGAACTCACTTATAAGTGGTTTTTAAACGTAAAGCAAAGAAAACCATCCCACAAGTCATAATCCCAGAGAATTTAGACAACAATGAGGATACTAAGAGAGACATACATAGATCTAATCTGCATGGGTAGTAATTCTTACAACTATATAATGTTAGAATTATATAATGTGTTTAGAAAATTAATTAAAATTAAAGAATTTCAAAGACATTACATGAGATCTGCATTTTCTGTTTGAAATAAATTTGACGTGTCTATAATTTTATTTCTAAACAATTTTACTTATAATTATAATATCCTATAATTTCATTTATGAGGTTGTGACACAGTTGCATGACAGTAATTGCAAAGTAAAAATGGACATAATTTGCAATAAGATAGACTGACAGTGTAAATGTTCCCAATTATATTTTCCTCATAAGTTCACATAATATATCACTATAAATTACTGTGCTTCATATTGCCTTGTCTATGTATTTAGAAATGAAATAACTCAAAAACAGAAATGTAAAAAGAAATGGTATCAAAATGTTTGTGTGATAAATACTGGTTGGATTTGGCATTGTGTTATACTAGATTTCTGATATTAGCTAATTATTTCTTAAGTTTCTTCATCTAGAAGACTATTATACATAATTAATTACACATAATTAATATAGATAAGGCTACTAAGTAAGTGATACTATAATTCTGATTAATCTTGCAATACTTTCTCTGTTATCACCTTAGATGACATTATAGGATGTTCTTTTTTTGTTTCCATTTGGACTGTCTTCAAAACATCTTTATGTTATGGTTTCTGGATATCCAACCAGATGTGTGCCTTTATGTAATAGCATGTCTGTTGCTCCTTTATTGCTATTGATAATAGGTGAACCTTACTTATGTTCTTAGATCTTCATACTTCTCTGTGTTTATGTAAAAACAATAGATCTTTAACAATGTCAAAGGAAGTTAGTAATTAACTGTCAAGTGAAATAATGAA
This sequence comes from Microtus obscurus, assembly GCA_963919715.1. Lineage (NCBI taxonomy): Eukaryota > Metazoa > Chordata > Mammalia > Rodentia > Cricetidae > Microtus > Microtus obscurus. The sequence goes on along the minus strand of CAWTZC010001932.1, from coordinate 976,230 downwards.
GGTGATAGAAGTAACTCCCATATGATTTAATTGCTTCTCATACATGTAAGTTTCTAGCTAAAGCAAAAATAGTACCAAATATTTTATATTTTGGAACATTGTTATACAGTTATGCTCTGATATATTCTTACTTAATTATAACTCATATTTGACAATTTATTGAACAAATAAATAATTATTTTGAGCCTTTGAAATCAACATTCTACAGTCCTCTAATACTGAACAGTTAAATGTTTATAATGTCATTGGTATGCTCAGGACTATGTGGTATAAGAAAGCAAAGTATTTGGTTCTCTGTATATTTTACAATTCAAGATAAGTGTACTTTCATAAATGTAACTTTCAATAAATGTATAATAGGAAGAACAAAATTTTTTGGGAGGAGATTTGACTGAAATCCACTCCAGGGAACTAAATTGTCTCTACAAAACTATAGAATCTATCAAAAATCTGTATATCATTTTATAGAAATTGAACAAAACAGGGTGACAATATAAAGCTTTAGAAATATACAAATAATAAATTTGATAGACATATTTTATTGTCAAAGCATTTTCAAAGCAATTATGATTTCTTTTCATATTGGAGTAAGACACTGGGAAATAAAATATTATAACTACAGAATATGAATCGACACATTTGAGCATAACAGAATGTCCCTTCCACTCTTTTTTTAGCATTTTTCAAGATGAACAACTTGGGAACGCTGCTGATTCTGTATTTGTGAGCAGTATGGCAGTATAAGTGAAGGGGATATTTTTAGGAAGGAAGATTTAGTATTGCAACAGCTGCTTCAGGCTGTTCCCTTATCAGAAATAGTACTTCTAGACTATCAAAAGTAGAAATAGGAGCTTAAAATACAATTTTCGCTCAAGCAAGAAAGCTCTTCACCCGTTTTCCCTTCTTGAACTCCTTGCTATATTCCCCTGTGTTATATGTGTGCACATCTTGTCTGCTTCCCGCACAGTCTTGTTAGCTAATACAACTGCAAATGGCATTGAGATTACTCACTCAATTTTTGCAAACTTACTTTTTAATCCACAATTTTGCAAGGCTCTTGGTGTATTCCACCCGATACAACTAAATACTACAGTGGGTTATAGCAGATAATGTAGCTTTATTTCTCCCAGTTCTGGAGCTGAGGGGTTTCAAGATGGAAGAACGGGTAGACTTGCTGTCTGGTGAGGGATCTTTTCTGTATCTGAGAAGGAAGTTTGTTGCTTTGTTCCATGTGGACTAAGGCAAGGGAAGTCTCTGAGGAGGCTCATTGTTAAAGCGCAAATCTATTTATGGGAAGGGACTTTGTAAGTCAGTCACTCCCTAAAGTCACATCTCTTAACACTATGACTTTGCTTGGCAGGTTCCACACAGGAATTTTTGGGAAACATTTTTCACAGAACATATTTAAACATTCTACACACAAGGTTAGAGGAATGCTCAGCACTTGAGATTTATTGATCATAATATCTGAATTGAGACCTCTATTTCAAGAATTTTAAAATGTGTTGTATACTTATTTCAAGTTATTGTTTCTTTATGTTTATGTGTGAGTGTGTATTTGGGGGGCAGTGTATGAAATATATATAGAAAAGCCAGAAAAGATTAGTTTCTGTTGCATATGTGGTATTTGGTCAGCAACACCATTCATAATTTATACTTGGTGTTGTCTTATAGAAAGTGTGTATTAATTTAATTTAATACCAGATTAAGACATAAAGCAGGTGAGCATACATAAGAATACTTATATATTAATTCAATATATTTAAATATGAATGTTGTTTGTCCCTGGAAGAACTACATTCAGGTGAGAAGTTAAGGGAGAATGTTTCTTTTTTTATTTGAAGCAAATATAGATCTCTTTATTGGATTAATTAAGCTAAGTTTAGAAGAAGATTGTCAGGGACCCAATTTTAAATAAAAGTGTGCTTCTTAAGTATTTGTCATGACAGCTCTAGCTTAGATTTTTCTTTCAGAATTTTGAGCTTGCAGCTTATATGGCTGATATATATGAAATTACTCAGTTGCAGGTAAGGATTAATGTAAACCAGACCCAGAAAGGCAAATACAGCATGTTTATTATATGATGAACCTACATTTAAATTTACACACAAGCACACACTAAATGGGTCATCTAGAGTTGTGTTTATATGTGTATGTGTGTATGCTTAATATATATGTGTATGAACATATGTGCATATTCGCATGTGGTGAGTGTATGTGTCTGTGTGCTTCTTTATATTTGTGTGGAAATGTCATAAATCTATGATTTTCTTAATTAAATTAATTAAGAGTAATAAAAAGTAAAAGAACAAACTCAACTTTCTTCCCTCACCTGGTGTGCTGGGTGTGCAGGGACGTTTCTATCCTAGTAGGAATGAGTTGCACATTCTCCATCTTAAATCCTCATTTTCTTAATCTGTCACTCACAGATAACTCCAAGATGGAACAGTTGTCATGGACTAAAATAAGAAAACCCTCCAGCCCTTTATGTTCATATCTATAATTTTATAGATGCATATAATTTGGTACAATGAAAAGAAAGAAAACTGAACTTTGGTGATTTTAATCCTAGAGAGGGCCTGACTTGCTCAGAAGAGATCTGATGTCTCCTCCTCTGAGTTCTTGAACCAAAGCATCCTCCTGACTCATTGATAACCATAGCAAGCATGACAGGAAAAAGGAATGAGTAGACTTTGTCTCAATCTTTTACAGGAGTCTTTCAAGGGAGGCCATTTGTTTTGGGACCTATTGATTAAGAACAACCGCAAAGCCACAATCAGATATTTCAAATCTATTACCGCATGTTGCTTTCATCATTTTTCTTGGGAATAGAGTATTGTTTTCAATACCTCACTGTTTTCATCAAATGATTATCAGTCTAGTTAATATATTTCCCACACACATATATTATTTTAAGTCAGGTGCATGAATGGGTCGCAAAGGAAGAACAGGGAATGTGGTACATCTGGGAACCTGATGTGGGAGTGTCCTATATCAATCTGTTGATTTCATTGGTTAAAATAAAGAAACTGCCTGAGCCCATTGATAGGCCAACCCTTAGGTGGGTGGAGTAGACAGAAAAGGATTCTGGGAAAGAGAAGCTGAGTCGAGGAGTCGCCATGATGCCCGCACTCCAGAGAGACACAGGCTAGAATCTCCCCGGTAAGCACACCTTGGGGTGCTACACAGATTATCAGAAATGGGCTAGTCCAGGTGCAAGAGCTAGCCAATGGGAGGCTGGAACTAATGGGCCAGGCAGTGATTGAATAAATACGGTTTGTGTGTTGTTATTTCGGGGCGTAAGCTAAGCCATGCAGGCGGCCGGGTGCGGGGAGGACACAGCCGGCCGCTCCTCTTACTACAGGAACCAAAATGTAGAATGATAAATTACAATGTTTTTCTTAAAGACCAGCTAGTTATGAACAGGTTGAGAATACAATATGTAAACTTGGTGATTATAAGTTATTAATGATGCCCATGATCTTAAAACTTTGTTATATACAGGGATAATGAAAGTTTGATTTATAAAGGTAAACCTCAACGACATTTCTCAAAAAAATAATTCCCATTGGTATTTATATTTCTATTGGTCTACTCTGTAAGAAAATCATATAATTGATAAAATGTTAATATGCAAAGGCAAACCATTTAAGTTTGTTTGAGCTGATATCATCATAAAGAACTTGTCCCCTTGTCTGGGAATACCTGGTATAACTCATAGATATAACTTGGATCAAGCTATGAATGAAATCAATGACTTTTTTCATTGTGTCCTTTTGTGCTCTCCAGGTGTGTCCTATACTAGTGGTTATATAATGTATACTCCTACTAGTAATAACAATTCTGTCTGATGTTCATGCCTGTTTTTTTCAATATCTTCTTACTGGATGCATTACTATTTGTGCTTTCGAGAGGTGCAACACTCTGAACTTACATAGCCATTGGTCACATGCTTTGAGGACACAGAGTGGCACAGTCATATATGAGCAGCAGGGTGTTGGATAAGGAGAATATGTTCAGGTTCTTCCAGCAGCATCTAGAGACTTAAATGTGGCTGGAATGCAGAGTTCACTGAACAGTAGAGGGGGTTCTGAAAGGAAGTATGGTGTAATAGCAGTGTGGACATATGGGATAATGACATCAAATATGAGCTCAAGTTTCTACCCGCCAAATCTGGGCAGGCAGAGCCTTGTCTGGCCTGCTTTCTCTCACTTAAAATGAAGCTGTTCGGCAGATTGAACAGAATCAAATGAAAATACCTCACTCTGAATTTGCCATGTACAAAATAGACATGTAATAAACATAGAAGCCTTGCTCACTTTCTCCTTTGCTGTATAATGGCTAAAAGATTTTTTTTAAACAAAAGGCAACTCATAGGGAAAATTGTACAGACCATGTGGCATTTACCATAACCAGTATGAGGATACAGATAAAATATAGTTGTTTTCTGTCTCCTTTGTGAATAATCCAAAGCTATCACTCAGAGCACACAATACTCTTTTCTTTCTGTCATGATGTCAGTATTCGTTGTCAGATACTGCCATACCTAGTTGCTTGTAAACATAAAAATTCTGTGCCAGTCTCGGTCACATTCTGGGCAGAAAGAAATGCTTCTATTAGGAGTAAAGGATGTAATGAAAACTAAAGGACAAAGACCTCTCTGATCATAAAAAGCTCTCCTGCCTTCTACCTTTAGATTTTCAGCTTGACCAAGGCTGCTTGATCGACCTCTGAATTGTGCAGCTACCAAGTGGCCAGCGCCACATGGTCACTTGATGACAGCATAGGTCTTTCAGTAGGTCACTTGCTTTTCCAGATCTGTCACATTCCACAGCGGAAGGTCAAGTTTGATGTTATATATAGCCTAGCCTAGCGTTCGCTTGAGTAATCAAAATAATATTTGATTTTCCTCCTTGTATTTTTGTCCTTGTAGCTGAAGAATGATTTAGCAAGAACCACGTTTTTATTTTGCTTTTTATCCTCTTTTAAGTGGTGAGAATTATTGTAGGTGTCTACAAAAGCCTCTATCTTCGCAAGCCTTCTACTGATTCTTAGCTGTTTCATGGTCCAAGTATTATAAAATGTTTATTAATCTTCTCCACTTGATCACATGGAAGCTATAAGTATTGAAATACATTCTCATACATTCTTTAGCCTTTATAAATTCCTGCATTAGAAAAGTTTTCTCAAGGTTGATAGTATAGATTGTTTTAAGTCAGATACTGTGTTGAGGGATGAAGTCTGAGGACTTTTACCATCTCTCTTCTCTGCATTATCGTCTTCCACAGATAGAAAACAAAATAACCCCCAGATATCCCATGGAGGATAAACTGACTTTTTCTGAGAACCACTGTTTTTCTTATTGAAAATGTAACTGAGAAAAACTTTTATATGACCTAAATATTTCGACTTCCTTTCCTTTTATTAATCTTTGGGGACTCCATTCACTCTGTCCATGGAGCTCCTTTGTTCCCTTACTACCACAAAAATTATGGAAGGAAAATAATTTTAAGGAGACAGTCTTGAACTTACGGTGTCTTGACTTAATGTGATTGAAGAGATTATTTATGAAAACAAAACACGCAGCAGAAAATACTTTAGTAAGAGCTTTTCTGTGGCTTGCCGTATGTAGTCGCCTCTCACGCTGCTTGGCAACTGCAGCTTGAGGCCGATCCCTGGGAACCAATATTGTGGGGTAGAAAACAGATAGGAGCTTGGTGGACTATGAGACTCACAGAAGCTATGTGTACTAGATGCATCTTCACTTAAGTACAGTCAACACGCAATAGATTTTCAGATAGAACCTTTTTCTAGATCGAAGAGTGTGTGTCTGCTTTATATTAATTTTTCCTTCTTAAAAATAAATTTCAGAAATGAAGCAATGTTCCCCTGCCTTGTGCCCTGATGTTATGCTGAGGAATAAGTCATGGCCTCACATGCAATGGACACTTAATATACACACACATGTGTTAGACTCTCCGTCTTTGAATTTGTCTCTGCTGATTTGCAAGTACAAAATTATTCCTGATATAAACCTATGGATCTTTATAACCATCATTCATAATTTTGAATTCTGTGTGATTATGTTAATCTTTAGAGTGTGTACAGCTGTCCAATAATGTCTGGGGGAAAGGAGATATAGCAACATTTGCCATATACCCTACTAGCTTTTCATTGTTGTTAGTTCAGTGCCAACACTGGGCCACATAATGTTTTATGCTGCCACATTTTCCCAAAACTAATTGTTGTCACTTGATCTTGTTAATGTGAAAAATCAAGTTAGGATGATGGACTTGATGATGCTCTGATTTTAAAATCTGAGAAATTGTTCAGACAGGAACATATTTCCTATTAGGAAGTAACTTGATTTTTAAGAGTAAAATAAAAATGGCAACCTCTTTATAAATACATAAATGTCAAGAGAAACAGTAAAGTTAGAAATTTATTGGCAGTTTGTTTTCTAAATCTAAAATTATTTCAAAATAACAAATTTACAGTTTTTAAATAATTCATCTTATTGTTTGATACTTCCAATTTTGTCTGTTTTGAAGAAAGAGTAAAGCTGAGTTTGGTGATTCACACCATAGTCCCAGCACTTAAGAAACTGATTAACAACAACTGCTTGTTAGCCTGGGTTACATAGTGAGTCTGGGACAGCCTGAGCTTCAGTGTGCAACTCTATCTCAACAACAAAAATATAAATAAATGTAACAATAGTGAAGGAGTAAATCAAGGTCATAAAAATAAAATAAATACAAAGTGTGAGCAGGGGAATATCATCTGAATATTTAAAAACTATTGACTAAGTCATAAACATGGCTAAAATAAACAATCACAAAAAGCAGAGGCTGGAATGCAAATTGCATGACATATCTAAAACTATACTAATGAAATTTACACTTACAAAGCAACATGCATGCAGGACAAGTTGTATGATTAAGATGACTTTCTAGTGTCAAACCTGGGTATGCAAGAATAATAAATAAAATAACAGTCAGAAGAAATGAAAAGCACATTTTCCTAATGCTGGTATCGACGTAATTTCAGCAGGCTACCTGTTGTCTCTGACTGGATCTAGTCAATAAGAGCATTATTATTAAGAAATACTTATCAGCATTTCTACATTGTTCCTGGCAGAGGGGAACTGTATGAACTCTCCTGAAAGTACTGTGGATCTGCCTCATGACCAGACTTTGCCCTCCTGATTGTAACATTAGTATCCATTACTACAACATCATTACATAAGACCCAAAACAAAATTAGGATCTAATCTGGGGAAATCAAGATATTCACCTGAAGTTAACACTGCCCTGGCAAGATTGCTGTCTCAAAGCAGTAACTAGCAAGCAAAGTGAGCCAACGTCATTTCCATTAAACTGCTTCATGTTTTGCCACTGAACATATCAGGCCTTTTCATTTGTTCTCATATGTCCTTTCTGTTACCCATCCTTTAATTCTGTCTGTGTTTTAGTAATACAGATTTGATCTACAGCTAGTCTCATTACCAATAGCTTTTTAAATTTCAGCCTTCAGATATCTGGTTCTAGGCCAGGCTGGTTCATGAAGCAAGTTCTAGGACGGCCAGGGCTACTACACAAAGACATTCTGAATCTTACAAATAAATAAATAGCAAAACCAAACCAAAGAAACTTTAAGTATTGTTTCCTCAATTTCTTCAGCTGCCATTCTTTTTTGTGGCTTTTATAATCTTTCTAAGATGTATTCACATTTACATTGCCTTACATCTGAATTGCATATGCATTTATAAAAAGGAATTATTTTGAAATAAAGTAAAGGAAAGTAATTTGCCTTAACTTGGTAAAAAAATTGTTCTCTATTTTATATTTTAAAAGTGTCCTTCTAAAATATTAATATCAAAAGTATCGACCACTTAGAATGTGAGTGTAATGAGTGGGGGATAGTCTTTAAAAGCACAGTAAAGTTGAAGTGAACTAATGGGGAAGGGAGCAAAGTCAGCAGCACTAATGTCTTTCTGAGAAGAGATTAGGGACAGGGAGACCGAGCAATGAAACTACGCGAAGACAGAGCGAAGCCTAACATCTCCAACCCCAAAAGGACCCCAAATATATATAGGTCGGGTTTTTTCATAATGCATTGCAAGGGCTTTTCCACCTTGCCCTAGCAAAGGTCAGCTTGGTGTTATGTCAGATCCGTTTGCATCTGGATCTACTTGCAAGTTTCATAAGCTGCTTACGAAGGCCTCAGAAGAAATCCACATCTTCCTAAAGCTAGAATTTGAGTTTCTAACTTAAGATTGAGAGACAATAGCTTCCTTTTGTCTAAACTGCTTTGTCTATGTACTTTAGATAAGGATCTCCTATAAACTAATGGAAAAACAAAGCACATTTTATGACTTAATTGTATAATTTTATGACATACATTATAAAACCAGTTTAATATTTTGGTAAGTTTTTAATAATATGAAGAAAAGCATACCAAATAACAATTTACAGTTTAGTGGGGGTAAATTAAATATAAGATATATTATTTTGTATACAGCAGCTACATAAGCTATTGAATAAAAAGATTAACTTTGGGATTTAGTATAGTAGGTTGACAAAAAAAATGATGCAGAAGCATGATAACTTGAGCTGGATTCCAATAACACACAGTGAAAGATGAGAACTGATTCTGAAAACTTGGCTTCTTGCTTACATACACACACACACATATATATACTCACAGAAGCATACACATACACACACACACACACACACACACACACACACACACACACACACACACACACTGTGGCTGGCATACATTCACCCAGGATTACACAAATACCTAATAGTGATGATGATGATGATGATGATGATGATGATAATGGTTATAATAATAAAATAAACAAAGTTTCTAAAGCTTAACTTTCTAAATATATGAAATGTCAATTTGGGGTGGGGGTTGATACAAGGTTTCTCCATAGTTTTGGTGCCTCTCCCGGAACTAGCTCCGTAAGCCAGGCTGGCCTCGAACTCACAGAGATCCGCCTGCCTCCTTCTCCCAAGTACTGGGATTAAAGGCATGCACCACCATCACCCAGCGAAATATTATTTATTTATCAACTAAAATGAAATTTAAAGTAGCTTTTATCAATAACAAGGTAATAAGAAAAGATATGAAAACCCGAGTCAGTGAGGAATAGACCCTCTGATATGTTGATCTTAAATGTACATCTTTTCAGAAAAAATTTATATTGTATTTCAAAATGTGACTTTTCTAAGTTAAATATCAATTTGAAAAATTTAGAAAAATTCACAGAACATTATTTTTCACTTGTCTTAAAACTTTATTGATATTGTAATGTCATATTTGGAATTAATTTTTCTATCCCAAACGTAAGTTTTCAAAGGTTGTTTCAAAAAAAAATCTATATTGTTGACATAAAAAATGTTGAAAAGTACTGTTTTTACTGGAACACATAAGCACTTGTGAAGATTTCTGTTGTCACTCTATGCAGACAATTTATGCCTTTTCATTCAATTCATGATTTATTAAATATAAATTGTCAATATGGATAAAACAAGCAAAAAAATATTGATTGATAACAGTGCTACAAGGACATACCGAAACTCTGTATTGAATTAGCTCTACAGCTTGAAATGTTTGATATAAGAGACAAGCAGTATGGGAATGTGTTGGCATCAGAACTGCCTGATGATTACTGAAGGCTACATAGTTTTGTATTTGTGTTGGGCTGAGCAAAGCTGCAGTGTCACAGTTCAGAAGCTGTACTTGCAAAAGTCTACTATCTACGGAAGAACCATATTAAGTTATAGAACAGGAAAGCTATACAGTTTAGGAAGTAAGTTAGCATTTTATTAAGTGTAATTAGTTCTTTGTTTTTGAAGTTTCATACATTTACATATACTGGTATTATCTGAAATCTGGTTTAGTATAGATATGCTAATCACATGAACAATAATGACAGTATATAGTTTTTACAAATCATCAATATTTATAACCAAATCTTATATATTTAGGTTCCTTTTAAAGTCATGTGAATGACATCCTAAATACCCTTCACCCGAAGAATGAATAAAGAAAATGTGGTACATTTACACAATGGAGTACTTGGAGTACTACATGGCAGAAAAAATGATCATCTTGATATTTGCAGGCAAATGGATGGAACTAGAAAACATCATTTTGAGTGAGGTAACCCAGATACAGAATGACAATTATCACACACACTCACTCATAAGTTGTTTTTAAACATAAAGCAAAGAAAACCAGCCACAAATCACAATGCCAAAGAACTTAGACAACAATAAGGCCCCTAAGAGAGACATACATAGATGTAATATACATGGGAAGTAGAAAAAGACAAGATCTCCTGAGTAAATTGGGAGTATGGGGACCTTGGAAGAGGGGAGAAAGGGAGGGGAGAGATATGGAATGGAGCAAAGAAAAATATAGAGCTCAGTTAAAAATAATCATGTGATTAATTACAACAGCATATTGGAGAAGTACTCTAAGTAAACATTAGATTGCTTTTGCTTTTTATGAGGACCAGTACCACCAATATGCTGCACATCATGCTTACACAAATCTCATTAATACTGTTCAATGGGAGGATCATGATGAAGAGAATAGAAAAGCCAACATAGTAAGAATTTTCTTCTTTCTTTTATAACTAGGTTTTAAACCATATGACATTTATGGAAGATAAATAATTTTAAGCATAATTTTCAATATTGAATTCATACAAAAGAAAAGTGGTTAAATGTTGGCTTCCTGGTTTATATACCACCTGTCTCTCTGATATATATGTTTCCTTCCAGCAGAAAAGAGAAATGAGTATAAAGGAATTTATCTTACATTGGGAAAGTCATAGAGCAAAGAGATAAATCCAGCATGAAAGTGTGTTTTAAAAAGAAAAAAAAAGCAATCTATAAATGGCCTTGAGTTGTGACTTCCCAGAGTGAGATAAATGCTTAGGGAAATAAATGGTTGAGGTGCTTATGTATCCATCACCAATAGCTTAAATTTGTTCTTTGCAGCATACCTGTGAAAATGTCAGGTTAGCAGGATCCATTCTACTGGTTGGCTATCTAACTACTGCCCTCATTCCCCATAGAACAGAGCTTATAAAACTTTTGAACAAATGTAGTTTGTTTCATAACCTGCACGCAAGACATTGTATAACTTTCTTAGATACATGTAGTATCTAAGAAAGATTTAATTAGTTATAGTATCAACTATATTTATTTCAAAGATCTCCTGCCTGCCATTAAACCCATTATTTAATGTTTGGTGACTACATTCCTAGATGATAGTTTATTTAAAATCAGTAGAGTCTATAAGAGTAGCAGCTTGACTGTATTGTTGATGGACAATGCCCAGCCATTGCCCTTATCAGCCCAAGATGAAAGTGAGATTTTAAATGTACAGTGCAACAGGTAACCTAACAATTAGAAAGGAATGATTCCTACTAACACTAAAGAAGGAAAATATTAATAGTTCTCTATTAAAGAATCTGGTCAGATGAAATACACAAAGAACTTTGCAAACCATTTTGTTTTGCATTGTCAAGTGAGGAAGAAAACCTACAGGTAGTGTTTAATTTTCCTATATCTGTGATACAATTACCAAATATTCAGTGTCCAAGTTCATTCAAAATAAAAAAAATGCCTTATTATGTCTTTCAATCTTCTCATTGACAATTTTAGCTCAAAATATTTGGGTTCTAATCAATAGTTCCTTGAGAATGTCACTTATTACCTAATTTGCCATTCTAATGTCAGTGGATGGAGAAAGGTATAGGTTTCTAGGTAATTTTTCAGTTCTTGTATAATAGATAGTTGATCCACTATGATTTCTTAATTAATAAATTACATTAGATGATTTAAGTTTATGGCACAGTAGAAAGAACACTAGAGACATACAAGAAATCCTGTGCAGACCCAAGAATCAGCTGCTATCACTAGAGGACATCACACTTGAAAACGGCTGAACAACTTCTCTAAAATATCCAGTCAGTAAAAACTACTATAAAATAAAATGTCAACTTCGTTTTACAACATTTATGTTTTATTTGAAATTTCTCCATATTTCAAGCAAATAAAAATAAATTAGAAGATAACTCAATCAAATGATTTAAGCTTGATTCAGAATTGGAAATTGCATTACTTTCTAATAACAGAATAGGCATTCATAAAACAGATAGAAATTCTGCCCAAGCACTGAGTTTTAATGGACTAAATCTCCTTGGCACACAGGTTGGAAGAACATTTCAGTTTGGTTATGTGTTATATTTTGCAGTAGAAGGTAAAGACACGGAACTCCAACAATCTCTAAAGGGCATGTTTTTACCAAGGAAAGGTGGAGGAACTTTGGGCTTGGTGAAAGTTACACTCTAATGATAAGTATACTACTTACCTAGCCCACCTAAAGTTCATTCAAAGGCAAGTTATTTTCATGCCTCAGACACTAACACTCAAATAATATTTCTGAATGCTCTGGTTTTCATATCCTAGTAGATACCTATCTCCCAATAAATTTCTCAGTAGTTTTAGTGCGGTGAGGGGGAGTTCTACTAGTTCAGAGCCCAAGAATATTTCACTTATAAGACCTATAAGTCAATGCACTTATCATTTGAGAAATTACTTCTGTGTTCAGTTATTTGTCAATTTTCTTATTGAAAATAGAGCTCTATTTTATCTGATGTGGAGATGAAATAATACATTGTTTAATTCCAGTTGAGAATAAATGAAAAGCATATGGAAGACTCAGATGTTAGACACATTAATCAGGCACGCTGCTATTCCTGCTTTCTTGGAATGGGGATAGAAACCAGAAGAATATTCTGACTAATATGTCCTCACCGATGACAAATGCCAGTCAAAGTTATATAGTTTTATCTATTATAAATCCTTTTAAATTACAAATTGTACCCTAAGAACATATCTGCACCACTCCCACTGATAGGGGAGTAGTAGGGGCCATGAACAGCTCAAAAGGCATACTTCTATGTCAATACTCACTTCCTTCATTTCCTAGTATTAGTCACTGAAGGAGTCTTCATGGAGAAAAGATACTACAAGTTGGCGTGCACTACAGATACGTCAGTACTGTATAGCTCCCCGATTTTCAATAGCAACAGCAGGGTGCAGATCTCATATAGAAGCATAGACTGTGGTTTCATAAGAAGTCTAAGAAACAAGCTATATGCTATTACTGCTCATGTAGATAAAAATGTCATCTGTTTTTATGATGTAATAATCTTAGGAATATATTTTGCAGTTGATTTTCCACAGTGCTGGGTAAGAAGCATAGAAGCAAAATAATAGAAAGACTCTTAATTTTTCATGTAGCTTGAAAAGCTTTAATGAGTCTTCTGGTGTTCAGTGATTTTTTTTTATAAATAGAACTCAACATTCATGATAAAAAATATGTAATAACAAAATGTGGAAGATTACTGCATCACAAGCACAGAACCCTGAAACATGAAGCACTGCCCCTTAAAGAAACCCAATAGCTAAGGGCAAAGTCCTTATACAGCAGCTCTCTGTTCCTGAGTTCCTAGGATCAGTACCAAGATAGACAAGGAAAGGAATGAGTTATAGACTCAGAAGTAGAGACAAACACAGAGATGGTAAATGATAGATGGATAGATGGATAGATAGATAGATAGATAGATAGATAGATAGATAGATAGATAGATAGATAATGATAGATAGACAAATTATAGATTAGATAGATGATAGATAGATAGATGATAGATAGATAATAGATAGATAGGTGATAGACAGCTAGATGGTGATTGAGAAAGATACAAATAGGCAGTTAAATGCTAGCAGTATAAAGTTAGTGTTTCTTAAAATCATTTTTGTGTTTTACAAAATGAATTGATGCATAAAGACTAAATATGATCTCACAATTAACTGCAGTTACAAGACTTTCTGGAAATTTGTGTTATAGGGAGTAAAATATTCAGTTTTTTGGTACTTTGTACCAAACATCAAGGCAAGCTCTTGGAGTGCTTCATCCTTATCTTTTTTGCAATGAGCCTCACTTTCAGTCAGGCAAGTCAAATATAGGATCCGCAGTAGCAGATTCTGAAAATCTCAAAATCTGTAGTTTTTATTCCATATATCATGAGCAACATTTAAGTGATTTTACACTTATTTTGCATGTGTGGCATAATTTGATTACATAAAATGCTAAACAAAATATATGTATACACACACACACATATGAGTTTAAAAATGGAGTTAGTGCTAAAACAAAGTCTTTAAAAGCGAATGCCTGCCATCTGTAGAAGGAGCACTTCACAAAACCCAGGGGTGTCTTCTTGTCCAACTGTCAACACCAGGAAAAGAGCCAAGGGGACAGATGCTAAAACTGGAAAGTCTCACTGAGGGCGTGACATCACAATCCTATAATTTCTCTCCGAAGAAGCATCAGCCTCCACAACAGCAACAGAGAACTCATGAAAAAAACAAAAGCACCCCCCTAATGAAAAATGGCCTCCATTACACAGATATACTATAAAATTCTATTAACAAAAATGAGCATACTGTTTTGTCGGATGTGATGGAAAATCTGTATTGAACTAGTTTCCAAGAAACTGGCAGGCAGTTTTTTCTTTTTTCTTTCTTTCTTTTTTTTTTTTTTAATCACTGGCAACAACAAGGAACATATGATCAAGCAGGGAAATAATAACAGAAGTCACTACTAAAAATAGTGTCCAATCACAGGGTAGAGTTGAAACAAAACAATAAGGAAATGTTTCTCTGTTTAACAATACCCTGACAAGCATGTGGAGGAAAAAACTGGTGCTTCCCATGTAGTATGCAGCATTAAAAATGAAAAACAATCTATAATAAATATGAAACCCCAAAACAGGTTTCCCATGCTATAACCTAGTTTGTGCTTACAAAAGAACTGTTCAATTTTGATTTTCACTCTCATTCAATTTTCACCTATATCAGAAAATATTTTTAGTTTTTAAATTTTAAGCATGTGAAGCTGCAACATGTCTTTCAGAGTACGTTGAATCAGAAAGGGGACCTGCTGACGATGACTTCAGCTCCTAAGAGAAAGGCTGCAAACTGAAATTGTGGGCCAAGAGAATAGCAGAATGAGAGAGACAGGCAGTGGGGGAGACCTGTAGGGCGAGGGAAAGGTGTCAGGAATGGACACTTTTCAACTTAAAGCTGGAACGAAATGTTGGTGCTACCAAATCTCATTTTTCAATATAAAGACATGAGCTGTTATTTCTGCTGGAAAGCCCATGTTATGTAAGTGCTCATAAATGTATGTATCAAATTTGTTTAAAAACATGCAGAAAAAACAGCATAGACACTAATGCCTACAGTGTTTATGAGACATTTATTTCAGAAGGGCTTCTGTCTCAAAACAGAAATTAAAGCCGGGCGGTGGTGGCGCACGCCTTTAATCCCAGCACTCGGGAGGCAGAGGCAGGCGGATCTCTGTAAGTTCGAGACCAGCCTGGTCTACAGAGCTAGTTCCAGGACAGGCTCCAAAGCCACAGAGAAACCCTGTCTCAGAAAAAAAAATAAAACAGAAATTAATTAAGCTCATAACTATAAGAATAACTGTCTTGTTTGGTTTTGCTTTCTTTCAGTACTGTGGTAAATCAGCTATGCTGATTCGGTTCAGCTTTGTGCACAAGTGAAACTAAGATAACTAAAGAATAAAAAAATCATTAAGCTCTACCCAACTTCCTCAATAAGAGAAAATAATGAGGAATGAAAGAAAATCCTGGAGTTATTTGCTTTCTACAAAATGGGTGGAAACTATATAAGCTTCCATGCATGTTTTGCATGAGAATTCCCTATGTTATGGAGTCTGGTTTCTAATCTATTCAAACTTTTGCCAAAAATATTATTTTTGCAAGGCACTGGGTATGGTCCACTAGAGAACATCTTCCTGAAGGGGCTTGAATATTTTCCTTTTCTCCCTGTTTAATATAGGAGTTAAAGAAAACTGTAATTCAATGAAGATTCAAGAACTAGAAATCTAGGAAAGCAGGGATATCTGTAGGCATTTTACCCATTTCATTTTCTAATTCACCTTATAGAGACATTATCATCCACTTCTATTTCTTTCACTCGGAGGTAAATTGATCAGGAGGCCTTATCATTAGCTAGACCTTTACACTTCCATCTCCCATGATGATCATGTCTTTGGTAGGGAAGAAAACTTATAAATATGCCCAGGTGACACAATGCTATATTAAAAGCATAAGAACATGTTGACTTATTTCCCAAATAGTAAAATAAAAGCAGAAAAAACAAAAACATTTATTAAGTAGTATTTTTTGGCATGTACTAACTGAAACAATATCCTGAGAACGCTCCAGTATATTTTTAAGCACTTTTCCAAATCTGTATTTAAGATAATTCTCCACTGGGTTTTTTTTTTTTTTTTAATTTTCTGCTAAATAAGATTTTAAAAGTTAAAGAAAGAGATGTCTCCTTCATGAGAGATGAGAACTACATGTATCTGTGGGACTAAGGACAAATACTTAAATATAGTTCAGAATTATGTAAAGTAGAAATTGCAGGTCCTCCTTCAAGATCAAATACTTAATAGCCCTGGGTGACTAGCTAGATTGCCAATACCAGGCTGTGATAGAGGAAGAATGAACATGATTCACCAACTGTCAAGGAAAAGAGTGATTGGCAAGAGATGGTAGAGAATGGGTAACAGCTAGTCAGTTATTAAATGAAAAATTTACTCATTTAAATTTAAATGGGAAAAATACTCACTCTTCAAAAAATAAATTCAGTCAGAATTACACCTATGTTCTCAACAAAGAGAGCCAGAGGTCCCGGCCAGGTGCTGTAGGAGGTCTTACAGC
The DNA here is from genome assembly GCA_963919715.1 of Microtus obscurus. Lineage (NCBI taxonomy): Eukaryota > Metazoa > Chordata > Mammalia > Rodentia > Cricetidae > Microtus > Microtus obscurus. The sequence goes on along the minus strand of CAWTZC010001932.1, from coordinate 959,378 downwards.
TAGTGGTTACCTGCCCACTGGGACATGGCCTCTTTACTATATATGCTGATGTAGAGTCTGTGTCCGGCCTCTTTTCCAGCCTCTCTGTTCCAGTTGTGGATTTCGGTTTCTGATCTCTGTTCAAGCATAGGATTCTGATTTGTGAGTTTACCCCTAAATAAACAACCGTCTATTTCTCAGTTCTGAGTTAGTGTGGGATTTCTTTTAAGCGTCCTTCTTCAGTAAAGCATTATGCAGACATTAAGAGATGATGGATGCCAGCCCAGACTATGATACCCTGCAATACTTTAAATCACCATAGACAGACAAAACAAGATATTCCATATCATAATCAGATTGAACTAATGCCCACTCACTAACCATGCTGTATACAAAGTACTAGAAGAAAAACTGCAATCCACAGAAGTGGCAATACCCACAATAACACAGACAATAGATGATCTCACATACAGAAAAACACATACACAATAGCATCACCAACAATGAAAATTAAAATAACAGGAGATAGCAATCACTGGTCATTAATATCCCTTAATAAAAAAAGGATTCAACTATAAAAAGACAAGGCTAACAAAAACACAGGATAGCCTCTGGAGGAGTTTAGGGTCATTTGTATGGTCAATATTAGAACAGATTTATAGTTCTTTGTACTGCTGAATTGAACAGACTCAACTACATTGACAAGTCTGAAACAGTGCCTAACTGACATTCTGTTCTCTAAAGATGTCACTTGAATTTTAGCATATCTGAAAGTGATAGAGGTTTTAGGCTAATTTTGTATTTATGCTTCCTTGTTTATTCATGCTGTTGAATTAACAGTAGTGTATAATAGGAAAACTTAACTATTTGGGGAGGGTGCTTAAAATATGTACTCAAGTTACCTGAAATATGGCACAGTGGCTAAAGGTACCTTTTATAAGCCTGACAACCATAATTTGATCATTGGTAGAAAATTCCTGAAACGTATCCTCTTATCTCCACATGAAAGCCTGACATATATACACCTACACAGAAAAATATAAGCATACATACACACAATCATACTAGGTACAGTCAAAAAAACATTTTCAAATAATATTAAAAAATTATTTTGGTGGATGCGAAAAACCGACTGCTAACATTGTTGTGGGCTAAAGGCTTTCGTATCCCTGTAGCTATTGATAAGATTTGTTCTGAACATGATTAACTTGCTTAGAAATCGATCCAAATTATTGAGTACTGCTTTTAAACATTGCCAAGCACTTTTAGAACATACTTTAATCTAGACTGATTTTGTCCTGACTTTGAATGAAGTCTTTGACTATTTTATATGATCACTTATGAATTATGAGATTTTCTACTCCGGTTGACATGAACAAAATTGCTCCATAGTCTTTCATGTTTTCCAGCTCATCTACCTATATTTTCCTAAAGATGTCTCTAAATATAACTTCAGTTTAGGTATTTTAGACCTCCAGTACTAAACATTTAAGTAAGACCTGCCTTTTGTGTTTCCAAATTAATTCGGGGATTTTCTCCCTAGTTCTGTGAAGAACGTGGTTGGAATTTTAATTTGGATCCAGACCTTGATGTAAGGTTTGCTACTTTGAAACTGCTAGAAAAAGTCTTTTAAGGTCGGCAAGGACTTCCTGAGGAAGGCTCCAGTAGCACAGGGAATAATCAGAAAAATTGACAAATGGCTTACAAGAAGCAAAGATTTGTGCACTGCAAAGCAAACACTCACCAGTGTGAAGAGACTGCTGACAGACTGAGAGAATATCTTTATCAATTACACACAATGCAGAGTGTTAATATTCATGGTGTATAAAGAACTGTACAACATGTACACCAAAAGCCAAATCATTAAATCATGACATGGGTAAATGAACTCAGTAGACAGTTGCCAAAAGAAGAAATGCAAATGGCCAAGCAGTACTTTTCATAAGATCCAACATCTTAGTTATCGTGGGAATACAAATTAAAACTGCTTTTCCAGCTGCCCTTACACCAGACAGAATGGCTATCATCAGAAACAAATGATAAATTCTGAAGATGATTTGAAAAGAGGAATACATAGTCAATGATAGCAGAAAAGTAAGCGTGGATAGTAATTATGCAAGTCAGTTTGGGGTTTTCTCACATAACTGAAAATAGAACTACCTTATGAGGCTTGTAGAGATGGCGCAGTATGGAATAACGCTTGTTGTGCATGCATACGGATGAAAAGTTAGTCTAGATTCCAGTACCCAGGTAATAGGTTGGCCATTGCTTGTCTATAATAATCCCAATAATGTGGGATGCAGAGATAGAAGTATCTGAGCAACTGAGAGTGACAGACCTTGTCGTAATGAAGAGTGATAGAAAGGGCACCCAATGTCCTCTTTTGCCCTTTACATATTTGCATAGAACAGACATACATGTGCAAATCCATCAGACACTCATATTCACCATATCTATATTAAAAAAAAATGGGAACTGAAAAAGGAGAGATAGCTCAGTGGTTAAAATCACTCCTCTGCTCCTCCAGAGGACATGGGTTCAATTCCCAGAACCCAAATAGCAGCTCTCACCTGCCTGTATCTCCAGTTTTTGGAGACCTGAACCCTCCCATAAACATACATACAGGCAAACCAACAATGCCCATAAAGTATAAAAATAAAAAGCCTTATAGCCAAGCTACACTATTTTTGGCTATATATTCAAAAGATTTTAAGTTAATATGTCACAGAAAGGCTTTTACAACCATTTCATATATGTGCTACTCACAACAGCCAGGAAATGGAATCCTAGTCTAGAAGTCCATTGATACATGAATGAATAAGAAAAATATAGAACACATTAACAAGGTAAAAAAAAAGGATGAAAATGACATTTGCATGAAGATGAATGAAACCGAAAATAAAAATGTTAAGCATGTAAACCGGTTGATCTCAAAAAGACAAATACTGCATTTATTTCCTCTCAAATACAGAATGAATTAAAATTATTCATGTATTTATAGCATATACTATATGTGTATTTTTACAGATCATGAAACTATAAAGGGGATAATGGAAGAGGAGCGACCATGTGAGATTGGAAATAGAGGTGATGGATTACATGTAAAAGAAAACGAAGTACTGCAGACTAACAGAGGCCAAAGGGTACCAGCTGAAGGGACAAAGGCGGGAACTGGCACTGAGAGAGGGGAAGAACTGATTACAAATTACAAGGACACACGTGACTGAAAACCACCCATCTAAAAGCCAGTAATTAGTATGCTAAGTAAAACCTACATACCAAAACCAATTTTCAAAAGAAATAGTGTGAGTCTGAGGGCTACACTCTTGTGAATGGGCCAAAGCTTTTTAACACAAAAAGGGGTTTCATACAGACACTGCCTCTCTTCTATCTTACCGAAGTTCACTTATTCTTCCACACCCGTAGTCATCCGCTTTGACTTCCCAGACTCCAATACTATGAGCCAAATACATATCTGAGTGCTGTGCTATAGGAGCCGAAAATAGACTAGAACACCAGATAAAATGCCTTATAGCAGCTGAAAACAGACCAAGACACCATATAAAATTAAAATAATATAACGTTTTACTAATTCCCATGTTTGCCTTAGAGTCTAAAGAAAACCCACAACATAACGAATCCTGTTCTTGCCTTGTGATCCTGGTTGTCTTGTTAGGTGACTAATACTAACGGTAATAAACTCATATGCCTCCTTAGTGACCAGGCAACAGGAGTTCAAAGTCCAACCCAACTGAAGCCATCCTTGTTACCCAACAAAACATAATGTACTTTCTAATTGAGCAGCCTGAGCTTGCTGCTGAAGGCAGGTCAAATGGCTTCTTTTCTCTATCTTCCCTTCCTAGTCACCCTTTCAGATTTTCACTCCTCAACACTCTGAAATTTCAAACTTTCAGGTTGCTGCAGAGGGGAGAAACAACCCTGTCCCTGATCATTACAGCAAAATGAACTACATTTTCTGTGGGCTTTTGTATTTTTCATTTTCTTTTTGTTTGGACTTTTTTTGTCTTATCGACTTTTAACTTGTTTAGACTTTGATTATTGGTTTTTACCCTGTTAGATTTCTCTTTTGAGAGAGAGCATGAAGTTGGGCAGGTAGGCAGATTTGAAAGATCTAGAAGAACTTTGGCTATGGAAGGGTAAAAACATGAACCAAATATATTGAATGAAAGTAAATTTAATTAAAAATTTAAAAAACAAAAGAATTATTTACAGATTGACATGTGCCATGTTACTAATTATCATTTTTAGCTTTGCAAATAGAGAACAAGGTGCTGATTTTCATTGAGCAGTTTTTCTTTCTCTTTAAAAATCCCACAGGCTTGCTCCCAGCATCTGCTTGTGATAGGAGGCATGGGTCAGTGAGTCATTCCATTTAGTGCTTTAGCCTTAATGCTAAGGACTGGGCTTTGTCATGCAGTTCCTGTAATGTGGCTATTGTTCACTTTAGAAGCAACCAGTAAGCATCACTGGCTCAGGATGCTCCCTCCATTGAAGTGGGGGGCTAATTCAAAGCCTATAAAAGACATTTGTGGTAACAAATTTATTTTATATTTTATTTAATACTTCTGGGAAAGTATAATTTTGTGTTTTCGAGCAAAAGAGAAACAGGTGGCCATTTGTTGTCTATATCAAATGCCCATCGTTTCTCGCTGAAAACTAAACATTGGGGATTAATTTGTCAGAGATTTGAAGTCTAACTTTCCTTTTAAAGATGTAATTTGTGTAGAATTAAGGGAGGAGATGCCAATTGAGACTTAGATATATAATATTTTTAATATAGAACTGAATCTTCTATAAGTAGAATCTGTTTCAGCACTCAAAACAAATTCTTACATAGTTGACATGGCTTGTTTTAATCTCTATATCTCTATGCTTATATTTTTAAAAGTTCATTTTGAAAAGCAAAGTATCAATATACTAAGTGGAAATTACAGATATGTCAAATTTGTTTCAGCAGAAAATGCAGATCTCATTTAATGTCTTTGAAATTCTTTAATTTTAATTAATTTTCAAAACACATTATATAATTCTAACATTATATAGTTGTAAGAATTACTACCCATGCAGATTAGATCTATGTATGACATTCTTAGTGTCCTCATTGTTGTCTAAATTCTCTGGGATTATGACTTGTGGGATGGTTTTCTTTGCTTTACGTTTAAAAACCACTTATAAGTGAGTTCATGTAATACTTGTTCTTCTTTGTCTGGGTTACCTCACTCAAAATGATGTTTTCTATTTTTTTGCATGGGAAATAGAAAAATACAAGATTTCATGATTAATTGGAAACATGGGAAATTTGGTGGAGGGTTGAAGGGGAGGGGAGAGGCAGGGAGTGGAACAGAGAAAAATGTAGAGCTCAATAAAATTCAATAAAAAAAGAAACTACCAAAAAGATGTGATGAGTATATTTAAACTACTAATAATCTTCATTTGTTATGGTTATTACTATATTGATAGTTTTAATGAAATCTTAAGTTCTGGCATTTTTAGATGACTTAAGTTACTACTAACTGAAAAATGTAACAGTGCATTTCACAGTGAGTTGTACTGTTTTCTGGAGAAAACGAGGACATTGTCCAGAGGCAATTGAAAAATGTAAAATTCACATAGGCTAAATATTTGGTATCTAATGCTGTTAGATGGCAACCTGCCATTTTCTCCATGCAGACTTTCAACCCAAGTGCTTATGCAGAGTGAAGAAAATAGATTGAAACCACACAGCGTTTGGGTCCTATTCCAAAACATGACCCTGCGTGGCTTCCTTCATGTAGTTCTGAAGATTTCTCCAAAGTCCACAATAGTCTTTTATCTCTTCAAACACTAGAGGGCAAGAAGTTACTCTGTGTTGTCAAGAAAAGGAAGAAGCAGTCTCAAATGATTTATTCTGGTAAGGAAATGTTAAACTATATTGCAACAATTTTTCTTTTATATAATCAGGACACTTAATAAATTTTAAAAATGCAGAAAATAAGAATTAAAGGATAAAAATCTTCAGTATCCCTCAGCTCTGCAAACAGAGTTTCAAGAAAATAAAAATGCGTAATAAACATTAAACTCCATACCTGTCCTTTTCAACTATAAAAGCTAAGCATATTTGCTTCAATTTCTGTTACAAAAACTGTGACACTTTGAGTGAGAATGGTGCTCATAGGCACATATGATTGAGTGTTTGGTTCTTAGCTAATGGAACTCTTTGGGAAGAATTAAAAGGTGTGGCCTTGTTGAAGGAACTGTGTCACTGGGGTTGAGACTTGAATTTTCAAAAGTCCAGGCAAGGCCCATGTCTGCTACCTGCAGGTCAGGATATAAAGTTCTCAGCTACTTCTCCAGCACCATGTCTGTCTGTCACCATGCTCTCAGCATTGATTAAAATGGACTAACCCTCTGAAACTATAGACAAACTCCCAATTAAACATTTTTTTAAGAGTTGTCTTGATCATGGTGTCTCTTCACAACAATAGAAGAGTGATTGAGACACGGGCCAAGTTCAAGTACACTTCTACATCTAAAAGGCAAATTACTCTGAACCATTTTCCTTCTTAACACATATGGGAATTTTTTAAAAGAAATCAATTTTATGCACAAATCTGTATTTCTACATGTTTTTATATATTGTTAAATACATGAATACAATTTAATCAGTCTGTATATTTTTACTCGTACATTTATTTTCAGGACTGACCTAATGTCTTCCCTGGGAAAGACTATTGTGTTCCTTATGTAACAACAATTAATGAAATAAGAGGCCATAAAAAAGCAAGAAAGAGCATATGAGACAGTTGGAAGAAGAAAAAGGAAGGAGAAATTATGTAACTATAGTATAATCTCAAAAGTAAAATATTTAAATAATAAGATAAATAATCGAAATTCTCCATATCTGACAGTTTCATCTATCCTCACTGTAAGCAATATATTGCTATTGTTCTTTTCTTCTGTGCAGTAGAAGAACAGTGCTAGCTTCTCAGTACATATCAAAATGTGTGTGAGCAGAAACATTAGTAGAAACTGTTAATTACCAAAGAATAAAACACCTAGGTGACCCAGAATTCCCACAAATGGAAAAGCAGTAGTAAATCAAATGATTCCTTGGGAAAATATTAACAGACACAATCCTGCTTTTGACTTTTTTCCAGATCACTCTTCATTTCCCTGTCACCTATTTGAAAGAGTAATCTCACTAGCAGTAAATATATCAGACAATATTGTGCAAATGTCACTGTTTAGTCAAACTGAAAGTACAATGACATGTATTTAAAATAGAATCAAATAAATTGTTTGGTTTATTTCATACATTTCATGTATGTTTTAGGAAAAAGACTATCCTTGAAGTATGAATTTTTTATTACAAGACAGACATAGTGTCTGAGTACAGTGAAGATGGGCACTAGAAGCCTATGGCTTTATGTTAAAATTATACTGCACATACTTTAGTTTTCATAACTCTCCAGAAGTCTCCTAACCCCAAAGAAGCTTTCTGCACACTCTAAGATCTGTCCACCCATTTTTTATTATATATTCATTTAAGATATAAATGCAATAACAACCTGTTTCAACCATAATTTACCATCACATCAAGCCTTTAGTCTTGGTAGTGGCTAATATTATATTTATAAGTTAAAAGACTCCTGAAGAAACACTCCATCTGAGTGAGACACCTTGGGCTCACATTCTCAAGATCATTTCAGCATATCCACCTCTGTAAGTGGCATTTTTACTGCATATATTTTTATGACATGAATCATACCACTACATTTAAATAAATTATATTCTTCTTTTTAGGAAAAAGTTTTCTAAATTGCTTATTTTTTAATAAATTCATTAATTGATTTATTTTATCTACTGCCCACAGTTTCCTTTCCTGCCTCCACTCCCAGTCCCTCCCTTCATACCCACTGTGTCCTTACTACTCAATCCACTACTTCTCTATTTCTCTTTAGGAAAGGGCAGGCTTCCCATAGATACCAACAAAACATGACATATCAAGTTGCAGGGAGAATAAGCACCTTCCCATATGTGAGGTTGGACAAGGAAATCCAGTATGAGGAGTAGGGTCCCAGAAGCCAGCAAAAGAGTCAGATACAGCCTCTGCTCTCACTGTTGGGACTCCAACAAGAAAACCAAACTACATAACTGCAACGGATAGGTAGAGGACTTAGGTCAGTCTCATGAAGGCTCTCTGGTTGCTGGTTCAGTCTCTATAAGTCCAAGTTAGCTGAGAATGTGTATTTTCTTTCTACAATTCTTTCTTCCCCTCCTCTGCAGGATTCCTAAAGCCCCACCTAATGTTTGGCTGGGGATCTGCATCTGTTTGTTGCTGGATAAAGTTTCTCTGATGAAAATTGAGCTAGGTGCCAATCTATAAAGTTCTGTTCTTTTTATTTATATCTGCGTATATGTTTGCATGTGCATGGGTCCACAGGCAGGAAGACAGAAAATGCCTTCAAATACTCTGTAATTGGGGGCATGGATAGTGTTGAGCTGCCCAAATGGATGATAGGAATTAACTCTGGATAAATTATTCTGATATGTGATTTCAGTTTGGGCAAGCTTACTGAAATACACATCAAGCAAGGAATAGTTTTAGCTTACTGTCAAATATGAGAAAATAATATATTATAGATAAGAATCACATACTGATAGTATATTAATCTGTAATGAAATTTGATAAAATATGTCAGTGATAAAGGCCCATTTAATTAACAATAAAATTTGATATTTGTAAATTATTGCACATTTCATTTAATAGTCAATGTTCATGGATCAATAATAAACAGTTAATGTTGATTTTTTCATTTTGTTTTCTTTTTATTCATACCTTAGTGTTCTTCGTTCACGTTAACAAGCAAAGAGGCTGACAACCGCTCAGTCTCAATAATGCACAATTAAGTAATTCTTTACCAACCATACCTCCCTCTTAAATTATATACTACTCATAAAATACAACATCCTTTTATCATGGCTTAGCTTTTTAAGATAATAAGCTAGAAAATTTAATATAAGATAATGCTCTTCATTTTACTTCTTTAGAATAACTTTTAAAACTTGGCCGAAGAAAGAATTCGCTTTCATATGTGAGATTATTCATTCCCACCTCTCATTATTCCTCACTAAAAAAAGAGAATCTTTATTTAGTCCAAGAAAGTATGTACAGCTAAAAATACTGAATTACTAAAACTCATCCAGTGGGGACCAGGGGGTGGAAGGAGCTAGTTGTGACCAAGACGATGGAGACAGGTTTTCCTAGGAAATATTTTTTTTTTCTGAATAAAACGATAAAACCATCTCGATGAGTAAGAACTGTGGGTCTTCCCTCTTCCCCTGGTTTTTTAGCTGAAAACTGGGATGATGCCTGAGCCTAAGGTAGTCATTTCTAAATCCTGAGGAAGAAAAATACATGCTTGAAAAAAGGCAAAAACAGGTCAGAGTCGGACTCTTTAATGCCATCTTTTAACAGCGTGGCTAGCTAGAGGGTCTATTTCTGAATATCTCAGTATAAATTAAAAGTAAACTAGCTGCTGTGGGTTTTCTACTGTTCGAAATAAAGGGCACTCCTAATTTGTACAATATGATTTAGAGAGAAAGTGCCTCAAGGATAAATCAAGCTTTCTGAATAGGGTGATTCTGATTTAAACGATCTCATTATTGTTTAGTTTATAATACGTACACTTTTCTTTTCATCTCATTTTTTAAAAAGGGTTTATATAGTGTGTGGTGCTATCCCACATGACCTCAGACTCTGACCATCCTCAGTGATTTGAAATTAATTTGTATAAAGTCCTTTGGCAGTGTAAGCCCGTTTATTGTTTCACTTTGGTGGTTTACATAACAACGAAGCTAGGGAAAGCACATATGTTCTGAGAAAAAAATATAAAAAGAATAAAGGAAAAAAATCAATTAGAAGCAAACCTTAAGATATTAATATAGTAATGTCTAATAGCAATATTGTAAATGTTGACTTCTCTTCAAGGGCCCACTCAAGTTCAAAAGGACACTAAATGGCCATGATTAGTCATATAAACATAGCCCTTTGTTCTTCTTAGTACTTTATTAGTACAAAATTCAAAATCATAGGAGTGATGACCCTTTTCTGTGAATGTCCATCTTGTATACTTCCAATTGTAAATCAATAAATTGAGATATAATAATTCCAACCAGAAACTAATCAATCTAATATTCTTAATTTTTGTAAATATGCCAGTCCTCTACTTGTAAGCAAAAGCATGTTTGGTACTCATTTCTAAAATGCCTTAAATTTACATTTCACAGAAATTAACATAAATTACAGATGTTAATATGTGTCAAGATGTTCATGGTCTCCAAAAGTTGAATAAACTGAGACTACTATGTCATTAAATATTTTTAAGATTTATTTATTTGTGTGTGTGTGTGTTTGTGTGTGTGTGTGTGCTTCCATGTGATAGTCTATAGAGGCCAGGAGAAAGAATCAGCTACTCCTAGAGCTGGAACTTTAAGTGGTTGGAAGCTAAGAGAAATGGGTGCTTGGAATCTAACTCCGGTTCTCTGGAAAAGTAGCAAGTATTCTTCCTAAGTTCTCCCACAAGTCTCCGGCCTCATATTAAAAATTTTTAATGATAAGGGCAACAATTATTATTACTTAAAAGTATACTTACAAAGCAATGAGCTAATCATACCCACTGTGAAATTTTATTTTAATCTTGTTAATCTTGCCCTACACTCAATAGGGATGTTGCAATGATATAATTTCATCCTGGATTCATTATCCATAGGTACCAAGCCAAAAGGAAATAAAAAAAAATCTAAAATCCCATAAATCACACAAAGCCCAAAGTGACTAAACCAGGCAGTTTTAATCCAAAGTGCTTGTAATCACATGTAAAAACTCTCTAAAATATTGCAACACTACTTCCCCCTAACATCCTAATTTCCTAACAGGAAATTGAAATGTTATATATCACATTCTTCTGTAGAAAAACCAAACAACTCCGCAAGCATTAAATTTCACTATTGGAGATGTATTTGTCCCAGGACTTTCAGGAACCAAATATATAAATTTTAAAGAAAAAAAAGTGACACAAAGCATATTGACAGCATTTAGTAAGTTAATGGAGACAACATTCCAATGCAATGAAGCTTTGAGGACATATGAGCTGCAGCCCAGACATTCATGTGCAGAGAAATTCAATGTAAGGGTAAATATTTTGCTACGAACTGTTACAAAACACACTTAAATCAGCCAACGAAAAAGTAGATAAGAGTGACAAACCTGTTTCTATAAAAAAATAGATGATGTCAGGGTACAAGTAGTTTTCAGTACTGTAAGCAAATTGTTGTTAATGAAAAAGACATAACAATGAATAGCCAAGGATGCATTGGCAGACTTCTGGACATAGGGAGAGAGCGAGGCAACGAGACACAGCATTTTCTGAGGCTCTGGTTCCCTGGCAATAATGGTAACAGCTGTATACCTTTGGTTGGTCTTGGACTCGTAACAAATTTCTTCAATAAATAATAATGTAACATAAAAATATTACTTATTTTGATATAATCAACAAGAGTTGAAGAAACAACAAAAATCATGACTTAATGATTTGTGTCACTTTGTTGCTGTAATCACTCCCCCCGCCCCCAATGAGCAACTTATAGAAGTGTTTTCTTAGCCTTATGTGTCCTGAAAGATGAGTCCAACATGGCAAGTAGGCATGTCTTCAAGCAATTAGAATGGCAGCCAGGGAAGGAAGTTGAGAGTTCACATGTTAAACACAAGTGTGACGCAGAAAGAACAAAGTGAAAGCAGAATATTGGCATTTTCCTCCAGCAGTGTGACCCATCCTAAATCTCCCCCAAACAGCGCCAGCAACTGGGGATCAAATGTTACAAAATATAAGCCTATTGGCAGAGCAGTTTTCATTCAAACTACTATAAGTTTAAAAAAAAATCCAAGCAGATAATTTATATAACATTACCCCCAATATTCGATAAATACTAAATGCACATTTTTAATTGCATTTAATTCATGTTCCTTCCATTCATTATAATGATTTGACTCAAAAATGATTCAAAAGTTATTTGAAAATCTATTTGAAATATACCAAATAGGGTTTTTTTTTTTTTTTTGTTTTTTTCGAGACAGGGTTTCTCTGTGGCTTTGGAGCCTGTCCTGGAACTAGCTCTGTAGACCAGGCTGGTCTCGAACTCACAGAGATCCGCCTGCCTCTGCCTCCCGAGTGCTGGGATTAAAGGCATGCGCCACCATCGCCCGGCTACCAAATAGGTTTTTAAGGTGGGAAATAAGACTATTTTAATGAACTAATGGTATAGAGTTTGATATAAGAGCCCAATATTTCTAATAATCATAATGTCAATAGACATAAAAATTGATGTTTTAAGTTGGCAGTAAGAAAAAAAAAAAGGTAAGACATTTACACTTAGTGAGTTTGAAAATGTTTTCCTATATAGAACTTCAACTTCACAATTTATGTGCTAGACCTCATCTTTGGTTCTCAAGAGAACTCTGAGAGTTAACCGTATCTTACTTGTAGATTCTATTTCTCAGTTTTTTACAAACTGCGTATATAACCTAGAATGATCACAGAAACCAAGAAAATAAAAAGGAATAGGACGGGCTGGAGAGATTGCTCAGCACTGACTGCTCTTCCACAGAACCTGGGTTGAATTCCCAGCATTCACATGGCAGCTCACAACTATCTATAACTCCAGTTTCCGGGTATCAGACACCCATCCTGTAATGCATATATATATATTAGATATAAATATTATTTTAAAAGAAGAGGAAAAGGAAAACAGAGGGCATGTGAGTTGGGAGAGAGAGTGAATAAGCAGGGGAGTGGGAGAAAGGATCTGAGGAACCTCAGGAGACAGAGACACCACAAGAACACAGCTCACAGAATCAACTAACTGGGAGTCATAGATGCTTGCAGAGACCATGAATCTTGTAGGAGTCTGACCTAGATTCTCTACATCTGTTATGGATAAGTAGCTTGGTGTTTCTGTGGGATTTCTTACAGGGCAGTAGGGGCTGTCTCTGATTCTTGTGTTGCTTTTGAGACTTTTTTCCTTCTACTGGGTTATTTTGTACATTCTTGATATGATAGTATGTGCCTGGTCTTATTGTAGCATATTAGATAGTGTTTACTTGATGTCCCTAGGAGGTCTGCTCTTTTCTGCGGGCATACAGAGAGATGTTTTGGAGGTGGAAAGAAACGATTGGGGGGATTAGAGAGAGGGGAAACTATGATCAGATGTAATATATGAGAGAAAAAATAAAAAATAAATAAAGAGATTCAAAAAACAATATAGGCAATTGTTGCCACCCCTAGTTTCCTCCCAGAACTTAAAAGTGTAAGCTCATTGCTGAAGACATCATCTACTTTGGATACAAGACTAAAAGGCATTCAGATAGAAGCTCTTCGCTGAGAACTAGCTCTCATAGTATGAGCAAGAAACACATCACAACTTGCATGAACCTTGGCCATACATGAAGAGGGCAATCCTTGAGCTGCAATAAAAACTGAATTAGCTAAATCTTTTCTCAATACGTCAACTAAAATTTATTTATCTCAAAAATAGAGCAGAATTTACCTGTAATTATCACTTACTGAGCTAATTGTTATAACAACAAAGATAACAAGAACAATAATAAAATTGGCCTTTTCTTGACCTTAAGTGTTCTATATCAACTATTATACTCCATATTTTTAAACAGGTCTTTTAGTTTTAGTTAATGATCATAATTAACATGTGAGAAAGTTGGTGGAGGCTGTATCTGTATGTGTGCATGTTCTTGTGTGTGTAGATGTGAGGATGTCTATGTCCTCACGTGTACACATGTCAATGGAGTTCAAAGGGCAATACCATCTTTCCCAACCATTATCTACTTTACTCCCTTTAAGACAATGTCTCTCACTAAATCTGTGGCTTACTTACTTATTGAGGCTGGTCTCTACCTCTCCAGTGAAGGATTATAGCCCTTGCTAGTATGTTCAGCTTTCTACATGGAGGCTGTGGTCAAATGTCAGTCCTTAGGCTTATGTGACAAGCACTTTCCTGATGAACTCATATCTTTAGAGGGTTACAAACTTATTGCTTGGCTTTCTGCTCTGTTTGGTGAAGTAACTAATGCATCTCTTCAACACTTGGAATTATGAAATGCCAAATGGCAAAGGTCATTGACATGTTTTAATAAACTCTCTATATCATTTTAAAAGAAAAGAAACAAAATATATTTAAATAAAATAAATTGCTATAGTAATAAGAATGTTAGAATAAGATGGGAACATAAAACATGTCCCAGACTAGTCCAAAAAAAGGACTTTGACATAAGCAAATCTTTCCATGTCATTAAAACTTACTTCCTATTTCTGTCAAATGGGAAGCTTTAATAAGATTAACATTGAGGTATATTTCATCTTATAATTCTAATTCTGTTATCGCATCTAATTGGAAGTCAAAATATTACAAATGTGCCTTTTGTTTCTTTCTTCTGTACTTATTATAGTTATACAGATTTCCAATGGGTGGAGGTAAGAAATATGTTTTCTCATATGTTTTACCAAGTACATGAAGTTCAGGAATATCACATTATGTGGGTATAATTAAATGATCAACTCAGGTAAATTACAATATTTTCATCCTAACTATTGATCTGATATAGCTTGAAATATATTAATACATGAGTTTTATATCATATTCTCTTATTAACATCAGGTACATTTTATAGGAAAACTAAACTCAGCTTGTTATACTGAATATTAAAATGTTCACGTAGTGAATTAAACCGTGTTAGGACTTGGAACTCAAATGCCCCCAAAGCTATAGTTCTAAAGGTAGTGATGGTGCTATTGTTAAGTGGGAGGGCCTAGTAAGGGGAGGTTGTATGAATGGTGGAATTGGGACGCTTTGTATGTAATGTGTGGAAAAGTATGTAGAAGGAAACAAAGTATAATTTGAAACAATGTGGGGGCAGGAAAATTTACAACAAAGCAAAACCTAGGGAAAGATAAACATAACATATGTTGAAATATTTTGGCAGCTGATAATGCTAATCCAAAGAAATACAGATATATACACAAAGATACTACATCAGTTTTCTCATCTATTTTCAAAGTAGTATTTCCAAATTCAGAAAGATGAGAGTCATTTTTAGGGAATTGCTGAATCAGGAGCTTGAGTCAGAGAGTAAACTTTTTCTTTTATTTCTTCTTTCATACATTAAATCCTGAATGCAATTTCACCTCCCCCCACTTCTCCCAAACCTTCCCCTCTACCTCCCCTCTCCCTGAAATCCACTCATCTTCTGTTACCCTTCAGAGAAGAACAGACTTCCCAGGGATATCAACCAAACATGGCACAATAAGTTATAATAAAACTAGACACAAACTTTCATATCAAAGCTGGATGAGGTAACCCTGTAGAAGGAAAAGGATCTCAAGAGCAGGTGAAAGAGTAGGAGACAACTCTTCCTTCCACTGTTAGAGGCACAAGAAAACTTAGCTCAACAGTAATAACAAATATGCAGAAGACCTAGCTCAGACCCATGCAGGCTCCACAATAAGTAAACTCTTAATGTAGAAAAAGTTTAAAAATAATTGCTGTGAGACCATCCATCTAAAAGACCCAGACTTCTTTCTTTCTTTCTCAAAGCATGATGATTTTGTCCCTCTCATATTTATCTCTCTTTCTTATATGTGTGGAGAGACAGCTTTCTTTACAAAGCCTCAATATTACCTGCATTTCATAGTAATACATAGTCAAAGATATCGGATACAACACATAAGTTATGATTACCCCGAAATAGAACAATAACTAACTTAGACAAAAATAAAAATTAAATTATTTATAATAAATGAAAATATTAAATTACATTAAAATTAGCTAGAGATACATGGAAAATTGTTTGACAGTAATGTGAGGGAGACTAAGAAGTTCTTTCTTTAGAAAGCTATAAGATCTAATAATCTCTTGGTGGTAGTCTAGACGTAGTTCTTCCCAGTTTGGCAGCAGCCATGAATCAAGTTACTCATAATTTCTTGTTGAAATTTTTGATAGAAAGGAAGAGAGAGAGAAAGAAAGAAAGAAAGAAAGAAAGAAAGAAAGAAAGAAAGAAAGAAAGAAAGAAAGAAAGACTAAGCAAACACAGCCTATGTATATAACCAAAATTATAAGAAACAATCAAGGGTATATCTTCCATTAAGCAATATAGAATCAATATCCAGCCACCATTTCCTCAGAACTCTTGTCCATAAAAATACCATTTGATGTCACCTTGTTGCTAACATTAATAAATATTAAAGTAATCTCACGCTACTTCCATCTGCTTTGGTGTTTGTGTTGGGCAGCAGCAATGACACAGTAGCACTGATTTCCATTTGAATTTCCAAGCTAAAGTCCCTGCCATAAGCTGAGTAGGTCACTGATCTTAGCTTTTCTCAGACACTGCCTAAGGCATGGAAATAACAGAGTGAAAACTAATCACACTGAGACAATGTCAAATTGGGCTTAGAATTCTAATTTGTCAAGCTACATTCACTCCATCTGAATGCAAAATCTCACCCATTTGCTATCATTATCTATTAAAAACCTCTTTCTATTTAATCTTTATTATCTCTGCAAATTTGTCCTCAGCAAAGAAAGGTCCAAAATGGTTTGGCGTTGACTAGTCGCCAATGTTTGTCTTCTTGTGAAATGAAAGTTGTCTTTCTGAACTTGGTCGCAAGCATGATGCTTTTCCCTCCTGTGCATCAGTAAGTGACTGCACACTGTGTTCCGCATCTAATGAGTGTGCAGCAAGTCTCCCTCCGTGAGTGGCATCAGCATCCTTGTTTGGCATTTATGTCACATCTTTACACAATGTTCCACAATAGAGATCACATCTTGTTCGTGGTTAGGATGATGAACAGCAACACATTTTAATTCATACCCCTGATTTTCACTGTTTCCTTCCCACATTAATTTGCATTTGGCTACATTGATCAGCACAGACTGCATCAATATCTCTGAAGACTGCATGCGTTTAAATCGCTGTAATTTCTTCCGGTTTTAATATGTGTGGATGTGAAAAGTTTACGCAGAAGGTATTACAATTAAGAGTCAGTGAAATGGCTCAGCGAATCAAGCAACCATCACGAAGACCTGAACACCTGAGTTCACCCACCATAACCTGAAGAGAAAAGGGAGAATGGAACCCATAGCAGCCTCCGTGGGCCTTCATGTGCCTGCCGTGAAGTCTCCCATCCTCTAATTTCCACAGATAATATGGGCACATGCAAATCATAATAAAATTTAAATACTCATAGTAATAAATTTGAGTTTTTAAAAATATATTGCAGGTGATGGAGCATCAAGCTGTCTCAATGGGCAAAGGTGCTTCAGGTCAAACCTGACCTGAGTTCAATCTTTGGGACTCATGGGTAAAAGAAGAAAACAGACAGCTGAAAGTTGTTCTCTGACCAACACGTGTGCCACACACCAACACACATACGCAAAAATACGTGAAGAGATGTTTGAAAATTTAAAGGTATATTACAGTTGAATAGTTAGTTCAATAAATACTTTAATCAAAATGGCATTTGGTTGAGTTGCTGCAATAGAGAACCTTTACCGCCATGGTCTAGTGTTTTTGACATGGAAGATTACTCTGCAGGCTACCAAAAGAGAAATATAAACACCATCCTCATCATAAAACCTTTGATCTACACTTGGTCCTATCATCAAAATATTTCAGAACAATGGTGGCACAAACTGGATAGTAATAACTACCAATGTTTTATTTGGCTTAAAGCTCACTGCATGAGACAGAACCCATACCTGATACTGCCTGAGTGACCAAGAACCAGAGACAAGAGAGCCCAGAGACCGAGAGTAAAATCAAATAGTACTGGTCTGAAAAATCAAATGTAACAATAAAATGATTCCAAATGACATGCTACTGTACTCTTAGATCCAGGCCTTGTTCAGTCATCATCAAAGAAGTTTCCCCCTGAAGTAAATGGGAGCAAACAGACCCATAGCTAGGCATTTCCAAAACAGAAAGAGCTTTAAACGCATCCCTCTAAATAAGAAGGCAATATCAAATCCTTCCACTTAAAGTTCAGGGAACACTTGGAAGAGAAGGCAGAAGAAGTCAGGGAGGCAGAAGTGACAGAGAGCAAACAGGAAATAGGCCCTCATATGAAGTCAAAGAGAATGGAGTAGCAATCACAAGGCCTACCTACACCAGGTCATCTGCATATGTACTGTAGTTTTCCATTTAGTTATCTTATGGGACTCCTGATTGTGTTAACAAGTGAGTCTCTAATTTGTGTGCCTTCTCTTGGGTCTTTTCTATTTTTCTGTTGGTTTGTCTTTCTAATTACAACATAATGGTTTTTGGTTTTTTTTTCTTATTTTGTTATGTTTTGTTGTTATCTTTTAGACGTGTGTTCTTTTCTAATGAGAGACAGAAAGATAGTGGATCCAGATGGGAGAGGAGATGGGGAGGAACTGGGAGTAAGAGAGAGAGGAAAGACTATTTTCAGATTATATAGTATGTGAAAAGAATCTTTGTTAACCAAAGGCAAAAAATAATCTTTCTCAATATTATTTCTTGTTGCTTATATTTCACAATTAATTCTGCTCTCCTGGAGGTTCTCTAACTGCTTTGCTCCTAGCAGCTTTAGACAAAACTGTAGCAATGGCAGAAACAACTAGATCCCAACTACATGCCCAGGAATCTCCACTCACTTCCAAACTCCTGCATGGGAAATGAGAAACTCCCATCTAAAGATGCTAGGGATTGCATCAAACAAACTATAAAAGAGCCATTAGAAACCATGGACAAACTAATAGTAACTGTCCTCTCTTTTGAGATTAATGTTGGTACATGTAGACTAAGAGAAATGGAGAAAGATGAGAAATGTAAGTGCTGAAAATTCTTTTTTATTATCAATAAAGTTAAAATTCATCAGAATTAAAGCTGGCATTCAGTAAGGCTGTGCTCCCATGGAGTGTGAAGAGCCATATCTGTTTGCTTAGGATGTTCTCAGTTTCATCACTGAAGTTCCTATGTTCCACAAAGTCTTTCAGCAGTAGGCTGTTTTAGTTTGTCATCCTCCTTCATACATCATCATGTAAATGTTATGTTTTTTCTAGCCTGAAAATTTTCTATGACCTGTCAAAAGAAAGTCTATCAAAAGAAGACGATAAGGTATAATTTTATTCAGAAACAGCTTGTAAAAATTGCTTTAGACAGGGATTTATGTTGACTCTATAAATTAAAGTACAAAATGAAAATGTACATACAATCACAACTAAGAAGCAATGAGATTTGGTGAATAAATAATCATGGAAGTTACTGTGAAGATGCTAGTTAGAGACCTCCCATGCACACAGATGACATGCCACTAACACTGGAAGGTAATACCTCTTAGCTCCAAAGTATGTGTTGACTCACTCAAAAACTAGTCATTCAAAAAGGAGGCAATAAGGAAAGAAGAGTAAAATTTTTAATAGGCATGCTGGAGTAGCCTCATTTTAAGTGAGAAGGAAGTTTGATGAACGTTGTTTCCCATAAAGGTCCAACGACTGATGACAGATAATAAAGCTAAATACCCTCAAATCTTTAAGAAAAGAAAATAATCACACTTAGCAATTACTAAGAGACTGAGACGTTTTACTCTTTGAATTATTCTTTTCAGAACATTTTAGTGATTTTTCCATGGGTCAGGAAGAGTGTCAACAGTTCGTCACTACTGTTTTATTTATGAATCCAGACCCCACCCCACCCCATCTCTGCCCACCCCATCTCTGCCCTAGATGTCTAGGCTTCTCAGTAACTAGTGGAACATCAGTGGGAAAAATTTCCAACCCCCCATTCCCCCCTTCTCTGTTTAATCACAACTAACGGCTTTCAAACCTGAGGCCTTTTTCATTACTTCCAACAGCCACAGAGTTGTCTCAAATTGCAAACAGAGTTCAATTACCTCTGCTCTGGGCTGTTGTAACAACCTAATGACTGGTCTGTAGTCCTTTTCAGATCCACTGAATCAATCTTCCACCTGCTGCCAGAGGGAACTTTCTACCGTGAAGTATCACCACGACACACTCTTAGTTAATACTTTTCACAGTCTTGTCTGTACTTTACATTTGAAAATTATCCAGGAATCTGTCTAGGCTTGTCTTTGATCAGTCAATCTACATTTCCCTTAGCATTCCAAAGTGTCTGTGATGCCCTTTGCAAAATGAACCCTCAGTGGTCATGATTGCTGGCCTTAAAGCTAAGATACCATAAGACCTTCTGCCTTGTCTGTAATAAAGTACTTATGAAATAAATACAATAATCTTACTTGGATTTGTTTTAAGAAAATGTTTCTCTCAAGAAATAAGACCTACAAAGGACATTAACTTACTAATTATACAAGTATATTATTAATAAAAAGTAGGCTTATTATCTGGCAATTTGTAAGACAAGTGACATAGCCAATAGGCAGGCAGGAAGAAGAATGCTTTCTTCCTCATCACTAATCAAGGGTTTTAAAATAATGACAAACATTTTTACAATGTTTACTTTGGGTAGATATATAAAGAAATGAGCACCTTAATTTGCAGCTGCTTATTGATACTAAGATAAAACTCAGATAGGACTCCTGAGATATATTGCCTATTTAAGAAGAGCATGCAGCTGGAAAGTTGACTCAGTAGTGAAGAGCACTTGTTATTCTTGCAAAGAATGCAGGTTAAATTCCATCCCCTGAATTCCAGCACTCAACTCTCAGTAACTGCAGTCCCATATGATTTGATGCTTTCTTCTGAACTCTGAAGACGCCTGAAGTTTGCATGGCATACATATTATATACATGCAAAACCTTCATAAACATAAAATAATAAATAAACCTAAAGCATAATTAAAAAGCAACTGGATTGAAAATGTGATGACATGGTACAGGGCTTGTTTAACTCCAGCAAGAACTTGAGTTAAATCACCAACATGATGAAATAATTGCAAATTTAATGAAAAATTAAAATGAAGGCCAGCAGATTTATATGTTTGTTGATTCAGTATCCTAGCTTGCTTTACCTTACTATCAGACACTGACCAAAACCGAATTTGGAAGGAAGAAAATGATTCACAGACACACCCACAGGCCAATCTGAGGGCGGGGCGGGGGGGATTTCAGTTAAGGTTCCTACATCTAAAATAATCCTAGTTTATGTTATACAAACAAAAACTGACCAGCATGCCCAATAATTCCACTTCTTGTCGTTTGTCTAAAATAACTAGTAAGGAGTAAATGAATTGAAGCTATCAAGAGTGTTTGTCTTGTTAAAGAGAAAATAGAAAGTTAAAGAATCTAGATTAAAGGCTTAGCTGTAAGAGCCAGATAGGCATGTGTCAGCATACAATGGAGTCATTCAGATTCATGACCTAGCATTATAAATTGACATACAGGCAGCAACAAAAGATAATATAGTAACGTAAATTATGGAATGCCACGCTGAGCATAGTACTATATCAAATACACTTTAAGAGGTAATATATCTGCCTGCTAATAGCACAGCAAATAAAATTTAGAAAAAGTTTCTACTTTTGCATGTTTGTACCTTTTACACCTTCTGAAAGGAGCAGTTTAAGCAACCCCTTGCATGATTAATAAGTCTTAATGACCTAGTTAAGGAAACTAGGTGCTAACGTGCTTAAGAAAAACTCAGAGCCTGTGCTGCGCTTGCAGTCTTGGGAAAGACAGAAATGCCATCCAAAGCAATGAAAATTAAAATGATAATAAAGATGAGAGGCAAGCATGAGTATGAATGTATGAACTTTAGAGAAAGAGGTATAGTCTAGTTTTCTCCAAAAAATAATAATAATAATAATAATGTGTGCATGTTTATGTAGTTGTCGTTAGTATTTTCAAGCACGGGCTTATAACGAAAGTGGGTGTTAAGCAAATGCCCTAGACTGTAATATACAATCTGCTAGTGAGCAGAGATCTTACAGAAGCTAAATCTTCATTTGAGCAACTGGTTTCCAAGTACCATCATGATGCATGCCTAAACATAGTAAGAAGGTAACCACACAGCAAGCAAAAAAGCAGACATTACTCAGAATAGAAGCATCTGCCTGGGAACACTCCCACCTGCTGGAATCTTTACCTATAATCACCTTATCTGGGCTATTTCTTCTGCTCAGAGTTCAGCAGTACACTTTTCGCTGCGGTCTTTTGGGCTTTGCAATCCCAGTGTCTCCTGCCCATAATTACAGCACCTTCCATTTACTGACATGATGCATTTCCTCCCATCTCTTGTTTTCCTCACAGAAGAAGCCAGAAGATCAGGAATTCTCTTTTTTAAATTTCTATGTTTTCTAATATCGAGAAAAAAAATAAGTCCTGAAGGAAAAAGGTGGTCTGTGATAAAATATGTTGGTAAAAGAGATAAAAGATCCAAAATAAAAAACTTTTTCATTGGACAATAAGATGCCATGATACCTAGAGAAGGGAACTATGAATTAAAATTCAGCAACTACGTAGAAAACGATGTGGAATTAGTAGGATCTACAAAATCATGATTGAAAGATTTCCTAGCGGGAGATGAATAGTAGAATGATGGAGAAGTGAAAGGTATGATTGATTAAAAAATAATACTGAGCAATTCCGGGAACTTGGGAGAACCAGTAGGATAGATGATAAAGACCAAGATGTGGAAATGAGGACATAAAGAATGACTAGAAAAAAAAAAAAAACTAAAAAGAAAGAAAGGCAAAGGTATGAGAGGAGAATGTCATGCCTTTGACTCCCAAGGGGGGAAAAAATCTTCAAAGCAAATAAAAAGAAAGATGATAGTGTTTTTCCCATGAAGAAAGAATGGGGATTTTAGAGGATAGCAAATGGACCAATGGGCAGATGGCTGCAGATAGTAAATACGATACGGTGGTAGGTAGTAGTGCTTCAGGAGCAGAAGTCTGGTAAACTATCTCACACAGGGTTGAGCTGCACTCAGGAGGCTGAGGCAAGATTGCTGTGTGTTCCAGGCCAGCCTGATGAGAGAATACGAAGCTGTCTCAGAAGAGAATAAAAAGAAAATAAATAAATAGACAACCTTCATAACAAATACCAGGAAAGGAAAGAGTTAAAGCAAAGAACTGTAGAAAAACTGAAGTGTCATATAGTTTTTAATAGACTAGGTGGAGAGATGGCATGCCAGGAAAGGGATGGGACAGCTGGGACTGGGGGCATGGAGACAGAGAAAAGGTCTAAAATAGATCTCATGGGGACTGAGCCGGAGAGTACAGAAAAGACAATTAAAAAAGACTGCCAAATAGCAGCAGCAACCAGATTGAAGGCTGAAAGCATCCAGTTCTAATGAGCCAAATCTGCAGGGCTTTGTTTGCATCCAGCAGTGCTCCCTCTCCAGGGAGACGCGGTGCAGAGAACAGAAGGTAGAGGTATATTCTATGGCAGGGACTTGCTCTGGGAGCGAGGACACAAAGGCTATTGCTGAAAATGAGGCAGGCTGTGGCATGCATGGGAGCCTGACTCATTTCAATGCAGCAGAGCAGCAATCTCTGAGTCTGGCCACTGGATATTTCCAAGGGAAGGAAGAAGGGTTAATTCAGATCTTCTTGGCCTGCTACCTAACACTTCGTGTAAATTAGGGAGACACTGATTTCTTACCCCCTGGTCATGTCCATTCCTTCTGAGACCATGGGATCATCAGAAAAAAGCAAAGCAACATGAAGTTTAAAAATTCTTGGTAAAGGTTAGGTGAACAGGGGCAGAAAGTGAGGATGATTGACAGGAGGGAAGGCACTCTCTAGAACTGCATACGTTTTGAAGACACGAGTTACTAAGTTCTAAATAAACTACTTATCAGATGGGGAAGATGGAGTTTTGTTGTACGCAAGCCGCATTGACTAAATGATTACTCATCTAAGTAACTCCCAATGCTTACAGTGAAGTAAAGGCTACGCAATGAAGGCTAGGTCTCCTCTTTACCGTCTCACTTTACACTTCACGTCCTTAGCTACCGAAACAAATCAAGCCTCTTCCACACTCAGGCAGTTGCACCAACTATCCCCGAAGACCTGTCACCTTCTGCCCTTGCATTCACCAACCGAGATTTGTCTTTTTCTATTTTTATTTTTTTATTTCAGTTCACATTCCAACCACAGTTCCCCTCCCACCCCTGCTCTTCTCCCACCATGCCTACCCCCAGGTGTCACCTTTCTTAGAATATCTTTCTAAGCATCAATCTAAAGTGCTCTTCAGCCATTTACCCGCCCCATTACCTGGTTTGGGAGTTAAGTACGTATTTTGATTTGCTTTTATTTAATTCTTGGCAAAGATAATGTTTATCTTATTTATAATTTGTAGTATGTTTCTGACACAATATAAACCCGAGAGGGGGCCCTATCTAAGTCATCACAATACCTATAAGTTCCCTAGAATCTTGCAAGCACATAACATATATATTAAATACAGATATATTAAATACTTACATGGTAAGTTAATGAATGACACAATGTAGAATCTTTAATTTCAAACATGATTGAAAGTTACACAAAGCACAAGTTCAATGCCAAGGTTCTGTATCCAAAAACTGGAGGAAAAAACATCATGTTCTTGCCTTATAAGTCACACTGACCCTCTCTACCTTGTTCCCCAAAGTAAATACTATGAGAAAGAATATTTTTACTGTGGAATCAGGCATACGGGACAAAACAATTCAATATGTAAGCACAGTGTGTTTCAATAAGAATGTTAAATGAACGTGTGAAATAAAAATGTGTAATTTTGATTTAGCTGAGACATGGGGTCTGGAAGTAGGTTTTTCAGAATTTGAACACTGTAAGAGTCTATTGGCTGTGTCAAATATAAAAACAAAGTATCAGATGAATTTTCCATAAAGTAATGTGTTATAAGCAGTGATTTCAGTTTGTATTTTGCTTAATTAAGAGATTTTTGAAAGGAAGAATATGTGCTCTTTGTCATGAAAAACAATCTCCAAGTAAGTAATTACATCTCTATCCTAGTTTCTCATTACTTGTGCAAAGTATTCTCAGCCAGTTGACTTTCATCAAAATAGATGAAATAAAAATGCAAGAGTTAAGAATGTCATCAAAATAAAATCAATAATAGTAATGAATAATTGATGGTGCAGAATTCAAGCTGACCTTAAACAGCTCTGAAATAGAGCTAAAATTACAAAGTAACATGTTTCAGCATCTGCCCTTAAGATACAGATATAGAAACAATAACAAAAAGCATTATTTAACACACACAAAAAATTAACGATTATATGAAGATCGGGTAAAAATAGAACTAATATATAAACAACTTGATTTAGATTTTTCAAACATTACAAGGTCAAGAAACGCAAAATAAAGGGATAAAGAGACAAATCAGGACTTAAAAGATTTTACTGATCTTTCAAAGGATCTTAACTCCCTTCCCAGTACCCAGATATGTCTCATAAGTGCCTGTAACTCCAGCTTCTGGACCCTGAGGGCTCACCCATACACACACACACACACACACACACACTCACACACTCACACACACACAAGAACTAAAGGAAGTAATTTATCCTTAAACTGATTTTGTACGGAAATGTTTTCATGCTTAAAAATTACCATCTAAAGTAAATTTAAATTGGTTCCTTTATTAGGTAGCAATTTCATAAGCATACTGACACTATTTGATTCTAAAAGCAAAAAAAAAAATCCAGCCTACAATTCATAATCCCAGAGAACCTGGACAGCAATGAGGACCCTAAGAGAGATATACATGGATCTAATCTACATGGGAAGTGGAAAGAGACAGTAAATTGGGAGACCATAGGAGAGGGTTGAAGGGGAGGGGACAGGAAAGGACGGGAGCAGAGAAAAATGTGTAGCTCAATGAAATCAATTTTAAAAATGCTCAAAAAATCTTGTAAAAATTAAAAGAAAACAACAAAAAGCAAGAAAACAAAATGGGGAGTGTAACTATCCAAATGCACAAAAGTCAAATTTTTAATCTACTAGATTAATAAATCTTTTGTCACTCTTTTGAAGAACCTTAATTTTAAGCTAAATATTAATAACCAAGGCAATGTTAAAGGTCCATTGTGAGTCCATCAATAAATGGCCCTCACTATAAAAGGAGAAAAACACAGTTTGGAGACAAAGGGTACCTTGCTTTATTCAAGCAGTCACTACGTCACCGATATGAAAGACAGCAGCCACCTTCCCACTGCTTGGACAAGTGGTACAATGCAATCAAAGACATTCTTGAATAAAACTTGCATTTCTAGTTTCGACACTCTTAAATCCAGTATTACCTTACATTAACAGTTAACGTTTCAAGATTAAGATGGTATTGATCCACAAAAGAAAAACAAAAGGAGAAAAGCTAAAATCTTTCTTGCCTCTTTATTACCTGAAGAAAATGCAAAAATCAAGTTGCATACACATGCACGTACATAATTATGTAGGTAGTCATGTATCAGTCTCAAACACTCAGCAGGCTCCAAACTTAAATGGCAATGCTTATGGCTCAAATCACTTACATTTATTAGTTCTTTAGTTCTTTTCTTTGCCTGCCTAACCCTCCTCAGAGAGTAGCAATTTATTTTTGAGCATTCTAATGGCATTGGATACAGAAAGATAAATCAAACTGAAGCAGGAATAAACTAAGTCCTGTTTTGAAAAGAAGGCTATAGTTAGTATTACCTACGAAAACTGATGCTCTGCTCTAAAACAATACCACTGCTTCTGTGTGCACAGACACACAGGACACTTTCCCTGAGGCTTCACAGAGTAGATGTCAGAGCTTTATCAATGAATTCCCACCACCCACCATTTTAGCACCACAGGTCAGGAATACACATTCTGAATTCAGACTGATCGCTAATTACCCAACTATTTCTTAACCTTAAATTCTGAAAGAAAAATAATTATCATAAGAAATCTTAGTGTGTTATTAAAATAGAATAGATTGCTAAGACATCACCTCAGTTTAGTTTTAATCACTATTCCTGTGTTAATATCAGGTTTACAGCCACCAGAACAACAATCTTCATTTGTAAAGCATTATATGCAATCAGTATGTTAAATGACATGTCTTTACTTTAATGCTAGTGAAAAGAGACATTAGGCCAGTTATTGCAGGTACAACATAGAGAATTCTAAATGAAACACATCTATGTTTTACTCACCAGTGGTTTCCACAATGCCTTCTAGGATGACGACAACCTCGAATTGTTCAGTTTGCATGCTTCTCTGGGATAGGTCATAAAAGGGGCTTTTGGCATCGATCACGTGGCAAATTGTGAGAGGGGACACAAGAAAAAGTTGATCTGCCCCTGTGCTAAAACCTACATCCAGTTCAAGTTGGTCAAGGGGAAGGAACTCACCCTCAGGTGTCTGCCGAGACTAGACAAGCACACAGAAAAAGAGAAGAAATCACCACTTGAACTGAAAATTTCAAGGTAGCCCCACAATCATCTACATCACTGCCAACATTCTTCCCTATCAATCATCAGTAATGTAATCCAAACAAACCATTATGCAGCTATATTTTACCAAATGGGCTAAAATCCCACATAGCTCATGCAGAACATACATGCATTATTTATAATAAACAATTTGCTGTAATTACCAGTCCCTAACTCCTGAGCTTTGGAGAAATGCCTGATGTAACAATGGCTGTGTATCCAACCACAGAACTGAGTGTGTACATGCACATTGCTTAATAGAAATCTCTGCATAGTTAGCAAGGCCATGCCAGAGTGGCCTTCCCTCAGAAAGCAAATCAATTTGCTGAAAAATGCTGACCACAGTTTTAGAAGACCTTTGTCTATTTCTTGAAAAGCAACATGAAAAACGTTTTTTGCTTGTTTTTTTTTTTTTTGGTTCAGAAATTTAGTAAAGTAACAAATGAACATAAAACTGAAAAGACACTAAATTGTGAAATGTACCATAGTCTTAAAAGGCATGGACTATTAGTTCATGGTTTTGATTCTCCTGATAGTAATAAACTGTAATATAATTCTCTACTCCTCTCTTTATGAATTTTAAAATATAGCCAAAATGTGCCCTTTGAACTTGTTTAAACAAAATAGAATTTAAAGTTAGTTGTCTTTGACAAATGGTTCATTAAAAAAAAATCACATAGGACTGGCTCTTTGTTTCAACATAAGAATACGAAAGCTTAATTCAACAAACCGCTTGCTTTCTGAGACTGTGAATGAAAAACAAATATCAGCAAACCATAAAAGTTGTCTTACTCATTGTTCTTGTTCCATTCATTTTCATTTTGTTTTTCATATCTATTATACACAATAGCTCTACAAGCAAATATTTAGATATAGCATAAATAACAGAAGCAAAATAAGAGCTGGTTAGTTAGACATATACAGAAAGGAACCAGTGGGAATGGTTCTATCCCAGTGATCAAATAAAACTTGAAACAGTCCAGTATATTTTAAGACCCCTCATCAACTAATTTAAAAAATAGAAAGGACTCCAGAGCATGGGTCTGCCCAAAGAAACATTCATTTCAAGACGGAGATCTTCTTTTCATTTGGAGTTAATGTTTGGTAAATAAGGCCTAGAAATTCTGAAGAATTGTTGAATAATCTGTCTTTCCTGAAAAAGTATGAGTAGTTTTGAGTCGGTGCTGGTGTATCATCATTGCGATCACCACACAGGGCTTTAAAAGCTGAGCTGATTCATTTGAAAACTTCTATTACAGTTGGCAATACTGGAGATTTTTCTCGTGTAGGAGAACATTCAGGGAAAACACTGAGATTACTTTTCTTCTCTAAGTAGAATGTAAAAGAAAAAGAAAAGGAGGAAAGAGAACTTCTGGGAAAGGAGGAGGGGAAGAAATAATTCCCCATCACACTTTTGTTTTCAATCTCTGGGAAAACCTGCTTGTCAAAATCCAAAACCTTAGTGCTATCAACCAATATTGGAAAGCAATTGTTATTTTCAAATCAGTATGAAAAATACTTGTTTGAAGCTTCTTCCAGACACCTATAGTCTTAACGTATTGTTAATTTAGTAAAATAAGAGTGAGATTAACAACTTCCCAGCTGTCAGGTATATGTTGATATTTGGTTCATATATAAAAAAATAACAGACAAACTGAAGACAAGGACAAAGACAAACAAAGTCCATTTCATTGTGTTCCCACCTAAGAAGCAACTGGTGCTATACAAGCACAAGATGATATTATGAAATCTATAATTAATGACTAAAATTTAGGTACTTTTTACTAGTTATTCTAAGTTCGTTTTTTATACTACAGCATGGACAATGTCTTTAAATTCTATTTTTTGTAATATTTCTCCAAAGGAGATAATTTTTGGTTATCATATGATAAACCAGAACTAATTTTGCCTAATTTTGGATATATTTGTTATACTTACCTGTAACTTTAGAGTAAATTTTATGTGTAATATTCCCTCACCTTTCATCAGCTGAAGAAAGGAGGTGGCCTAAGCACAGTCACACTAACAGGGGATCAGCAAGCTTGCAAGTAAAGTGGTTTATTCAGATATAGGCAATTTAGATTTAAATATACATAAATCTGCTGTAGGAAATCCTACAGCCAGTAGCCTTTAAGTTACCTGCCCACTTGGGCATGGCCTCTTATACTATAAATCCGGATGTAAAGCACCCATTCCCTCTCTCTTCCAACTGCAGGATTACGTTGCTGTTCTCCATTCAAGCAGAGAACTGTGATCTGTGAGTCTACCCCTAAATAAGTAACCCTTTATTATACTCAATTCTGAACTAGTGTGGAATTTCTTTTTAGCATCCATGTTCATAGACCTGCTACATTCAAACTCAACATGTCTTCACTTTTAAAATATTTGTTCATTATATTCAAATTAATGCTCTTTATTCCTCCTCCCACCAATTGAGAGTGCCCTCACAACTCTGTGTCCTCTCCAGATCGCCCTACCGTGTGACACTGTGGAGAAAGTGCTAATAACCTCATTTATTTGGATGGTGGTTCTGGTGATTCTTGTAATATCAGTGAGAGCCCACACATACTATTAAAATTTTTCCAGCAGGCACTATATAATATATTGTTTAATTACCTGTGATACGTCTCACGTATTTCCAAATTCATCATCCAAGTCTTCATCATCTACTTTAGGACATCAGACATTTTCACTATAAATTTGTTCATTTTCTGATCTTTGTCTTTTTGACTTGGTATTAGACTATGAAGTCTATTAATAACTAGAAGCAGATAGAGGGCTTTGGTCCAAGTCAAAGGTGAAAGACGTGATGTCAGAGAAGAGGCTGCATGGAAGACTGGACCTCTCTGAACTTTGAACTGTGAGAGTCAAGATCTGCTACCACTGATCAGCCAAATACTTTTAAGTCTGCAGAAAAATGTAGGCGCCTACTACATACTTTCTCAAAGCAGATATATTCTTTATTGGATTTCAAAAAAAATATAATTAGGAGTTCCTGATTCTGGTTTAAGTCCCATGATTTTCCAGAACAAAGCAAACAAAGTAAAAATTAAAGCAAGCTACTTAAGTGGGGAAAGAGAAGTTGAGACTTTTTGTTTAAAGAATTGTGACATATGCATGCATAGGAAAAATAAAGAGAAAGAGAAAAAGATAGTTCTGTAACTAGCCTTGTAAAAGCATGCTGTACTCTACGTTGTGACTACATGATAAAACAGTACCATTTATAGCCTATGAGCTTCCTGTCTCGTGTGGTTAAAAATACTTTGTTTAAAACAGAGATATTTGATAATAGGCAGAATCTTTTCAGATAAAAAGGTATTAACCTTTCTTAATTATGTCATTGTAAGGGTTGTGAATCAAGAAGGAGGCTTCCATCAGTAGAGTGTTTGTAGCTAATGTACTTAGACCCTGTAATGCTACAATATTCCTATTTCAAATGGAGTAGAGACCATGGCTATTACCTGGACGTAAGTATGAAATAGTGGTCTGATTAGAGTACTAGATAGTTAGTGATAAGAGAAGTGAAACAAGCTGGAGAGGGCAAAACACCTTCTCTCTTACTGTGTCTGGAATTTTACTTCTCTTTAAAGGTAGAATATCATATCTATCAGCTTTTCTACACCATGTGTATGGTGAAGTCACAAAGAAAAATACATAGAGTGTAATCAGAGTAATATCCTAAAGCTAAAAGTAGGAAATACGTCTAAGACATGTACTAAGACCAGAAATTAAACTGCCTTTGTGACTCAAAGCAATTACGACATGTAGGTCAGAATTTATGGTAGTTAGAGAAACATGGAGAACTAACATTTCATTTGGACTGTGATAGACCTTTGCACATGTATTTGGATGATTAAAGCTTGAAATTTTAGCTCCTGTTAAAGTCAATGCCAAGATTAAAATAAAGATTTTTTTCATGCTAAGCTAATTAACCCATAAAATATCCATTTAAATGAAAGGAATGCACCTTATTTAGATGTGATGCAATTCATCTTGTAATAGATTATGTGAGCCTTTTGTATTTTTCAAATTAACACTCTGTTTTGTGTCACTATGGGGGCCTTTTGTTGGCTTTATAATAGCTATGGGCAGGATTTGTATCCCTGTTTGTACATTAATTTCCTAACTAACAACACCCTTCAGTCCATGAAATGCCTTTTCCTTCTTCCTTTTGTCATTTGTTCTTACCTACTGTTGTTTGCTTGTGAGTTTTTACATCCCTCACTTGTCTTTATACTTTTTTAAAAGTTCAAGGCACCTTGTGCTCTTTAGGAACCATATTTAAAATGAAAACAAAACAAAAAATATTACTACTAGTGGTAAAAAAGAATAATAACTAGAGATTTTTGAAAGAACACAAGATCTGTACCTATTAATGAGTTGTCACACATGTTTCAAAGGAAGCAATGCTAAAATAAGTAGCTACTGTACTGTTTTTAAGGTTATAATGAGCCTATCTAAAACAAATAAGATCAGGCCTAGCCCTTAGCGGTTCTGAGGGCCTCTGTCTTAGACTTTTTCCAAACTCTGGCAGAAAGTGTTGATCTTATTCAGGTATATTCATTTTTGTGGATTGATGTTTTTTTTTAAATGTTATGGTATAAAGATAAATTTAACCAAGGTCTATTTGCAAGCAAACAACATGAGGTTGTAAAGAATGAAAACCAAAATCACATTTAAATGCAAGAGAGGAAACAAAAGCAAATCAATACATTTATGAGAAAACCCAAGAATCATTGTGGTTACTGACTAATAAAATGCTTGGATAGGTCTGGGGATATAATTCAGTGGTAGAGTAATTTCCCAGTGTGGGTAGTCACTTGGTTATACCTCTTGAAGTATATATATATATAATAACCAGTAGTAATAACAACAATAAGAAGAGGAGGTTTGACTAAGGTTGTGTCTCCCCATGGTAGAGGCTTGCTGGCATGCATGAGATCTTAGGTTCCCAGCACTAAGAAGAGAGTAAAGAGCTTAATGGTTTTGCAGACTGGAATATTGTTTTCTGTTGCATCTGACTGTGATCCAGTCCTACTGTTGAAATCACACAGCATCAAATTTTGTTTAGCCATACTAATGGAGAAAAGAAAATGTGCACACAGACAATGTATATGATGTTAGAAGAAGAAAACAATGCACCCTAATACCTTTTAATGGATGAAAGTTAAAAGCTGTGTAGGGTCTCTCAAGGAAGACAGTGACTGTTGGCAATGATAGAAATATGAAGAAACAAGAATATGTTCCCTTGAAAAAGCTCCCTCTTACATCATCTAAAAGTGTGCCTATAAGAGTTTCCTGTTTTGTTTATAGTGTAAAATATTTGAGGGTAAAGAGCAATGTTTGGATAATAAACTATAAGTTCTTGAACATTTTACCAAAGATCACTTTATTCCTCCTTCAATAAGAGCAGTGACTAGTGGACGGAAAGGCATGTGAGGTTTGCATTTGCTTGAGAAGTGGAGGTGTTATTCTCCACTCCTTGGCCACAGAGCTTTCAACTACCCAGTCCAGGCACTTTCATCAAAACTGCTCAAGGAGAATACATTAAGTTAATCTATCCATGCTATTAATTAATCTCTATTCCTTAGGTTGATAGAAAGACAACTAAAATAAAATTTAAGACTAAGTTAATATTAGTTTCATGATAAGAGGGAAATTAATAAGAATATCTACTTTAAAATGGGTTTATAGAGGTGCATTTATACTTCATTAGATTTTAGACATTTAAAATAACTTCAAATTATACCCTTCACTTTTGATTTGATTTGTAAGAAAATACTGACCTCTCTAGTCTTAAAGTTAGGAGACATGACCATGATTAGTCAGAGGCACATCAGTGTTTTCAGACAGAAAATTGAGGGATGGTATTTAAATGCAAATTTTCTTTATGTAAGTGAAAAGTAAAATTGAAACTAAATAGAAAAGTTAAATCATTGCCATTAGATAATTGTGAACTCCAAATGTCTTCCTAATAGATCATAAGATAGTAATTACACCACTAGTACTCTAATATTTCAATGTGATATTGTTTTTAATCACCTTGTATCAATACAGCATTGCTCCAACATTATAATATTTTATTTCTTAATTCAAGATACTGTTCTTGTAAATGTGCTACATAGCATTTTGTAGAAAAATCACTATGGGCATACGTACCACTATACAGATGAAGAACCTCAAATTCATTGTACACATCTGTATCAGTCATCTTTTAATTGTATTCTTAACTTATCAAAATAAAATTTGGCAATGTTTAAAACATCTAAGATAAGTTGCATGTAAAAAAATGTCAGCTTTATTTGGTTTGAAAACTTAGAGAATGATAATAACTTGAACTCTTATGCATAGGATAAACTATTACTAATGAAAGTTTCAAAGTGATATCTGCACACTGATTCCTTGACACAGGCTATAGCACTGTTAGAACATTCACTGTGCGCACTAGGCCACTCGAATGAGGCAGAGGCAGAGTTCACTGCACACACAGTAAAGAGCACACACCGGCACCACTGCCATAAGCACATCTGCAACTCATCCATTTACTTAACTCTACCAAACCACTTAATTTAAACAGATATCAATAAAACACAATGTTACCTTAAAATATATCAATGCTGTGCAACTAAAGTGTATTATTTAAAAATTGTCAATTAAAATTACATAATCCTAGCTATCCTTATGAAAATATACACCAGAAGCAGGCTGGAAATTTTACACCCTATTATCAAAAATGTCATTTATTTACTAACATGGCATAGGAAATACTCATGTGATGAAAAGCGACAGGGCAAGTGAACTACGTTAATTCAAGTGCTGCATTGGGCAACTTGGTCAAGAATAATTAGGAAGAAATTTTATCAGTGATAATGGAAGTGACATAAGAGCAAACAAATTTTTTTTTGTATTATACTGGGAGAAAACTTAACTGCATAGTAAGCTGGAGCTGTATAAAATCAGATACAGTTGAATGGTGCAAATTGAATTTTCAAAGACAAAATTTTCTCTCAACTCGGTTATCAGTCATTTTATTACCTCTAAGTCCTGAACCTGGCTGTGCTTCTTTATATAATCTTAGTTCACTCTTTGTCAATAATAAACTACTCATTAGAGGTTGTCTTCTTAAATTTATGAACATTTAAAAATCACTCTGGAAAATCTCTCAGGAAGAAAGAAAGAAAGAAAGAAAGAAAGAAAGAAAGAAAGAAAGAAAGAAAGAAAGAAAGAAAGAAAGAACTGTGACACCTGTAGACTGTGAGAACTAGACTTTGATCCCTCCTCCTCAGACTCTACCTGACAAATAACTAGGGCCCTTCTTGTTTGTGGTGGTGTCTTCCAAGGGCGACAAGGACCTTAATACCTACTCTATAAGCTGTTTGCGTTAGCATTCACAACACAATGTTAGGAAGCAGTCTTCTTTAATGGATGCTGAAAAGCTTCAAGTAAAATCTATAATTGACAAAAGCTTCATAGAAACAGGCAATTAAATATCAAATTAACAAGAGACTACACTGAAGCTCTCTAGCTTTCACGGAATATTTCTCAAGAAAAATATTTAGTAAAAATAATAATTGTAAAGAAACAGATATGGCATCTTCTACTTTTCTAACAGCTGCTTGGATCTGTGTGTTTGCTTAAAAGATGACCACAGTTAAATTACTGAGTCCTAGGAAGCAACACACCTGGTGGTGTTATTGGCAGGGGGGTACACCAAAAACATCTCCAAAACTAAAGTTAAGGAAACTTCAACAGCCAATTCTTCAAAATAGAAGCTTTAGTGCCTCAAGTTTAGGGGAGTAATGAGTTGACACCAAACCAAAGGAGCTCTCAGGACACAGCAGCATCAGGAAAACAGGGCACCTACTTCCCTCAAAGCTCCAGGAGTTCATAGCACTAAACATCACCATCGAGGTGTCTATCAGTGCATCTAGGGGAGGAACATAAACAAGAGCGACAAAGTAGGGGCAAAAACAGAACTGGCAACTATGTCCTCTGTCCAATCCCCAGGTCTCTTTCCCGCCTCCTTGTTCCCAAGAAGTTTACCTGTGGTAGAAGGAAAAACCTAGGAGAGGGCAGAGTGGCGCCCAGGGTTTTCTGACAAGCTTATTCTTGGTGGAGAAGGGGAGGGTTGCACTTACCTTGAGCAGCTTGCAGCGGATCTGCGCGGATACCATGTGGCTATTGCGCAGGTTGCCCACCCGGAACATGAGAGTGAGTTTTCCGTCCCTCATGGAGATCACCGCATGCTCGCTAAACATGAGGGTCTCAGCGCGCTTCTTGGGCTGGGACATCTTAATGAACATGCAGCCAATGAGGAAAGCGTCCACGATGGATCCCAGGATGGACTGGAAGAGGAAGAGGATGATGCCCTCGGGGCACTTGTCGGTGATGTAGCGGTAGCCATAACCAATGGTGGCCTCGGTCTCGATGAAGAAGAGGAAGGCAGAGGGGAAGTTGTAGACATTGGCCACACAGGGAGTGTAGTTGCCGACGTGGGCTTTGTTCAGGTCGCCCCGGGTGTAAGCGATCACCCACCACATGGACGCCATGAAGAGCCAGGCCACGGTGTAGGTGAGGATGAAGATGAAGAGGTTCCAACGCCACTTGAGGTCCACCAGAGTGGTGAAGAGGTCCGAGAGGTAGCGACTGGTCTCGCTGCCCAGGTTGCCGTGCTGCACATTGCACCGGCCGTTCTTGTCCACGAACCGCTGGCGCTTCTTCTTGGGTACAAGCTGCTGCTGCGGGCCCTGCCCTGGCCCCTGGGGTTGCAAGCCCGAGCCGCTCGACGAAGTGGTCACTACCTGATAATCGTCCCCAAATTTCCTTCGGAGTGCAGACATAATACGGAGAAGCGAGCCAGATTCAAACACGAAGCGGAGGCACAGGAGCCAAGCGCTGCAAACCAGCACCAATAAGGAGGTGGGGGCAGGGGACGAAAGCAGGAGGGGAGGGGACGAAAGCAGGCGCCTGGGTGGGGGGTTGGGGAGCACCCTGCAGGTAGCAGCAGACTCTGCCCCTGCAGACGCTTCTGCTCCCCTGGGACAGAGGCTTTCTTTCCAAGAGCAGTGTTAAAACAGAAGTGTTCTCCCACACTCAAGGCAGGAGGGATGCAAGGTGTAAGAACCCAAAAGAAATGTTGTCTCCAAGCTCTTTGAGGTTCTTCTTTGCTCCCCCCACCACCGGCATCCCGAGTCACCTCTTACCTTTCCAGGGCACCCCAACCCGACTATCTGCAACACCTCTGAACTGGCTGCTGATAATGAACGAGTTTGACAAGCAAGTCCCACCCCACCTGCCAACTCCCCAAGCTGCTAAGCTGCACTACCTGCTTGGACCAGACCCTCCCCCTCCCAGCTGCACCCTGATCAGTCACCCCCCAAGAGTGCTCCTGGCTTTCTTGTCACTCCCACCTCCTATCTTTTAGCCAAAATCCCGCCCAAAGGCATGTCGGCTGGGCAGTGGTGCAACGCCCCCTACCCACGCTCAGCTGGCTCAGAATCCCCCGCCCGGGACTCCAGAGACCTGTACTCCTGCCGTGCGCGGGCGGACGAGTTTCCACGCGCGCGTGCCACCAGGGCCTTCGTGTGAAACCTCGGGGGCTGCCAAGCCACCCCGATGCTCCGGGGAGCGCTGGAAGCCGGGACACTCACCCAGCAGCAGAGGACAGACAGAGCCGCCGCCAGAAACCGAGGCTGTCCGGCAAAGCACCCTGCGCTCAGGGCTGCCTGACCCTTGCCTACTTTTCCTGGTATTCCACGGTGAGAGCCAATGCAGGTCCCTCAGTCTCCGCACCCCCTGGGGGCACTACAGAGTCTCAGGCAGGAGACCCTAGTGCTCCAAGCAGAGACTGACTTGGATGCCCGACTCTGGGGTTCTCGCGATGCCCTCTTTCCAGGAGACAGAGGGACTGCTTAACCGAGGTCAGACTTTCAGGTTAAACACTGGCGTTGCTCCAGCTTTTCCAGTGTCTCGCAATAGAAACATTTGAGTCTTCATTTCCTGTTTCTCCTATTCCATATTCGCGTTTTAGCTGCCCCGTGGATGGAGGATGCCAGGCTCTAGCAGAGACAGCGGGGATGAGGTGTGTGTGCTGGTGCGTGTGATCAGCTGCAGAGCCGCGCTAGCCCCGCCTGTCCTTGCCTTCCCCCGCCGCTCCACCAGCCTGAATTGCACCTCCGCGCCTTGGTTGAGCCTGCAGTGTCTGGCAGCTTACAGAATGCAAGCCCCTCCAATGAGAAGCCGCTCTAAACCTGCTCCCTAACCACAGCCAACTCTTTCCTCGCCCCCCTGCATCAATCAGAAAGCCCCCAAGCAAGCAACAAATGCTGCTTTCTGTGAGGAGTACAATATGTCTCTATTTCTAGGGCTCTCGCGGATGCAAATACTAAGATTTGGGAATGCATCATCAACAGAGATCTGGCTTTCAGATAGGCATATTCAGAGACAAAATTTACAAAAACAGAGAGACCTGACAATAAGAACAGCTAGGAAGGGCTACACTGAAAGGAAACTCCCAGTCCTTTCTGAGAAAGATTCTATGAGAAAGCCTTAGAATATCTGGAGTTAGCCTGACTATAATTGAGGGGAAAGTAATGAGTTTTAATGGCCCCAGCCTGGCAGTTACTTTAATGGAGGGGCAAAGTGCAGAAACTGCTGATACAGCTAGTGTCCATGAGTAAATGCCAGCTTGTTTACCACATTTCGTGTTCGTTTTAAAATGTCTTATACCATATTCCATTCAGTCCAGATACACAAAGTTGGTAGAAAGTCAACTCTTGCTATAAAATAAAAGCGCTGCTAGGCATGCCACATGAGAGCATTTCTCCACAGAAGGCACAGGCTCCTGTGCTCTACCAGAAACCCTCATACCGGTGAAGGAGGAGGACTTGGGAGCCTTGAATGAGGACTGTAAAACATTCAGCCCAGGTACAGCTTCTCCTGCTGGGCTTCTTATAAGATGTTACCTATTTATTCTCTGGGGGTTACATAAGGACAGTGACACTACCTAAGAGGTCAGCAAACTTATTCTCTCGAGATTACATAAGGACAATGACACTACCTATGGAGCTCTGGTCCTGGACTCCTAAGGCCTGATTTGAATCCTAGCTGTGCCATTTACAAACTGTGCGACCTTGAGCAAGAACCCCAATTATCTCCTTCGAAAAAAACTGAGAGTTTTTCCTTTCCCCAGTCATGATATAAAAAACAAAGGGAAAAAAAGTGACTGTAATTTTATTATTTCTCCTCTAAAGGCTATACTGGACTATCAAGATTTAACAAAGCCAAGAGGAGATTATGAATGAGTTTCTCAAGTTGTAGCCTTGCTGAAATAGAGCATATATCCTCATCTGGTCTCTGACAGCCTCCCCTCCACCGTCCACTATGCTCTTGGCAGGCTGCTGCCCTCAATTACTGAAACACATCCAGACAACAGCTGACCCCTGGGCCGGTCCAATATCTCCTCCCTTTCTCTGTAGTGATCCTGTCCTCTCCATAGGTGTTGTTCGCTCCAGAAATCACCAAGTTCTCTGATGAAGTGTGAACTCTATAGGGCAGACTTCCTGTCAGTCTCAGGCCACCTTGTCTCATGAGCCAGGTTTTTTCATCATGAGATAGTTTTCTCAGCGCTGTTTTTCTTTGTTCAGCGTTCCCCTCGCTCTATGGTCAGTCACATAAAACAGGATCTACAAAGGCCAGGGCCCTGTCAATACTCTTTTTTCCTTTTGTTGTTTCTTGCCATGTCCCTCATACCTAAAACAGTACATGCCTCATACTTGCAAACAATATTTCTTGGATTATTATATATGCCAGTCTAAATAATTGCAAACTCCCTATGGATTCTCTAAACTCTAACTCAGATTCTTACCGTCACTTACTGATAACAAACTGGTAACAAAGAATATTTACAAATAAAAGAGAATACTTCTTGTGCTTGTTATTTTAAAAATTTATACTCTATCTGTCATTTGGATTTTTATTCACTGTGTTTGAAATGGTTCCTCCATTTTCTTTACTATAACACTATTAACCTTTCTTGAGGACCTCAATTCAGCCAAACATGGTGGAACATGCCTTGAATCCCATCACCCAGGGAGCAGAGGAGTTTGAGGTGAGCTCCAGTCCATCCATGACTACATAGTGGGGCTCTCACAGAAACATAATGGTTTAATTTAAAAAATTAATATATTCCTATTAACATTCCTTAGTGAGTAAGTATTAAAGCACTATATTTTTGAATTTTATTGTTTTAGAATTTTGGTTTTAAGTTTTTGTTTAAGTTACCTTCTTGAATCTCATTTTGACAATCCTTGAATAAATTTTTGCTTAGGAGTTGGGAAGAATTTCTAACCATTTCTGCTATAAGGCTAAGCCTTTTTTATTTTGTACTACATGTGCATAAAAACTGTCATTCTCAACACTGACAATTATAAAGTCAAAATATCGATCAACTCTAAAAAGAGTGTTGAAATTGTTCTGCATCCCGTGGTGTCAAATAATCAGCCAAGATGTAATTCATGAAACAAGCACAAATGTTCCATTTGTATATATATTTGCTGTTGTCTTTAATGAACACTTATGTATACCAAATTTTTTTTTTAGATAAATTTGTCTTTTGCTTTCAATCCTGCTTGGTTTCTATGTATATTTTTTTACAGTTAGGGTCTATGTGATAAAGTTTATTTTTACAAAAGAGTGCACTGGGGTTAGAAAGGGCAAATGATTACTCAGTGCCGCATACAGAAAAGTAGGCACTGAAAGTTTAATGCAAGTCGGCAAGTAGTGTGTCAACAGAACTTTTGTGGTCCAACCAGCCCCTGCCATCAGGATTAGAGGAGAGGTTTACTACTCCAAGAGTGGTTACAGACCTTGGGACCCTCTTCTCTTTGGACCATGTTTCTCATTCGTCTTAAGTGCATAGCTCTCCAACCTAGTCTATCAAATTATTTTCTACATCCCCTTCAGGATGGCCTCTTTTATAGCCAGTCAGTTCCCCAATATGAGCTCTATATGAACTTTCTTTTCCCGCTTTCATATTACCTTCTCATTAATTATATTATCTTTTTCCTATCGCTCTGAAGTCCACATCTCAGACACTAACAAGTGAAGCAGTGATAGAATTTCTCTGCATTTTATTTCAGTCGTCACTTCTTGCATAAACCTTTCCCGAATCCTCCCACTGACAATAAATAATCCCTCCTCTCCCTAGTGCCTGTTACCTTAGATTTTCATTATGACATGTTCAGCATGCTCACCTGTGTTGAAACTGGAATTTGCCAAAATAGTTCTATTGGAAAGCAAACCCTCTGAGCATGTGTCTCCTAATAATTTGTTACTCTCTGTACTTCAGGGGTCCAGCCTAGCCCTGTATATATAAAGTACTTAAAAGAGTGCTATAGAGTCAAGCTTTCCATTCATTGAAATGCTCCAGGCAACATAACTCGTATCTTAAGGTTGTGTTTGTAGCAGTTAGCTAGGAAGACAGTGGGGTAAGGATTCCAATACACACCGACTTGCTTTCAGGTTCCTGTCATTATAGATGCACAGTACTTCCTGGTAAGTTAAATGTTTTTCAGAATGTCATCATGTCACACTTTGCATGAGCTTTGACCCCATGGTGACATTGAGTTCCACTCTCTGAAAATATTTACAGATGAACCAAGCTCCTCTCTCCTTGGGAGGACAGCTGCTTCCAGGATGAGGTTCTGGAGGGCAGCCAGCCCCATGGTGCTGAGGTCAGGCGAATGTGTGGAGAACAGATGACAGACAGCCACTGAATTGGGTGCTTTTGGATGAAGTGAGGGAAAACAATCTGTACAGGCTGGGTCAAAAAGTGTGAGGGGCACACCGTTTCAGACTAGGTCACAATGGTCAGAAAATTGTGGAAAAAAATAATTGCATAATGCATAATCATCTGTAGCCTAACATTTCAAGATAAGGTGGAAGATGACAAGCACACTAACCTGGAGTTCAGAGGGATAGAACAAAGCTATATTTAACTACAAACTCAGATAAGGCCCAGCTACATAGTTATTCTGCCTAGAGAGTACTTTTGGCAATGTCTTATTTGCTGTGTCCAAAATAAGCAATATCGTGAATAACTGTTACTTCAAAAGTGAAGGATATGATTTTGGATTTTATACTAAAAAAGCATGACTTTGAACATGCAGTTATCCTATTATGTAAGAGAACAGTGTGAGGAAAAGAACATACCTAATATAAAAGATAAAACCTCTGCCCCTGAGAAGTCCAAATTCTAAAAATGACTTAATCGGCCAACTGTGACAAAAGCAAGGCTTTGAGCATCCCAGGGCACCTGGAGTGGGCCTCTTCATTCATGGTCTGTGATTGTGACACACCATGAGACAGCTGACTTTCCAGCTTGCCAGAGTTATTAATTACTCAAAAAGGAAAAAAATTGTTTTATATTATTTTGTAGGTGATTTTCTTTTCCGAATCCTTTCCAAAAGAATAACGAAGGTTTGGCAAAGTAGGAGTTCTAAAGCCCTCGCCCTTCAGAAGACAACATGCTTCCACTGCCAAAAGAGAATTTTTGCTACATCTGGGAAGAGGTCACTTTTTGAAATTCTATATGCAATTTTGAGAAATAGAATGATATTCCTTTTTCCTCACTCTCCTAAAAAAGAAGACAGAAGTTATTTTCTCTCTTGCCAAAAAAAGAAGAAGAAGAAAACCAAAAAGGAAAACCAGTTTGAGATTTGATTGCACAGACCTGAGAACAGAGCCCTTGCCAGACCATAGCAGATGACTCGGGAAGCCTTTAATCTTGGCTCCAGCCAGGCCTCTCCCTATGGGTTTAGAGAATGTCAATAATCCATTGTCACTAGGAGGCCATTTATTAGCAAGGTTTTCCTCACTAAGCTTTCTCTTTACCACAGAGGTGTGCCATGGAGTACTCTGGTCTATAAAAGAATAAGGGCTTTTAAAGTGTCTTCTGGAAGTTGGGCTGTTTAATAAGGTAAATGTTTGTTTTAGAAGGTATGCGGGTGTAGATCTACAAAGAAAACATATAAAGAAACATAACCACCCCTACCCATGTCAATATTTCTAAGCATTGCCCCCCCCCACAAGAACACCAATGGACTTACAGATATCAAAATATGTATAAGGATTATGCTACTTCGAAGCACCAAACAATGAAAGTATGCATACCATGTATCTATTATTAGGCCAAAGCTATGCAGGTGCGAAATGAGAAGACATCATGGCAATAAGACATATTAGCGACAGTATCTTTAACAATAATTGAGTTCTATGTAAATGGTAAATATTAAATGAAGAGTATTACCTCATTGTCAAGCAGAACAAGTCCCTTCAGGAATTTTCCAGCTAATGGGACTCTTCCCACATCCATCTTACAAGAATCACATTTTGTTCACACTCAGGTAATATCATTCAAAACTTTTAGAACTCAGAGAATAAAAACAAAGTTCATAAAACGAATCAGAGGTAAGATTTGTATATAATTAGAAAAGTATAACATATAATGCTTATCCATGTGTGATAGTTAATACTGATTAAGAGTTACCAAGAAGATGAAGCTCTATACAAGCCAGGGAAGATTTAGTAAGCTAATTTCTGATCATCTCTATGAAGGGTTATCTTAATTAGGATAATTGAGGTCACATAGTCAACACTATATACAGGCTGTGCCAGTCTACATGCTGATGGCCTACACTGAATAAGGAGAAAAAGGAAAGAGTGTTTAATGTTCTGGGTATTCTGAATACAGGTGCAGGGTGGCCTATGAGCTCATCCTCCTACTATGACTTCCTCATCATGGTGGACTGCCCAAGGAACTTTGAGCCAAAATAGACCCTTCTTTCCTAAAATCGCTTGTCAGGTAATTCAGTGCAACATCAAGACAAGTAGCAAACATGCCATATCATAAAAGTAGCAAATATACCACTTCATAGGAGCTTATTAACACAATAATA
This sequence comes from Microtus obscurus, assembly GCA_963919715.1. Classification (NCBI taxonomy): domain Eukaryota; kingdom Metazoa; phylum Chordata; class Mammalia; order Rodentia; family Cricetidae; genus Microtus; species Microtus obscurus. The sequence goes on along the minus strand of CAWTZC010001932.1, from coordinate 915,972 downwards.
CAGAAAATACAGAATATTTTGAAAATGATATATGCTTTGCATTATTATGTATAGAAAAGATAGAAATTAGAAATCATTACTCAATAATAAATAATAATTATTTTGTAATATAAAAATTTTTAATGTGGAGACAGGCTGTATAAGTTCAGGTTGTTAAGACGATGCTGAAAATTGGGGTGAACATTTCCAAAGAACATGGGGGCTTGGAAGATGAGAGGGAAGAAACAGAGGAGGCAGAAGCTTAGGATGTGGTACAGATCCCGTGCCTTGTGCTCTCACGTGAACATGTGAGCTCCACAGGCTGATTGTGTTGAGACTTCATTTTCAATATGAAATCTTGAAAAGGTAGAAACTTTGTGTGACTATGATGCTCTTGGAAACATAAGCAACGGGAGGTTATAGGATTAGATAAACTCATCAGACAGAGTGCTTATTAAATGCAGTATTTAAGAGGACTGACCAGATCTAGAGTTGACAGTTCACCTGTCTATGGATATGTGACGTCTTTCACAAACTGTGAAACTTATTTGCAAAAGAGTCATTCCCAAATATACCCCCTTAACCAACTCTGCAGGACTGTGAGCTAAAGAAACTATTTCCTTTTAACATTATGTAGCATGAATCATTGAGTATCAGAGTTGAAAATAAATTACTACACCAATAATAGGCAAGAAGGGTAATAAGTATCAGAGTTGAAAATAAATTACTACACCAATAATAGGCAAGATAGGTAATAAGAACTGAGTAGAAAACTAAGCCATGGTTTACATCAGACACATTTTTAGCAAGCAAAACAGGAGATGCTGGGAAAAAAAAAGATATTTGACATGGTCGTAGATAGTTTGGTCCTCAAAGCCCCCTAAGCTGCAATAACTGGTGTCTGTCAGGCTAGGAGCTACTTTAGATAAGATCTAAATGTTACATCAAATCTGGAAGAGCACTACAGCTGTTTCTTTCAATTAGAGGACAAGCTTCTCCAGCTGGAAAAGATAGTAGCATACTTTGGCTGCTGGGGAAGAGAAACAGAAGCCATCAGAGTTTCTCCACAAGTTTACACAGAAGACCCAGAAGTACTCCCATAGTCTAACAAAATGACAGTGAATGTATGCATAAACCTTTGCCTTCATTTTGGGGCAATCCCTGGAGACCCTTTGATGGTGGGAGTGAGTGCCTCGGGGCTATTGAGATCATAGTTTTGATATATGAGGCTAGAAGGTAGCAATTCCCACTGCTGCTGCACTAGCAGCCTTCGATAAGAAAGCGGCATGGAGAGATAGACTGGGGAGGAACGGAGCAGTGGGACATTGTAATAGTACAATGCTGGGAGCAGAAAAGAAGGCAGAAAACTGGAGAAGATGCTCGGAGGCAAGGGATGAGGAATGGCAGCCAAAGGTTTTTATGTCAGGTAATCTAGGTTAGAAAGAGACTACCACGAATAGAGTTTTCTGAAATAGAATAATCATGTTTACTCCTTCTAGATATGCATTAGCATTATCTTTGGACTTCATTCCAGATTATTTATATCAAGCTCTGTAGGCGTATGACCCGGAGATCAGCATTTCTCAAAAACCCCTCTGTTGGTTCTGACAGCACAGCTGGAACTGTGAAACTCTGCTGCTTAGGGAACTGCACTCCCGTTAGCAGTAAGCTTCTCTGGGAAATGTCACCTACAGAAACCCCATCCATCTCTGCCCCTCTCCTGACAACTCCTCATCTTGAGTGCCAAACAGAGTAGGAATTGGGAAACATAGGCTTCTCTCTCGCTGCTCACCAAAACCCACCATCTTTAGACATCAACTTGCGGTTACAGCAGGCTTTTTTTCCTCCCGTGAAAAGCACCTAAGCAAAGCAGGAGACATTTTGCAGTGAGGCCAGGTTAAACCAATTCTACCACCCACACATTCATAAATAAAACATGAAGAGGGGAATCCAGCACTACTGGTTGTAAAACCCATAAATGTTTTAAGTTATTCATTAATAATGTTTCTGCTGTCTATGGAGGAATATGTAAAAGTTCTGCCTTCAGAATTCTTTTTACCACTATGTATCACATTCTCCTGAATCTTGGAAGACAGGCAAGGAGGGAAGAAAAAAGGAAAGAAGAAGAAAGGAGAAAGGCACAGAAATGTCAATCATTGCAATGGTTATAAGCTGGGGGAGAACCTCATTACTATGCATCCAGAAAGGCAGAGGTAAACTGGGATATTGCATGCCGGTCGGTTTTGAGTTGTGTGTTGTTGTTTTATGATGTGTTATGATTTTTTTTTTTTTTGCACAGTGGTTGTTTGGACACAGTGCAATGAGGAGTAACTGAGGAAATCAAATAGATATTGGAAACAGGAATGTCACTTCACAGGCTTCTGTGCAGAATTGCAAACTGGTTTTTCTCCAGGAAGCTCCAGAATAATCATGAGTTCTTTGCTTAGAGAAAGCAATCGGTTTCAAGTTCAACCCACTGAATGGCAACATGGACCTGCTTACCTTGATGATTACCCAGCAGCCTATCGGGTTATGGCCTGAATTTCCCAGGAAACCAAAGAAGTGGGCATTGATCTTTTTCTAAGTATGGAGTGGGAAAGAATTGAGACTTGCCACTTTTTTGTCACACAGTCGTTTTTAATTCTGCATGTAAGAAATGCAAATTTGACTACAATCAATTTACTGAGCAAGTAGCAATTTCTGACCAAACTTGGTTTGAAAATAAAAGTTGTAGTATTTTGCTCACAAAGGTCATGTACCTGTTTACTGTGATTCCATAGTTAAAATTGTAACTCTAGAAACAGCTGCAGGGGGCACTTACAACTAATTTACATCATTTCTAATGTCAGCCTTGTTCATTCTCTTTCTACTGGTCATCTGTTCTCCAAACTGAGCTAAGGGGATTTAAATTAAGTAAGTATCTTCCTCAAAAATGTGAACGTGTATTAGAATTCAATCATGCTCATAACATCAGCATGACGTTTGCTGTACAGTATTCACGTGTCAGTATTTTTTTCCTGTTTTGTATCAAGCTTAAAGACAAAAACAAATAATATATGATAACATTACCAACTAAGGAATTAATTTTGCATATGTGTGGGAAGCAAGTCTTTTCTGTATGATTTCTTAGTAAAAACAAAGAAGTGTGCAGCTGTTAGAAGATAAGAAGGTCATTGCCCAGTTCTAGCTATCAATCAAGTGCATATTCAATTTTGCACTCTGCAAGGCTGTAGTTGCTGCTGATGCAGATACAATGCCCTCACATATTCAGTCAATGTCAGGAGACAAACATCACTAAATAAACCCTTGTGCCAAAATGTCAGCTGCTGATTATTTATGCTTCTAGACAACACAAATGAATGACAAGACTGCCTCTGTGTCTGTGAAAGGTCTCACATCAATTGTTGCAGGTAACATAGATGAAGGACGAGGCAGTCTTATCAGAATAAGCTTCAACTGTGCCAAATAATTAAACATGTTAGCAGTGGGCAACACAGTAAACATTACTGTGATTATCAGGGAAAAATATTTTGCCTAAACAATTTAATGTAAAACATTTAAAAATCAGTCAGTATCACTGAATTATCTGTCAAGCTTACATTCTACAGCTACACTAAAAAGGAAATGTCACTCATTTTTATTTCTTTAGTTGTCCACTGTTTCACTAAATTGTCCATTAAATTAGAATTTAATTGAGTGTGTGTATACATGTTTGTATGTGTGTGTGCTTGCTGCTGCATATATGTACATATGTGTGCATGCTTTTAAAGGCACTTTTGCATGTATATGTTCAAAGGAACATGCACAAAAATACTTGTATACACACATACACATATACACACACACAAAGAAAGTAAAACAGCATAGTATTTTAGATCTTGGCACAGACCCATGATGGTGCAAAGATTGTTAGAATAGAAATTAATGTCTTATGCTTCCTGTGTGTTTGGTATTAGGAGAAATAGAGTTCTTTCAGTGACACTGTGTATTTTCACTATCAAAATGAGAAAGAAATAGCATTTATTTCTAAAAGGTATTTGCTTGCAAGATTGTCCAACATCTAAATACAAATAGACCCTACAGTCTAGTGTGAAATGTTTACAAGGTCAGTTAAAAAGAATCAAAACATTATGTCTACATGAAATTATACTTTCTATGCAGAATCTCTAGCAATGACGCTACAAAGAATTTTGGATCCAAAAATATTAAGTCATTAAAATCATAGCTAAACTTAGTAGATCTTAAAGGTCTTATTTCATTATAATAATGTTGTAGGGTTGTAAATTGCAGTCTATTTTCTGGTTTTAAGTCAGAGGAAATCAGAATGTGAAGAGTTTTGCACCACCACTGCTATTCTCATGTACTTGACTACATCTGAAGTTGTCCCACACTGTCTATCACTGGTCTTTCTTAGCATGAATTGTAGATGGAAGCTTTGTTCCTGTCAAGTCCCATAGTCATTCAATCCCAAATAAACACACAGAGGCTTATATTAAGTAAATCTGTTTGGCCTATTAACTCAGGCTTATTACAAGCTAGCTCTTACTATTTGAATTAACCCATAATTCTTATTTATATTTGTCTATGTGACTTGGTACATTTTTCAGTAAGGCATTCTCATCTTGCTTCCTTTGCATCTTGTTGGTGATTGTCTCTCTTCCTTACCTCTTCCCAAAATTCTCTTAGTCTGGTCACCCTGCTTATATTTCTTGCCTGGCTACTGGCCAATCAATGTTTTATTAAATTGATACTAGTGACTAAACTTTACAGTTTATAAGATCATAACCCACAGCATTTCCCCCTGCTTTCTTTTCAAAACAAGAACTCTGAATCTAATCCCCTTTGTTTGGCTATGTTTCTAACTGTTATCCATAACAACTTGTAACCAACATTCTAAACAAAAACAAACATCCATAATCCATTTTGTGGGAATGTGGGTGTAGTTTTCTAGGCTACTTCCTCCTGATTAGCAGTGCTGATAATCTTTGGGGACTCAAAGAAAATTAAGGATTATGATCAAGTCCTAACTGGAGTATTCTGTGAGTCTGAATCATCTCAGCCATTAATCTTTTTACCTTTTTTTTTGAAGGAAGGAAAGCAACAACTTTGTTTTTAATTCTGAACATTTCATATTTGTGTACAATGTGTCTCAAATTCCAATTCTTCTTGCCTACTAGCCTAACACATCTCTCTGCCAACTTTTTCATCTACTTTAAAAAATATGTATTTTTCAATCTTCTGATTTCAAACAGTAATGTTTATATGCTCATGGGCACATGGACAGCTATTACTAGCCTGTGTCAACACATTTCTCCAAAATGGATCTTTCTATTCTAAATGTCAGCAACTTCCAGTACCAGGGCAACAAGGAGTGGGGATCTTAGAACACTTCCTGCATCATCCACCATCTTGAGCTTCTGAAAATCTTGCAACCACAATTCCAGTGAATTCATGTGTGTAAAGTCATGCCATGCCCGGAAGATAACATCTGACATCATTTCTCCCACCCTCCAGCTCTCATGGTCTTCCCAGGCCCTCTTTCACAAAGTTTTCTGAAATTTGGTAGGTGGAGGGTATTGATACAGACATCCCATTTGCAGAACTCAAATTTAGGTCATAACAGCAGTTAGAACAAAAATGTGTCTCTGCCTTCTCCACTGTAGTAAGAAACTTCTCTGATCAAGGTTAGAGTAGTACAAATCTATGTGGATAAACACTTAAGAAAGCAGTTTGTCAATGTGACAATTTAGAAAAACATTAATAGGGCCTACGACTTCCAGAACAATGGCTGCTGATCATGATTACAATACCAGGTATATATTTCCCAGTTTCAAATTGATGTTGTTCTGGATGTAGCACTCAGAGGGACTGCAACAGAGGTGTTCTATAATATTGGATCATCTGGACCATCTGTTAATATCAGAGATTTTTCAGGGGACTTCCTTGATCAAACCTTATTTTTCTTAACCCAGAATGAATCCACGGCCTATCATTTCCTGTGGAAATAAAACCTCTTCTCCAAAGTAACATATATTTTGACTTAAATGTTGAAGTCAAGGCATTTTCAAAATACATAGGTTGGATTAATCCAGCAGCATCTATAATCAAATGTCTTTTAGCAGCTGTCATTCCTTCCTTAACAGTCAAACAATTCAAACACAACACAATCACATACAATATCCAGATTCTCTGTGACTTTTTCCATCTTTATGTGACTCTGTTTTTAAATTTTTATTATTTTCTTTTTTGGTTTTTTTGAGATAGGATTGTTTTGTGTACTTGGCTGTCCTAGAACTCACTCTGTCCTAGAACTCAGGCTGGTCTTGAACTCACAGAGATCTACCTACCTACCTCTTCCTCCCAAATGCTGGGATTAAAGGTGTGTGTGTGTGCCACCACACCTGCTTATTCTATTTTTCTTTTTAAGAACTATCTCTTTCCTTTTTATTTTCTCTCCCAAGGCAACATATATTTTTAAACACACTGTAAACTATTTAGGGGTCTTAAAAATATGAATCTGTCTTTACTGTGTATCTCTTTCTTATTCTGAGCGCATGACTCTACTAAGTGATATGACTAAGAACAAAGCTGAGACTTTGGCAGCTAGCTCCACCCTACTCCTTAGTTTTTTTTTTTTTTTGACAGTGTAGCTTCCTGTCAGAGGTACTGGTGAGAGCCACAATGCTGCAGAATTTTTAGATCCATGCCACCACAAAGAAGCCTGATTCTGGCTGCTCATAAACACCATTTAGGTGTTTTGTGGCAGACCCTCTTAAAAGAGTTACGAGATTTTTGCAACTAATAGTGAGTCAGGAAGCCTCTCTTAAAGGAGCCCCACCTCTGCTTGCCACCAGCAAAGAGAACCTACCAGAGAAAAGACAGTTACCATGAAGATGTATGGCCAATGGCTCAGGCATATTTCTAGCTAGCTCTTACATCTTTAATTAAAACATTTTTATTAATCTATGTATCTCCATGAGGCTGTGGCTAACCCATAATGTTCTGGCATCTTTTTTTCTTCAGCAGCCACATGGCATCTCCTCAACTCAGTCCTCTCTCTCTCTCTCTCTCTCTCTCTCTCTCTCTCTCTCTCTCTCTCTCTCTCTCTCTCTCTTTCTTTCTTTGTTCATATTTCCTGCCTGGCTTTAACTCTCTAAGCCATTGATTAAAAGAGCTTAATTCATCAAATAATAAAAGCAACACATACACAGAAGGACATCCTATATCATCAAATATTTGCTACTTTTGTACTTGTTTGCTCCTCCTGTTCATGATTTGTTTGACCATAGATGAGAGAAACCCACCCACTTCCCTGTCCAAACACACAAGAAAGTCATACTTTTTTATCTAAAAAGAATTGAATTCTCAGTCATCAAGCAAAAGAGTCCCTCTTTCATTCATAAGAACAACAAAATTAAAAGAAAAAGCAAAACAAAATAATAATCCCTCCAAAGACCTTCTTGTATTGGAAAAAATGAAAGACTTGCTCAGCAAAATCTGTCCTAGGAATTGAATCTGTGAAATGCTAGACCATGCGTAGGTAAGTAGAGGACTCAGGGGAAGACTAGAGAATTGCTTGTTATTTCTTCCAGAGAAGTAGAGGGCAAGATGTAGAGGAAGAGCTAAAGGCTGTGGAAGCAGAACCTGAAGATGGACAACCTTTCCCTGGAAGAAGACTCCTCCTGAATGGTCTTCACTATTCTCAATATTTCTTAGTCTCTACATTGCTTCTGAGGTCCCTGAAATGCTTAGACTATACACTCATTTTGACAGAAGGCCAAACACGACAAGAGGAGCAGGAGCTCAAGGTGAAAGAGACACTAGAGGAAATGTCTCCAAAGCCTTCCAACCTCAGAGAATTTTGGAATGATTTGGCCATAAAGTACAAGTCTGTTGGGATAATTCTTTGAGAGAAATCAAAGCTCCCACCTTTATAACATGGATTTGAGAAATTTTAGGTCATTTAAAACTATATTCATCACTAAGCCAAAGTGACAGTCACTATCCCAAGACAGCTTTTAAAACTCACTACTAACTGTGCCTCTGTGGGCTACCCAGTGATGTGACTAAAAGGGCTATTTAGAGATTTAGAGATTAAGGTGGGAAGGGATGTTTTAAAAGCTGTGTAAATGACACTCTAACAACTCTCAGAGAGCATTTTAAATAATGTTCAGAAGTTACACCTGCCTAACATAATGCAAGATTAATTTGGTGGTTTTTAAACAAAATAGCTGTGCTATAAAACAAAAATTACTGTTATTGATACCTCAATTCTGCATGCCTTTCAAACCCCATGAAAAGCCTGTAACTTTGCTTTATTTGCTTTAGGACCTAAATAAAAGCACAGTCACAGCACACACACACACACACACACACACACACACCACACGCATGCATGCACACACACACACACTTCCATATACTCACATTCATAAACACACTCACTTAATCTGTGAGAAATCGCTTCATACACATACTGTAGAGCAAGAGATTTTTTTTTCAAAACAAAAATACATAAAAATAAAGAATTTGTTCTTGAAACTATTGTGAATGGAATGGAACAGAGTTTATTAGAAAAATATATTCTTTAAATGTAACTGATATGAAAATTTGCTAGAAGTTAAATGAGAGTGTCAGCACTGATTCCAAAGTTGTGACTAACAGTGACCAGTGGCAAATAGCTCTGGGATTTAGGCAACTTCTCAAAGAGACTTGGAGAGATGTGAAGTTTCTGAAATTCTTTACTAAAAAGAAGCTTAGGGGGGTAGAAAACTCAAACTACTGTCGAAGCAAAGCTGAGGGAAAATGTCTTACCAACTAAGACCCACCAAGGTGTAATAATGTCTCCCCTGGAGCAAATATGACTGCTTGAATTAACATCAGTCACACACACACACACAGTCTCATCACCCTGTACCATTAGTACAACAGACCTATAAACACGAGTATGTCTGGCCATTATATTCCACTGAGAATATAATATGGACAGAAGGAGCTAAATGAGTATAAGATAAAGCACTGTTGTGCTCAGGGTTCGACCTTTGGTCCAAATCCACTGAGCCGGTGCTGACATGACATAAAGCTGCTTCCCGGCAGAAATCTTCAGGGTCCAGTTTCTCTGTACAAGGATCCCATAACAAAGGGAAAGCCAAAAACTCACCCACATCTGAGGGGCAAACTCTATTCTCCATTGCTTCTAGGATTTACTAGATAAGACAGAAGAATGACATCATATTGAAAATAAACATTTCCTCAGAAATACAGCATTCCATGGTGGTAGGAAGCTCCTTAAGTCTCAGGGTGATCTAAAGTGAGGTGAAGCATCCCATTCCACAGGGAAGAATTTTAAAATTTATTTATTAAAAATTTCCACCTCCTCCCATTTCCTTCCTACTCCCCACTGCCCCTCCCCCTCACTCTCCAGTCCTAAGAGAAGTCAGGGTGCCCTACCCTGTGGGAAGTCCAAGGCCCTCCCACCTCCATCCATGTCTAGGAAGGTGTGCATCCAAACAGACTAGGCCCCCAGAAAGCCAGTCCATGTAGTAGAATCAAAACCCAGTATCATTATCATTGGCTTCTCTGTCTGCCCTCAGTGTCCTTCTGGAATGTTTCAGACATTTTGCATTCAGTGCTCATATCCACTAGGCCTTGTTCCAGCCTGGTTGCCTTGCAAGACATTTTAGTGTCCGGGCAACTAGCACTATGTTATAGGATGAATAAGGATAGTAAGTCACCATGGAATCACTGGGTTAGTAATGGTCAGAAAGCTCATCTACTCTGAGCACCAGTTTCTTTAGGCACAGCAAAGGCCCTCGGTTTGAGAAAGATGGTGCATGTAGATGGTTTATAGGTAAGGAGTGTTATTCAAACATCCTCAGTTCCTGAGATGGCCAAGAACTATCCTCTCTCTTGACCCAGTTCGAGGTAATTTGATTCATCCTTTGGAGGGGATGTATTCATTTTTATTAAGATAGTCTTAGTCACTAGAAATGTAAGGTCAGGAGACTCCCAGATATCCTTCATAACTGACCTTTAGATTTCTCAGACAGGGCCTCATCTGATCAACCTTGATGTCCCCTAGCAGCTCTTAAGTGTCCCAACTCTTGGCATCCTCCAGAGCCCATGTCTCACTGTCTCATATTCATGAAGTAAAAGAATTAAAAGAATTTGAACCTTAATGGGATTAGCCTCTTGGATAGATCTTCAATTTTGAAGATGTTTTGAGTGTCTTTTAAATACTCATAAAATCTTATTGCCTGTGTCTTGCAATTATAAGTGGAGCCTGCTATCAGCCTGAAGTTCTCCTTCTACTATTGGACTTAAAGTCCCAGTCTTTGCCCCAACAAGCCAGATTTTGCCACCCATCCTCAGTAAGCCAATTAAAGGAGGGAAAATAATAGTACAAAGCAGAACAGAAATATTTATTTGATTGGAAAGAAAGATACAGAGATATGAGGATTAGGATTAAGTAGAAAGCAAGAGACAAACAAAACTAAGTAGTGTGATAAGGTGTCATTCTCTGATCCTTGTCTTGGGTCCATGTCTGCCTTGCAAAGCTCACTTTTCCTACATGGTTGTCTGACAAGTTGTAAATCTTTTTTCAAGAAAACAAAGTTCCACCTCTGGATGTCGATGGCTTCTGCTATTAAATCTCTCAAGATGAAATTTCTGGGTAAATTGTTATTTCTTGGGATATAGTTTGGATAATCTGATAGCCAAATGAGGAACAGAAGTATACCCTTAGAATATATTCTCTCCTGTGCAACAAGATGGTTATATTTCAGCTTCTTGGTTTTGAGGATCCATCTCTTCTTCAGACTCCTGACTTCTTTTCTTTGCTATCAGAAGCATGGTGGGGTCCCTTGTCAGAGCCTGATCCAAGAAAATCAGCTAGGGGTATCTGGGTAGGGGTGTGAGGATTAAGGAAATGGCAGATTGTAAGAAATTGAGATGGAAAACACAGGAGAGATTTGGGGGAGACTGCCAGCTCACTCTGCACTGCCCCAATTTTATTTCAGAGCCTACTTATCTACAAAAGCAAAACAAAACACAGCACAGACAGTCAGAATCTAACCACAAGACCATCCCTATCTTGAGTAAGCAGTTTTCTGTCTCTCATGCTCTTGCTGCTCACAAGCAGATTCAATTTCTGTCTTGATGTTCCTAAAGTTTGGAATCAGCAGTATTCTTTCTACTAGATGGCATTCTTTTCTCGTAGGAAAAATGCTCTTTCTCATGGGCTTAATCAGAACTTTCCCACAGCTCTCAAGGATATTGGAGCAAGCAGAGCAGGCAAGCTTGAACTCAAATGATGTTTAAGCCAGAATGGACTCCAGATGGAAACTGAGTCACTTGTGGGCTACCACAGTCCCTCATGAAATGTTTTAGCTGCCTCCACCCCTTGCAAATACAATTCCCCAACGGTTAGCACACCAACCATGACCTTCGTCTCTGACCTTCACACTCACTCATCCAGGAATGGGCCCTTTTCTCCACACTTTTCAGCTGTGATTCAGGTGTTGGCTTCAGGATTCCACAAACCACAGCGGACACAAGTCAAGAGTGCCAAGCATTCAAATATGTAAACCTATGGCATCCATTCCTATTCAAACCACCACTGTCACATTGTGGATTAATTATAAGCTATTTCAGTAGGTATTAATACCGTTTGTTGACTATTATTTCAATCAATGCATATGGTCAGCAGTATCATAAATTGAGCAACCTAAAACATTTTAACAAATTAAGTGCAATTGGCATCTGCTTTTTTTTCAGTTTTTAGATTTATTTTGTTTTGCTCTTATGAGACAGGATTTTCATTCTGCAAACTGTCTTCAAATTAAGACCAATCATCCTGCCTCAACCTCCAGAGTAATGTGATTATGACCCTGAACCACCATGGCTATCATGTTGAGCATTTTAAGGTGAAGAAAATTCAGAAAAGCATAGAGACAGAAAAATGTTACAGAGCTCTTATGCTTCCTGTCTCCCCCAAGGCTGAACAGTTATAATTCCTCTCCTCTGAAGTAGGTCATAGAATATTCTCCTGCCCAGAAGAAAGTCATGTGGGAAGAGCCTGTCTCTAGAAAAGTTCTGTAACTTTTCCTTACACTGCTGCACAATGGTGTTCATGTGGCAAGAGTTCTATTCCAGGATGGGAGAAGAGTAAAGGAAAAGCATAGAGGAATCTAAATAAATAGACCTTACCATGTTCTCACAATTTATCATTCTGTTATACCACCATCCTCTCATTGCCATTCATTAGCTTAACATAGAAGTATACTTTCCTTGGTTTCTAGTCTTCCTTGCTGATGGTTTTTACTTGATGAAAAAATGTTAATAAATAAATCTGTGTGCTTGATTTCTGATCAATTTTTTCAGTTTTATTTTGAGTCCCAGTGAGAAACCCAAAAGAGCTTAGAAATGTTTCTCCTCTACAAGATGAAGACCAATGTCTAGAGAATTGGGCTACTGGATATTTAAAAATAAATTCTATGGAACTCACATAAGTAAACTAAAGATGAAACAAATGAATGGGGTTTAACCCCAGAAACCTATTTAAAAACTTATTAATACATAGACAAATTACAAGTCAATGAGAAGGAATAAGTTATTAATAAAATTTGCTTCATTATTAGTCTTGAGCAATGTCTCTATTTTATATCTATGGACAATAGATCTTGAAACAAAGGTCTATGGGATGGCTTTTATTAGAAAGGCGAAATTCAAGCAGCAATGGTGATGAAAGGATATGGAAGGATATGGTAGTTAGAAATGTACTTTCCAGGTTTTCCTCCATATAAAGAGAGCTTATGCCTAGATAATGTATCACAAGCTAACAATATCATTTGCTGAAAATGTATTTGATTCAACTCTTTTACCAAACACTAGCTTAGTAATATTCTAATGTGGATGAGTGGCTGTTTAATCTCATGATGACAAGACCTCAGCTTGCCACCACTGCTCAAAATCCTACATTAGCTACCCTGGGAGTATTAAAATTTGAAATTTAATGTACAATTTCCATTCATATTGCTTTCCTCACCATTGTAAAGTGAAATGTTTCACTTGACTATCAGCAGTTGAAGTCTTTCTTCTAGATTGTTTATGACAGGCTCATTTTAAAAGACTTTTTTCAAAAGGGAAGAATGGAATTAGAAAAATATTCAAGCAGCTAAGAACACTTACCCTTCCTGCTCTTCCAAAAACCCACACTTTTTCCCACAGTGCACACATCAGGCAGTTCACAGACTCCATCAGTTTCAGCTCTGTATTGATAAAATATTCTACTCTGCTTGACCTACACTATGTAAGTGCACACACACATACAGACACACACACAATAAGTGCTGAAAATATTCTAAACATCAATAAACAGAAAGCCTCTCACAGTACTCTTTCTTCACAATACTTCATCTTAGATCAGAAATCAGAAAACTTGCTGTCTGAGCCAACCTCAAATGTCATTGGTTTAAGCGTGCTTTGGGGAGATTGAAGATGAAAGATTTCTAAACACAAAAATAGTAAAATATCCCTCCCTTTTATAAGGCCTTAGCCAGAAAACCAGAAGCCCCATTTGGTCTTAATAATTGTTCCTTAATAATTGGCACGAATAAAGACATGAGAAAGAAATATTTTGAACTTCTGTGATATGTTTCATATTTGAGACTGAAAAAATGACTATGGAATAAGTAAGAGAAATCATTACTTTAAACCCATATACTGCGATTAACTCCCCAAAAGGTGAATGAATTGAAGAATTAAATAAAGGAAACATAACTATTAATTATGTAGTCCATTAGCAAGTTGCACATTTGCAATTGACAATTGCAATTGAACTGATAATCATTAACATCTCTAAAGATGCTTTGAAGTACCCCGGCAACTGAACAGACTGTAACACCAGAAGTAAATAGTAGTCTCTGTAGTACTAAAAATCACTCTTCCTTCATTGTCACCCAGAGCTCCGTTACTTTTTGGTATACATTTATCTTTTTAGTGCTGTCTTTTGGATTTTATCGTAAAAGGCACTGTACTCTTGAACTAGGCTCCTGTCTTGTTTCTGTTTTTTCCTCAATCAGTAAGCTCTCTCCGTGTTCTTGCCCTCACTCCCAAATCCAATTATCTCCATGTGGGTGTCCTCCAAATCTGTCTTGTCAGCTCTTATCTCTTTTGACTTTCATATGATGATTTCTAATTCCAGTTTGATGTGTGACTTTTGTCCTACAAGCTTATCCAGGTTTGTGAGTTCAAATCGGAAATCAATACTGCCTTCCCCAAGACACGCCGCTTCTTCTTCTTTCTCAGAGGTGTTATCAAAATTAGCATCCATTCTGTGCTCAAGGTAGAAACCTGAGTTGACACACTCTTCTGTCTCCATATTTAGCCGCATGCATCCTTTGTTAGTGGCTTCTCAGAATTTCTTTTATCTTGTGCTCTCCCATTTTCCTAGGTTGTCTTAGCTAAGAAGCTCAGAATCAATTTTCTGCATATGTTTTCCCTACCAGGCTCTCTTCCCTACCAGTCCCTCCATATTCCTACCAATAGGGCTAACACATCGCTAATTGGGCATGTCTAAATCCTTCTCTAAGGTGGAAATACAGCGTTTGAAGCAATACTTAAACTTCTAGTGCTTCCAGTCTGCCTGAAAGACAAATGTATCACTCCTCGATTCATTAAGTCTCTAGAGAATAAGGTAGCAATATTCCTTTTGTATTTTAATAAATAAAACTTGCCTGAAGATCAGAATGCAAAACAGCCACACTAGTCAGTCATACAGGCCAGGCAGTGGTGGCACACACTTTTAATCCCAGCAGCCACACTAGTTAGCCATAGAGGCTGGGAGGTGGTGGTGCATGCTTTTAATTTCAGCACTAGAGGAAAATATAAAGCAGGATGAGACAGGAACTCACTCTCTTTCAGTCCGAAGATTTCATAGAGGTAAGAGTTCTTTAGTGGCTTGGCTTGTTTGCTCTTCTTATCTTCAGTTTGAACCCCAATATCTGTCTCTGGGTTTTATTATTCATCCTACGTCATTGTTCCGTCCTGAAATTCAACCCTGTAGATCTCTTGACAACAAGAAAGTCTCATAATTCATATGTCTGTGTCACAGTATAGATGTACTATATATCATCTGTCACAATAGGAATATTATTGAAGGAGTTAAAAATGACAACAGGTGGTTTTTAAACAAAAGCAAAGAAAACCAGACTACAAACCACAATCCTAGAAAACTTAGACAACAATACGGACACTAAGAGAGACTTATATAGATCTAATCCACATGGGAAGTAAAAAAAGACAAGATCTCCTGAGTAAATTGGAAGCATGGGGACTTGGGGGGGGGTTAAAGTGGGGGAGGGGAGAGGCAGGGAGGGGAGCAGAGAAAAATGTAGAGCTCAATAAAAATATAAAAATAGACAACAGGGCCTCTAAAGTAGCATATTCTAAATATGTGTCTAAGAAGCATGCCAAGTAATGTAATGGATCATGAGGGGAAAAGTTGGTAAAGTTTCAGACAAAGAACTAGAACCACCTTTCCCTAGAGTACTCAAGTTCATTAATAGTCGTTACTGCATGCCATAACTCAGTCAAGCATGACAGTGTTAACTGTGGTTCTTGATGACTGAACTAATATTTCAAAAGAGTAGGGTCCAAAGGAAATGGTTTCAGAAATATTTCCATAAATGAACTGTGTAATTCACTGTGCAAAGCTATGAAGTCAGCTTCCTCTCTCATTTGTAGCTTTATCATCCAGGATAATGTACAATCTCCCAAAGTCAGGCGCTTTTAATTAAATTTTGAGGATTATGAAAAGTGAGAGCAACTTAGAGAAGGTGACCTCAGCTGCCATTTTAGACAGATCTAGATGATGCCCTCTTATACAATAATAAAAATTAAATAACCCAGTATATAAACACTTTGTGATTGAATTCACAATTTTAATGAATATTTTAGTTTAAAACATTGAGAATCCAATGCAAAGCTGACAGCCAAAAGCAAGTATATTCATCCCCAGTGTGGACTCCACAAGCAAACAATCCAAGAAAATAATAGAATCATCTCCATGATTAGGTTGTTCACAAGACAGATGTGTTCTTAAACTACTCATAAAAATGAAGTTATTAAAAGAGATAACTGAATATACTGATTTGTATTTTTATTATGATTAGGTTTTCAATTAGGATACAAAATAATTGGCTTCATTATGTCATTTTCAGACACTTTGTTAGCTCTTCATTTTTTAAATGTTTTGATCGTAATATTTTCCCTCCTCCAACTCCTCCTTTCTGCTTCCCTACCCACCCAACTTTATGTTTATTTCTGCCCTGTCTCAAAGAATAAACACAAGAAAAACCTTGTAAACTAAATCCAAAATAACAAAAAAATAATTTTTAAAACACTATTTAGACAAAAAGAAAGGAAAAAAAAAGAAACAAAATAAAAACACACATACACATCATGTTGTTAGTAAAAAACTCCTGGACATGGCCCCAGCCCTAGACTGCCTGTTATACCCAGTGGCACTCCATAGATAACATTGATTTTCACCTGCCAATCAGTTATCAATTACAAATAGTTTCTTGGTTAAAGTGAGCCAATTAGATACCTTATACTATCAAGCAAAATTTCTGTGTCAAGGAATAAGTTACTTCTTGCTGAATGGTTAGCCACAGGGATCCTATAAACCCTACACACATCATAGACTATTTTCAAGGCTATTGGTTACTCTCCACAACTTGATGGTAAGGCCCTATTGCTGAAGACAGCAGTTACTTATATCATCAAATAGGTAGAAATTGACCTGGTTCGCAGCCAAAAGCTTGACCCCTACTGACTAGCCTCCCTAGAGTTATAACTTTGTAACTTATAATAGCAACCTGCCTGCAAGATGTGCTTGTGCAGTAGTGGCACAAAAGTTAAAGAGATAATCGACCACTTTTAAAATTTTGATTTAAGGCCCACTCTATGAGATAGAACCCATGTATGATAAGGTTATAGTGGCCAAGAACTTGAGACTAGATAGTTCATTGGCCTACAGAAAAACCTACTACTATTATTCTACTAAAGAAAAATAGCAATCAATTGATTTCTAATCATATATTGCTATATGCATAATTCAGTTTATCACTCAACCCTCATCAAAGAATTTTCACTGTGCAGTACATTACACTTTAAAACAGAGATTCACAACTGAACAATGTACAGAAAGTAAGAGATTTTGGAGAATTCAGCTCTAAATAGGACATTTCTCAAACCTCTTTCCTTGAGACTCAGAGAGGCAAAAAGATAAGAGCCAGGGGTGGTGGGTGACCTCAAAAAGATGTGACTTTTGTGATAGTTTCAATGCAGATAAAATCCCAGGACTGATATGTATTCTTTATGGCATATAAACAAAAACACTTCACATTTTAGTCTCTAAATATAATATTCCAGTAAAAGACTATGAAAAGGAAAAAGAAGAAATTTTAATGATAATTTTATGTCCCAATTTAGCTAGTACTGAAAGCCCAGATTTCTTGCCAGATATTTGAGGGAAATAAAGGTTTATTCCACATGACAAACACTGAAGGTCTGTATAGGTTGGCCATGGACAAGGCAATGTTTCAACAGATGTTTTTGCACTTCATCTGCATTACTGACCTCTCCTGGTATACCAGAACGCTCATTTAGGACTCCAGTTGCAACTTGGTGGTGAAGTACTTTAGATTTGAATTCGCGAAGTCTCCACACTCATAAGATCCTTTTTCTCCCTCCCTGCCCCCTCTCTCTTGTTCTATCACTTCCTTGCTCTCCATCTCCCACCCTCTCTCTGGCTCTCTGTCTTCCCCCTCTTTCTCACATAACTGAAGACACAGATAGAAGAACACTAACACGATTTTACTTTGATCTTTGTTGATGTCATAAATCACTGTGACGTCAAGAAACTTGTGGAGCAAAGATTTTATTTCAGCTACTCTTCCGGATCCAATCCAGTCATTGAGTAAAACCAGGACATGGATTCAATGTATGAACCTGTCGGCAGAGACAATGGAGGAAAACTGTTTCTTGACTTGTACTCCTGCTCATGCTCAGATATTTTTCTTACACATCTCACTTCTGCCTGTTGAGAAATGGCAACACACCTCCCCCCATCCCTTTACCCATTATCACCTGTGCCAGGTGAAAGAACTCACTTCTGGTCACAAGAACAGGAGAGCTAACCCTGACCCTCACCAACTGTAGCATATTAGAGAGTGGGCCCTGTGCCCCATCTGGACAGCACACTAGAGCTACCACTATTCTGGGTGATGCAGCTGAGCCAGTCCTGAGGACTTGAGAGTAACAGAACTGACTCTGCTGCCCATCTTCCATGCAGTGGTGTGAATGAGGAAAAGATGCCCTATCCCCTCTGCCCTTTGCTACCTGCTGTAGGCAAGAGAGCAGGCTGCCAATACCCAGAGCGAGTGAACTAGTCCTGTCCCTTCCCAGCTGCAGCATGCAAAATATCAGCCTCTGAGTTCCTCCTGGACAGCACAGTAGAGCTTATCCTGCTGTTTGGTATGCAGATGAGCCAGCACTGAGGGCATGAGAGGACAACTAACTCTGCTCCAAAACAATAGGACCTCCAAGATACAACACAATAACAGGATATCCATGATGAAGCCCCAGTGAGAGCCCATTACTGCTGACATAGCAAAGGACAAGACTTGGAGCCAGAACAGTGAATGACGCATGGCAATGAACACTTGCAAGTAAAGACGAACGGACTAAATAGTAAACTGTGAGACTCAAAAGGCCACCCTACAATTCCTATGACAAAATCCTCATTTTTTTTTATTTCTTCTTTGTTTTGTTTATTTATTTGGTTTGCTTTTTCTTTTAAATTTTTGGTTTTTGTGAGGGCATGGGCAGAAAGTTGCACACTCCATGCAGTCACATTTATGACAGCACTTAAAACTGGGCCAGAGGTCATAGATGCTAAGAGCTTAGTAAAGTACAGTGTCTTTCAGTGGGAGAAAAGGAGATCAATCAAAATTTTTAAAATTATTCAAGACAGTATTTTTTTTATTTAAGCTTCTGGATGCCAAATCATTTATAATTGTGATATGATTTTATAAATTAAATAAATCATATGCAACCTTATTTACTTAAATATATTAGACTATATAGTGCACAAACTTTAATCTACCAAAGAGACAATTCTTTTGTTTCTGTTTTGTTTTGGTTTTGACATTTATTTCCATGCTGAATCTGAGAGCAGTGGCTAACCAGAAATTTTTCAGAATTTACAAATGATATCTCTCTGAATAAAGCTGAATTTCTTAGCACAATTAATACTGAGTATTTGTGGCAACTCTCAGGCATAACTATTTGGTTACAGAGATGGCCAAGAATGAACACATAGAAGCAACTGTGGAGGCATCCTTTAACTGCTAACTATTGTGTGCCCACTCTTCTCACATTCAGGGTGAAATTTAATTGTCATTGTGTCAAAACTAAGAGATGAGCTTTTTTAAGGGGTTAATCAAGATAGAAATCTATGTTTTCAAGAATGGATTGATTGTGTTATTTCTAGTATAATTATTGTCATGGTAATAGTTCCTAATTAAAATGCAAATATGGTCCCCCCACTTCTTTTTCATGCTTTCTTTTTTCCTGTTTTATTATTAATTAATTAAATTTTTTTAGACAATCCCAGTTCCCTACATCTTTCCTCCCCACCACCCCCATATACTTCTAAGAGAGGTAAAGGCTTCCCATGGGGAGTCAACAAAGTCTAGCACATCCCTTTGAGGCAGGACCATGGCCCACTTCACTATCTCTAGGCTGAGCAAGGTATTCCTCCAAAGAGAATGGACACCAAAAGGCCAATTTAAACAGTAGGGATAAATCCTGGCCCCACTGCCAGTGGTCCCTCAGACTGTCCCAGCTGTAGAACTGCCACCCTCATTCAGAGGGTCTAGTTTGGTCCTACGCTGGTTCTCCTCCCCCCCCCCCCCCACTGTTTGTCTGGAATTAGAGAACTCTCATTAGCTCAGATAAGCTGTTTCTATGGATATTCCCATCACAGTCTTTACCTTTTTTCTCATATTATCTCTCTTCCCTCTCTTTGACTAGACTTTGGGACCTCAGTCCTGTTCTTTGATGTGGATCTCTGCATCCATCAGTTGTTGGATGAAGGTTCTATGATGACAATTAAGGTAGTCATCAATCTGATTACAGGGGAAGGCCAGTTCAGAGATCCCTCTCCACTATTACTTAGGATTTAGTTGGGGTCATCCTTGTGGATTTCTGGGAAATTCCCTAGTGCCAGGTTTCTTGGTAGCCCCCATAATGGCTCCCTAAATCAAGATATCTCTTTCTGAATTATGACTCTCTGTCCTTCCCCCATCTCAACCAACCCATTCCTCCATGCTTTCATTCCCCCTTTCTTCTCCCCTCCTTCTCCCCTCTGCCCTCCCTCCTCCCCCTCATGCTTTCTTAATTCTTCCATGGGCTGATACAGCATAAGTCTCACATAGCTTGATGACCTCTCAGCATTAAATTTTGTAGCCTCCAGAACCAGGAACCAAGTTTCTGTTCATTATCAATAATCCAGTCTGTGCTATTTTGTTTTAGTAAAATAAAAGAGAGAGAGAGAGAGAGAGAGAGAGAGAGAGAGAGAGAGAGAGAGAGAAGCAGGGAAGGAAGGAAGGAAGGAAGGAAGGAAGGAAGGAAGGAAGGAAGGAAGGAAGGAAGGAAGGAAGGAAGGAAAAAGTTCAAGCCAGAACCCAAAGGCATGGTAATTTTCTTTGAGTAAATGCATCTTTTATGAAGAAAATTAAAGAACGCTAGCAGAGTAGTAACATGAACAGCAATGGAAAAAGTAAACCAAAACAAAGAAAGTTGCAATAACAAGAAGTGGTATATCTACTCTAAAATGTCATAGAGGTTTGTCTGAAATGATTTTTTTTAAATTCAATATATAGTTATTCTTTGTAATAGAAAAAAAATAAGAAAATTGGAGACCAAAAAAATGAGACTAGGTGGTGTAACGCTAATTACAAAAAAAGGCATGAGTTTCTATTCACAAAGATCAAGCCACTTAAAAAATTTTCCCCTAAAATTTTATAATAAATGCTTTTATATCTTATGACCTCACGTGGCCACTCAAAGGGTCCCTGAGGAAGGATGTCTAGGACTATCAGTCACCCAGGACTTAAAGATTAGTGATATCAACTGTAAACCTGTTTGCTTTGTTTGACTTTTCTGGTTGTCAGCAGTTCATGTCATGATGATTAATAAATATTTGAATACCTCTCCTAGATCTATCTATGATACAACTGGATAAATCATGAAGGAATAAGTAAATTTTATCAAAGAGATATGGTTAATCCAAACACGTATAGTATGATACATATTCATATTTGCCTTTGCAATCTATTGTGTGTGTGTGTGTGTGTGTGTGTGTGTGTGTGCTAATGCTAGAATGTGTCTGATGTTCTGAGAAAGTACTTCAAAGAGATTAATGAAGCCATACTGTGAAGACCTGACTCAGGAGAGCTGGGAAAATGTCCAGCCTTTTCTTCATTCTGCCTCCCTGCTGAACTTCTCTTTGACACCCACTCTCTCACAATGCAGAGAACAGCTAAAATCTTCACGACAATGCTATTACTTCCTTACAGAACAGGACATAGGATTCCGAAGACCACAGATTCCTTTGTTGTTATTATTTTGTGGCACACTATGGAGTTACAGTCTTTCTTTCTGGACAATATCTTCATTAACTATTTTCCTTTTTTTTTTGTCTCTGACTTTCAATTGATATCCCAATGTTTCCAGTTTTATAACCTGGATGGAATCCAAGTATTAGGTGTGAGAAATACAATATTAGTTTAGCACATGCTGTTCCTTTGCTCTGTTACTGGTTCAGGGAAATAAACTTTCTATACTGAAACAATAATATCAAACCACAGAGTAACTGAAGTATTGCTAAGCTCCTTATAAATGGATGGCATCACATACAGATATAAAACCCAGGGCTCAACAACTACGTTAATAAAACCATCATTAAGATAAACCAATTTGTGAAGATGTACAGATAGGAGAAGTTTATAGCTGAGTTTCTTAGAAAAGAATAAATCTCCAGACAAAATCATATGTGAGTGCAGAACTTCCCTTTCCACAACATGCCCTCAATCAAACCAAGTATCTCATTGTTTTTGCAACTTAAGCCTAGTAATTATAATAGTCACCAAACATAATTAAGTAGATTAGGAATTGACAATTATATTAAAATACAAATACTGCCAATTAACATGAAGGAAAATGTTATAGTATGAGGGAAGGTGTTGGTCAGGAGTGTATTGGAATTGACAGATGCATTTACATTGATATCAGTGAACACACTAATGATTGCACATACCCAGATACTAACAACTAGCATCGCCTACTGCATGGCAATTAGGTAGTATGCCCTGCTAGTTTTCCACAAAAACATGCCATGAAGTTGTTTCAAGAATCATTGTTATGAGTTTGGTCCCGAGAAACTGGTCTACAAAAAGGTCACCATACAGCTGATATCAGCAGGTACCACTCCAAAACCTCTCAAAGATTAAACTTCTGTGCTTTTTCCATAATCAGAATCAAAGAAAATGTGAACTTTGACAAGATAAGAAGAAACATCATTAGCAATAAATGACAACATACAATCAGCAACTGTGAATTAGACTCATTGTTATGCAGTGATAACCTTTATGTTGATATGCCATTTATTATTATTTTTAAATTTTCAGAAAAATCTATGCTTTTCAAAATATTTTTCATTATATTATAGTAAAATAATATCCTTGCATATTAAAACCAAACTAAAAAAGAAAAAAAATAAAAATCAGCAAGCTAATAAATTGAAAAATAAGGATTTATCATCTTCCAAATATTATAAGTATAAATAAATACATACATAATAAAATGACTCCATTTTCACTAGAGCTGATTGTTTCTCCAGCCTATGATAGAGGAGTAGCATATGGAAAAAACCTTCAGTTGACCAAATCTTGTCAATTTGGGGGGGGGTGTGAGGTGTGAGGGTATTAATATAGAAGTAATTTAAAAATTAGTCGGGAGAGTGTTATGATTAAATCCCACAGTGCTGTTGTTCAGGCCTATAGTTAGGAATTGCTTTCTCTAAGAAAGCTGCTTGGGCATGCATCATTAGCCTTGCCCTGTAGTCAGAACAAGGCTGTTTCTGAAGGGATTCACTGACACGTGCAGCAGGGTAATGGCTTGTGTCTGCACTCTGCTTCCCGCTGCAGAGAAGTGAGAGATGGTTCAGCAGGCTCATCACCACCGACAACTGGGAAGCAGGAATTAGGACACAATGGGCAGATAAATCCTCTGCAGCCACAGAGTCAGTGTGAACGACAGCAAAGTCTAGTGATGGAAGAGCAGCTTAAGAAGTTTCTGCTGCAGATATCTGAGAAGGAGTAAGTCTTGAAAACTGGCTTCAACAGGGAGGGCTCATTTTTTTTTTTTTTTTTTTTGGACCCAAAGAATTTTTGAAGAAAGAAGTTGTGTTTATCTAATCAATACAGTCTTAACTTTCTGTTGCTTTTGAGACATTCTGATAACATATTAAAACATATTTTGTTGGGAGCAGTGAGACCCCAGATCCTGAATTTCTTGTATAATCCCCTGATCTGAGTGCCTACAGCTGCTCTGAGCACAAGACCTTCAGGAGTTCCTGATGACAGGAGAGTGGTTTCTGGTGTGTTTGGCTGGGGCGTGGCTATCTCTATATAATCTGCCCCTGAACATAATAAAGGGGGCATTCTTGGGGAATTCAAGGATGACCCGTGTCGCTGTCTCTCTGTCTGTGTGTGTTTGTGTATTTTAAACTCCAACCCCCTTGCCCGAAGCTCGCAAACTGGGTGCCTGCGCATAGAGCGCAGACACGGAGGCGCGGTGCGCGGCAATATTTTATATTGATAAATATGTTATATTCATAGACATTTTTTGGTTTTTCGAGAAAGGATTTTTTTTTTTTTTTGTAGCTTAGTAGCCTGTCCTGGAATTAGCTTTGTAAACAATGTTGGCCTCGAACTCACAAAGACCCTCCTGTCTCTGCCTGCTAAGCACTGGGATTAAAGGTGTGGGTTACCCCCACCCAGCTTAAGGTGTTTTTTTTTTTTTGGATAGACTATTTTTCTTTAACTATTTGAGTGCAGTATAAAGTCCCTAGCAATAATTGTATCCATAGACTTTCAAGTAAAATTTTTTCAGAGCAGGAGAGATGGCTCAGTGGTTAAGAACTCTGGCTGCCCTACCAGAGACCCTTGGATTGATGTCCAGAACTCATATGAAGTTCACAACTCTACCTCCAGGAAATGTAATGCCCTCATCTGTACTCTATAGGCACCAGGTATATGTGTGATATATAGGCACACATGGAGGCAACACTTCCATACACAAAAAAGAAATAACAACAACAACAAAATCTCAACAAGATTGTTTCATTGAATTAACCTGTAATATAAATTTCTGTGTAGGAAAGAAGTACAACTCAAAGCAGCCTCATGTGGTTAGCATATCAACATCATCATCATCATCATTTTTTTTTACTAGGCATAAGGATTGTCACATAGATATTACCGGTATGATTTAGTAAATTTCAGCGGAGCTAAAATGAGAATGCATTTTGAAGGTGTGGACTCACCCACAGGCAATAGACATGCAGAGAAACACCAATGCTTGACAGAGGAGTGAATGAATACTACATTTCAATTCAGTTTTATTTCTAATTCTGAGAAATAAGAAAAATGCCTTATGCTCAGCCTCCTTAGCGATCAGGGAAATGCAAATCAAAACAACATTGAGATATCATCTTACACCTGTCAGAATGGCTAAAATCAAAAACACCATTGATAGCCTTTGCTGGAGAGGCTGTGTAGAAAGGGGTACCCTCATCCATTGCTGGTGGGAATGCAAACTTGTGCAACCACTTTGGAAAGCAGTGTGGCGGTTTCTCAGGAAATTCGGGATCAACCTACTTATGGACCCAGCAACCCCACTCTTGGGAATATACCCAAGAGATGCCTGATCATATGTCAAGGACATTTGTTCAACTATGTTCATAGCAGCATTATTTGTAATAGCCAGAACCTGGAAACAACCTAGACGCCCTTCAATGGAAGAATGGATGAAGAAAGTGTGGAATATATACACATTAGAATACTACTCAGCGGTAAAAAACAATGACTTCGCGAATTTTGCATGCAAATGGATGGAAATAGAAAACACTATCCTGAGTGAGGTAACCCAGACCCAAAAGGATGAACATGGGATGTACTCACTCATAATTGGTTTCTAGAGATAAATAAAGGTCAGTGAGTCTATAATTTGATATCCTAAAGAAACTAAATAAGAAGGTGAACCCAATGAAAAACATATAGCTATCCTCCTGGTTATGGGAAGTAGACAAGATTGCCGGGCAAAAATTGGGATCTTGGGGGTCTGGTGGGAAGGGGGTAAGGGGAGAAGGGGAGAGAAATGTGAGAAGGGGAGGTTGGGGGGAACTTAGGGAAATGGGATGATTGGGATAAAGGAAGGTTGTTTAGGGGAGCAGGGAAGCACACATCTTAATTAAGGGAGCCATCTTAGGGCTGGCAAGAGACTTGGACCTAGAGGGGCTTCCAGGGGCCCAAGGTGATGTCCCCAGTTAGTTCCTGGGGCAGCTGAGGATAGGGAACCTGAAATGACCCTATCCTATAGCCATACTGATGAATATCTTGCATATCACCATAGAACCTTCATCTGGCGATGGATGGAGATAGAGACAGAGACCCACACTGGAGCACCGGACTGAGCTCCCAATGTTCCAATGAGGAGCAGAAGGAGGGAGAACATGAGCAAAGAAGTCAGGACCACAAGGGGTGCACCCACCCACGGAGACAGTAGGGCTGATCCATTGGGAGCTCACCAAGGCTAGCTGGACTGTGACTGAAAAAGCATGGGATAAAACCGGACTCTCTGAATTTGGCAGACAATGAGGGCTGCTGAGAAGTCAAGGACAATGGCGCCAGGTTTTGATCCTACTTCATGTTCTGGCTTTGTGGGAGCCTACCCAGTTTGGATGTTCACCTTCCTAGACCAGGATTGAGGGGGGAGGCCTTTGGACTTTCCACAGGGCAGGGAACCCTGACTGATCTTCAGGCTGGAGAGGGAGGGGGAGGAGTGGGGGGAGGGGGGAGGGGGAGGAGGGGAGGGAAATGGGAGGAGGGGAGGAGGCAAATAAAAAAAAAAGATTAAAAGGATAAAACAGAATCAACATTTATTAAAATTCATCTTCATGTATTATTAAAGGACAATAACCAAGCAAAAAAAAAAAAAGAAAAAGAAAGAAAAATGCCTTATAACGAAGAGTTTTTCTGGGGTCAGACATCCCTCTTAGAATCGATTCTCATCTTTCTGACCTTTCATTTTCTGACTTCATTTATGCTTTTCTCCAATTTACCAAAGGAAAACTGATATACAATTATGGTGTTGGTTGTGACTTTTGCTAAATCATAGGATACGGTATGAAACAAGTTATTATATCCAAAACTTTCAAATATTCTCTAATTATTAACTCTGTTCTTAGTAAATTTAAATATTTAAGTAAATATGATATTCAGTATTTGTACTGTTCAAATAATGCTGGAATAGAGTATTTTAAAATATATTCATGAATATGAATATTATTCAGATGTAATAATATCTACAACCTTTAAGAAGGAGATCCAGTTACCCAGCATATTCTGAGAGATAATTGCATAATCAGAATCAAAATATAAAGGTTTACATTGAGATATTGCTTACACTCTAATAAAACTGACAAATCTTAATCTACAATAAAATACCTTTAAGAAAACAATTATGAATTTATCATATAATCTATAAATGTTTTGAAAAGGCTTGAATAATGTAGAAAAATTAATACTAGCAAATAATTCATAAAACATACATTTAAATCTAAAAATGTATTACACCATCAATAACAGTGATATTCAGTTAATATAACAATTCAACTTGTCTTTTTTTATATTTCTATAGCCTTAGGAATGTGCCTAGTATTGATTTCCTAACAGAAAATTATTTTCTACTGATTTAATACTTAAAAGCAGCAGTTAATGAGAGAATTATAAAATTCTTTATGCATGCAAACAATATCTCTCTCCTTTATAATTTTTTTAAAATTTTCCATTTTTGAATCAAGCACTGCTTTTCCTTTGAACTACTCATCATCTACAATTGCCTCCCATTTGGAATATTTCCTGAACATCACATGCAGTGATGCTCAGGAGAAAAAATGAAGGCTAAACCCTTCCTATCATCTTTATAGCCTTTCTTCTGGAGATTATTGAAGTGCTTTATTAAATACAGCTCTGGGCATAAGTACATAATGTCCATTGCAGAAACCAATGAGATGCCTTTCTGGGAGTTATTGGTCAGAAGCTTCCAAAGCATACAACTTATGGCCAATACGTTTGGTTGTCCATCAGAACTGGGTGGTAAGACATCAAACCTGTTGATCAGAAAATTGCTCTGGAATGGGTATGAAAGCATCTTCCTTGTCTGTGAGGCTTCAGAGGACTAGAAACTGCTTAGCAGATAGCTGGCTAAGAAAAGTCAGCAAGGGTGTCCCTTAAATCTCCACGTTGCATTCTACAATATCACTTTCCAAACAAGAGGAACATACTGATCAAAGTGGAAAAACTGTTAAGAAAGTAACTAACTACTTTCTAATTAAATCTGCGATTTGATAGATAAGAGGCAGTACACAATGAATACTATGGACCTGATCAAAGGTCGAAGATCCATGGCAGGGGAGATTATAGACACTAAGAGTGAATCTGCTATAAACCAGCTCTTGAATATTTTATGTTTACACTGGTAGACTAGTGCTGTCATTAGCCTTGATCAAAGGAACTTCCCTTTTCAGTAAAAGGAGGTTACTGCAGATTCATGCCTCTTGATGATATTGAGAACAAGTAACTGTTGAGTGGTCATCTTTAAATAGCACAACCATATCATCTCTTCTAAGAATCAAACACAACTGTCAAAGAGGAGGCAGAAGAATTTGAGAGCTGAACCGCATGGCTGGGAGCATGAAGTGACATGGATATGATATGACTATGGCACTCACAAATTTTACTGATATTGCCTAGGTAAGGTCTCCACAAGACCGAATCATAGATAAGGGAGAGCCATATGGGAGTCTTGCCTAACCTGAAAAACTAAACACAGTTGAAAGCTGAAGGAAAAAAAGATGTCATTATATTCAGTGCTATAGCCATTCATGAGTTAGTCACGATCCAGTGGACAGCTTCATAGTCATGCCTATCTGGAAGGCTCTGTTTAAACTGGTACATCACAAAACTGAAACAAAATCAACAACAAAGAAGATATGAAGGTGGATGAGTACTCAGTAGAAGGAAGGAAGGATCTAAGAGTTGGAAGAGGACAAGAGTGTAGAGGGATGCATGTGACCAGAATGTACTCTTAATTAATTATTTCCTGATAATATTTGATATTATCAGGAATAAATTAATAAATAATATTTTAAGGAGTATAGAGAATATATAACTCTATTTGTCTGATCCCCTTTAAAATCATGTGATATGAATATGGCACTTTAAAGTAAGTCCACCAGGGAACACACATGGATATTCTTAAAACTAAAAGGAAAATCTTTATTGTGAGCCAATAGTTGCATAGGGAACTTGTGCAAATCGCATAGGCTCAGCCCTCACAGCCTTTTTTCCTTTTATGCATTCTGTGGAAGTATGACATATTGTTATACTTCAGTTGTCAAGAAAAAGAACTACAGAAGCCAAAATGCAAAGTTAGTACATTTAGGGACTTCCCTGGATTCTGAATCTATGGGCCAGAACTCTGATGGATTAGGTCTTTGTTCCTGTTTTAGCAGGTATTGGAGTCTGTGTGCTGTTAAGGTTAGAATGGTGTCTTTAACATAGTGTCATCTGTGCTAAGGTTGCTGGGCCTGTTACAATGGATAAAATCAGAAGGCTAGTGAGAGGCTCAGGAATAATTTTCCAAAGTCTGAGTTCCCAGTACTCTAAATTGACAACTAACAGTCAAGTGAGTACTTATAATGAATAGATCAGACACCATTCTCTTTACAAGCATTGAATTATTTATTAAAGTAATAATCTTAGGATGGTAATTCAACATGAATTTAATTACTTGAAGATTAAAACACTGCAGTAGGGAACAGCCAGTATATTAATAAGTGACAAGATAGGTTTTCATATTTTTTTTATCTTTTGAGGGGCTAGCTTTCTTTACCTTTGTATCCACAATTCATGGAAAACAGTGCACACTCATTTCTAGAATTGAATTATTAGCATATCAATCTTAAAATTAATTTTTGATGATGTATTATTTCCTTGTAGTGACATAGATTCTATTGCCATATAACATATCCTGATTGCCGTTTTCCATGACATAGAGTTTTAGCCTATGAAATCTAGCTACAGAGTCTTCGGTCTTTACCACGGTGCCATGAGATCATGAAGTGGTTGAGGGCTAGTAACTATAACACAAGAGCAACTGAAACACGTGAACACACCAGGACTGTGGCAGGCACAGGGGCTTGGGAACCACAGAACAACAGAGCTCAAGTGGAAAGTGGCCAGAGGAAAATGTGTCAGTCTTCAGGCTGCCACATTGTGACACTTACAAGCATTTGGAGCTATTCTTGAGATGATGGTAAAACAAATACAAAAGGTTTTACTTTTTTACATTTAAAATATTTATTTTTTTCTTTTTTATTTATTTATTCTTCTCTCATACCGTGCATCCTGACCATAAGCTACACTCCCTCCACTCCACCCGCTTCCCTACCTCAAGCTGGTGTCACAAGAGTGGGAAAGCTAATTCTGAAGTCCTGAGATTGGGGGAACTGTCACTGCCCCCCATCAGCAGTAACACTTGGGAGAGCAGCTTCCACACCCCGCCTGGACGGTACAGAAGAGCTGACCCTGTTAGCAGGGTCACGGGTGAGCTGGATAAGAAGGCACGAGAGCAGGAGACTTGACCCCACATCCCTTTGTCTACCATGTGGTGGCATGGGTGAGGAAAAATGCCCAACCCCACTCTCCCTTACCAGCTGGGGCAGTTGAGAGAGTTGATTCCGGGGTTACTGGAGTGGATGCCCTGATTATACCCTCAACAGCTTCAGCACAAGGGAGAGGAGACCCTGCACCTTGTCTGGACAAGCACACTGGAGCTGACCCTATTGGTGGGGGTACAGTTGAACCAGGCATGTGGGCATGAGATCAGGAGTGATTGCCCTGCCCTTTCCCTCATATGCCATGGGGTGGCAAGGCTGAGGAAAATATGCCCTCCCCCCATATCACTTGCTACCTGGGTCAGACAGGAAAATTTGTCCTGGGGACCCGAGAATGCCCCAAGAGCACCAATCTGGAGAGTAAACCCTGCACCTTACCTGGGCAAAACAGGAGAACTGGCCCTAGAGGTGCGAGCGCACACAAGCCAGCCATGAATGTCTGAAAGCAGAACTACTCTCTCTCCTTGCTACCTGCTGCAATGAACGAGCTAGCAGGGGCAGTGCTGGAGAATTTGTCTTGGTGAGGATGATGAGGAAAATCTGGCAGGCTTACCAGCCCAACTTTCACTGAGGCAAGGGTCAAAATCAACGCTGCTAGGCAGCCCACCCTATTCCCACCTCAAGTATAAACCACTGAAGCATGTGAATTGGCTGGACCAGCAGATTCAAAGCTACAGGAACTCCATGATGCAAGGTAATAATAGGATATCCAAGAGGAGTTCCAGTGAGGGTCTAGTATCAATAGAGTAGTGGAATCTGGAGGCCTCAAATCAGACCAACTGCCATGAACACTTACAAGTGTATGGACTAAAGGGTATACTATATGGCTCACTAAGACACTCTACAATGTTGTGTCCTCAGTGTGCAATGTCTTCAGTAATAAGAACTTTCATTCAGTTGCCAATGGTAACTGCAGTAGCCAGTATTGATTTAAACGAAATCATATTATTAGGTGAGCCCACCTTCAGAATTAGTAGATTGAGACCAAATTACAGTTTAAAAGAAAAACGTTTTTATTTACTAATGTGGATTTCATTTTGTATCATTTACTTTCATTTTTAATGGTTGATGATTTTGCTTCTTTAGCACTTTAAGCCTAGGGATGTCTTGTGCATGCTTGATACTAGGGAGGGGGCTGTGTAGCTTGGTTCTGCCTCAACTTGATATGCCATGTTTTCTTGATTCCAATGGGGGGGCCTACCCCATCTTAATGGAGATAGAAGAGGAATTGATGGGGTGGGGAAGGCATAGAATGGAGGTGGCAGAGAGAATGTGAGGAGATAAAGGGGGAACTGTGGTTGATGCATAAAATAAACAAACAAACAAATAAGTAAATAAAAAGAATTAGAGGCCTAATAAATTATATGTGTCACATAAGGTAGCCACTTAATTGAGCGTATTAATTGTGGTTTTTCTCTGATACTGATCTAAAATAAAATGCGCCTAATCTGTCCAAATGTAGGGTAATAATATCTCTTTTAGGATTTTTTTTTTACTTTTTATGTGTGTGTGTGTGTGTGTGTGTGCATGGCACACATATACAACTGCCTACAGTTGCCAGGAGACAATGGCAAATACCTTGGAGCTGGAGGTAGCAACATTTGTGACTTGCCCAACTTGGTTGCCCCCAAACTCACATCCTCTGCTAAACTATCTAACCATCTTAAATGTAGAGTATTCTTGTGTAGCCACCAAAAATCTTGAACTCCATATAAAGTTGTCTCACTTAGCTAGGGCTGTCATGACAAATCACAGGTTGAATGGCTTAAGTGCCATATATCTATTTTCTTTTGCCTGGGAGGACAGAAGATAAAAATCAAGATTTCTGCAGCTTGGCTTCTCTTGAAGTCTATACTTGCTTTGCAGACAGTTTTCTTCTTGTTTTGTCTTTAGGTGAACCTTTTCTCTACTCATGTATCTTCTCTGTGGCATCTTGTATTTCTTATTTCACTATGTGTCATGAAAGATAAAGGAAATACACTCATGATACCATCCTTCTCATTTAACATTAATTGTCTTTTTTTTTAAAAAAGCCATCCTTGTACATATGTACACACTCTGAAATAAAGAATGTTGGGCTGGCCCAGGTGAATTTCAAGGAGATATTATTCATTCAATAACAATAGCTAGCTCAATGTAATGTACAAACTACAATGTATAAGAGAAATAATTTATCTTCATTTCTTAAAAATCAAGGCAAATATCTTACAAAGAAAGAGTCCTTGGTTTTGGAGAGAGAGCAGGCTCAGGGAGAGAGGCACTTGCAGCAAAACCTGATGACCTAGCTCATTCTGACTCACAAATTGGGAGAACTGACTGTATCAAGTTTTCCTGATTTCCACACATGAATTGTGATATGCCTCCCTGCCACACAATAAATAATACTAAAAAAAGAGAGAAACATAGCTTGTGAGGGAAAATTGACATACTTCTAGAAAACAGTCATAATATTTAAAAATTTAAATGCAAAATATCATATGTAAGCTGATCAAGTGTATTTTACTTGATTAAATAAAATAGTACTTAAAAAGAAAGTTCAAGGAGATTGATTAGGCTCATTACACAGCTCCTTGCTAAAAGGAACCCACCAACTTAGTTGATGGTCTGAATCCTATCTTAGGACCTACATGGTGAAGGATAATGCCAGCTCTCAAACTTAACTCGCCTTCATATTTCCACACATGCATGACACGAACATCTTAACCCACAAAATAAATTATTTTTAATGTAATCTACCTAAAAAATTCATCCAGTTTAAGTTCTCTTTTATAAAGTGGTGATTACATGCAGTGATGCAAGTCAGACTCTCTGTTTCTAAAAAAAGAACACCAAACATTTTGATCTCCTAGCAACTATAGTTCATACATTAGAAAACAGGTGACGAATAAATCACAGATTCAAATTCATGATTGCCTAATAAACTAAAGCACGGAGAGGGGAATGCTATTTTTTTTTTGGAAGAGAAAGATATGTTTTGCCTTATGTGTCATTTTTTTTACATCAAAATAAATGAGGAGGTGTAAAATGTCTACTTGGGAAAACTCATTGTCACACATTAGTTAAAAAGAAATTTTAAATCCATTTTTATAACCAAAGTAACTGGTTATTAAGCTTATAGTTGAGTTCAGTTGACAGTATTTATTTTTCTTCTTATCCATATTCCGGAGAAAATATAAACATAAGACAAAGTAAGGCATATCAGCTCACATAATGCTTAGTCCTCTTTATATAATTATATATAAATTATATATTACTTCTATTATACATTACATCCTGACTGCAGTTTTCCCTCCCTCCATTCCACTGCAGATGTTATTCCACATAACAAGATACAATAAAACTAAGTAGAAATCTTCATCAGAGCTGGCTGGGTGAGGCAAACCAGTAAGAAGAAGAGTGTTCCAAGACCAGGCAAATGATCCAGATATGAACATAAGAAAAAGATGGAGTCATGATGATGTCTGTCAAAGGTATAATTTATTTGACTAAAGTTTCTTTATAAAGTTTGGATAGAAGTAATTTCTACACTTTTTATGTTGATTTTTAAAAGTTAATTTTTTAAATATTTTATTTATTTATTATGTATACAACATTCTGCCTCCATGTGTGCCTTAATGCCAGAAAAGGGTGCCAGATCTCATTACAGATGGTTGTAAGCCACCATGTGATTGCTGGTAATTGAACTCAGGACCTCTGGAAGAGCAGTCACAGCTTTTAACCACTGAGCCATCTCTCCAACCCTAAAAGTTAATTTATAATTTAAATAAGATGATGTTTATTAAGCATTTAGCCCTACAAACAAGCAAAAGAAGGGCTTTGACTTACTTTGTACCCTTCACTTTTTTTATCTAAAATTAAAGAGAAAAGAGACTCTTATCTTAGGAAATCAATAATGTTGTAGTCATATCCAAATTAAAAAATAGGACCCTTATTTTCATTGCTTGCATTTCTCTTTATTAATATGTTTAAAATTATATTACATGGGCTATTTCACTATTCATGTCAATAGTGAAGTGACTGATGAAAGCATGCAAATTACATACATGTCAATCACCTTCAACAATTAGATCTGTGTATGGGAATATAAGGGCAAATTAAAACCTGTTGTCTAATAGATTAGTCTTATGAAGTATTTTCCTCCAGAGATGCGAATGTGTGTGTTTCCATGCAAAAGTCATTAAGAAAGTCACCTTCATTTTTCTAAGTGGAAGAGTCAAACATTTCTTCCCTGTGGTTATCACAGTGCCTGATTAAAACAGAGTACTAATGATGTTTGAAAATCTAAAGGAAAGGAAAACAGAGAGAGTCTGCTTGGACCACTTCCAGACAGCCAAGAACAAGAGCCCCAGATGAAGAATCAAGCTTAGAAAATACTACTTTTCTCCAAAGCCACAGAGAAACCCTGTCTCGAAAAACCAAAAAAAAAAAAAAAAAAAAGAAAGAAAGAAAGAAAAAGAAAATACTACTTTTAAGAATTCCATGAATCCTAAGTAAGAATTTTAAACAAACTCTCTCTATATATATTCCATTTAAAACAAAGACACAAGAATATTGGTTGTAATTTAATAAAAAAGACAATTAGAAATACAATATCTGGAAATATTTACCTTAACTTTCTTATCTGACCCCAGGACTGGCTCTGCTATAGGAAGGATATGAACAGAAACAGCTAGCCACCTTTTCTTAGACTTATCTTACCAGGGTTTATAGCCACTCTACAGATAATGTGCTCATCTGGTGCTAAGAAGTATACTTCCCCATGGCCTATTTAGAACTACAGAGTTGTATAATTTGGACAAATACATGTTTTGAATGTGCTTGGTGATTTTTAAATTCTTAGGTGAGACTGGAGTGTGTACATGGAGAAATCAACAGCTACTGCCTCACTGACTGATCTGAACATTATCTCCCCAATTATAAGCTGTGTTGGCATTTCCAGATGTTCATTAGTTATTGCTTACTCAGAAGACTGACTATGTTGGTCTTCATATATTTTGGGGTTTATTAGAGTGTGAGCGTACACTGTAATTATGGGATGCAGATGAGCAACCATCTGCAGAAAGTTCTCCTCCTCTCAAGGACTCTCAGATCCAACTGAGTCATATCCCACTGATGAGTTTCCCCTGGATTAAAGCTTCACAGTGCTGAAAATGACAATAATTATGGTGCTGAAAATATAATGTGTATTTGGACAAGAAACTTCCTTCTCTGTCCTTTTATACTTTTAAAATAACTTCTAAAATACACAACTTGTGTTATACATTATGAAGCCCTGTAGGTCAACACATTTATTTACGTTTTAAGTGGACTGTTATTGATAAATGAGTAATTAATTTCAGGCTATAATTTGGAGATTCAAGGCAGCAACTTGAACTTTTATTAAAAAATGTTAGTGCTATTGTTTTCTCCAGTTAGTCACCTCAAATGGTCTCCTGAGTCTCAAAGACTCACGGTCTCTCAGACATATGCAATGGAAATGACAGCAATGGAGCTCATTCTATTTCTATCAGCAAAGTTTGCCTCAGACAAAGAAATTTTCAGATTACTTGAGCAAATATTCTGTTTATTGTACTAGCTTCTGCCTTGTGGATTGCATACTGAGAACTGCATTATTTCAACATTGTGAATGAAAATAGTATCCTTGTAACCGTTTTACAAATTAATAGCTCTGTTTTGAATTATAAAAGAGAAAATAGTTTGGGAGAAATAAATTCAGGGATGCATAAGATTAATTTCCAGGTTGAAAGATTTCCTTCAGGCTCATCGTTCAATTATTCAACACACATTTACTGCATGCTCCAAATGAGCAAAGCTCTACTGTCTATTAGCCAGCCCTTGAGAGCAACAATACACATTTTGATGTTATACTCAAGGGAAAGGAAACGCATACAAACTAGCTACCTGTAAGGATGAGCACAACTGAATTGTGCTATTAGTAGGTGATGCCCTGTGTTGTGTTTTGGATTTCAAGTGATACCCAAAGTTCATTTGTTGAAGACTTGTGTCTCCAAATGATTACATGAGTCATTGGTGCTTTGATCATCAGGATGCGACCCACGGCATAAGCCATGGGTGTATTTGTAGCTGAGTGGACTACTAGAAGGAAAGTCACATTAAAGGGAGTAGATCACGAGAGGTGTGTCTATTAATTGTATATATGTATAGATTGTCCCTATCCCTTATGCCATCCTATCTGTTTCAATCTTTTCAGTCTGTTATTAGATGAACAACACACCACTACTCAGCCACACTGATGCTATGCACTACCACAGGTCATGACGATGTGACCACATGACCAAGGACAAAAATCTCTAAACCGTGGAGACAAATCTTTCATGTTTACACAGATTCTTTCAGGTACTTTGTTACCAGAATGCAAAAGGACTCACATATTATAGAAGAGAATAAGTATGTATAAATTTATAATTTCTGCTTTTGCTCTGGCAAAACAATACTTTTCTATTTCTACATTACTTTTCTATGTGTAGCAGTTCTATTATATCATCTTTTCAGATTTAGTTCAGGGATACGAAGACGCCGATGTACAGTAAGTTTTGAAATTAAAAAGTTAACAATGAAAATCTACTCAAAGTATCATGGAAATTCAAATCAAAGCAATGATAATGCACTCCCCACTAAATATATGTCTTTAAAGAAGGAAATATTTGCTAGGTTAGGTGAGTGTGTGAACGCATATGTTCTCTCATATACCACTAGTGTGAGTATAGATTAGCCTTGGTCTGACTGGTAGTGGGTATCATGATTAAAGACAACTATAGCAGTCCGAAATTGGATATTTGATTAGATATGCATGTTTCCATGGTCACAAATAATGCACTTGGTATTTAGAGCAGATTTTAAAAAAGAATATATATACATCAAATTGGCATAGTGAATGTCCGCTAAAGTGGGGATTGTCTGAGTTATAAAAATAGGAGATGTCCCTTCATATATTAGAACAGATTATTTTCTCTCTTCTTTCTTTATCCTGCCTTCTCTCTTTCCTTTTGTTTGTTTCTCTTGGAGTTGAGGTTTAAATTCTGTGCCTTGCACATGCAGAAGGCAACTCTGAAATCAAAGGAATTTCTGTTGCTGCCTTCAGCCACAGACCCCAGACTTAATCTTCTATGGCATGCCGGTCCATCTCTCAGAACACTTGAATCCAGATATCCAAAGTTACAGTCATTTTTGATGGTGGACGTATAGTGCAGAGGAAAGGTGGTGAGCTGCTGAGGCTCGCAACAGCAGCAAGTTCTTGGGAAAAAAAGCAAGTAGATAATTGAAAAATAGTGAGTTTTTAATCTCCCAAGGAAGACTACCTAGACCCATGGTTCTCAACCTGTAGGTCATGATCCCTTTCACAGGGTTCCATATCACAGTTCCTCCATAGCAGATATTTACATTATGATTTATAATGGTAGCAAAATTACAGGTATGAAGTAGCAACAAAAATAGTTTGATAGGTGACAGTCAGGACAAGATGAGCAGCACTGCATTAGGAACGTTGAGGACCACTGACTTATAGTGTCTCAGAGTAAGTGCGATGATACCAAAACCAGCAACTTAGATGTTAGGGGTGGCAGCTTGAAATAACTGCAGTCATGGACAAGGAATGGCACGTTGTGCATTGTCAGTATGAAGCTGTACATAGAAACCAAGAAAGGATGCTCTCTGGAAATACAGAACAAAGAGATTTAAGCATTAAACAGACCCACTCCCCAAGCAAATCTATTCATTTGGATTGTTGCAAAAGCATTTATTTTATTTTTAAATTTTCTTTTTACTTTTTGAAAGTAAATGCAATCACATCCTTTCCTCCGTTTCCTTTCTTTTATCCCTTTTCGTGTACCTCTCTTTGCTCTCTTTTAAACTTAGATTTATATTTTTCAATTGTTGTTGCCTGTATATGTGTATATTCCTGAACATGTAAATACTACTTATTCAGTCTGTACAGTGTTACTTATATGTATATAATTCACCGACAGTTATCTTTTTTTTTTTTTTTTTTTTTATGGAAGCAGAGAGATGAATGCTGGTACTCAGCTCAGCTCCCTTGCTCCCTTTCTGATGTGGAATTCCCCTCTGTATGCTATGGATTTTTTTTTTTTTTTTTTTTTTTTTTACTGATTTTGAATGGGAGTGTTCCCATCATTCAGGGACCTATTGAAACTAAGAAGCTTCTGTAAAGCAAAGGATACTGTCACTAAGACAAAAAGGCAACCCACTGACTGGGAGAAGATCTTCACCAACCCCGCAACAGACAAAGGTCTGATCTCCAAAATATATAAAGAACTCAAGAAACTAGACTTTAAAATGCTAATTAACCCAATTAAAAAATGGGGCACTGATCTGAAGAGAGAGTTCTCATCAAAAGAAATTCAAATGGCCAAAAGACACTTAAGGTCATGGTTAGCCTCCTTAGCGATCAGGGAAATGCAAATCAAAACAACATTGAGATATCATCTTACACCCTCATTTTAATAGTCTTTAGAAACAACTAACTTTTACAAGTTTTCTTGTTAACATGATCAAATCCCTAATCAAAGAGCTCCAATTCCTATTATCAATAAATAGAAGTTAATCGTCCATTTCTTCTTTTCCTAGTTAGACATATAGACCTTGGAGAATCAATAGTTCAAGCATCATTTCTCTTGGAGTGAACACTATACAAATAATTGAAATGTTGCCTTTCTTGGTTGGCAATTCTCTTGAAATCTAACACCACAGAGTAGACAACACAATGTTTGTTCCTGATTCCCTTTACTCCACTGGCAGTTCTAACATTAGTCTGACCAGGTTTGCTTCCTCTCTTCCCACTCTTACTCATTTTGGTCACTTTTTTTAAATCAATATTCACA
Organism: Microtus obscurus; assembly: GCA_963919715.1. NCBI lineage: Eukaryota > Metazoa > Chordata > Mammalia > Rodentia > Cricetidae > Microtus > Microtus obscurus. Next base: position 877,044 of record CAWTZC010001932.1, on the reverse strand, counting down.
TTAACTTTCAGAAGAAGGTCCCTAGAATTTGAAATTCAGACCAAGTATGTGTTGCTTGATAGCACAGCTTGTGGAAGCTTACATAAAAAAGAGGATTTTTTTTTTACATAAATAAATGAACACTGGATTTTTCTGTTTTTATACTTTACCATAATTTTGTGTCATTTTCAAAATAGAACTTCAAAAGATTGCTTATTCATAAAATGTATAACTTTGCTATCTGCTAGGATGCCCCTTACTCCAATTAGTATGCTTATTTACAACCCTACAATAATGGATGTGATTCACTTAATACAGTGGAGCCCATTAAATATTTGCTAAGCTAATAAGAAAAATGTGAGTATGAATTCAAATTAGATCTGCCCCAAATAGGAATAAAATTGCCAGTATTTTAATTAGATGGTTAATTAATTTTAGATTATTCTTAATACAATTAAATAATCCTGCCTGGTGTAATACTATGTCCTATTCTCTCTAAAAAATATAATTATATTTTTACTAACAATCCCTTTATTGTGTCCAATAAAAATATAAAACATATGCCATAAGAAGTAATATACTTCCTAAGAAACAAAATGTTTACATCTAGAATATCAGAAGTCTGGCAAAACTGTTTGTTTATGAAGTCAAAATCTTTGACCTTGTGAAATCTATGAATTAAGTTCAAAAGTATCAGATAATTGGGGTTTTCTGGGGCTGGTTGACAAGTTACACTGAACTTTCAATTATTCTTTCAAAATTTTTCTTTACTCTGATAACTGGCCCAAAAAAGTTAATCAGATTGGAAAGAAGATAAGACAGTGATATCCAATTTTAGGTTTTGATGAAACACATGGGCTCAAATAAAAGACCAAGTTGGTGCCCTAAATCTACTTCCTGGCATACAAACTTGGCCAAACAGTTGACTTAAGTGTTTTTTTTTTATCTTCTCTGAATATAGGAAAAATGTTTGCACCTGTCATAAGAAAAATTCAGATGTAAAGTTTATTTTAATTTATGCATAGTGATGTTGTGTTTGTATCCTAAGGTACTGGAGACTTTGAAGCAGATTACTTGAGCCAATGAGCTCAAAGCCAGCCTGAGCAACCAAGGATGAATCAGTTTCCAAATGAAGAAAAATGCAAAAATGATGTCAATCCATATGAAACACGTTCTGTTTATGTTTACTCAAACAGAATAGAATGTCTAAGTGTCAACAAAATTTAATAAATGCCTATTATATTTTTATTTTATTGAAAACATTTTTTATAAAATATATTCTGATTATGGTTCCCCTTCCCACAACTCCTCCTAGTTCCTCCTCACCTGCTGTCCCATCTGGAATTTACTCCTTAGAAAACAAATAGCTATCTCACAAATAATAATAAAATACAGTACAATAAGAGAAAAAAAAAACAAATAAAATTTGAATGGAACAAAACAAACAAATAAGGGAAAAAGAGCCAAGGGGGGGGGGAACAGAAGAAAACACATACAAGTGCAAAGATACACAGGAAACCCATGAAAACCACTATATTGTATATCATTCTAGAGTCTTTGATGGAGTTGAAGAGTTTATAGTTATAGTTTTACTTAGGTATAATGAAAGATAAAGTAGATATAAATATTGTAACTGTAATTCTTGGTTAATACCTGCTTTGTTATGTATAATTTTACTATGTTTAAGTTAAAACCTTCCTTTTTATTTAAACAGATAAGAGGAGGTGATGTGGGAGTCCCCTTTGTGTGCTGTGATTACCATTAATGAATAAAGAAACTGCTTGGAACCTATAGCAAGGCAGGGAAAGTTAGACTGTATGCTGGGAGAAGAAAGGGCGGAGTCAGAGAGATGCCATGGACCCACCGGCAGAGATAGACATGCTGAAACTTTGCTGGTAGGCCATGACCTCTTGGTGATATACAGATGAAGAGAAATGGGTTAAATTAAGATGTAAGAGTTAGCCAATAAAAAGCTAGAGCTAATGGGCCAAGCAGTGTTTAATTAATATGGTTTTCTGAGTGATTATTTCATGGCTGGGCAGCTGGGATGAACTAGCGACACTTCCCCCAGCAAAACTGAAGTCATAATATTAATGCAAAGGAACTGAAGAAAAATAAAATAAACAAAACAAAATGAATAGACAAACAAAACCCCTGACATCCCTGACTCAGCATTATGAGACAAAGAACCTCCAAACGTGCCATTGAGTTTGTTTTATATAAGCCACCTATTGCTGGGCATGGGGCCTATGTCTCATTGTGATCAGAAGCTCTTCTATCATTCAAAAGTGTTTTAGCTATCTTATTTCTCCCATACCCCATCTCTCTCTCTCTCTCTCTCTCTCTCTCTCTCTCTCTCTCTCTCTCTCTCTCTCTCTCTCTTCTCTCTCTCTCTGTCTCTCTCTCTCTCTGTCTCTCTCTGTCTCGTGTTTCCACATGAAACTGAAAAATGTCCTTTTAAGGTCTGTGAATAATGGTTCTGAAATTTTGATGGGGATTCCATTTGAATCTACAGATAACTTTTCATAGCTTTGCCGTTTTACTATATTAACCCTACTGATCCACAGGCATAAGAGATCTTTCCATTTTCTGCTTATTTGATTTCTTTTTTCAATGTCTTATTGTTTTTATCACATAAGTCTTTCACTTGCTTCATTAAATTTTCCCAATGATAATATATTGGAAGCTATTGTTAATGGTGATTTTACCTGGATTTCTTTATCAGTCCATTTATCATTTATATACAAAACCTACTGACTTTTGTGAGTTAATCTTGTATCCAGCTACTTTGCTGAAAGTGTTATCAGCTATGCAGTTCATGGGTGAAATTATTAGGGTCACTTGTGTACACTATCATATCATCTGCAAATAAAGGTACTTTGACATTTTCACATTCAAGTTCCATCAACTTAATCTTCAGTTGTCTTATTGCTCTAACAAAGATTTCTAGTAATAAATTGAATAGGTATGGAGAGAATGCACAGCCTTGTCATGGTTTTGAATTTAGCGGAAATATTTAACTTTCTCTCTATTTAAGTGGATGCTGGCTATGGGATTACTTTAAGTTGACTTTATTATATTGATATATGTTCCCTATATTGCTAATCTGTCTAGAAGTTATGACATGAAGAGTTGTTTTATTTTACAAAAGGTCTTTTCCACATCTAACTGGATGATCATGTTGATTTTGTCTGGCTGTTTATAAGGTGGAGTTCAATGATTTAAACATGTTGATTCACACCTTCATCTGGGATGAAGCCTACTTGATCATGGTGTCATTATGTTGTGTTCTTGAACTCAATTTAGAATTATTTTTTGAGAATTTTTGCATTTATGTGACAAAAAGAAATTTGTAATTCTCTTTCTTTGTTGAGTCTTAATGTGGTTTGAGTATTATTTTCACTGTGGCTTCACAAAACAAAAATATTCTTTCTGTTTGTATTTTGTGGAAGAATTTGAAGAGTATTGACATTAACTCCTATTTCTTTCTTTGAATATCTCAGACAAATTTGTTAGTTGTGGGAGTGTTTGGTTAGGGACATTGATATCAACACACTTGAGATCCTAGATAAAAAGATACACAACTTTTGAAAGAAGTTCTCTTTTCACCTTAATAAACAAAAAGTGTGATGTACTTTAAAAATAATTTGTTTTAAGTTTGTCTTTCTTTAAGATCTTTTTTTAGAGATGCGTTTTTTCTTTTCTTTTTCTGTTTTTTTTTTTTTTTTTTTTTTTTTTTTTTTAAGGGAGAAGGGGAGGTTTTCAAGACAGGGTTTTACTGTGCAACATAAAATCCTTGGCTATTCTGGAATTAGTGCTGGCTGGCCTCAAACTCATAGAGATCCGGCTGTCTCCGTCTCCTGAGTGCTGGAATTAAAGTCAGACATCACTACTGCCCACCATGAGCTGTTTTTTCTTTAATGTACTTTTTGTATATTTTAAAATATTGCATATATATATGCATATTATACATTATAATGTATAATAAATTGCTTTAGTTTAATGGCCTGAGCAATTCAGTTTTTTACTTGGTTAAATGAATACCTGAAAAACTTGCAGGTTACTACTCTGAGTACGGATGTGGCTTATCTCAAGCCAGTGAATCATAAAGTCTTATGAATGAATGGAACTTAATACATTCTGAGCCTCGCATCCCACAGGATCAGGATTAGAGCAGCCATAAAGAAGGCTGTACTGTTCTTCAAAGCTCTACTCAAGCATTAGTCACTTGTCATAGTTTCCCGGAGCAGATTACTGCTTGGAGATGATAAAATGTATTAATAGCTATTTTATTAATGGCCGGAAATGCAGGAAAACTAAAAGACTGAACAATGTTCAAATAATGGCCGTGCCAAGTTGGTAAATCTTAAGGTAATGGATAATTTTCTCACTAATAAAATCAGAAATGGGAAGGTGGAGTGAGTTACTTCAGAATCTCTTAATGTTGTTTTCATTTTACATCCTTAAACTGATCCACTTTCTCGTTTGTGGATTATACAGACAACATAAACAACCTCACAGCCAACCTAGAAAATTTTTATAGTAAGCCTTTTATATGTAATAACTGAGGATTTGAGGTCAGTTAACACACTGAGCATTATATAATGCTACGATTGTTTATAACCATGTCCAATAACATATTCAGACTCCCATTCCTTTCCATTAAGCATTTCTCATCTGAGCTCCGGCTTTGCATATTATTAACTCAACTATCTCGTGTCTGCTCATAGCAACAACAACAGAATATAGCAGATAATACCACAGTTAAGAAAGTTAAGCTTAGCCTGTACTGAAACTATAACAATTCATTACACAACTTCAATTAAAGTATATAATACTTTAGCTTTAATGTCATCATCTTGTAAAGCACTAGTTTTATCCACAATATAAACAGGAAAATGACTAGTTTGCTACAATATGCTTAATAAATATTGACTGTAAAGTAGTAGTTGCTTTGTGAAAGCACACAGAATTCTTTTCTGTTAATTTTTTTCATTCTTCTTCCAGCTTGTGAATACAGGACTACTTGGATTTTTCTAGAGAGTATGGAAAATAGATCAATCTCCCCCTGATGATTCTCATGTAAGACTGAGAGCAATGACATTCTGTCATCTTTAGTGTGAATAACTTCCTTATCCTTAAAATATTAATTGATACCAGATATAATTTTAGTATTATATTTTCTCTTTTTTGTTTCATACATATTTCTATCCTTCATATATATATATATATATTTCAATTTATATATTTGTAAATATATGGGGTAATTATTAAATACTCTAAGTATGTGTTAATATCATAAAGTCTTGGAAAGAAGTAAAATGGTAGTGCTACATGAAGGTTACATACTTTCCAGGTACGCAAATTTAAACATTATAATGTTACATAACTAAACAAAATACATATAGATTAAAATAACTATAGGTGACCTTGTGTACCAACCTCAGCAACTTCACAGAGTCCAGCTACGATTCACCATAGGAGGCAAAAACCTGGCTATTTCGATCTGAAAGTAAAATGGACTAAATCCCACTATTTGTTCTTTATTCCTTGGACAAAGAAGGAAAGCATAAGGGGGTGCTCTCCACTAGGTTCTTAGTTTTTACAGACATGGTTGGGAAATTCCATGGACAAAAACAATGATATCATATACATTTTAGAATCATAAAAAGGGCAGGTATACTCCATACCAGTGACACCACCCAGGAAAGAGTCAGCACTCAAGAGGAAATACCTGACATTTCAAACCATTAGGTAAAGTTGCTAAAGGTCCCTGAGCCTGGACTTCACTCACCCACAGATCTGTCTGTCTGGTAAAAGTAGTGTCTTCTTATCCTTTAGAAATCCCTACAGAGTCTGTTAGCAAATACTTTTGCGGTTTTTGCTCTATGTAAATTTGACTGGTAGAACAAAGAGTGAATGCTATTGCTCTAAGGCCCATAGTGTGGAGGAATGGGAAGGTCCATTGCCTGGGCAAGAGAAGTTAGACTGCTCAAGTGTTTTGGAAATGAATCCCATTTTGAAGGGATGAATCATAGTTTCACAAGGCTTTTACAGATTTGACAGCAACTCTTCCAGAAGGCAAGTGTTCCCACAGCTCTGCAATGTGTATACATGGATGTGTGCATATATAATCCCCATGGATCTGTCTATTGATATGTCAAATTGTACATTCACTGAAAAGCTTTGTGGGTCCCAATAAATAACAATTACAAATGATGACAAATATGGTATTTATAGAATAGATGTTTTAAGTTCTGGTTTTCCTATATATTTGGTAAAACACAAAATAAAAATCAAGTGAAGTGGAGGGGCGGGGGAAGAGCCATAGAAGCTACCTCTTGAGAGGGAGACAGAAAGGGAAGGCCTCAGGCTGGAAGCTTAAGATCAACTTGCCTTGGTGGATGGAGGAGGGAATGGGCGTGGCTTGTCTCTTAAAGGCACAGAACAGACAATGACAATAACAATTAATAACAGGAGTACTCTGATATAGATCTGTGTTTAATATTTAGTTCAAATTTAAAAGTAGAGTAATGATGAATGGAATTAACCAAGCTGGTTAATTGTATAATTCATATCATAAAGCACAACAAAATTAGAACACAAATATGAATAAAATAATCATAATACTCTAAGTAATGCTTTCTTAATTCCTCATAATGAAATTCTGGATAAAACAGCCACACATGCCTGTAGGTGTGCTAGTTCGATTGAGCTTATTTTAAATCCTCTTCTCCAAGAGTGAGGGATATTTTTCCTGAAGTGTGTTTGAGTTATTGGTACAGCTTAAGAAGACAGAAGTAGAACCAATCGATACCCATAACTGGGAGACAGATTTAAGCTCAATTTTAGGAGACATTTTTAAACAATTATTGCTCTCTGCCTTGGGACATAGGACACTGGGATAATGAAATGGCGTCAAGGGCAGGCAGTAAAGAATTAATGCACAAGTGGAATCCAGAAGTCTCTGGAGGAAATGTTTATATAATATTTTCACTGAACAGTTAAAAAGAAAGCTGGATAAAATGAAGTGTCAAGTGAGAATGGTCAGGTGAGAAACAAGAAGAAACTCTAAAGAGTTTTGCTTTTAAATTGAGACAAAACAGCATGGATGTAGCTCAAGTGGCACATTCCTGCCTAACACACAGAGCACTGGAATCAGTCTCCAGCACTGCACAAACTGGCTGCACACACTTGCAATTCTATGTTGTGAGAATTAGAGGCTGGATAATCAGGGTTTCAAAGTTATTCTCCCTTATACACCCTCAGCTATATGAGACAGTGTCTCAACAATCTACCCCTCACTCAAACACAAAATAAATGAAAAAAAAATCAACCAAAATACTTAAAGTATTTTTAAAAGTGCCAATCACATTGAAATTCCAAGTTTAATCATTGCAGACAGCTAGAAAGAGCTTTGTTGCACACTCACATTTAATGCTTATCATATCTACCAAGTGTATAAAGTATGCAATGTTTCTACTTACTTAGTATAATATTTCTAAAGTGTGATTCTTTGTTAAGCTTTGCCTACTGTTTATAGAACTTTATAATAGTGCAATGATTTTAAATTTCATATTCAAATGATAATCAAACTGAGTGCTTAGACATTAGGTACTGTTGGAAATGTTTGTAGTATGTGTTCAAATTTAATGTTGTCCAATTCCAGCTAGACTTACTTAAATAGAGCATAAATATTGCTGAAGTATAAACTTGGTGTGTGCTATAGCTAGGTTACTAGACTAGACAGATTCTTTGCTCTTATATCATAATTCCCGAAATAATGAAGCATGCTGTTAGTGCGGTAGTCTCAATGAGTGGGAATAAGAAAAATACTTATTTTCTCAAGTGGGATTTAGTATTTAATCAGCCTTCTCAGAAAATAGGATACATACATTTCTGTATGGCACTGCCTCTCAATAAACTGAATTAAATATACATGAACCTGCACTGAACTTTAAGAATTTTTAACTTGCTATGTAGGAGTTAAGTACTTTAATATTTTCCTAGCCAAGTGCTTGGGTAGCCAGATGGAAGGAATAACACTTCATATCCTAAAATTTCAAAATTCCGCAAGGAGAAAGCAAGTATTCCCACCAAGAACGGTTAAGGATGTATACCCATGGAGATGCAAAATGAGAGGAAGGAAGGCTTAATTCTTATTTGTTTCCAGATGGTAAGTTGCAGGTTGGCTTTGTTCTGTTATCATGGTGCTAGAAAAGGATTACTATGCTAAGAAAAGATCTTCTAAGTGACGCAGTGGAATAACTTTTAGAAATGTTAGGCTACTCAGAGCCTGGACTATTAAGCTAACTGGTTTTATAGAAATACATTCTTCTCAGTGTTTATGTTTTAAGTTTGATATGCTGAATATTTCAGGATTAAAATTCTGGAAGATCATTAGTTAGTTTGTTAAAAGATGTTTTATTAACATACAGACATATATTCATTTTATTTCTCTATTTATTTTCTGACTAATACATCCAAACTGATAATAGCTAGTTTTATATAAATAATGTGTGCTCTGAGAAACGAAAACATCTAGAAAGAAGTCTTTATAATATAGGATTCTCTTTTCAAAACTTCACTTTTCTTTGCCACCTCTTTGGCCTTGAAAATGGTCTGCAATAGTCCTTTACATCTATTATTCATTCCTGACCTCTGAGTTGTCCACGATTTCATTGAATTGCTCCTGCCTACCTTCCTGTAGATTTAGAGAACTGTGAGATGATTTGATCACCAAAGGAATAAGTATATATAGAAAGGGAGACAGTAAACTCAGAAATTACAGTACTTGGAGGTCCGGGAAACAAGGACAAAGCTACAAGCCAGATATTAAAGGTTAAGAAGAAGCTACACAAGCAATAAACTAGGAAGAGAAGAGATACTGGTATGAGATTGAAACACAGTTATTAAAAAAACAAGATGTAGCTAAGACATAAGGATGAGAATGAACAGTAGGTCAGAGTGGAGGGCACAATCACCAGGTGAAACAAATTCAAGTGTCTGAGCAGTTGGCATATTGGAGGAGTCATATAAATAAATTTTAAAGAATTAATGGTAGCAAGCTATACAATCTATGATGAATGGGAGGAGTTTTTAGACTACTACAATAAACACAAGGATGTTCTGGTTCCAGTGATTTCCACTTACAAAGGAATATCACCATATGTAAATAGATAAAACGTCATCTACAGTATCATAGTATAATCAAGCATCAAATAAGAAATCCCTTTTTTAAAAAGTTTAAAGGACAGATGATGTCCTTATGAAAATATTTAAATATTGCTATCTTAATATTATCAGGTCAAGATGAATATTAGAAAGTGTAATTTTTCTATCATTATTCACAGATGATATGATATCATACATAAATGACCCCAAAATTTCTACCATGAAACTACTATAGCATAAAAACAGACAGGAGCACCAATGGAACTGGATTAAAGACCCAGATATTAATTCACACATTTTAGAACAACTGATTTTTGACAAAGAAGCAAGAAATATGAAATTGAAAAAGACATATATTTAACAAATGATGCTGGCATAACTGGGTATCAACATGTAGAAGAATCAAAATAGATCCATATCTATCATCATGCACAAAACTCAAGTCCAAATGGAACAAAGGCCTCAACATAAAGCCAAACATACTGAACCTCATAGAAGAGAAAGTGGGAAGTACACTTAATGCATTAGCACAGGAGACCACTTCCTAAATATAACTTCAGCAGCACAGACACTGAGAGAAACAATTACTAAATGGGACCTCCTCAAACTGAAAAGCTTCTGTAAAGCAAAGGACATGGTCAACAAGACAAAACGACAGTATACGGAATGAGAAAAGGTCTTCATCAACCCCACATAAAACACAGGTCTGATCTCCAACATATACAAATAACTCAAGAAATTGGTCATCAAAAGAATAAATAATCCAATAAAAACAGACAATTCTCAACAGAGGAATCTAAAATGGCTGAAAAGACACTTAAGGAAATACTCAACATCCTTAGTCATAAGAGAAATGCAAATCAAAAGATGTTTAATATTTTTTCTGTTATGTTTGTGTGTGTATTTATATGCACATGAGTAGCATGAGGTTTAGAGGGCACCGGATCACCTGGAACTGTAGTTAGAGTCGGTTGTAGGGAGTTCAGCAAACTAGGAGTTGATCTTTGGTCCTCTGCAAGAGCAGAATGCATTCTGATCAGCTTCACCATCTCTGCCATCTTTACAGAGCTGCTTTTCTATCAGAAAGTTGTTTCATTTTAACTAACAAGCAATAATCACTATGGTATCCTGGAATTTGGTAATCAGTATGAGGACCATATGAATAAGAACACAGCTTGGGGGTGATATGAGCAAGGTTTAAGAACATGTTTACAGAATGCAAATGGCTCTTGAAAGCATGAAGAAAAATGGCTTGTGTCTGGATCTCTCTCAATACTGTGAATTTAACATGCACTTTCTGTTATAAGTAAATCTACTTTACTCGACTGCAACCAATCTTTCATGTTCTGTGTAACCTTTCCTTTCTATTTCTTTTTCCCCATGCAAAACTTAAAATTCTATCAAATGCTTCTCTCAAATGCAATAAGTAAAAAATGTCCAAGTAATATAGCAATGGGATTATTATCTACATCGATATTAAAAATATGAAGAAAAACTCTTTATGTGAGAAGTCATTATAATAAGAAACTTCTAGCACTGTATGCATATGGCAGGAGTTTTTTGAGTAAATTGCTTGTGGCAGAATTAAATGTCATATACATGAAATAATATAAGTGCAGTGACATTGGCATACTCTTTATAATAGTGAATCATGAAAAATCATGTAAATGGGTCAAAAAATTATTAAAATGTACTAATGAAATTTTATGATGAATACAAACTGAAAAAAAAAACCATGAGAAGTAATTTGGGAAGAATTGTATACAATCACTTTAGATATTCTCAATGGCTCTGCTAAGTAAGAGAGGAAGCTATAACATACAGAACAAACATTCTATGTCCAGGGAACTGAACCACTGGTTAAATTTGTAAAGGAGCTTGTCTCTATGCAGTCTCTGCAAGAATATTTGCTTCTGGTTTGAGCAAGTTCCTGCTGTTTTACAGTAATCCTTATTAGTATTTCTACAAATATTCTGGTATCTTCTTTTTTTCCATAATTACAGGCAATACCTTATACAACATGTACTTGTACTCCCTTCCTAGGAGATGAGAAATGAAAGAAAAAAAATTATATATTCTGCAAAGACACAGTCATGGCTTTAATTTCAGTAACCCACATTTATTACTCTCTTTATACCATTTCACTCTCTCCCATCATATTTCAATAACCACTCATTCACTCCAATCTTCTGGAGAATGTTAGATTTCAAAGGTTTCTGAGCCCAGTACTTTAATAACATTAAAACCTATTTCTAAGGTTTTGCTGTGTAGTTTGGGAGCCTGGAGCCTGTCATGGAACTCATTCTGTAGACCAGGTTGGCCTTGCACTCACAGAGATCTACCTGCTGCCTGATTCTGTCTTCCAAGTGCTGAGATTAAAGGAATGTGCCAACACCACCCAGCTTTCAGCTTTTTCTTCTTCTTCTTCTTCTTCTTCTTCTTCTTCTTCTTCTTCTTCTTCTTCTTCTTCTTCTTCTTCTTCTTCTTCTTCTTCTTCTTCTTCTTCTTCTTCTCCTCCTTCTCCTCCTCCTCCTCCTCCTCCTCCTCCTCCTCCCCTCCTCCTTCTCCTTCTTCTTATCTTTTTCTTTTTTCTTTATTGGCAGAGGGAGAATCTCTGCTTTCAAACCATAATTCTCTTATACCCTCACTAATTTTAACTTCTTTATTCCATTGGAATTCCTGTTACGATGATATTCTGATTTGCTGTAGGTATAAAAAGCATTGAATTTTGTTTTACCTGGTAAGAAACCTCTAAGATTGTGACACACATTTAGTCTATCATTATTTATCATTATTGTATCATGAAAAACTAACAATGCAAAAAACTCTCAGGTGAACACAGAAGCTGGTAGCTTTTTATCTGAATTTATATAGACATGAATCCAGCAAATGCTAATGATAATTCTTATTCAAAGCTGAATGTCCATTACCTAGAGTAGTATTGAAAGTATCAATTGTGATCATCCACATGAAGAACGTTTAAAATATCTAGGATTGAGAAGTCACATAGCAAACAATAGAGGACAAATGCCTGAGGACATACCCTCAGAAAACTAACATGGTCCCATAATGCTATTAGATCTAGTGCTATTATATAATAAGCATATTTTAGAGCACTTCTTAAGAAAAATAGCTAACACTAGGAGTTATATATATATCAACATTCCTCAATGTTAGAAATTGATAGAGAATTGAAATTGACACATTCACTCTTATTTGATGAAGATTTTTTTTCTTGCTTACTTAGAAACCGTTCTTATTCCTCATCCTAATTAGTACATCTTCCGTGTGCCTAATCCCTCTCCACTCAACTCCTGTGATTTAAAAGTTGTTGAGAGCAATTTTAACCTTATTTAGAACATATTTCCTAAATCTTCAAGTTGTGGTTCTTCGAGTTTCATGGCAAGGATCAGAAGCCATTGCTCTAGAGAACACTATTTGAGCAAAGATGAGCAGCTTATTCTGAAATTAGCTTTTATTTTCAAGGTTAAGAAGTATTTGTTTTTATTTGTCTCTCTTCTCATGCATGCAACTCTCATTGCTTCTTGCAACTACTTGATGTTAATAAAGGAAATTGAAGAACTTAAAGTTGAAAAATTGTCAAACTTTTCCTGACCAGAATTGGGAAGGCTAGACATGTGACTTTGTCCAAATTGAGGAAGTTCTCCTAATGATTATATTGTGATAAATATGGTGTTGTTTTCTATTATATCTAAGAAAATCTCATTTTATTGACTGCCCACTTTTGTTAATTAACTTAGATATTAGATTATTTCATGCATTTGATCATCTTTGTTGATTGTTTGTTTATATACTGTGTCCTCCATTGATTACATGTTTATATGATCCTAAATTGCCCCATGTTGATATACTCATATCTGGATTTGTTATTGAACACTAAATTATTTCTTCTAGATGGCTTTTTTCCTAAGTAAATAACAGACTTCACTCAATTAGCAGTTTACTATTGAAATTGTATCTTCAACAATATTCACCTTTATTGAGTTTTCATCCACATGATCTGGAAATTAGAAGTTTTTTTCTCAACTTTTTAAAATTAATTCAACCAATGATATATATTTTTTAAAAAATAATCCTTATTCAATTTTCATTGCCTAGTAATGTGTAACTGTATACCACTGGTCATGTAAGCTTACTATAGTTCAGTCCTGACTATCTCCATTTTATTTCTATCTGTCTTTGAGATCCAATTCTCCAAGCCATCTTTCTAAATCAAAATTTACACTACCCTTTTCCTTCATGATAATCAAAACACTCAGCGTGAATTTGAAAGTCTTCATGACCATATCCTGGTCCATGTCTGGGCTAAGCTTCTTTTGATTAGCTGCCATGCTTCATGGTTTTAATATGCAGCCTTTTGAATGCCTCCTTTTTCACCAAGCAAACATATTAAGCTCAGTTTCAAAGTTATACATCATTTTCTTCTTTTCAAAGATTATAACTGATATTTATTTTTCTGTATCAGAGATGTAGTTGCTCTGAAAACATGTTTAGCAACAACTTCATGTCACAGGCAGAATTAATGTCTTCTTACTCTGTGTTCAAATTGTGTAAACACTCAGCATTCCCACCTCAGAAAACTATTTGTGGTTTCAGAGTCAAGAACTATTCTTGCCGAGCGATGGTGGCACATGCCTTTAATCCCAGCACTCGGGAGGCAGAGGCAGGCGGATCTCTGTGAGTTCGAGACCAGCCTGGTCTACAGAGCTAGTTCCAGAACAGGCTCCAAAGCCACAGAGAAACCCTGTCTCGAAAAACCAAAAAAAAAAAAAAATACTATTCTTAACCATACATGCTTAGAAAAAGATAGAATACAAGATTCACCCATCTGTCTAGGACAATTTACATAGTGCCTGGACATGGTGTGTTAGTAATGTTGAAACATAAAGGAGCTACAGGTTCAGTGTCTCACTGTGAGAGCTGCATGTTTTCCCAGAAAATATTTACATTCTTTGCAGTTTGTGCTAAATCTTTATATTACATTCTCTTACCTAATGATTCCTTTCATCCTCTGGGTAACCAAGGACAGCTAACTGTAATCTCCCCTCCCAGACAACTCAAGGTCATTAGAAAAAATTATCATAAATTCACATCTAATAAACAACCAACTACACTCCAAGATTAAAAACATACATGGTGTACATGCAGTGTAATAAGAGCTGAAGTCAAACCAATAGATGAAGTTGATGTGATTACTTTCCTCTGTTACAGTTGCATTTAGAACATGTTTCTACTCAAGATAAAATCCTTTTTGGGTAAGAGGATAATGTTTGGAAAATGTGTAAATGCAGTGCAAACTTACCTTTTCCCAAATGGAGGCAGTTTTTAGGAGTCTGGATAAGATATGATTCATCATAAGTATCCAACATTTTGTCAGACTTTCCTTTTTCAGACTTCTAACAGATGACTGTAGACAAGTATAAATTGGTTGACTCTTATATATCTTTGGCAATGTGCTAAACTCTTTTTAAAGGGTCTTTGCTGTTTCTTCCGTGAAGGTCTTAGTATATGTGTCAGGAGTTTTTGTATGGTTTATGAGAATATGATTTTTTAGTTTAGTGCAGGTCTTGCAAATGTAATAAGATTAGCTATATGGAAATGGAATATAAATTGTTCTCATAAAACATTTCTGAATGAATCTCCTATTCTCACATGGATAGTTACTATAATCAAACTGCAAAATCAACAGTCTGTATGGCGCATGCTTATGTATTACAAGCAAATTCCAATCATTCAGTAAGAAAGAATGTGTAAATCTAGAATAAATCTTCTGGATTTGAAAATAGTAATAAAAACAACAATTATAAATATTGAGTGTTTTCAATATGGTAGGTGTTTTGACCATTTGGAATGTATTGAAATATTTAAACATCTCAAGTGACTTATGAAAGAAGATGTTGCTACACTATTTTTTTCATTTATTAACAACAGATTCTTTCCACATATTGTTAGGTTGGGAGCATTGGTCCCAGTCCCTCGCATCTATCCCAGCCCCCAGGCCTGGTCTGGACTTAAAATCATAGCAGGTCAGGTCCTGACCCCTCCCTGGGGGTGGGGTCAAAACCACTCCCCAGGGTACTTAAGTGATCCCCCAAAAGAAGAACACGTGGTCTCCCTTTCTTCCTCCCAGGGGGTCGTGTTCCTGTGGCTTCCCGGTTTCCCCCTTGGGCCCACCTGAAAGCATAGATCTCCCATTAAACCTGGATATTTCTTAATTTGGATTTTTTTGATTTGGCTTGATTGGGAATTTTTGCATTGTCAGGGAGCTCAACCGTTAGGAAATATTCCTAGCACGTGTGATATATGTTGATTACAGCTTCGTCTCCCTCTGTTCCTCCTTGTTCCTCTCCACCTCTCCTTCCTTATGGATACACTTCTTTGCTGTTACTCATTAAAAAAAAAAAGCAGGCTTATAGGATATAACAACTAAAGATGATAAAATAAAATATAAGCTTAAAAATAAACTATCACATCCAGGCTGAGATAGGTGATCTAACAAAAAAAAAGTTCCAAGAACAGTCAAAAGAATTAGAGACCCAGTCTTCCACACATGCAGGAGTCCCATAAAAATGCTAAGCTGAAAGCTGTGTATAACCACAGAGGACCTGGCGCCAACCCATGTAAGGACTGCTTTAGTCTCTGTTGAGTTCATATTAGACTTGTTCAGTTGATTCAGGTTGCCTTGTTCTCCTGGGTCCTAAATCTCCTTTGGTTCTTACATTCTTTCCATCTCCTCTTCCATAGGGTTTCCTGAGCACTGAGGAGAGGAATTTAATAGAAATATTCTATTTAGAGTTCTGCTATTAGGTCTCTCTCTCTCTCTCTCTCTCTCTCTCTCTCTCTCTCTCTCTTCCTTATGTCCAGGTATGAGACTCTGTATTTATTCCTATCTGCTGCATTAGAAGCCCCTTTGATGATGGCTAAATATGCCACCAATCTATAAGTATAGAGGAATATCTTTAGTGGTCATTTTAATATTACCAGTTTTTAGACAAGTGGTATTTGGGTTTACTATAGGTCTCTGGGCTATCTAGTTTCTGGTTCTTGGTCAGCCAAATAGCTTTAAGTATAGTTTCCATCTTATGAAGTGAATTTCAGATCAAATCAGTCACAAGTTTGCCATTCCTACATATTCTATGCTGCAAGAAGAGACTGTGCTTTGTTTTCCTGGCTGCCCAGACATGAGTAACCATGCAGACACTGTTTGGCCAAAAGCTCAGGTGTATTCCTCACTAGCAATTATTTCTTAAATTAAACCCATTTCTAGCAATCTGTGTATTGCCATGAGGTTATGACTTACCCATAAGGTTCTGCCATTCTTTCCCTTTGGCAGTGACATGGCATCTCTCTAACTTTGCTTTCTTTTTCCTTGCATTCAGTTTAGTTTCACTGTATAGTTCTATTCTGCCCTGCCGTAGGTTAAAGAAGCTTCTTTATTAACCAATGGTAATAAAACATACTCGGGCCATATAGAGGAGAGTGTCACATCATCTCCCTCTTTGTTTCTAAATAAAAAGGAAGTTTTTAATTTTACATAGAAAAAATACATATAACAAAACAGGTATCAAGCAAGAATTACAGTCACATTATTTCTTTGTGAGTTTAAAGTTTCATATCTAATTTATTTTTATCATAACTACGGAAAACCATAATTATAACTGTCTAGTCTTCAATTCCATCAGAGATCCCAGAATTATTTAATATTACCTAAGTAACAGGAAGCACATTGTAAGCAACTTCCAAAACTCTAGAATTGACAGAGACATGTCGCTCCCTATACAAGTCACCCACAGTTCTTCTGTAACATTGGGGAATCCATCTTCAGCCTACACACCTATAGTATCTGTTACAAATAAGAGCTAGCTAGAAATATGCCTCAGCCATCAACCAAACAGTGTTGTAACTGATATTGTTTCTGTATGATTATTTGGGTCAGGAAACAATAATGCAGGATCTGCTTATAGTCACCATACTTATTTTCATGGTGTCTGTACAAGTTGGATGCCAAATCGCAATGGATGAGTATTTCCCTGAATCCACATCTTTATCAACATAAACTGTCACTTGTTCTGTTAGTCTTGGCCATCCTTATGGAATCCTTATAGAATCTCAGAATAGTTTTAATTTGCATTTCCCTGATGGTTAAGGATGTTAAAAACACTTCTTTTACGTGTTTCTCAGGCATTCGAATTCCCTCTATGGAGAGTTCTGTTTAGATCTATATCTCATTTTTCAATTGGATTCTTTTTTTGCAACATATACTTTCTAGTTTATATATTGCCCCTGTTTTAGGGGTATAGATGTTCCTTTGATGAGTATGTAGTTTCCTTTCTCCAGTGATTCCTATTAGTTTTGTTTCAAAGTCTATTTTATTAGATACTAAAATGGCTCCATCATCTTGTTTTGTAGGTCCATTTGCTTAGAATATTTTTTCCAACCATTTCCTCTGAGGTAATGCCACTCCTTGATGTTAGATGTGTTTCTTAGATGCAGTAGAACATGGATACTGTTTTCAAATCTATTCTGTTAGTCTGTGTTTCTTTAATAGAAAAATGACACCAATTATCCTGAACAATAACAATGACCTATTATTTTGTTGTTGGTGGTGGAGCTTTGTGGTATAGGTATGAATAATTTACATTGATATGGATTTTGCTTTAGTGATTTAAATTTAAGGTCAATTTTGTTATATGTACATGTATTTCTGATCCTGATTAAGGTATTGTGATTGTGTAGTTCATTTAAAAATGTAATGTATATAGGTTGTTAATAGATTAGTTAAGTTAAGTTAGTTAATATGTTAGTTAAGATTTTCTAGATGTACATAGATATATTTTAGATAGGCATTCTTCATATTTTTCAAAGATTATAGAATATGGTATTTTAAATGTTTTAATAACTTAGGACTTTTCATGACAATGAGACACATCTGCTCCTGGCAGCACCAATCTATTTTAAGAGGAAGATGGGCATCGAAGAGGATCCTTATGGAGTTTGATAGCCATTTGGGCAAGAAACTGCTCTTGCCTGGACTATTGCATAAACTGGACACAGAGAACCCACAGAGAGAGGACTACTGAACTTGCCTAAAGGTGAGATGATCTTTCGGGGTTCCTGATTCATGAAAGAGTCTGCAAGACATTCTTCAGGACAAGCAGATAGTGACTGCCTTTGAAATTTCCTGCTTTATGGAATGTCTGCTGAAAACTATGGGCCTGTAGGCCGAAGACGGATGCCCCAACAGTACAGAGGAACTTTGGGTGACTGTACAGGCAGCAAGATGTCTCTGTCATTTCTAGAGTTTGAAAGTTGCTTATTTCTTGTTTGCTTAGGTGATATTGTATCTTTCTGGAGTCTTTGATAGAGTTAAGAATAGTTAGTTATAGTTATACTTTTCCTTAGTTATGATAAAGATTATTGTAATTTTTACTTGATAACTGTTTTATGTAATTTTGCTATGTTAAAGTTAAAGCCTTTCCTTTTTGTTTAAACAGAAAAAGGGGAAGTGATGTGGGAGTGTCATATATCAATCTGTTTATCAATCTGTTGATTTCATTGGTTAAAATAAAGACACTGCTTGGCTGGTCCTATAGGTTAGAACATAGGTGGGTGGAGTAAACAGAACAGTATGCGGACAGGAAGAGGAAGTGAGCTCAGAGAACGCACGCAGCTCCGCTCAGAGACAGCAGCCTCCTGTCTAGTGGGCAGACAGGATGGCCCAGCTCTCTGAGGCACGCACGCGATGAAGCTCCGACCAACCCAAGATGGACGTAGGCTAGAATCTCCCCGGTAAGCGCACCTTGGGGTGCTAACACAGAATATTAGAAATGGGTTAGACCAGATGCGAGAGTTAGCCAAGAAGAGACTAGAAATAATGGGCCAAGCAGTGTTTAAAAGATTACAGTTTTCGTGTAATTATTTCGGGGCGTAAGCTAAGCCATGCCGGCGGCCGGGTGCGGGGAGGACACAGCCACGCTGCTCCTATTTCAACAGCTTTGTTATTAAGTGTGTATACATGTGTGCTTCCTTTCTTTTGATTTTCTTGGTGAGATTATTTATTCTCTATGCTTTCATTTGTGTAATTAACCTTCTTAGGCTGGAGCTTTCCTTCTAGCATGTTCTGTAGAGCTGGACTTATAAATATTGTTTAAATTTAGTTTTATCATAGACTATATTATTTTTCTACCAACAGTAATTGAAAGTTTTCCTGGATATAGTAGTCTAGGCTGACATGTGTGGCCTTTTCCTTCTGGAGCACATCTGTTCAAGCCTTTCTGGCCTTTTGAGTCTCCATTGAGAAGTCATGTGTAAATCAAATAGGTCTACCTTTAAATGAGTTTTTTTTCCCCTCATAGCTTTTGATATTCTTTCCTCTATAGATTTAATCTTTGGATTATTAAGAGCCAAGGGGACTTTAATTTTGTCCAATATATTTGGCATTTTGTATGCTATTTTTACCTTTATAGGCATCTCATTCTTCAAGTTGGAAGATTTTTCTTTAACTTTGTGGAAAAGATTTTTCTGAGACTTTCAGCAGGGTTTCTTCTTCTGTTCCTATTTTTATTAGTTTTGGACTTGGTCTTTTTCTAGTGTACCAGAGATCTTGGATGCTTTGTTCCAGGAGATTTGGGATTAAATATTTTTTTTACCAATGCATATATTTCTTCTATTGTATTTTAAACAACAGAGATTCCCTTTTCCATTTCATGTATTCTGTAGATGAAGATTGCCTATTATTCCTGCTCAAATTTCTAAATTTTTCATTTCCTAAACTGCCTCAGTTTGTGTTTTCTTTATTGTATCCATTTCCATTTTCAGGTCTTGATCTGTTTAATTCATTCTGTTACACTGATTGTGTTTTCCCTGCTTTCTTTAAGGAGTTTATTAATTTTCTCTTTGAAGATGTCTATCAACTTTGTACAGTCAGTTTGAAGATTTTTTTTTTCTTGCACATCAGCTATGTTTGAATATTCAAGGCCTGTTGTGGTAAGGTAGCTGGGTTCTAGTGAAAATATATTGTCTTAGGTGTTATTGATTGTATTTTTACATTGGTGTATAGGTATCTGGGATTGGGTTGATTATAAGCTTAAGTGTTGATTCCTGGAATTTTCTTTATTGGGTGGGTGTTTTGTTCCTTGGTTTCTGGATTTTCAGAGAGCATACTGCTTTTGTGTTGCCTGATGCAAAATTTTCTTTGGTCGTGTCAACTGTGAACACTGGGAGTTCTAAATAAAGTGAATTTCAGGGTATTTGGAACTAATATGTAAGAATCAGGATAGGCTGGGGGGGGGGCTGCAATAAAGCAATGAGAAGGAGGAAGAAGGGTAAAAGAAAAGATCTGTGAGATTCACAAGAGTTGGGGGCAGGGAAGGCCAGGAAGATTGTCACAGATGTTCTTCTTCAAGTGAGATTGGGGTATTGGATCTGGGAGAACAGAGATGTTGCACTCATTTTAAAGAAACTAAATTATGAGGCATATGAGTAACTCACCTTGCTGCAAATTTAGTCACTATATTACTGCCTCTATTTCATTCCCATCCGAAGTGGATTATTCATTTCCTGAAAAAGGAGGACATATTTACAACACATTGCCGAAGTCAAGATACAGTGTCCAGCTATAAAATTTATTTCATCTGTTAATCATACAATTGCACATACATATAAACAAAGTTAAGCATTCAGGAACCCTTTACAAGGCATTTATCTTTACCTTATATATAAGAAATTTTAAATACTTAATCATTGATTTATATACTTGAAACAAGTTCAGAAATTTCACATGACAAAACAAAAGACCTAAGCATTTCAACATATAATTTGAACACTTCCTAAGAAAACTAATTTGGCAAGTAATTGAAGGTTATTTTAAAACTCAAGAAATAGTCAGCTTCATCAGTAAGACAAACAGAGAGCATTGCACATGAATGAGAGGAGTAATTCCTGGTGCAGGGAGGGCTGAGCAATACAGTCACTTAAAAAAAAATTTAGGAAACAGCTAAAATATAATTAAGTCATTTGATAAAGGTTGCATTTAATAGAGTTTAATGACTTACTTGTCCCTATTTACACAAACAACAAAGAAATAACTTGAAAGAAAAAAAAAAGACTTTTCTTTCTAGAATGTTAATTACATATTTCTTTTTTACTGCTAGGATGTTTCCATAGCAGGAAAGGGCACATTTGCCAACCAACAACAAAGAAGAATGCTGTCTAGTTTTCAGCTTCCTGATGGAATTGAGAAGTAGAATATGTTCAAAAAGCAGAAAATCTACCTTAGAGTGGCAAAATCAATATTTTTATAGCAAATAAGAACAATGTATTCTCCAAGGCTATGTAATATAATTTCCAAGAGCTGTAGTTATAATACACACCATTAAACCTTGAGTATTCCACACAGTGCTTTGATTCAGGGCCAAGGGCCTACCCACTATATCTAGGCTGATCAAGGTATCCCTCCAAAGAGATAGGTTTCCAAAAAAATCAGTTCAAGCAGAAGGGATAAATGGTGGACCCATCGTCAGTGGTCCCACAGACTCTCTTTGCCAAACTGTCACCCACGTTTAGGGGGCCTTGTTTATTCCTATGCTGATTCCCCCACTGTCAGTCCAGAGTCAGTGAGCTTTCATTTCTCAGGTAAGGAGTCTCAGTGTGTATCGCCATACGTTAATTGCCTTTATTGAACTTTCATTCAGCAACTAATAGAAGCACATGCAGAGATCCATGGCAAAGCACTGGACTGAGCATCAGAGTCCAGCCAAAGAGAGGGAGGAGTGATCATATGAGCAAAGGAGTCAAGACTACACTATTCTTTTGTTGTATGCTTCTTCCAAATATTTTAATTTTATTTAATATAATAGACTCCAAATATCACTGTAATAGTAATAATTATTAAAAGATAATGAGATATATTTTATATGAGGACAGAAAAATCCTAAGAATTATCAAAATTATGGCAGGTTCTGATGAATTTATAACAATATCTTTCCTACTTTTGAAAAAGAATAGGATTAATTTTACTTATTTTTATATTTTAATTAAAGTACCTTATAGATGGAAGTTTCTGTCCCACCTGGTCTTGCAGTCATTCCGTCCCAAGGAAACGGAGGTCTATGTTAATTATCAACTGTTTGGTATATTAGCTCAGGCTTATTTTTAACTAACTCTTACAAGTTAAATTATCCCGTAGTTCTTGTCTATATTTAGCCACATGACTTGGTACCTTTTTTCCTTGAGTCATTCTTATCTTGTTTCCTCTGTGTCTGGTTGGTGACTGCATCTCTGCCTTTCATCTTCCCAGAATTCCTTTGCCCTGCCTATACTTCCTGCCTGGCTACTGGCAAATAAGCATTTTATTAAATCTATATGAGTATAAACAAAGGTTTACAGTGTACAAAAGCATTATCCCACATCAGTTCCTCCGTTTTTTTTTCTTTTCAAAGCAAGACTCTGAATCTATTCTCCTTTGTTTACCTTTTTCTGACCACTATCCCTAACAACTTGTAACCAATACACTAAACAAGGACAAACATCCATAATCTATTTTGGGGGGGGAATGTGGGTGTTGTTTTCTACTTCTTGCTGATTCAGGGTGCTGGTAATTTTATGGGTACCCAAATAAAATTCAGGATTATGGTCAAATCCTGGCTGTAGTATTGTGTGAGGCTGGAGCATCTCACCAAGCAGGCTTGAAGCTGTTCTTGATGCAGAACTCAGAAGAAACTGCAACAAATATGCTCTGAAATATTGTATCTTCTTGGCCAGCCATTCTCATTAGAGATTTTTCAGGGGTTCTTCCTCAATTAAACCATAATTTTATTAAAGAAGAATGAACCCATAGCCTCTGATTTCCTATGGAAACAATAACAAAACCTCTTCCCCAAAGTAATGTATTTTTTGATTAAATTTTGAAGTCAAGGCATTTTTAAAATATATAGGTTGAATTAATCTAGCGGCATTTATAATCAAATGTCTTTTAGCAGCTGTTGCTCCTTCCTCAGCAGTAAAACAATTCAACGACACCACAATAAAATAAAGTATCTATACTCTCTCTGTATTTTCTGTCTTTATATAGCTTTTTTATTACACTATTTCTTTTATTTTTTTAAGACATGAGAGAAAGAGCTCAGCAACACTGAGGAAATATTCAAACAAGAATTAATGACGTATTATATATTATAGAGGCTGAAAGAGAGGAACCCTTCAAGGAAATCTTATCTTTGACTTGTGAGGCAACGCAGAGAATGGACAGTCAGTGGAATAGGCAATAATGGAAGAGCTTCTTGATTCAAGTTGAAAGATCCTCATAAGCTATAGATGAGTTTTTTCTTAAACCAAAAAAGTGTAAAACCAGGCATGAAGACTTCTTTAATTAAAATTCCCATTTCTTTCAAGTAAGGAGATAAGGCAGCATAAAATTTGTAGAGACTTATAAATATGCATATATATGCAAAGCCCTTGCAGTGTTGCTGAACTGCCTACTTGGTAGTTCAGATGAACTATATCACTTATCGCTCTGAAATATATAAAAATTTATGACTAAAGAGATGGTTTGATGTTTTATATAATTTTCTTGAAAAAATGAGTATAATGGTAAAATAATGAACATCTCAAGCAAAAATTATATAATCATTTTTAAATGTCTATTAGTGAAATAAAAATGCAATAATAGAATTTTAAAATATCTTCTCACTTCTCCCAGCATACTTCCAGAACATTGGACAATATTCCTGATGTTTCCTTCATCTCAAAAAATTTATAGTGAAATCTATTTCTGAACAGCATGCACCAAAACCACATTCTCCACAGCAGCAATTTGTGATTTTCCTTGATGTATTCCGGAAAGGCATGCACAGATCTTCATAAAAACAATACATATTAGAAGCAGTACAAAATTGCCAGATATTTCAGCATTTGGTTTGCGTTTAAAGCTATATTTTATGTGGAACTTGAAGGACTTAAATGTGAAACAATTGGGGTTGGAGTGATGGTTCTGTGGGTAAAATGCTTGCTGCACAAGCATCCTCATCTCAATGATCTCTAGCAAAGTGAGAGGCAGAGACAGGAAATTCCTGAAGTTTACAGTGCAGATATCCTGGGATACTCAGAAGAAGAGAAAATATTTCAAACAAGATGAAGGTGAGGATCAACAGCTAAAGCTGTTTTACACACAGACACACACACACACACACACACACACACACACACACACACAAATGAACAATACCCTAACCACTTAGGATTCGGGAAGATCCAGAAAGTGTCAATATATTTCACCTGCAAGAATTTATGTAAAGTGCTAGTGGATAATCTAAACATGAAAAATTTAAGTTATTCATGTAATCCATTCCAAATTTGGAATGATATTAATATGAATTCACTTAATATCCACGTATTTGTTTCCACTGCTGTCCAGTTTCTTTAGTCACCATTAAATCCTGTGGATAATCATCATGATGATTAAGAATAATGTATTTTGACACATAATATGCTACTCATTGTGCTATACAATAAATCTTTCTATTTTATATAGTCTGAAAGACCTTGTGAAGGAGCTAAAAGGTCTGCTTTTCATTAAAAATAATAGCGACACAGCTTCAGAGTTCTCAGTACAGTGTACCTGACAACTATAAGAAAGAAAAGACACAGATTCAAAAACTGTGGACTGTGAGGCTGTTCGAGAGCCTCGGAAGACAAGCCATTAGTTATAATGACTTCCAACATCCCCCTCCTACATCAATGTGCAAATTCTATTATTTTTTTGTGATTATGCATTAAGACAAACATGGACACACACACACACACACACACACACACACACACACACACACCATGTGCATTTACATACAAAGCAATACCAGTGAAGAATAAGAGGACATCAGAAAGGCTAGACTTCCATGCCTGATACTCCTCTTAATACTCACCCAAAAGGTACTTTCAGAAATCATAGATTCCAAGGACACTGAGTTCACAGTGCTCTAACACATGGAAGATGCATCCAGAAGAGGGTTCCATTCAATTATTGTAAATAGATATATTTTTTCTTACAAAGAGTAATCCAGAGGTGGGAAAGAAAAATTATAAGTTAATATTTCTTGAAAAAACAAAACAAAGAAAATGCAAAAAGAGAGAGAGATAATCATCATACCACACACTGAAAAATTCACTTGAGAACAATTGTGCCATATGCCAATTTCCAGTGTGCTCCGGGGGGGGGGGGGAGAAATGGAAGGAGTTTCTCAAATCAAGGTTAAAAATAAACACAGTTCTAATAACACCAATAATATGTGTAAATGATGAGGTCAATTATAGGAAACTTTTACACAATAGTATCGGTGCTTTAATATCTTTAGATATAATATTGGTTAAATTTATTTCTGTTTTAGAAATGATTCCCTTGGCTATAATCTACCTTAATGTTTAGAAATAGAATAGCTCGAAAGCTTTCTTACAGAAGGTTGCCACAGCAACAACCTTCGATATACATGCATGAAATTGAGGGAGGATGGGAAGCTGAAATGCAGTGGACGAGGGAATGAAATATAGTTGATTTTCAGGGGGGAGCAATAAGAATTCTCAGGTAAATGGGAAAAAAAATGAAATGACGTGACCACACTGATATGAATGAATTTTAGCACCCTGAACTTCAGCAGCGCTGGAGAAACCTTCAGAAAATCTAAAGCTGCTGGATGCTGTTACTAAAGGACTGACCAGGAGAACAGACATGGCCATGACGCTTTAGGTAGGAGTGCGGAGTGTATTATCTACCACTGTTGTCAGGAGCAGAGAGGCTAGTCAGCCTTGGCCACCAACCACCTTGCTGCTTTTAATTGCAGAAACTCACCAAACACCTTTTAAAATGGTTTTATCTTGCAATTTTATTTTTTTGTATTTACACTGAAATTAATATCAACCTGTTGCTATTTCTTTGACCAGTCATTTTACAGTGTTTCAGTAGTTATGGTTATACTCTGAAATAGAAAGCATGGCTATTTTAATACAAGGAGTCTAGCCACACAGTTAATATGCAGAAGGGTCATGAATGGATGCACTGTGACCTAAAGGTTCCTTCTCTTCATATTCACACTCACTACCTGCTAGCTACTGCCTCACCTGTGTGGGTGTATCTATCAGCTTTGTTCACACAGCTGAAAATGATTTTTCTAGAAATGATTTCCCCCCCTTCCATAGGAATCTTTAACACACCAACCAAAAGAACAGAACGTGAAAACAGATTTCAGGCAGAGATATGAGAAGTGAGTCAGCTTCCTGCCTTCAATGACAGTTGGGCTTGCATTTCTGCTCTTTGGTTCTGACAGCAATAATCCTACACTGATATTCCACATTCACTGTTAGTAGAGTCCACGCTCAGGTAAGAATGTGGCCACAGATAAATGTCCTCACCCAACATCAAGAAAACTTTTTTCAGCAGGTGGAGAACATTCCAGAATACAATAATCAAATATAGATTCCGGATCCCAGTCCTATTGGATACATCTACCAACAGCTCCCATATTTAAGGCTCAGAATACATTACAGAAAGATTTTAAGAACCTGATGATCAAGGAGTTTGCTGTGTGATTGTTCTCCTATTAATGTCAGAAACTGCACCTATAAACTCTTAACATTATGACTACATAAACTTAAGATGAACAAGGACCAAAACAGTAGACATGCCAAAGTGAACTGGGGAAGCATCACAGGAACTCAACACTGCACAGAGAACTATATAGGCAACTAAGGATGCTAAGAGTAGAAGAAACTGTTTTCTCCAAAAAAGAACCTGCCCATTGACTATCCAATAACAAAAGCTCAGCCCTGAAAACATATATGCAGGTAACCTTATAAAATATGAGTTGGTTATATTTACAAGCATATGCCTATATATGTTCATGTACGCATGCAGCAACCATTAGTGAAAAAGAAGCTAAGAATTTGAAATACACAAGGAGTAGTTAAGGAAGGGTATGGAGGGAAGAAAGAGAAAGTAGAAATGATGTAATTATAATATTAAAAATGTTTATCTAAATCTTTAAGAAGATAAACAATATTATCAACAAATCCACCAAACCAAACCAAAACTAAAAGAATGGGGCCCTGAGGGCTTTGGATGACTCACTGCTCCCTCTGCTGGAGTGTGGAGGACACAATGCAAAGCATCTTCAAATCTAACAGTTTGACACCATAATCTAACTTTTCACAATGATAGTGACATTCATATAGACAAGAGTGATGACAAGTATTACAAAGGGAAATGGCTCCAAATCATTGAGCATCAGTAAAAGCCTCCAGTAAGGCTTTCCCTTAAGCACAGATGTGACTTTTGTGACTACACTTTATTTCTTGTATTTATGAGGAGAGCAAAATGTTTTCCACCTTGACACTCCTATTCATTAGTTTGAAGACAGAACTAGCATCACTATCCCAAATTGATGCTCTCTGAAGTAAGTACTTTTATACACACTATGCACATTTTAAACATGTGTTGTCCATGACTGATCTTCATATAATAAAGTAAATGGTGGAATTCATTGTTTCTTATTCATTTCCATTCACTCACCAAACACAATGTGTTTACTACGTAATCTGTTCAGGGATGAGTCAAGGAATTCTTTTTTATATTCCCAGAATCATGCCCCCAAAATTAGGATTTGATTGCAAGTTATTTTCTTGGAAAATGGTTTAAAGAAGTACCAAAGCATGGTAAGGGGGATGTGGTCAGGGAGAGAATGAAGCCAAAGAAGTGCTGTGATTTTAAAAAGTACTCTTGAAGTTACCAGAGTTGTCTGAACAAGGATTCTGGAAGCCAAAGTAGCCACATTGTCTGAAGAGCAACTAGTTAATAGGGCAGAGCTCAAGTAGGTGGGTAAGAAAGAACGGAATCCTGGGAGGAAGAAAGCAGAGACAGGCAGATGCTATGGTATTCCTGCCCGAGATGGACACTGGTTAGACTAAGCCACAGTCAAGTGGTGGTACACATTATTGGAGATGGGTTAAACTAATATGTGAGAGTTAGCCAATAAGAGGCTAGAAATAATGGGCCAGGCAGTAATTTAATTAATACAATTTCTGTGTGGTTATTTTGGGTGTAAGTTAGCCGGGCATCTGGGACAAACAAAGAGCCCCACTCCTCCTAGTACAACTGAATCCCTTGATTCTCAAATCTTCACATCTGAACTCAAAATGTACCATAGGATTCTCCTGGCTTTAGCTTGTAAATAGTAAGTCATGCATGACACTTCTAAGTTGCTATAGTCTTGTGAATCAACTCCTAACAGTATCTATCTACCTATAGGTGTGCCTTTTCACCTACCTGTCTACTCTATTGTTTCCTTTTCTCCAGAAAACTCTTGCTAATGGGGTGTATTAACACATATTCAAAGTATCCAAAGCCTTAGAAGCATGAAAGGCTTCACTATGGCATTCCAACAGAAATCATTAATTGTGTCACATCAGTAACTATTTTTGTCATATAATGTGACATTTGATTCTTAGATTCTCTTAATACACAGTTCATAAATATCTACACATTTTTCTTTGGCCATGCCACAGAGAATCATTATCATTGAACTTGTCAATGTTCTATGGAAATGGAGATTAAATCAGGTAGCTGCAAGATTACCAAGCAGTGCAGAGGCATACCAAGAAAAATCCATTTCTTACCTCCATGTCAACACAACTAATAAAAGAAAGAGAAGGACATTTTTAAAAGCTTGCATCAGCAAGGTAGCCATATAAGACACTGAATGGATGTATCTCTCCGCTATAATTGATATAAAAGGGGTTGCTATCCATGGCTACAGAAGTAGATCAATACATTATCATTTGTACTGAGATCATAAATACAGTCAGTGACACAATGGCACATCGTATTAAATATTTGGTGACTCAAGGTTAGGGGTTATTCTTGTCCATGTCCACTTGATATTCTCCGTCTTTTCACTGACAGTGATAGCCGTTTCACAGGTCGTGCGCAGTGTAACAAAAGAAGAGTTGAAGTCCTTGCTGCTCTAAGTTAGACAAGGATGCAGGACAGTGTTACCCACTATTATAGTCAAAACCCCTTTAACAAGACAAGTTTCTGCCAAGACTGAGAGTGAAGCAAAAGATAGATACTTCAGGTAATGAGCTGCCGGGTTGGTATTAATTATCAGTGGAGTTCAAAAATCATCAAGCACATATCCGTATTTTATAGTGGACCTTGATCCACTGATACAGAATTTACACAAGAGGAATTTAAACATCTACCAAATGATATTGCAGAGGTGGTACTCAAAATTCTGCATCTTACAAAGTAGATCGAGTATATTAATACTAATACTGACATGAATACCAGAGAGTCCAGTAATGTTGTCATCCAGATATTTCTGCCAGAAGGGGAAAAGACCATTGGGTCATCTTTTGGCATCCAATAAATAGGTAAAATAAACAACTGGGCACAGTGAATCATTATTTTCCATTGAAATTTGATTAATTGGAAATTATTTGATTATTTTTGTGTGTATAGGTGAAAGAGTAGCCAATGAACTTCTCCTCTGACCTCTCTCCAATTCCAAGGAGTCAGGTAAGATTTTCAATAAATAAATTGAATGTCTAAACGTTATGATTAATGATATTTCTCTGTCCTCTTGCTCTTAAAATAGGAAGATTTAAACAATTTATATTGGTATGATACTCATTGAAAGAAAGAAAGAAATTATCAATGATAATGAATGAATTCTTTATGCTTCTAGCTAAAATGTTCACTTGAACAAATAATCTTTGTCTTTCTTTATAGTAAAGAAATATTTGGCAGTCTAGGTTCTGGTCAATCAGAAGACTACAGCAAGATACTCTGCCAGATTTATTAATCTGGTCATGTTTAAACCACATCCCTTAGCTTTGGATTCTTAGACAGCTAACACTATCACCTGCTATTAATTAAGTTCATACAAAGAGAAATAAACTATGTATTATGCAATATAGTTTTCTTATGGGATTTTTTTTTTTTTTTTTTTTTTTTTTGGTTTTTCGAGACAGGGTTTCTCTGTGGCTTTGGAGCCTGTCCTGGAACTAGCTCTGTAGACCAGGCTGGTCTCGAACTCACAGAGATCCGCCTACCTCTGCCTCCCGAGTGCTGGGATTAAAGGCGTGCGCCACCATCGCCCGGCTCTTATGGGATTTTTGAATAAATGTGTACAGTCAAAAATCAACCTGCAGAGGGCTGAGGTAAAGTAGCTGATATGTACTGACTAGTTAAAAAAAGACTGAAGAGAAAAGCAAACAAACCAAACAAAGAAACAGAAAGATGAAGTGTTTCTTTCATACAACCACCTTCAGGGTGGGATAATGTTGAAACTGCTCAAATGTCAGCATTCCTCATTCCTATTTCCATTGCACACATGGAAATTCCAGTGTTATTTGATGACCTGAGAGTCATATTTTGAAGGAATAAGGCAAAATCAGAAATACAGAATCTCTGTAGATTCTAGTTTGAATTCTTACCTCTACCAAAGATCAGGTCTATTTCCTTGTTTTTTACAAAGCAGACATTTAACATTTTGGATTAGTACTATCTGACATGAGTCGATCATCAGTTTCAGGATTTGTGAGGTCTGAACAATATATTATCACTACTTTCCCAAGAGATTGTTGTGGAAGTACAGCACAGTAATCCAAGTTCAGAACCCACTTTTCCACATACACAGACTTTTTAACTATATTATCCATCCTTGAAATGTGTACTATATAGCGTGCTGTGTATTAGAGAAATAAACAGTAATGTGATACAGCACTATCCACGCACAGTTACAATTATGCCCAGAACAATAGTATCTGAATCTCTTTCAATTTACACTTATATATTCCATAATATCTGTGAGGATGAAATAACCATTACTGACCTCATTTTCCATGAGTAAAGATGCAGAAAAGCTAAGGCCCTTTGCCCAGAATCACATCAGTGCATCCTGATTTAGCATATTTCAATACCAGTCTCAAGTCAATATGCATGACTGCTATTTTATTGGAATATGGTTGAGAGGCAAAAATTAAGTAAAATATCAATAATTTCATGACCTCTTTTATTTCTTGTATTTTAATCTATAAAAGTGAAAGACCTTGTGGGAAACCTGCCTATCATGTGCAATACGTTTATGACACTGCTTAAAAACTTAAAAGTATTTAATTCTAATGCCAGTTTGTGGAAGATAAATTATATTATTTGAATAATTTATTCTTTCCCTTTATAGATTATATCCTCATTAACAAATATATGCTTGTGTGTGTGCTTTATAGAAATTAGACTCAGGTGATTATTGATAAAACTCAAAAACAGAACCTGAAATTCAGAGGGTGGGGCTATCCATAATTGAAGGTAGTTTGTAGTAGATGGGCATGACCAATATACTGTGTATAAATGCATGAAAGTTTCAAAGAATAAAAAATATTTCTTAAAAAATGCCTAGAACTATACATTGGAATTTTAAAACTATACATTGCCAGGTATGTTCATTATCTAATTAGCCTAAGTTAAAGTGAATGAGGCATTAATTTGTGCTTATTAGTTTGGTTAACAATACACGTCAATCAATTTCTATGTGCAAAGAATCTCTGCCCCTTCCTAACATTTCTATTGAGGAAATCATTTGTTTTTTTCTCAACTTTAATCATCTTGAAATAGAAGAATAACTGATACTGAGCATGGAGTATACTACCTTCTCCTTCCCTTAACCCTGTATGACTGGGCCTGTTCTTCCTGCAGTAATGGCCAGTTCCCCTTTATGCACATTGGCTCTGACCGTCTGAAACAAGAAGGGAAGAGAATGACAAGGAGATTTATCTCAGCAGGCCATGACTATAGGAGCTCATTTTGTCTATTACGCATGCTGCTCTCCGAGCTTTAGGACACTTTGTC
This sequence comes from Microtus obscurus, assembly GCA_963919715.1. NCBI lineage: Eukaryota > Metazoa > Chordata > Mammalia > Rodentia > Cricetidae > Microtus > Microtus obscurus. The sequence continues at coordinate 844,979 of CAWTZC010001932.1, read as the reverse complement.
TTTGTGTTATAGTCCATCACAAGATATAGGCATCAGTTCATGATTCTCCGAAGTCTTTTTGCTTTATGTATATCCGTCTAATATAACAAGTTCGTTCAACTACCCAGAGGTCATCTCTATTAGTTAAAGATGTGAATTCTAATGTATACCTTGAATTCCCTAGTTCCTAAATGGTATGTGGCAGAAAGGGGACTTGAGAAGGTCCATTCTCCCTTGTGTGAGTTCTCATACCCATTTCATAAGGTTCTTTGCTTTGCCAAATATACAGTACTTCTCTACCGCTTCTTATCTATGCACTTGTCATCTGAACATAATTGAAACAATATCAAAACTTAATAGATTTGGGCTATCATTTCCCATATCATTTATTTAATAAAATGCAGTTCAAATTGGGGACAAATCAATTTGTATAAAGAGATACAGACATAATGGAACACCAACATGATTTACAAAATTATCCAGATTGGGTAGCAAATGGACAGTCACCAAGTACAATTTCTTTATGAGGAGCAAACTTTGCTATTAAGCCTCACAAAACAATTACAGCATGAGATAACTCTGGAAAGTGGAGTAAGAGGTCAGGGCAATATCCTTCCAAACATGTTTCATTTCTTTGCAATTAATGTAATATTCACTAATAAGCTAAACATCACAAGTAACTGCCCCTTCCCTGAGACTTCCTGAGGGGAAAAAAAATCATTTGTTACAGAAAACGGCCTAACACTCAGCCACATGTTACAAAGTTCTCCTAAACCACCACTACAGATTGAGGATCTAGAAACTGTTTCTACTGATGGAATTAAAACCTACATGCCCTGCCATTAGAGGTGAAAACAAAACAAACCTCAGAAGAATCTGTTATATTTATAGGACATTCTTGTTGATGTATGAGGTCATGTTATGCAGTTCGGTGTTTATAAATTTGCAAAGCCAAGGTCAGACTGAGAAGTTTGTGGAGTCATGGAGCTGATTCAGGGCATTCTCTGACTTGAAGGCTGTAGCTTATTCACACGGCACATAGTTGTGACCAGGAAACAGGACTTTTGTTTTTATGAATTATAATAACTTCTCAGATTGCATTAGTTGAATTTTATAAATCTCATGGTTTGCAAATATGTGCAACTAGTCATGTATTGTTCTGGGGGCTTCTAAAACCTCCCTGATAAGAAACTCATAGGGAGGTATTCAGTAGCCAGCACTGGGAATTTTCCTGAATAATCTATGACTTCTGTGTGCATCATTATCACTTACGCAGGCAATTTCCATTTATACTATTGTTTTGTTATTATATTTTAATCAGTTCACAAAATCGTGCTTTCATATGAATGTTTCATAGATTGTTAATTGTGGCAAATCTTCCTTCCAATCCCCTCCTCTCTCTCATCCCATCACTCCTATCCCCCTCTAAGTACCTATCCACCCCCAGATGTAATCTCTATTTACATATGTGACTGTCCTGACTCTCAGACAGTTCCTGCTTTCTGTGAACCTCAGGCTTTTTTTTTTTTTTATTCTTTTAAGAGTTCTGTTCATCAAACAGACCCTGGTGCATAAACTGGTTTTTTGGAACTCATTCCCTATGGTGGATGCCTTGTTCAGCCTTGATTCAGGGGGCAGGGGCTTGATCCTACCTCAACTTAATGTTCCAGGTTTTGTTGACTCCCCATGGAAGACCTTCCACTTTTGGAGGAGCTGATGGGGGTGTGTTGGGGGTAGAGAGCAGAGAGAGAGAAGGGACAGGGAACTGCTGTTAGTATGCAAAATAAATAAATAAATTTAAAATAAAAATTCTGTTTGCACAAGGCCAGATTATAAACAAATATTGTAGGCATGAAGATTGGTGAAATAGAAAAGCCTATTCCAAATCTATCTTAAAATTTAAATATTAATTAAAAATAATATTTTTAAAAGAAAGAAAAATAATAATTTAGAAGACATTAACAAAGAATACAAAACCTTCAGTGGTAACCATTTTAAGGCAAAAAATATCTAAGGAAATATGGTGAGCTCATATGAAGATGCTAAGAACATAATTTCAATGTTTATGTAAAAAGAGCATGACATAAAAATGAAAGAATATGAACAAGAAGAATATTTAATAACATAGTTTCAATATTTGGAATATTTCAATGTCTTGAAACCTTGAGATCTGATATTTTAATAAAACTCAAAAGAAGACTATATACATAATGCTAGACGTGTCTTTTCTCATTAGCTTGAAAAATGAAGTATAATTAAGATAAAATAAAATTCACAAAGTTAATGAGCATGCTTAATTAATTTAAACACACAGACATATGGGCACTATAACCACTAAAATGAGGGCACAGAATAATGACCTCATGGCTTCTTTGTGGTTCTTTGCAAAGGCTACTATATTGTGTTACAAGTATTCAAAGAGCTGCTTAAACTTAGGTCATAACAATGTTGTCACTTTTAAGAATTTCATAGAAGTGCTGCTACAGAGTATGCCTAGTTTCAGTAAGGTACTTAATATTTTAGAGATGTAGTTGTATTTAACTATATCGATATTGTTTTAATTTTAGATAGTATTTAATTTATTGTCCAGCAATCCTCTTATATTTTAAATAAATAATTTACATAAATTGTGCTTTTAAATAAATTATTTACATAATTTAAATTGAAGCACCAAAAAGATAAACTAGATTGTGTAAGAAAGAATAAGGGTAGGTATTTCATAGGGTGAAGTACTTATTAGAGGAAAAGGGGAACCTAATCGTTTTTAGGTTTATTTTTATTTTATGTCTGTGTCCTTCCTGCCTGTATGTCTGTGTACTGCATATGTACCCTGCGACTGTAGAGGTCAGAGCATTCTGATTCTGAAGAACTAAAGTTACAAGTGGCTATGAGCTGTAGTGTGGGTGTTGGAAATCTGACCTGGTCCTCTGGAGGAGCAGCCAGTACTCTTAACCACTGATTCAGCTCTCCAACTCTGGTGGAAAACATTTTAAAAAATGAATCAGCAACTTCACTCTGGTCTTCACATATAAAAGATGCCACTTGTGTTCAGATAAGTGGAGAAGCCATGCCAGGGTGTAGGAAGGCAGGAATTCATTGTGGAACAGTTGAAAACAAAAGGCATAGATGAATTCTCTGTATCTTTAGAACTACACCTTAATAATTAAATCAGTTCTGAGATCCTGACAAGTTAACATAAATTATTTTTGGCATTCATATAAAAATATCAGATAAATAAACAAAAGCTAAGGAAAATTATAAAGATGATGAAGTAAATAGAAATTCTTTATTTCTGCCTTTCTAAGAACAAAGCATGTTTTCAAATAATATTTTCTTATTGTTATAAATACTCATGACATTGAAAACTCAATTTCCTGTGAATCTCAGCAAATATATAAGATAAGAAGCTATATACTGCATGAACAAAAGGTAATAGGAACCTACTTGTAGGGCCATACTCCTTGCTCCTTTGTCTTCCAAAACAAGTTACTGATTTTCATCAGCTAAGAAATGATGATACTTCAGCAGAATGAAGGGCTAAGCCAATCCATTTTTTTTTTCTTTTCCTTGCCCTAATACTTAGTGAGCTTATATACAGAATGTGTTTCAAAGCAATTCAATGAGATGTAAGGGAAAGTCTGGTCAATACTCCATGGTGAAGTTTTCTTATTATTCTACGAACATAGTAAGAAGTCATGGCCAGACATAGTGGCATGTATATGCTTTTAATAATCCCAGCACTTGGTTGCGAGGCAGAAGTGGGTGGATCTCTGTGTGTTCAAGGCCAACCTGTCTACAAAGCAAGTTCCAGGACAGCCAAGCCTCTTACACAGAGAAATCTTATCTGGAAAAAAAAGCCACTAGGTTTTATTTTTTAATATCAGAGCTAGCATCATATGATGCTGTAAGAATAAACAATATTTAATAATTTATTAAGCAGGCAGGATACCAAAATAAGAGAATAACACAAGAAGAAAATTTGAACCATTATTAGGAATAACCAAACACAGCACCTCAAATATGTCAGGAAGGAATCTACCACTGATGCACATCACCATCCTAGAAAACAATCATTCTAGAAGAGACTAACTTATATGGTGAGTATTGTAGTTGCAGAACAAAGCAAAGAAAAAAACAAAGAAGGAAATATTGAAAGAAAATGTACCCTTCACATTATCCTTTCAATTAATTAGCTAGATAGTTGCCTTATTTGGGGGCAAGTGGGATAAAGTCTTTACTTTTAAAAGTAGTTGTCTTAATTTTTTGATTTCTTCTTAATACAGCTTATATACCTGTGAATTTGCATAGACAGTCACACATTGGAACCACCTCATCTGTATCTATCAAAGTGGCATAAAAAGAAGGAAGCTGAATTCCTGAGTAGAAGGCATGACTCAGTCATCAGTAAAAACTGTGTGGGTGGAGGGTTGTGTGAACCCCTCACTTACTAAGAGCAAGTTTTCAACACAAATTGTTTCACCTGCGAAACCAGATATTAAATACACTGACAAAATGAATAGGCAAGACTCATCTTATCAATGTAAACCCCCCCATCATATTTGTTATTCAAACCGAAAATGCTATAGAATAAAAAAACAAAATGAGGCAACTAATGAGAGATCTGGAGCAAGTGCATGCTCCCCACCTTGCTATAGACATTAGAAGGATGAACTTTATTGGGTACATCCATCCCAGATTACTTAGTTACTCGGCCATCCCTTATGAGGAAGCCTCAGTCTGAACCTTTATAAATGTTCTGCACCACCTTGAATCTTGCTTGGTACTTCCTTGTGTTCCCACTCCCATAGTCCAGGCTCTTCCCATGATTTACCTCGATGACATTAAAGAGCTCATCAGAATTTCCTACTGTTTCTGTATGCTTCTTTGCTCTTACAATCTCTCTTTAAACTCAGCATCAGCCTTGTTGAATACAAACTTAGTGTAGTCCACCTTGTTCTCCAATGCTGTTTAGAATGACGTAAAAATGAATTTACAAACTCTTTCTTATGGAAACAAATGTCCATTGACTCAATTTTATTTCCGATAGCTGCCAGTGACATTAAAATGCTCACTTTTTTCTGATATAGTCATGTGCTTTTTCTTTTTAAAGCCATATGTGACTGTCCAAGCCTTCATTCCTGCTGCTTGGTCCTCACCATTTAAAGATGCTTTGGCTTTCATGTCCCTGTAGATTCCCAGCCCATTGCTGTGATTGTTGGTGGAACAAAGGAGAGAAGTTGGAAACATAGAGTAACTGGGCTTTCTGTGGATAGGTTGGCTATCTTCCATCGTGCATGAAAGGTAGGAGACAATGGTTGACTCACTGAAGTATAGGAACAAACAACCACCTCACAGTATTTTTAAATTTCTCACAATATTTTTAAATAATAAAACTTCTAAAATGAAAGAGTATGCAAATAGTTACACCAGTATCAATGCCATCTTTTAAACATATCTAAGATGCAACCTTTGGGTCAATCCACATCTGGTGAGCTGTTTCCCATCACTCAGGGTCTGTTAAACCAGGTCCTATAACAAAATTACTTTTATAATGTTGCTAGAAAATAAGAAAACAAAACAAAGAAATAACAACAACAAAAGTTTCTTTTGTGTTCCATGACCTTTGCGATCATTTTCTTCTGGTTTCTGCTGTCCATTTCTGCCTCACACCAGCCTGAGGATTAGCTTAAGGAGAGCACTCTGCCATCAGCTTTCTCACAGGTCACCTCACAGGGCTCAAGTCCTCAGTCATGACTGGACCCTGTGCATCTTACCAACAGGGCTTTGTCTGGACACTCTAGTTATCAGAGCACCTAGGACATGTTTTAATGTATGAAGTTACTTCCTTCCCTGTTTATGCAGTTAAATAGTGGAGCCTGCCTGATTCAATGTAAATTGCTTTAGGGTAAGCTGACCCTTGGTTTTGTTGCTTCCTGCTGTATTCCCAATTCAGAACTTTGAACGTTTAGGACACAGAAAAGATCAACGGACAGATGCTAGTCTCAAAAGACTTGGAAAGTCTGATGGTTGCACTTAAAAAAATAATAGACCACTAAACATCAATGAAAGGAATTTTAAGGAAATAAAATTGGTTATATCAACAAACAAAACAGACTTTGAAAATACTTAGGAAACATGATCATCATGAAGCACAGGGCAGAGTCTGTGTGGAAATTGGGATTCAGAGTTCCTAACACTCTCCAGGTTTAGAAATGGACCGATTCGTGGACTGAGGAAGGAAGGGTAAATATGTCAAGATGTGATTTTTTCCCACATAACACTGAAATAATTGAATTCCTAGTTTTAGACTCATTACAATAGTTTTTGAGTCAACTACAGAATCAAGATATCTTAGTAAAGGACCATTAAAATTTTTCAAAACTTTTAATTTACTTGTTCTTAGCTACATCATTAATTTTGTTTATTTTTTAAGATGTAGGAGGTTTTTTCATTATTTTATTCTTTCAGATGTTGTCTCAAATCTTCCTTATGTAATGAATTAAACCATATAAACCTGTTTTCATGAGTAACTAACTTTTCAAATTATGTTTTTCCTGGAAGGAAGAATTTCTGACAAAAAGCTAAGTAATTAGTGGGTGAACAGATTTCTTTGGCAGGTCTTCCATTTCCTATAGTCATTTTGTGTGGATCATTAAAACATGCTGGACTATAACCAACAACATAGGTCTTAGATAACACTGACACAGAACTGGAAGATAAAAATAATAACATATTTACACAGTCATGGTACGTTAATTGTATACAATTAGATTCAAAATTCCTATTTATTTCCCTTTTAAATATTTTTGCTCAGAAAACCTTAGACCTAACTAAATTCTATATTATTTATATGCTTAAAACAATCATATATCTTCCTTAAGTGTAAATCTGTCTATGCATGCCTAAGCTGATTATTTTCCTAAAAACAGAAAGGCATTATTTACTTCAGATCACCCAGGCAATGCTGTCATACACAGATACCATGTTCTGTTTTGTAACAACCAAGAAGAAGCTCGAAGCTCATCTCCCAGGCCTGAACCAAAACACATTTTAGAGCAAAAAGAAACATAAAAAAATGAGATATTAAGCAGTACAAAGAAGGCAAGTACAGGGTTGATTTCTTTTAAGTGAACCATCTAGATTCACTGCCTTAGGGTTTCTGTTACTGCGATAAAACACTGTTCGAGTTGCTTTGGGGAAGAAAGGGGTTACTTGGCTTACACATCCACATTGTATTCCTTCACTGAAGAAAGTCAGGGAAGGAACTCAGAGTGGCTGGGAACCCCAAGGAAGGAGCTTATACAGTCCATGGAGGATGCTGCTTATTGGCTTGCTCTTCAAACTTTGTTCTCTCTTTCTTAGAGAACCTAGGACGACCAGCACAGGGACGGAAACACCCACGGTGGGCTGAGCCGTCCCCCAGCAATCAGTAATTAAGAAAATGCCTTGCAGCTGGTCCTAATGGAAGCATTTTCTCAAATGGGGTTCCCTCTTTCAGTCAGCATATATTCCAAGTACATGCTTGGATATCACATTGCTTATGTATGCAAGATTGAATGTTGGTGGCTATATAAAAAATTCTGGGGAATAGCAGGAATTAGATAATCTAGCAAGGATTCACTACTCATGAATGGAGCACACGAAACAATTCGTTGTAAAACACAAGGCGACACATTGCTCATAAGTCAAAAGTTAAAAGAAAAGTTAAGAGAATTTTAACTAACATTACTGAGGCAGATAAAAGGAGGCAAGAAATGAAGAAGAAAAATATTGCCAAGTTTTGTTCCACTAAATTTTATAAGATAAAGCACGTTTATCTGGTAACCCATTCGCTGAGAGAAATTTGAAACAATAGCTAGAAGAATAAAATAATTAAAAAACTGTCCAGCTTAGAAAATAAACAAAACTATAGATATAACTAAGAGTAATAGAAGTTTATTATTATTTCTATTTTTAGACAAAATATATTGGAAAGAGTAAAAAATGTTGAGCAAAACAACTACTGAATTTTTTCAGTGCAGTATAAATAAAGTTTCAGAATGTCACTTGACACAGATGTATGGCTTAGGAAATAAAGGAAGAATCTCATATATTTGGTCCTCCTCCTCTTTCTGTTACTTTCCTGGAGTCACTGCAAATTAGATTTTTTTTTTTAATTTTTATTGTGAGCAAATGGCATGACAGTAATGTCCTTAGTAAAGCTAATTACTTACATTTGTTGGGCACTTAGGAGAATTTGGAAGATGCAGATGTCATACCTACACACTTCAATATTAGTGAGTTGATTGTATTGGGTAAAAGACAAGAGTTCAGGAAAGTTGTGAAGTAAAAATAAACACATCAGCATAAATAATAACGGAAGCTCTCACACTATAAGAGGTGCATGTATATGTGTGAGTCTAAAGTCACTTAGTGTATTGTCTTCTGAAAATAGTACCAATCAATTATCATGAGTGTTAAGATGTTTATATTATTGCAAGGAAACAAATATCCAATGCACTTTACTAAATACAATGTTGCAAACCTATACTTCTATTATGGACATAAGTGATTTTAAGTGGCACTAATTTTGATTATGTAAATAAAGTTGGTGTTTCATTATTATCATTGAATACCTAGGAGCTTCACTTAACGACTACAGATAGCATCATCTTGGAAAACATACCTTAAACTTGGGGGCTTTAGGGGACACTCAATATTGAAACTATCACAGTGTGGTAGAAGTAGTGGGGTCTAATAAATATGTAGATTTTAATGTCTGACAATATAGGTCTACAAATCAATATTTAATGAGAAACAAGTCAAAGAGACTGGCAATTTTGGAAAGCTAGTTCTCTATAATTTGATTAGATATGATTCCCACCAATTTAGATACCAGTGCTTTGAAATGATTTATTGCCAGTAGTCTGTGTTTGCTTTTCATACCTGATGCCAGGGTTAGTTCTTAATATACATATTTTAATGAATAAATAAATGAATCAATAAATGAGAATGTAAGAGAATAGCTGAGTAAACAGGAGACTTTGTTATTCTCCGGAGAATCACACTAATAGCTTCATATGTTCAGTAGGAATTTTCTAACAAAACCCGAAAGCTTATTAACATCTAAAACACATTTTCCTAAATTGGGGTTCTGTTTCCTAATTGTTGCTGCTGCTGTTGTTATTTGTGGGGCCTTAGAGCAAATATCCCCCAAGGTGGTTTCTTTATTCTCTCCCTCTATTTTTTAAGTGGTAGCCGGTTAAGAAATCAATCTCTTTCCTGTGGCATGGTAATATCTGAAACGTTATAGCCTACTGAATGTTAAAATTGTAATACATTTAAGCTCACAAAGGAAGCAGTACATATACCATGTATTTTAGTTCAAGTCAGCATAGCTAAATATTGGATCCCCAGGGAAATATCATAATGGAGACATCTACAGATAAGGAACTCTTGCTACTTTTGTAAAACTCTCCAGTCTTCATTCAAACCTACTACCATATGTTGTATTGGTGTCTACTCAGAGAAATAAGTCCTTGCTGGCTTTTGCTATTTGCAATACCAACTTTATTACATTGTATTTTGGGGAAGAATTTGCACTTTACTAAGTTCTTGATATTTTGTCCAGTACCAAATCTTTTTGCTAATTACTATATACGAGGTTTAATTTCTAGGTTAAATTTGAAATCTCTCTGATCAGTCTTCAGATTGAAGTAGATAATTAGTCTGCTGAAGAAATGGAAATGATGTATAGATGTAACCAGGTAGACATACTATGGGTATTCTAAAATGGCGTTAGAGGAACCCTGATGGGTGAATCCAAAACGGGTGAGGAAAAAACGTGGCCAGGCAGACAGAACTTAAGTGGGGAATTTTATTGGAGGAAGGGAAGGAAGTGGGGGAAGGAAAGGGAGAGAGAGGAAGAGAAGAGAGAAAATAGGAGAGAGAGAGAGAGAGAGAGAGAGAGAGAGAGAGAGAGAGAGAGAGAGAGAGAGAGAGGAGACAAGAAAAGTCCTCCCTGCCCATTCAGAAGAGCAGCAGGAAAAAGAGCAAAAATGGGTGGAGCTTAGTGCTTAAAGGGACCCTTCCTTTTGCATTTGAGCACAAGTAACAGCCATAGCACCCTGGGCTGGCGAGGGTACTGCCTAGATTCATCCTGAGAGGTGACAGGGGCCAGCATAATGCCTGAATCCTAACAACGAATATTTGTAAAAAGGAAGGAAGCAAGACTGATGCTGAGTAACAGCTCCAAATTTTAAAAATAGATCAATGAAACAAACAAACAAATATTAGTACGTTGCCTTAGAATTCATTAGAAAGCCTGAACCATTCTAATAGCTGAAATATAAATAGCATAGAGTACACAAAGTTATCAGTAGAATACCTGGGAGACCTCTTTTCTATTCTAACCAATAAGTTTGACTTTACTAAACAGGGAGTTTTCAGTATTTTAACCATTTAATTTTTTCTATTAATTGAGAAGACTGCAGGCATATTTTAGCATAAGTCTCTTTGCCTTTATCCCACTGTTTGCATGCCTATGACAGTATACTCCACAAAAATCTAAATCTTGTTCTTCTGTTTATAGTAGAAAAACTCATTTTTCTTTATTCTATTTGCTTTGTGCTTTTTCCATCAATAACATGAAGGGATAACTTAATTGAGGGTAAGCAAATAATACAATGGAAAGCCTTCTCTGTGTCTTTTCCATTCATGACAACATTGACCTTTCCCTCTCAGTGTCCTTGCTGCTTCAGTCCTTGCCTGTGGTGCCAGGGTCAGTGAAACTGTTTGTGAACTAGCCATAACTCTTAACAGCACAAATAACACAGTAAAGCCACAAAGCAGATCCTCGGTCATAGCGCTGGGAAAATGACAGCCTTCCCTAAGCTCTCACCTAACACTCACAAGGGAATGTTTGAGAGAACTAAGACAACATTCATCATGGATAAAGGCTTGGCTGAGGCAAGTAGGAGCCAACCTAGGCAAGTTGAAAACCTTGAGTTTGCATACACAGTTTGTGAGTAAGCAGACCTTTTGAAATGTTAATCACCATGGTAAATAGCTTTTCAAAGATGTCATACCTTACATCTTGATTAATTATAGACAACTGCCTTAGTACCTTAATTTTGAGGATGTTTTCTTGGAGTTAGAAGGTTGCAAGCATCCCTGTTGTCAGATGTCTTCACAAGGGAACACAGACCTTGACTTCTCAGCTTTCCTATAGTTTTTGACTGAGACAATTTTTACATCCCTGATTTTATTGCCTTACACAAGGAAAAGAATGTTCAAAAGCAAATAGTTCAAGGGTGATCAAGGTCGCTGAGATTTTCCTGCAGAATGGTACAGAGTAAGAGCTTTAATTCTTTGTTATTTGATAGTGTCTCATTGTGTATGTAGCCCATGCTAGCTTATATAATCTTTTTTGTCAGTTTCCAAATTCTGGAGTTATATGTGCTATCAAATACATCTAAGAGAATCTAGAAGTCACAAAGTAGAGAGGCAGGCAGGGTAGAATCTAAAGCAACCCATTAGAACTGAGCTTTTTCTCTGCATTTCTTTTTTTTTATATTTTTATTGATTTTTATTGAGCTCTACATTTTTCTCTGCCCCCTTCCTGCCTCTCCCCTTCCCTTCAACCCTCTACCAAGGTCCCCATGCTCCCAATTTACTCAGGAGATCTTGTCTTTTTCTACTTCCCGTTTCTACATTTCTTAATAGTAACTCATGCAGACAAAATCGCATATGAAAAGAAAATTTTTAATTCACAGGACTACCATGAATATTCAATAAAATATAACACATGACATAACTATAAGGTCTAAAGTTACCTTTTAAGATTTAATTACTTAAAGAGCTTAAGAGATCTGTAAAACAAAAATGCCTCTCACCTGTTATCTCCACTTGCCCACAAAAAGAAGAACCTGTAAACCCCACTTGCCCATGAACAGAAAACTTCCTAGAATGCTGGGGACTGTTGTTCACATAAGATAACAATCTATGTGCTTGTATTTTCACTTTTGTAGACTAGGTTGGTTGCCCCATCAGAACAGGATGTGCTTGATCACACTTAGGCATCAAGTATGTCAACATGTTTCTTACCCCAGATTGGAGGAAGACAGGAAGCATTAGCCATGTGGGACTTGCCTTTACAAGAAACGGAGTAATGTAATTCCCAGCCATTTCCTGGGAATGCCATGTATGGGTCTGCCAGTGTCCATCATCCTAACCTATATTTAATAAAGCTTGCTTCAAATTTGGTTCAAAAATCATGGTAATGGTTTTATTCTTACCCAGTGTGATTAGCAAACCACTCGTAAGTTCAGCAAGCACCATGAGCTAAAAGTATGCGAGTACTTCTCCACTCAGTGTTTACGTTCTCAAAATTTGAACCATATCTAAATAATTTTTAAAGTTATAGGAAAGAAAGTGAGTCTTCATAGAACTCCCTCAATGTTCAAAATTTTTATAATCTAATATTTTTAGTATATAAAATATACCACATATCATGACTGCTTTTGGAATGATGATTTTATTACCAATAGATAGCTGAGCAATATCTTTTAATATTGAATTCTGTATCACTTTATTTCAGAAAAAAATTGCAACTTGGATTAAAATGACAATAAAAATTTTTATTTTCAGTTTAGTAATTTTTGACATTGATGATCTTGAAAACATTTGAAGTATAGATTTACAAAAGTACACTCTGTCCCCTATGATAATTGAGATAAAAATAATTATAGGTAGGGCTTTAATTTGTTTTACATATCTTAAAAATTTGCTCAAGGAGGGCATGCAAATTAGTGCATGGTTAAGATTCTCTTCTCTAGGAAATATTCAGAATATTCTCACATAGGTCATGGCAGAGCACTACAGCCAGCCAATATTATTATAAATTAAAAAATTCTCAATAATGTAAAATTTTAGAATTGTGTCACTAAAAGAGGAATTATGATAAGGGACATTGAAAAAATAATCCAAATCATTTCATCATATTGAAATAATCAAAAGTGAAGTTAGACATATTTAGAGTGTCAGTGTTCTACAATATCTCGAATTAAATTGATGCTTATTAAATCTTTAGAGCTAGGTGAAGCTCAGTGGTAGACTACTTGCATAACATGTTTGAAATTATGATTCAATACTTAGTACCAGAAAAAGTAAAATTAGTGTTGCTTATAAGAGCTTTGACCTTTCAAAATAAAACATGCATTGCCTTTCCAGAACATTGTACATAATACCTAAGAAACAATAATTTGGGGCATAATTATGTTACTACAGAGACAATAGCCTAGAAAGGAAGGAAGAGATTATGATGTTATTTACTCCTCAAATGGTGTTGAATTTCAAAACACGATGACTCAGGTAATGACTTTGAACTTTTTAAATATTAAATACGTGTTTTTACTAAAAACAGCATGAAACCAAAAACGAGGACTCCTAAACATGGCCACCTTGAAGGAAATGTCTCGGGAAAAAAATCATCATGGACAAGTTCAAACTATCTCCTCTACTTATTAAGAACTTTTGACTCCTACAATTGTACAGTAGAAGGAATTCTTAACATTCCCAATAATGCATTAAAAACAAAACAAATTCATATAAATGGGATAACATGTTTCAAACATGTAGATCATCATGTGTCATGTTGAAACATTTGTGGTCTTTTTCTAGTGAAAACTCTCAATTGCTTTGTTTTCTCTTGCATTTTGAAATGTACAGTCCTTTATTGCCAATGCTCATCCCCCTGGACAATAGCACCAGCTTGTTGCTTCTTCCTGACTGTACTGTAGCACTTACTCAGAACCATTTTCCTGCCCCCATCCCCAAAATCCCCTTTTGTAACCTCCTGTCTATGCTTAATTTCTATGACATTAGCTTTTCCTATGTGGGTAAGACACTGGGACACTTCCCCTCATGTCTGTCTTCTCTGTTAACTGGATTTCCAGCAACAGTTAGGTGGTGAGAAATGGCAGGATTTTATGCTTTTCTTAAGACTTATCAATAACATCTGCTACTGCCCATTCTTCTCGGCACTGGGACTCAACTATATCCACCTTCAGGCACAGTAAACATCTTATTGCTATGATAGCAAGAAAAGGAAACCAAACCCAGGCTTTCTTTTTGATTTTCTCTTTCTCAAAACTGACCTACAACACACCTCATGCCCTGTCCTATGATAAAAATTTATGTGGAAAACCCAGGTACTGTGGTAATGAATGCTATTAAATAATCTGTGAACTTTCCTTGTTTGAAATTATATTTCTGGAGGTTCTACATTCTAGAGAATAATTTCAGTTGGAAGAATATTAAACATATAAAATATTACATCCAAGCTGACTTTCTTGCCTTTAATCACGAGAGTAAAAGGTTACCTGCGGTGCCTGGAGAGTTCACTATAATCAAATTTGTAGCTGACAAAATGGTTATTTTTTCTGATTTTCTCTGAGGAACTAGTTTGAAGCTTTGATATAGAGGCTGAGAGCACAGAAACAAACGACCAGGGACTGTCCAAGGCCCAGAGTCATCTGCTCTTGTAACAGGAAAGGGAACCAAACCCAAATTGGTTTATGAAACACGGCAATCATTCCCAAAAATGTCAGTCAGCATTAAGATGTCCTCTGTTCAACATCTTCTAAAATTACTTCATGTTTTCCTCATCTTCAATCTTCAGTAATTATGTTAAGCATTGAGCAGAAAACACAAAGCTAAGGGAAATTTCAATTCAGGTTTTACTCTACTTGAAAATCTGAGCTACAGAGAAAGCTTAGTTGTTGTAAGAGGAGCGGCAGGGCTATGTCCCTGCACCCGGCCGCCCACATGGTTAACTTACACCCCAAAATAATTACACGGAAACTGTAATCTTTTAAACACTGCCTGGCCCATTAGTTCCAGCCTCTTATTGGCTAGCTCTTGCACCTGGACTAGCCCATTTCTGATAATCTGTATAGCACCCCAAGGTGTGCTTACCGGGGAGATTCTAGCCTGCCTCTGCCTCTGGTAGGAAAATCATGGCGACTCCTGACTCAGCTTCTTTCTCCCAGAATCCTGTTCTGTTTACTCCACCCACCTAAGGGTGGGCCTATCGAATGGGCCTTAGGCAGTTTCTTTATTAATAAGAAATCACTCCCACATCACTTAGTAGGAAAAGTGCGTGCTGCAAATGCATGAGAACCTGAGTTCAGGTCCCACACACTGATATAAAAGCAAGGCAAAGCGGTGTGTGTCTGTAACCCTGTCACTGACAGTGAAAGGAAGGGAAAGAGGAAAGGGGGATTTCTGTAGCTTGCTGGTGTATTCAACCAGTGTACTCAATAAGTGAACTTTGGGATGAGTGAGAGACTACATCTCAAAAAGTAACATAGGCAATGACTAAGGAAGATTGCTACCATGAACCTTTGGCCTCCATACACATGTACACATGCTTAAATATGCACCCACATGACACATACAGAAATATAAACACACACACACACACACACCTAATATGCATGTCTAATAAGGACAGAGAGAATATGCGGTGCACCATGCCTGTCTGCGCTCTATGAGCCGCCATACAGTTCGTGAATCGGGCAAGGGGCTGGAGATTAAAACACACAAACACACACAGCACAGGCAGAGAGACAGACAAAGGCCATCCTTGATGCCGAAATGCTCCATGAATGCCCCCTTTATAGTGTTCAGGGGCAGCTTATATGGGGATAGCCACGCCCCAGCCAAACCCACCAGAAACCACTCTCCTGCCATCAGGAACTCCTGAGGGTCTCGTGCTCAGAGCAGCTGTAGGCACTCAGATCAGGGGAAAACAAGTTGTTTGCAAGAAAATCAGGATCTGGGGGCTCACTGCTCCCAGCATGAAAAGGTATTTTAATCTTAGCTTCTGTGGCATGTTCTTACCTACTACTTAAATGCACACATTTCACAATGCTTTAAATGTTTTAGTAACCAAGTGCTTCTGGAGGTGTAAATATTTTGTATTTGTAAAAATAAAACAATATTATTATAGCTACTATAGTCATCACACCCCCACATCTTCATCAAATCATTAAGTTGATTCCTATGCATTTGAGATATTCATAAACTGAGTCTTATGGTCATATATCCCACCATGATGGACAATCTATCAGATACACAATTCTTCCAGTAGAGGCAATCTGAGAAGGGCCTCAGGAGGAAAGAATAGGAAGAAACCTATTTGTTTTCCTTGTTGTTGCTGCTTCTGATGTTTATGAGGCAGGGTCTCACTATGAAATCATGGCTGGACTGAAATTCATTTTGCAGACCAGGCTGGCTGCAAACTCACAGAGGTCTGCTTGTCTCTATCTCCCCAGTGCTGGAATTAAGGGCGTGTGTCACTAGGTGAAACTGGAAAACAGTTTTGTTTTTCAATAGCTGGCAAAGCTATTTGACCAAACTTAATTTTATCAATACGTTATTAGGACTTCCATTTAGAATGCTTTTTTTTTTTTGATATTATGATCCTTCTATATAATTTGGGTCCATTCGCGGAGTCAAAATTATCCTTCCAAGACTATGGATGCAGCCAGATTTGTGGATTTCTTATCATTTTAATATAAAGAAAGAAAGTCACTATGGACTATAAGTAATAATGACTAATGATGAAATATGTGTCTGATGTCAGCATTGATTCATGGAGAAGCCAGCTTGCACGGGTGTGCAATTATGACATCATGTTGATGGCTATGCCTGGGGATCTTTGTCTTTATTCAGTGTATCTTTCTTCACTATCTTTGTTTTTGTTTAGTGTGCCATCCCTTAGCATCCCTTAGCATATTCGTCCTTGTTCATCATGCCCTCCATCAACATCTTTGTACTTATTCAGTGTGTCTGCTCTTGGCATCTTTATTTTTGATCAGTGTGACTTTCCTTAGCAGCACAAGCATTCCTAAAGGTTTACTTTTAGCTTCTCTAAAGATATCTCAGATCACCTGTGAACAAACAGAGGTACTTCCCTGAAAACCCCTTAGATTTATAACACCAAATGTATATTCAATTATAAGCTGGGTAGGTTACAAAAAGTTCACCATGCTGCCTACAGTTTGGTAACAACATCCATTGAAACTTATGAACAGAAATTCCTTGTGGTGTCAGACTCACCAGACACTTGAACTTTGGTCACCATTTTTTTACAGTCCCTTCAGCTCCTAAAAGATTCTGCCTGATTCTGCCTGAGATTATTTGTGGTAAATCCCTTTCATGCACAGTCACTTCCATTTTAATCTCCGTATCTAAAGATCCTGACTCAATACATAAAATAAGTCATTTAAAATATGTTTTAAGTGCCTGGTATCCCCAGACAAGTTTAGTACAGACAGTGAAGCTGCCGAGACTGCATTTATAGTCTAGACAATATGTCTGCATCACCTGTTTGGAAAGCGGCCTTTTCTTGTTGGTATCTGGACTGAGAGTCCACGGATCCCTTTATACTCAACAGGAGCAGGTAAGAAGAATAAAGGAATGATCGTAAATGAAAGAAACGAAGCCAGACAACCAAATTCTCAGGAAGAAAGTCAAGCTCAGAATTTCCGATAATAGAAAGGATGACGATGCAAGTTCACCAACAGGGACTGAGACATATTGACCTGCATCGGTGTGTGTATAGCCAACTGCAGTAGTATCTGAGTAATGTCTCTGAAACACGTCAGACACATGTGAAGCGATATGCCTTACCCTCTCTGAGGAGTGGATAGGGGGTGGGGTGGGGGATAGGTTGAGGAAATGGGAGGAGGGGAGGCAGTAGGAACTGGGATTGCTATGTAAAATGAAAAAAGATAGTTTGTTTTCTTTAAAAAATAAATTTAACAAAAAAAGAAAATTCAAAGCCCATCCCAGGTGACACACCTCCTCCAACAAAACCATTTACAAAGAGCTCTGGGCACTGAGGATTAAGTATTCAAATATTGGAGACTTTGATGGGCACTGTCATTCGAGTCATCACATTGATTATCTCTTATTGTCTACCATCCAGACTCAGCTTTCTAAATATGGGGGAATCTGAGTGGTAACTCACATTGTGCTGTTTAAGTATTAGCTTGCTTCTTATCTTTCTTGTATAATTAAACATATTTGCATTACCTGACAGTCCTTGTAGAATGTTGTTACTGATGAAGTTTTTTTTTTTTTTTTTTTTTAGACAGGGTTTCTCTGTGGATTTGGAGCCTGTCCTGGAACTAGCTCTTGTAGACCAGGCTGGTCTCGAACTCACAGAGATCCGCCTGCCTCTGCCTCCTGAGTGCTGGGATTAAAGGCGTGCGCCACCACCGCCCGGCTCACTGATGAAGTTTTTAAAGAGTTGTTTCAGTGAATGTGCAAGACTTGCCCTCTGTTATATAACTTCTTGTTTTCTTCCTTAGCTAAAGTTATTGTCAAGATAATGTTTCTCTTTGTTAGGGAAATTATTTTAAGAGTAAAGATTAACTATGCATTTAATTTGAAAGAAACTAGAAAAAAAATAAAAGCCTCAAAAGTCACATAGAATTTAGAATTCACACATGCATATGACCTTTCTGTATCACAACCTCTATGTCTTCATATACATACAAAATTGAACTGGTAATTACAACAAATCTTGGTAAGTCAGAGAACCTTTGTGCTCACTGTGTGTTTCTGCAGTGGCTGTTCAATGGCATGTTAATGGAGGTCAGTATAGTGAGGACCTTGAATATATAAGCTGGGAAAGTCTACTGACAGAAATTTCATATGTGTTTTTAACTGAACATACAAATACTGACAAAGTTAGGAAAGTGACTTGCTAGTTTTTATTGCTTTCACAATTTTTGCAACAGTGTTTCATTCTGTAGCCCTTGATGACTATGCAGTCAACACTATCTGCAACCTCAAATAATTCCTCCTGCCTCACCTTCCCGTACAAAATGACTTGCCTTGGATTTGCTTTGTAGACAACTTGTTGGCATGGCTGATGAGGAATTTCCACCTGGTCTCCTTTTCTCTTCAAACTTCCTCCTTGAAGCGATGCTGCCATAGCTGCAAACTGTGCAATTACCCATCTCCCCTCTGCTTCAATCTTTTTCTTCTTATTAAGCCAGTAGGAAAATGGTAAGCCCCGTAGGCACCTGCATCTATTAGCAGGAAGAGGAGATTAACTGTCAGTGTCGCAGAGATTCATGATTAGTTGACTGCTGGCAGAGTTCTCTTTTATTTGCTCCCTTTTAGTAACAGAAAGCCGTGGGAACACCATCCAGTGACTGCAGCAGGGCTCTGATCTGGTGCAGATTGGTCGTGAGTGCTGGATCTTCAACTGTCATTTTCAGAATTCCAGAGAAAACCTTTAGGTTTAATCTAGGACACATTATAAAGGAGAAAATATGGTCGTGTGGTCTTTCGAGGGAATTCAAGAAATCAATCAGAAACAAGAGCAGGTCAGGGAGTACGGAAGGTCCCTTGTACTTTGAACCCAAATAGTTATGTGCCCTAGAATTCCAGATCAAAAATTAGCATTTTCATTAAATCAAATATGTAGAAGTTATTATTTTTTATGAGTAGTAGAGAAATGGTGAACAAAGAGCCTGAATAAAAATTACAAAAAAAATTCATGAAATGTTAAGTATGTGTGTGCTTTAAAGCATTCCAAAATATTTTGATTCTTATGTTTAATTGCGGGGGACAGAATGTAAATTCGTTAAAATATTTTTTTAAACGATTCTTTTTTTTTAAAGATTTTATTTATTTATTATGTATACAGTATTCTCAGTATTCTGTCTCAATGTATGCCTGCAGGCCAGAAGAGGGCACCAGACCTCATTACATATGGTTGTGAGCCACCATGTGGTTGCCGGGAATTGAACTCAGAACCTTTGGAAGAGCAGGCAGTGCTCTTAACCACTGAGCCATCTCTCCAGCCCCCCGTTAAAATATTTTTTAATCACAAACGATTTCTCTAGGCCTGTCTTTCATTTTGGTCTAGTCCTCTCCCTGGGGAGGGGAGACAATTATATTCCTGTGTGTTTTAAAAACACAAAACACAGAGAGGTAGTATGTGGCACAGTGCACTTATTCTTAGAGCAGTGCCTGGACTGGCAATATAAAGTACGCCTGAAGAAATATCAGAAGCCCAACATAGCAAACCACACTCTAACTGTAATGAATCAGAAACTCTTAGAACCGGGGAAAATATCTATGTATTAATATGCCTACCAGTGACCTTGATGAACTGTAAAATTTAAGCATCATTTACACTGCCATTAAAAATATTAATAGAATTGTATAACTTTGTATTGTAAATTACATGTGTGAAATGTCCCAATGAATTATATGTGTAAAGTAAAACAGAATTATGTCTGAAGAAAGCCACTGTTTGAGTCTGAACCTTTCTCTCAGGAGTCTAACCTGTGTTTCTCCAATCTTTAGTCTCTATATCTAAGTCTCAGGGAATATTGTAGATGAGGAGGCAGAAAGACTGTAAGTGTCAGAGGACAATGGAGTTTGTTGTAAGACTGTGTTTCCAAGCAAGTGTCTGAAACTACACCCATAAACTCATACCAGTATGACTGCATGAATTTGAGCTGAGCAAGGACATCAATAGACATGTCAAAGTAGATAGGGAAAAAACGCCAAAAAAGCCTCAACCCTACACAGAGAACTATAGACAAGTAAGGAATAGTGAGTGGGGAAGAAACTGTCTTCCTTTAGGTTATCAACTCTTTGGACAATCATCTGGCTCTCCATTATCAAGTGATCAGCATATAATAACAACTAATGAAATCAGAACACAAATTTGAAAGAGCAAGGAGAGTTATAGGACAGGTTTGGAGGGAGAAGGGGAAGGAAGAAATGATATAATTATATTGTGTTCTCAAAAATTAAAGAAAAACATTGAAGATACATTAACAATTAATGCTAAGGGTTCCCCTTTCTTCTTGGAGCTTCCAGCCCTCCGTTTTTAAGTGCTATGTACTGTCAGCTTTCCACATTAGATTTCTTCACATTAAACAAATGATAAAAATTCATTGTGGTAATTTTAGATTTCTATTCTACTTGATTAGAATTATGAAGCTTGTTTCTCCTCACCTTTGAAAATGACTCACGATTTTCTATTGAAAGTTCTATGTCCAAGTAGGGTAATTGGAACTGAGGTGGATGGGCTCCTGGGGTGGGATTTTGCTTTAATCTGCATTTTGCATAGGCTGTATGTAATGCTTGCCACAGGCTTTAGATTTCTTCCTGTAGTGCCTTTGTTCTTTTCTCTAGTCCCGGGCTTTCCTGAAGTCCTGTCTGGATGGATAGGTGCCAAAAGATGTCACTGAAATGGCCTGGTACTGTTACTGCAGAGTATTTCAGTTCAGTGGTGAGGCTTGGGAGAGGAGGAGTGGATTTTTCTGACTAAATCTGTTTTACTGAGGCTCTGTCTCTACTTGTGACCTTTCTTAGTTTTGTCTTTCACTCACTCCACTGAGGAGGATTGCAAACCATAGCATTTTTAAAGAAATGGAATCCCACGTGCTGCTTTTATCATGGAGAATGCCTGGCTCCATTTCAAAAGAGTCTTCCTTCTGACAAACCTGTTGGGAAGCAACTTAGCCGTTCATTAGGAGAATTTAATGTGATCCTACAGATAAAACCCTCATAGATGAAGTTGCCCCACCAAGAACTAACTCCCAGGAGATTCTGGCTTTCAATCTATTACTACTAATACTAACAATGGTCAAAATTGTTATTTAAGAGTTACCAACTCATGCTTTAAAAAAATAGTACATTCAGGCTAGGAGTTCGCACCATGATTAATTGTATTTAGTAAGCTTTCAGAATAATCAAGTTTAGTTCCAAAAACCCATACTAGGAGGCCCAAAACCACCTGTAACTCTGGGGATTCCTATGCCTTTGTCCTTCTTGGGCACTTGTATTCATTCACAAAGATACCTACATTCATAATTGAACACACCCACACAATTAAAAATAAAAAATAAGCTATAAAATATTTAGTATAGTAATGCAATATTTGAGACCAAAAAATAAGGAGGCAGTACCACTGAAGCAATAGTTCCAATTCCTACAAGGAAAAGGACGGTTATGGTAAGCATCACGCAGAAATGAGAGTGTAATACCAGTGTTGATACCAGGCTCTGCCCCATTGTAGGTTTCTTCACATAATATAAAATAGTGCATTGTACTGGAAGACTTCATTTTACACCAGCTCTTTATTCCATTTTGGGGAAAAGGATGATTCCAGGCTCTGGAACCGAGAGACTGCATTGCAAGACACCACATATCTACTACAGACTGATAAATGCCTGAGACTATACATGGAGACATTTTTTTTCTATTGATTTTGAAAAACTGAAACAACTGTAGAGTAATGGTTCTCATCTTTCTGATGCTGTGATCCTTTACTACAGTTCTTTATGTTGTGGTGACCCCCCAACCATAAAATTATTTCATTGCTATTCCATAACTTTAATATTGCTACTGTTAATGAATCATAATGTAAATATCTGAAATGTATGCATCTCTCCTTTAGGGGCACATGAGTGTATTAAAATCATATCAAGAAAAAAGTAGATCCAACAATTTATCAGACAGAACAGGTAGAGGAAAGGGTATAACTGCTCATCTGGACATCATAAACTGATGGATGCCTGATATTGCATTGATATGGATTCAAAAGGATAGGATGCCTGACTCTGTTTGGCTCACTGCCTTTGAGACAGCCTACTCCACTGCCTCCTCATCCTCCTGCTCCATCTCAACTTGACTTGCCATTTCCTGCTCATAACCTGGTTCAGCATATTACTTACCAAGTGAGTTCACATCTTCCCCCTCAAATATGACAGCAGCTAGCATCATATTCAGTTCCGGCATAACTCCCTCCCAGGAATGGGGTGGCTCATTACCTTATCTAGCAGACTCTTTCTCAGTCTGCTTCTGAAACCTTTTGAATTCTTCTTCAGCCCCTTTAACTGTAATTATTCTATATAGCATAGAAATATATAGATAGATAGATAGATAGATAGATAGATAGATAGATAGATAGATAGATAGATAGATAGATAGATAGACAGACAGGGAGAGAGTAAGGGCATCCTATGTGCTCTGTGATAAGAATATTAATTAATAATTTAGACTACAATAAACAACTTGCATTCACCTCAGCCAAACTACCAAGGGAGGTGGATTTTTATGATAAATTTCATCATCATAACTGTTAACACTTGTGAATTGTTGTTGAGAAAATTCCAAGTTGTGGACAGACAGAAACAAGCTTGTCAATGTTCTCTGGTTTAATGAACTCACATCAACAAGGAAGCACCAACGCTAGTTAAATAAATATCAATGGAATAAAATTGAGAACAAGCTTAAATTTGATTTTTGGGGGAGGCAAGGGAGTGGGAGAAAGAAAGAGCAAGCAATTTCATGGTCACCTAGTGTGAGTCATCTCCGTAGGCACCAATGCCAATGCAACATCTCTTGTGTGTGGGTGTGGGGTGATGATGGTAGAACAGTCACCAAAAAATGTGGCTTCAGTAGAGG
The DNA here is from genome assembly GCA_963919715.1 of Microtus obscurus. Classification (NCBI taxonomy): domain Eukaryota; kingdom Metazoa; phylum Chordata; class Mammalia; order Rodentia; family Cricetidae; genus Microtus; species Microtus obscurus. The sequence continues at coordinate 821,510 of CAWTZC010001932.1, read as the reverse complement.
AGGTGTTTAGGTTACAAGCTCTGGATCAGTAAGTTTGCACTGAAATATGCTCAAGTGAAGTGTTGACTCTAATGAGGTCTCAGCTAAACATGAGAGAGAAAATGCCTCCAGGTTCAACCAAGGCTCCAGTGTTCAAAGTATCTCAGAACAGATATAAAGAGTTTGTTTATTTTAATACATAATCTAGAGACTTCAGGCAGGCAAATCTCAGCTTCTGTAAAGTTTAAATACCACTCTGGTTTGCATGGTGATGGTTTTACCTGGGGCTACCGTTCTGATGAGTTCAATAAATATCTAATTTTCATTTTGTTAATTTTTTTCCTGTTGCAAAGAATTGATGTTTTCTAAGTTGTTGCACCTCAGATCTAAAACTAGATATCTTTGATTCACTTTTTAATTATTCTGCTGATCTTGGATCTATGGCAAGTCTAAAACATTTATGATAGCTTCCAGATTCTGTGGGATTATGCTGAGAAACATTTTATAGAAATTTTTACAGCCTAGCTGTGATAGCAGGCAATTCATTCATATAATACCAGGTGCTCTACTTTTATTAATATTTAAGATAACGGGATAAAAACTATATAATGTGTATCCTTATTTTATTAGAAATTAAGAAGAAACTCCTTTCCTTAATAAAGTAGTAATTAAAATATTACTTAAGGTACTAAAAAATAAAACCCACATTATTTTTATGTAGCATTTTGACAGAAAGATTAAACTAGGAATCTGAAAACTTGGGTCCGAGATTATTAATTAACAAGTAGATAATATTAACAAATAGTTACAACCAATTACAATTTCTTAGTATGTAAACTTAAAAATTGTAACCCATATAATTTATAGTATAATTAAGTATATGTCTTAAATTCATGTCATAAAGTACACCAGACATATAGATAATCATATAGTATACCTGTGTTCATCTTTCCAAGTGGTAATATTTAAAATAACAAGTTTTAACCCCAGTTGAAAAAAGCCAGAGCCTCAGGCCATATAATATTATATATCCATATACATGTGTGAGCATGTATTTTGTGTGTATGTGTATGTATAATATGTATATATGTGTGTATAGAAAGAAAGAGAGAAAGATTCAATAGAGGTAGTAAAAATAGTATGTTATGTAACAAAAACCTCTGTGCAATTCAAGGGATTCATTTTTTTAAAATTGTAGGTCAGATGAAAAGAGGCTCCCATAATAATATATACTATTTCCATTTTTCTTTACTTCCTGCCAAAATATTATAACGTTAAGATCCTATTGTTAGAGACATCACATCTTTCTGTCATAGGACTTGGAGGAATCAAGCCAGGACTGACCTGGAAGTCACCTCTCAGAGGCTAACTCTCACGACGTTAGAAAATGCTATACAAGAAGTCAAGAAAGAGAAGTTATCAACAGTCCTACTTAGCTGTATAACATTTGAACTACAGCAAAGACTAAATAGTAAGATACCTCCAACATATGCTTAGTGAACTTGTTATACCTTGGAAGTAACTAATACCTATCTAATTGAACATAAACACAGCTAAATTAGAGAGTCAAACTGAGTACTGTATACTTAAGCCCATGATCAGATAGGTCATAGCCAGTAGAGAAAAATTTACTACTATCATACTATTAAAGTAAACTGTCTTTTAAATACTTATTACATACCAATAAATAAATGCAGCTCTCACCATTATCTCAGCCCTCTCCCCGGCAGACAGAGAAACAGAGAAATCCAGAACTGGTCAAATTGCAGAGGACAAGTGATGCTTGAATTCCAGCCCTAAATGAGGAATTTCTAATACAGCATTTAAACTTAAGTATCATGGACTGTCATAGGAGAGGATATGAGAAGACTGAAAGAACCCGAGGGTGGGAATTCATGATTCAGGATAGTATCTTTTGGGTAGAGGATGAGTGTTAGATGGTGCATGAAAAGTCAAGCCTTACAACTGCAAAGATATAAAACATTAACAATATATGCATATGCTACAAATGTTATTGGAATAGTTGTTTACAATTTGTTGAATTACAACAAAATTTAATTTTTAATAGATAATTTAAGTTTGTGCTTTCTATTTACAGTTTGGCTAAATCGTGGGAAGCTCTGAATAGCAGTTAATTTTCTAATGTAGGTAAAAGTAAATAAGGTAAATGGATTTAACTGAAGAAATAACTTAAACATTACATTTTTTACAAATGGAAAAAGCAAAGTATTTTAAAATATCATATTATAATTAGGTTTATGCACTTAACTGATTTAAAACAACAGTTATACCTTTAATGGTTTCATTTCAAATATTAAAAAAATCCTTTCTTTTATTTTTGAAATTTGACTGCAAATTAAATTGAGTATAATCATATCAATTTTATTTAATTCCCATAATGAGAGAGGAAAAATGTAAATGAATAGCACATGGAATGCTGCCATAGTTTGATTATGTAAATTAAATTTTGATGTAGAGTTATTAAGTAATTTTCTCAGATGTTAATGTTTAAGAGAGTAAGGCTAATTTTCTATTCCTTGTTTTGACTAATCAATGCTACTTTGATAGAAATTTTTGAAACTCTTGTTTAAACCTTAATGAAGCCAGTTAGTCTCTTGAAGAGAGTAATAAGATGTCAGTTGTTGAATGGTAAATAGAATAAGTATTTGAATAAGGTGAGCTATTTCTTTTGCTTGTGCTCTGTATCATTTTAATGAAGGAAGTTAAAATCCACCTTTTAAGACTGTGGGAATACAGAGTGAAATATGAAAAAAAGGATTTTAGAACAGTGAATGAACTGGAAGAGGCAGAATCATATGTATTATGAATTTATCCAATTTTCATTGCAACAAAAAGAGAAAATTTATAGCAAATCCCAGCATTTTCACTGCTAAAATTGCAAAAATTGCAGTTTGCATAGTAGTTAAATGTTTTATAGGAAAAATATATTAACTAAGAACACAAAATACAGACATACTTAGTCCACATTGCAATAGGAAAACTATTGTAAATATGTAGGTGTAATTTTCTGTTCCATTAGTCAGCTGCAAAATAACCTTATTTATACAATTGCAAAAGTTTGGCTGATAGTTTAGGCTTGCTACTAACTAGCTCTTACAACTTAAATTATTTCTTATCTACATTCTATCTTGTGTCTTAATACCTTCCTTTCTTCTCCTTCCTTCATCTTCCTTCTCCCCATGACACCTGGCATCTCTACCTTCTTTCATCCCCATGCTCTCTCTGTCTGCAAATCCTGTCTAACCTCTACTTACCTAACTACTGGCCATTTAAATCTTTATTAAATCAAGGAAAGCAATACATCTTCACAGTGTACACAAAGACTATTCCACAAAAGCGTGTGTGTGTGTGCATGTATGTGTTTGTATGGAGAGAAAGAGAGATTAATTCTTCAAGTTCTGTTATTCTAAAGAATCCCAACTAATACAGAGTTTGATATAGTAGTGTTTCTTAAAAAAACTGAAGTATAACAATGAATGTTTTAAGCATCTGGACTGGACTTTTAATTTGCCAACATTCAGTTACTGAAGCCTCTCCTGGGTGCTCGGAGAGGACTAAACTATTTTACAAACGTAAAGAGATAACTATATTTGATTACACTGCAGCAATGGATTATTGATTCCATATATTAAACTTCTGACAGTTTTGAGAAAAGGTAAGAAAATTATTATGCTGATTGGTTGCATATGGCACCTCTGGATAAATTAATGAAGGACAGGGGTGAGCGTAGTGGTAAAACTGTCCAGATCCAGACGTGCATAAGCAGTCTAAAGACTTCTAAGTGTGCCTTGGAAGAGAATCTTCCTTCCAGAAGTCACAGATCCTAGGCTCTAAGCAATCAAGCTAAAGCCCTGATTACCAGCTTTGCTGAATTACAGTGAAAATTTAGTCCCAATCTCAGAGAGAGTCAGTGACTAAACTCAGATGATTAAATGGTAAATAATGGGATCCTATATCTTGAGATGGATGGGGATGTGTAGGAGAATCCTCCTGAATACTGAGAACTTTGATTCCTCAGATTCTCAATGGTTTATCTTACCAGAGGAAGTCACATACTCAGCTCCACCCCTTGAAATATTGCCCTTTTCACCTTTGATTGAAAAAATTAATATTCTAGTGTCTGATAATCAAAAAATGTCTTTCTCTGAGCATAGTGCGTGGTAAGACAATACTGCTGTTTCTCAGTGCCCACCAAGAGTTGCTCTAGACCTATAACCAGACATAAGGCAAAGCAGGCTCCTAGAGCACAGGTAGAAAGTGTAGTCTAGAGGGCATATACTACACTACTAAAGAGATTAATGAATCTGCTAACTAATTCAAAAAGAAGTCTAATGAATATATATGGGGATAAATTTTAAGGGTGTGGGATAATGGCGGAATGAACATAAAACTTGGACAAGATGAAATTTTTGATACTGGCCCTCTGAGTAGCGATTATATTTTTAATATTGAAGATTTTTACAGTTTAAAAATGTATCAAAAGTTTGTTTGAATGGCTGGGTGACATATTTATCAAAAGATAGCATACTGAAAAGGAGGTGGAGATTCCTAATATCCCAGGACTTAGGGTTAATAAATACAGATATTAAGACTTAAGGAAACTCTGTGGGAAGCCTGTGTAAAATCTGGTCCTCCACAGTGGAAAAAACCTCAGAAAGCACACCCTTCACTAATCCTATTAAATGCAAAGTGGTGAGAGGAACACTAGCTCATTTGAACAGCTTTGTCATAGCTATTTTTCTTTTGACAGACCTTAGGTTTGGAGATGTTGCTGCTCAATTGGCTAAATTAAATACAGTGGGTTTAATTGGGCCCAGAGGTAGCAGAGGCCAGGTGTCAGCTGGATTGCCAAAAGCAAGTGGGTCCTAGTTATTATAACGGGCAACAAAGACAAAAGAATGCTTATAATGACCAAATATAAAATTGCCAGCAAAGGCGAAGTGAATTTTATGGTGGCATGGCTTTTATGGACATTTGGTACTGGCTAATAAACCACGGTGCTTCCAGACATGAAGCCTACTGAATTTTTTTTTTTATCTACATAAGTGAACAAATTCTCAAACAAATGAAGAAAGCCTACATTCAATCATGAACAAAGGGAATCGAAATCTTAGCCAGTGAATCAATTTCTGGACGAGTCAGTTTTTAGACCTAGAAACCCATGAACAAAGGGACAACTGGGTTCCCTAAGGAAGGATCTTGATAAAAGTCCTAAAAGTTTTATTGTTAGCCTTTCTCCAGTTATTCTGCAGAGAGAAACTTTCCACAAAGATCAGGGACACAGTGTTGACTCTCTCTGTTTCTGACCAACATAGTGCTTGAAATGTTAGCTAAATTCACAAGATAAATAAATAACTTAAAAGGGATACAAATAGGGACAAAAGCATTTAAAATATCATTAATTGCATATTATATGATTCTATATACATAAATCACACTAAAGGCTCCACCAAAAAATGTTAATAGATCACACAGACACTCGGCAAAGGTAGAAAAATCCTGGACCTGGAAGGTTCATCTCTACTAATTAGTTTTCACAGTCCTGAAAGTTGCTTATTTGAAAGCCTCCACCCTAAGAAATAGCTTTGATCACACCAGAAGGCTCCATGCAAGCTCCAGTGATGGAAGTTGTTGATTTGAAAGCTTCCTCCATGAGAAATAGCTTTTTTTTAAAAAAAAATTTTTATGGAGAAAAAGAAAAAAAAAAGTTTCTGCCTCCTCCCCGCCTCCCATTTCCCTCCCCCTCCTCCCGCTCTTCTCGCCCTCTCCCCACTCCTCTCCCCCTCCCTCTCCAGTCCAAAGAGCAGTCAGGGTTCCCTGCCCTGTGAAAAGTCCAAGGTCCTTACCCCTCCATCCATGTCTAGGAAGGTGGACATCCAAACTGGCTAGGCTCCCACAAAGCCAGAACATGAAGTAGGATCAAAACCCCGTGCCATTTTCCTTGGCTTCTCATCAGCCCTCATTGTTTGCCATGTTCAGAGAGTCCGGTTTTATCCCATGCTTTTTCAATCACAGTCCAGCTGGCCTTGGTGAGCTCCCAATAGATCAGCCCCACTGTCTCAGTGGGTGGGTGCACCCCTTGTGGTCCTAACTTCCTTGCTCATGTTCTCCCTCTTTCTGCTCCTCATTGGGACCTTGGAAGCTCATTCCATGCTCCAGTGTGGGTCTCTGTCTCTATCTCCATCCAACACCAGATTAAAGTTCTATGGTGATATGCAAGATATTCATCAGTATTGCTATAGGATAGCGTCATTTCAGGTTCCCTATCCTCAGCTGCCCAAGGAACTAACTGGGGACATCGCCTTAGGGCTCCTGGGAGCCACTCTAGGTTCAAGTCTCTTGTCAACCCTTAAATAAGATATGTGCTTCCCTGCTCCCCTATCCAACCTTCCTTTATCCCAATCATCCTGTTTCCCCAAGTTCTCCCCATCCTTCCCTTCTCACTTTTCTCTCCCCATCTCCCCTTACCCCCATCCCACCCCACCCCCAAGATTCCTGTATGGCACTTGAAGGCTCCATGCAAGCTTCCAAAGGAGGGAAGCAGCCAACAGTCACAACCAGCTATTAACAACCAAGAGTATAACATACCCTGAGGGTTTTTGTTCCCCTTCATTGGGGCTCATGTAGTATAGAATATCATCTAGGAATTGACCATGTGTGGTGGTATTTTTTTTTTTTTTTTTGGTTTTTCGAGACAGGGTTTCTCTGTGGCTTTGGAGCCTGTCCTGGAACTAGCTCTGTAGACCAGGCTGGTCTCGAACTCACAGAGATCCGCCTGCCTCTGCCTCCCGAGTGGTGTGGTGGTATTTTTAAGAATAAGATCCTTAGGTCTGTATTTAAAGTTTCTTGTATTTCACTTTCATTGTCTAAATTATAGAGTTATTTGCATTTTTATCAATTTACAAATGGAGACTTAACACAGCATTAATAAGATGTTGACATTTTCACATTATATGCAGAAAACTAAAGGCTCACATTTCTCCCACTAACCCAAGAACAAGCACAGAGAGACACTGCAGTCCGTTTAGTCTGTGTGAATCAGTGCAAGGCATCTTTAGAATATGAATTCCCAACCCATGTGCCAAGCTTTCATCACCAAAGTTGGGAAAAACCTCAAGCAGACTTGATATAAAAAAGAAGCAACAACTTAAGAACTTAAATTAACTTGCTTCTATTTTTTGTATTAGATGTTCTATATAGAGGAATATCACAAGTAACAAAGATATATTTATAGGTATATATATACATACATAAAGAGAGATAGATATAGACATGCACATAATCTTTGAGGTTTAAAATATATAGTTCTCAAATACAGTTACTTTAAAAATAGCTCATGTGGTATTATTTTTTCTTCAGAATCAGCTACTCCACAGGACTTTTCTAACACTTGAGGTGAAGTGTATAGTTCTTTGGTTAATGTGTGTGGTATTATGTTTCTGAATTTATAAACCCAATAGCTGTGAAAGAAATTTGTGGGTATGTACTACATATTTTAGAAAAATAATACCAAAGTCCACAAGTATTTCCACCCACAAAATCTTTTAAACTTACATCACCTTCACACTATCTAATTAATTCAAAACTCCATATTGCAGTTTTTGTATTTGGATGGATTCAAGTATCAAAATCTTCCCCAAGAAGATGTCCTACTCTCTTCTGAAGTAGTAATGTCATAATCTTTTGACTTTGCATAGCATCTACAAATGGCAAAGACAAAGCTTGCTTATAGAAACTTGAGGGAATAAAATAGGACTCCTCGGGACTTACAGGCTTCCAGGCAATGTCTGAAATTTTCTAGGGTGCTAGTGTTGTTATTGTTGCTGTTTGTTTGTTTGATGTAGATTGTATCGGTGGCAAATTCACATTGCTATAATTGATCTTAAGACTTGAATATTCTTGGTAAGCATATTGCCAAGACAGTTTCTCTTTTAGAGTAAGTTTTAAGATGGTACCTTGGAAATTTGATTTTTGCAAAAAAAAAATATGTCAAGGAAAAACAGATTCCACACAAAATTATAAAGGCTACAGACAAGAACATGGCAAGCTGCCAGAGCTCTGATGGTTCAGATAATGAATAAAATATATCTGGGAAGAATATCCCAGATATAGAGGGCTAGAAATTTGGATTATTATACCTCCTCAAACTAACAACCACCCCCCTTAATAATCATTGTTTGGGTTTAATTATATAATGTTACTATTGTTCTGCAAAGACTAGGAATGGATAGCATCTGCTAGTATTTAATTAATACTGTCTCTTCAAGATCTTCATTACAATATTACACTTCCCAGCTTTTTCAGGCCTCATTATTATCTTCCATATAACTCTCTTAAGTCTTTGGATTCCTTAGTCCCTCTAGGATGGGAAACAAAATGCATCCTATTAATAGTTATTTTATACAAAGAATAGTTACTAGAAGATATGATAGTACAATTGTTAGAATGACTGGAGAGGCAAAGCATTGCTAAACAAAACTGATCTATCTTTGAAGCTGCCACCAAATTTGCTTATGATGGAATTGACCAAGAACAAACAACAATCACCCTATAATCATGCATTAGCACTATGGGAACCTCAAGTCTCCTCTCTTACTTATTCTTGCCCTCCCCAAACAGTGAAGCTGACAGACACCTACAGTACTCTGACATTCAGAGATCATACAGAAATAATATTGTTCTTTTTTTTTTTTTAAGATTCCAGTCTAACAAACAGAGAACATATTTCCCTTTGGCCAACATTTTGCTAAAGAGGGATTACTGTTTCTACATTGTGTTGATACAATGAGTATTCAGATTTGTGAGCTTTCCAATACCAGCTTCTTTCCTCCCACAAAAAAAAGTGAACATACTTATTTATTTATATATTCAAGAACATAAATTTTATGTATAAGTTCTTTAATATGTAAATGCTATTGATTTACTTAGAAATTCAAGGATCTGTTGTATCCTATTTCAAAAGCAACTATTTATGGGACTTAAAGACTATTATTGCAGAAAGAGTAGGTTGCATAAAGCTGTTTTAGCATAGAGGCTTGCATGGGAAGCACTACACTTCAAGGAGAAATGTTAGGAGTATTTTCTCAAAAGCAAATTACTGGTTGTGAACAGCACTTGAATGTCCCAGTCAGTTCAGGAAAGTAAAGTTGTTAGTTTACTTTTGGGAAATTACTCCTAACAATTCCACTGTAAATGCAATGCTTCACAGGTGGTAATGCCCCCTCGAGTGCTAAACCTCACTTATGCTTTTAGGGAAACTTCAGGGCCATGCCGTGTTGCTTTTGTGTCATAGAGACAGCTGTGAACTTGGAATGTTTGTGGTTATTTTACATTATCTTTTTTTAAACCTTTAGTTTTTAAATGTTTATATATGTACATTGGTGTTTTGCCTGCATGCATGTCTGAGGATATAGGGTACCCTGGAACTGGAGTTACAGACAGTTGTGAGCTGCCATGTGGGTGCTGGGAATTGAACCCAGGCCTTCTGTAAGAACAACCAGTGCTCTAAACCACTGAGCCATCTCTCCATTCTCTGTTTTGCATTATCTTGAGATATATTTCTGTAATATTCTTTTGCGGTGTGGAGTCAGTGATACAGTCTGGATGAAATATGTTTTCTATTATCGTTTCTATCACCCAGCACTTTGACAAAATGTCTAGCCACCCAAAGTGCTGGTACCAAACCAAGCCAACTGCAGTTCTCCTGTTGTGCGAGGTAGCCAGTGTGGATGGGCTCGTCAAGGTACATGTTCCTTTCTCACTCTCTGAACTCTCTCACATAGAACAAAAGCTGGGTCCTTAAATGTCTAATTCTACCTCATTCCGTAAACAATTCCAATATATTACCCAATTTTATAGTTTTACATTTCATGATATTTTATCATCATAACTAATAACCTACTTCCTGAGGAGCACAGGTGAGTTTGGGAGCAGACCAGAGTACATGCAGACAGGTTCACCAGACTAATACAGCACATTCTCCTTCCCCCAGGGCAGAGGCGGTTCCTGAGAGGAATCCACACTGGGATTATAACACTTTAGGTGATATTTTATCTAGAGACTGGTTTATGACTCCAGATTGTCTTTGGGTTCTTAGGGGCTCTGTAAAGCTGCCCTTAAGTAAACTGTGTTGTTCACATACAAATGAAAATCTGTCTGCATTCTTAGACTGCCTCAAAAAGACTCTCTCGCAGTATATAAATTTAGATTCTGAGACCACAGATGCAAAGAGTTCCTCATGATCCATTTCTTTTGCCAGAGGTTTCCTGATGTTAGGCCTAAATCTAAGCATTTGGAGAATGGCCCTTTGACCCCACAGGCAGAAGTATTAATGCTGGCTTTTAATGTGTACCATGGAAGGCATAATAAGAACCACAGATGTCAAATTTCTGATCAAGGCCATCTGACTGGTGGAGGAGACTGCCTACCTCACCCCCCACACACTGGGGCTCCAGGGCCTCAAGGCCTGTGTTTCAAATATGGTAAAACTGGACATTGGGCACCTGTGTGTGTCCTAATCTTTATATTGAACCCACAAGACCATGTCCGAAGAGCCATATGGAAGGACATTCTGCAATCAATTGTTATTTTCACATTGTGGCATGAAGACGTCAGATCCAGACAACTCCCAGATCGACCTTCTAGGTCTAGTCATGGACAATTGAGGCTTCCCGTGCCCCTTTGAACTGACCACAGCTGTCATTCATAATAGGGAGTCAGGGGTAAATATTGTGCTCTCAGGACAGTCCATCTCCTTTTTCTTGGACAATGGAGACACATACTCAGTACTGAGGAAGTTTTGGGGTCCTACCTCTCCATCTAGTTTCCCTATTGTTGGTGTAGGGGGCAGCCTTACCTATCTCATCAGACCCCACCACTCAATTGTACTTTTGAGGGGTATTCCTCTCACTCATTTATTTTTAGTCATGCCAGCCTGCACCTGCATTGTACCTCTTCGGGGATGAGATTTTCTAGCTGAAGTGGGATCTTCTATTTCATTTGCTCCTTCCATTTTCCTGACCTGAGGCTCACCAGCAGCTCCTCTCCTCCTTGTAGCCTCCCAGCTTCAAAGTGTCATTTCCTTTGCCAGCCTCTCAGGTGGACCCCCAAGTCTGGGACACCCAAAACCCCTCTGTTGCTCAACACCATTCTCCCATTGTCATCCAATTACAAGATCCTACCAAGTACATTACCCAAGTTCAGTACCCTCTCCCACTCCAGACCCTTAGGGGACTTAAACCTATCATTTCTGACCTTCTGAGAGAAAGCTACTTTGCCCCAAATCTTCTCACTTTAACACCTTAATACTTGCAGTCAAAAAAATTAATGGAACCTATTGTCTGGTTCAAGACCTCTGGCTCATTAATTCTGCAGTGGTCCCTCTTTATCTTGTAGTGCCTAACCCTTACACACTTTCCACTATTTCTCTGGGAACCTCCCACTTCTCAGTTCTGGCTCTTTCAAAGGAAATTCCTGTCATTCCAAGCACTGTAGATAGAAACACCTGCCAGCACTTCACCAGGACACCCCTAGACAAATGTCAGCCAATCAGGGGTCCTGAACCTCAGAGACCCTCACCCCCACCTTTACTACTATAAAAACCCAATTCTAATTGAGCTTGGGGTCTCTGGATATTCCAATATGTTGGACTTGTGGGGAGACCGAGTTTGCAAACTTGATTAAAATAAAGGCTCTTTGCTTTTATATATGGGACTCGGTCTCCTTTGTTGGATTTTGTTGGGATCCATGGATTTGGGCATAGCAGTTTACTGTACTGAGCATAGTTTTTTAACATGTGCTCTCTTAGGGACTGAATTACTTCTTAACCTGTAGTCAAAATCAGATATTTAAGTACTAAACTCCATTGGGGACCTTAAAATGATCAGTTGAAATGAGGCTACCAGGCTAGGCACTAATCCATGTCATATGTAATTTCCAACTAAAAAATATTTATGAATAAGAGACACCTCAGAAATCTGGGTAACAAAAAAGATTCGGGCAGGACAAAATAAGGAACCCACCACTTGCAAGCCAAGAGCCACTTCAGGAGAAACCAAACAGCCAATGCCTTGCTTTAACAGTTTCATGGACTGATACTTCAAAAGTCACAAACAAAACTATGACAGTTTCTGTGTAGTTAATTTTGTAGGTATTCTCTACAAGTGAACCCAGACTGGCGTTAGCACTTGCTGCACAGGTGATTATGAACCTCATTTCCCTGTGTATACCAGGCTCCAGGTTATAAAGGGGAAAGCACCATGTACAAAAAACATGACCAGTGGTAGAATTTATGTGTTTAATTGTGAGAAACAAACAGACAAAGGTAAGCAATCTAGTAAACCCCATCTATTTAAAATGCTCCCCCAAAATAGTAGAGAACAGAAGGTAATGTATTCCAAGGATGAACTCTCAAATTGGCAGTAGAAATGTGATATGAGCTAAGACATCAAACTGGAGACGGGTCAAGCCTGGGAGCAACATTGCTTGTGCGTGTGGGGAGGTGGAGCCTCAGAAGTCACATGTACATGGAAGAACAACGTTTGCCTCCCAGGAAACGTTCTTGAGTAGAGATAATTTACCTTCCATTAGACAAAGGATTCTCACGGATCTGATATTTTGCAAGGGTCCTTGTTGATAATATCCTCCTCATCAGGAGAATTGTATATGCTTATAGAATCTGAGAATGATTGAACAAATAAAGTTCTGACCCAAGGCCTTAATTATTTGTGATAATAAAATTTTCATTTTTTCTACTAGAGACCTTCAGTTTTCAGGGATATTTTCATTTTCACTTCTCTGAGGTTGGAAAACTCATGCTGCCCATGGGTTTCACTATTAAGCCTACAGCATCTGCTCCATAGCTATCTAAATCCCTATTACTCTAGCTTGCCATTGGCATCTTTCCAGCCTGTTGATATTATCAAGGATTTAGTATCAAAATTATAATTTTCAGCAATCTTCCATGGGACTTGTAAAAGAAATCAAAGTAAATTATTCAAATCAGTCAGCTTTGTTTATGTTAGTATTTCTAGGATTTAATAGGATTTTTATTTTTAAAATGATTTTGCAGAGTTCATAATCAATTGTTAATTATAGCACATTAGTCAATAATATATTCATGACTGCACAGAGCCTACTGTTAAAGCTTAGCTTTCATCTCATCCTATCTCTCTCTCTCTTTCTGTCTTACCACAGTTTTATTTCTAGTTCCCTCTTCGGTTCTGAAATGGAAATAACAACAGGTATCTTAATGCATTATTAGGTAAATAAAATAAATGTACTGCGAATTATTTGATACCTCATATAATACACATAAATTAAATAGTAGTTAAATATAGATAATTGTCTTTTGCCATGCCTCTGCCAAAATAAAGACTGCTTTGTGCACATATACATTAAAACAACTTATTATTTCCGGTGTCCTATGTTACCAAAATTCATGTGAAATATAAAAACATTGAACTTTTAAATACTGAGAATTGAGTAGTGGTTGCTGGATGCTGGAGAATGTACAGGGAAGAAATCAATAGTGAAAGATTGATCAAGAAATATTGTTACAGTTGGGAAGGGATAAAAGTCTGGTTTGCAGCTGATGGTTAGTGCTATAGATAACAATGATATGACAAATATTTCCAAATCTAGAAGAAACAATTTTGTCATAAGGAAATGCTAAGTATTTCAGGAGATTGCTATGTGTAACTTAAATTTCACATAACAGAATGTATACATATATCAAAACTCCATGTTATCCCAGTAATACATAATTTTACATTTTATGTGTATTAATAGCTATTTTTTTAAAATAGCGTAGTCCTATTAAAGCGCCAGTCTACCAATTTGTTTGCCAATGATCTCAGAAGTAGCAGCTGGTCTAGCTAAGATTGGATTTATTTATTCTAATTCCTGGCTTCTCTCTGTTCCCAATAGAACCTGAAATCCACGATAAATGAGACTGACTGTTACTGAAAAGGATTATCAGAGTTAAAGAATAGGACTACAAACTGTGAAACACAACGACATGGAGAGAATGGAACAGATTCAGACAGAGACGAGAAAGAGCGAGGGAAGGCCAACCTTCAGAAGGACTTTCTAAATGACCAGCGTAGCTGTCACTTCCTATCAATGCCCACACCACAGAATCCCACTTCCACACTGTCACAGCTTACCGGAGTACACAATGGCTTGAGTGTTTGTTGCTAGGAGAACATTGATTGCATTTGTTTGTTTTCTATTTCAAGCAGCCGATTTCTCACTTCAGTTCTTTAAATAGTCACAAAAGAATAATCAGTAGGGCTTATCACTCATCTCTCCCTCTGCATGCTGTAAATAAATAAATAAATAAATGAGGGGAAGAAAAAATAAAAGAGAAAACAAGCAGTTGGTCAGGATATTATTGTATTTGTTTGATAATAATTTGTGAACAATCAATGCTGCCTACAATATTAAATATTAGCAAGCACTAACTAGATTCTTGGGTCCTTACAAAAAATAAAGCTACAGAATTTAGAAGAGATGGAGGAGTAGGGGTGGTAAATATAGTCAAAACATATTGTATATACCTATGAAATTCTTAAAGAATAAATAAAAATTAAGTGATTGCTCTGTAGAGAGGATGGTGGTGTAGGACAGTATTCATCTCATTGGTTTACCTGGTTTCTGTGGATATTCAACTCCACTTCTATGTAGTTTTTACTGTGACCTGGGCAAACCCTATCTACAGTTGCTGCTCTTCCAGTGATTGCACTGACCTGGGCTCAGCAGAGCATAAACATTCTACCCTAGCCTCACCAGCACATTCTGTTGTTTCTTAAAATAAATAAATAAATAAATAACACCAATAAACTATTTCCTGGGTGTAACTTAATTTTTTCTCTTTTCAATTCATTTTTAAATTGAAATTTGAGCAACCATACCCTGAAGGAGGCAATGAACCATGATGTCTCACCTCTGTCGGCCACTTTGGCCAGGTTGGTAGTCCCAGTGTGATTCTGTGGCTGGCACAGCCTCTTCTACCACAAGGAACATACTGTTTACCAAATGAGTCTGGTCTGCATATTGTCTAGTAGCAGACTGATTTCTATTTTGTTCCTCAGGAGTGAGAGTAGAAGCTTGGGTTACAAGTAGTCATGCCTGGTTAGATCATAGGCCTAGAACATATAACAAAACTCTTTCACATAAACAGAAGGATTAGCAGAAACGGAACCCAGCTGTTTTTCTAGCTGAGAGATATCTGGAAGGGAATATGGACTTTCATTATGCCATCGACTCCCGCTACTTCAGAGAAAAGAAGAGTTATGGTGGGACCTGGTATGGGAGAAGATGGGGGAAGATTGAGAGGGGGCTGGTTCATTGCACAGAGGGATCCAAGGAAGATGTGGTAGGAGGGGTACGAGAGGAGAAAGGTAGGTAAGGGGAAAGTTGACCTTGAACTTCCGGTTTGGCTGTGGAGGAAGTAGGTGAGGGTGCATAAGGAAAGGAACGAGGAGTATATTGCTGCAAAGGAGGGGGTTCGGTTTTCAGGGTTCAAAGGAGTGGGGGAGGGGCCAGTGCATCTGGTTGCATGGTCAAGGTGGAACTCTCTGGATCTCAATTCCCAGAAGGCCAGTAATCAGGAGGCTTCATGATCCTAGCGACCAAGACCTTTGCTGCAAGACACTGGCTACTGAGGGAGGAGCAAGAGCGCAGAGCCCATAAACCATGAACATATGAGAATTCTGTGCATTTGTCCCCACAGTGACAAAAATTTTCTAGATCCCAGAGGATGGTAAGCTCAAGGCTTCCCTCTGGTGGTCATCACGTCCCAATGTTAAGCTCATATTGAGGCCAAATTTTAGTGCATTGAGAAATTAGCCCCTTGGGACAGATAGTTTCAGACAGTCTCAATTTATAAAGATTTTGTAAGAGGCATCCCAGGGGTGATAGCGGATCTGACTTTGAATTGTAAGTGCCCACTTTAAAAGTCTATACCCAATTGTGTGGCTCAAATCTATTACAGCGCTTCTGCTGAAATTGCTCTTGGGCCTAAACAGGGCTGTGAAAATTGAATGTTAGGAGACCCTAAACAAAGTTCACCTCGTGAAAGTCTCAGCTTTGGTCATTTGGATTAGGCTTTTGTGGCAGACTGTGTCTTCCACAAAAGACCAATTATCAACTAAAGTAAACATGAACAGGTTCCCCAAAACCCTAGTAGCATGGACAAGAAAAAGGAACTCATCAAGACACAGCAGCTCTAGCCTGGGAGCTGGTTAGCTTGGCAGAGAGAATGGGGGGATAAGGGCACTTCCAACATGTGGCCATAGACCCATGGGAGAAACCACCCATTCGGTGGGACCTCCAAAATGTTAAGAATATTTTTTTTAATGCGAACTCTCTGCTGAATAATCCCAATCAAGCCAAATCAGACCAAATTAAAAGATATCCAGGTTTAATTAGACACCTAAGCTCCTGGGAAGTCACCAACATGAGCACTGAAGAAGAAAAGGGAAAATCATGTGTTTATTTTCTGGGGAGCAGTTTAAATAGCGTGTAGGAGTGGTCTTGTCCTTTCCTGGGAAGGGATCAAGGTTTGAGGGGCACAGAGGAGGGGCCTCCAAAGATGGAGGCCAGAGGCTGGGATTTACACTGATACATGGTCTTATCTTTGTTGGGTGGTCGTTTTGTTCCTTGGTTCTGTTTCCTCTCTGGACTTATGAAAGCATGATGGTTATGCGTTATTTATAGGATAATATTCTGGGGCTTTACAAGCTGTGGCCATTGGAGGGGTCCAGGTAAAATATGTTTCTTGGAATTGGGACCTGATGCTTAATGGGCTAGGTTAGTGAAAGGACTCTCAGGAGGAACGAAAACTGGATGTTCACTAAGATCTACTTAGTTAGTATCCTGGGATTGGGTGTAAAGAATGAAGAAAATGCAAAGAAGAAGGTCTGCTTTAGTACTGAGAATGAGACTGGGAGGGGGGTTGGGGTGGGAGAAACTGAAGAGAGTGAAAGATCTTCAGTTAGCCTGTCTTCTACCCTGGCAGGAGTGGCCTGTGTGTTCACAGATAGTGCCTGCTGAAGTTGGGGACTGAGATAAAGTTGCATGTTTGTAAAAGAGAGTTTGGAGGAGGAACTTGTGTGAAATTCCCTGAAAATGGGACTGGGGTGGGAAGACACCTCAGCAGGTGTTCTTTTGCAGAGCTGGCAATGAGACCAGAGGAATTGATTTGGAGGAACAGAGAGAGATTAAAGTCTGTAGCCAACCCCTGTGTTTCCCTTCTCAGAATGACCTTTGCATTAGCAGAAATACTCCCCATTTCTTAAAGTTCAATTATTTTTCTCCCAATGTTTCCTCAACTTCAGTTTTCACTTACTTATGTCCCTTATATTCCTATTTGATATTATATTTAATAGTCAATTTAGCTATATATATATGTATATATATAGGTATATATATATATATATTTAGACCACTTGAATATTAAGACATGTATTCTTGTTTTACTTCATCTTTTGTGGTTTTCTGTTATTTGTATGATAACAAACATTTTTGCTTTTTTCATTTTTTGCTTTGAAAGTTATTAATCATGTCCCAATTAACTTAAGTGAGGAAATTATCTGGATATCATAGAAATTTACTTTTTTTAATTCAATGGTGATTTTTCTGTTTCAGTATTTCCTTTAGTCTATGGCAAATCCCTTAGTTGTGGTTCATGGTTTTACTACAATAATTCGTCTGGTTTCCAGTAAAAAAGAGAAAAAAAACATAGTGGCTATGAACTTTGAACTTGCCTGGAGAAATATCCAAAATCTCTCTGTCCCTTTTATTATTCAGAAAGTCCACAGATTCCCAGCTGTTTCTTCCTACACTGCTGCTGCTCTCTGAGCTCCTTAATATCTTGCTTAGCTATACATTTAGGTATTCAGCAAAGTTGATAGTTCTTAACTCCTCTTTCAGTTTCTACTCTTAAAAACTGGATAATAACATAAAAAAAACAAATATAGATCTCACTAAGATATCTTACCTAACTTTTTAGGAATTAAAACACTAGTTCTTGGGAGTTTGCTGTTTAGTGTTTACTGAATATTCTGTACTTTTATTTTATATTTCTTAGTTTATATTCTTATTTATGGGAGGGTTGGCATGAAGGGTTGCACTTCATTATTAATAAAATTTTAAAATTATTTTTCAATATGAGATCAAGTTTCTCTTCATGATCAGCTTGTATAATTCAACGACTAATAGCCAACAAGTGCTTCTATGTATTTTAACCATTAAACAAAGAAATTTGAGCTTAACTTGATAAAATATATTATCTGGAAGAGTACACTGATATTATTTAAACTATAAGTATAAGAACTATTCCCCCTGAAGAGTATTTGTACAATATAGCAATAACAAATACTTAAAAAGTAGGTTATTTGGACAAAGTGTTAGCTAACAAAATATAAACTTTTATTTTATATAGTATATTCTACAATTGAGGAAAATATAAAATTATGCCTAAAATTATTTATGGAGCTATTTCTATTTTAGTGAGAACAAAATTTAAAATGTGTTGAAAAGTTATTATGACCTAACCTGTTCTGAAATGTAATATGTATGTAAATTCTTCTGTAACAATGAAAGAATTGTAAAAACACAAAAATATTCTTTTATGGAAGGGCATGCTGTTGTAATTTTGTAACAGGGAAATCTGTAAATTATATATGTATTTTTGTTTATGTGTGTTGGAATTGTTCCAAGAGTTAACAAATCTATCAATGAAGAAGAATGAAATACAGAATAGATTCATATAAGTAGAAATTAGTGAATAAGTTATAAATAACTTGATCAGTAGGCTTTTCTATTAATTATGGGGAAAACACTTGAAATCTTATTATAATAAGTAAACTTTCATCACCCTTCACAATAGCCACAAATAGAATAAAATATCCCAGAGTAATTCTAACCAAACGTATGTCACATGAACTTTACATCTTTGAAGATAGAAATTAAAGAAGATACCAGAAAGTGGAAAGATTTTCCATGCTCTTGGGTAGATAGAATTAACAGAGTAAAAATGGCAATCTTAGTGAACACAATCTACAGATTCAATGCATTGCCCATCAAAATTCCAGCAAAATTCTTCACTCAACTTCATATGGAAAAGCAAAAAACCCAGGATAGTCAAAATAATCCTGTACAATAAAAGAACTTCTGGAGGCATCACAATCCCTGACTTCAAACTCTATTATAGAGCTACGGTACAGAAAACAGCCTGGTAATGGCATAAGAATAGACAGGAGGACCAATGGGACCTAAGAGAAGACCCAGATATTAAACTACATTCCTTTGAACACCTGATTTTTGACAAAGAAGCAAAAAATATCAAATGGAAAAAAGAAAGTATATTTAACAAATGGTGGTTCCATAACTGGAAATCAACATGTAGAAGAATGAAAATAGATCTGCATCTATCACCATGCACAAAACACAAGTCCAAGTGGATCAAAGACCTCAGCATAAAGTCAACCACACTGAACCTCATAGAAGAGAAAGTGGGAAGTACACTTGAACCCATTGGCACAAGAGACCACATCCTAAATATAACACCAGCAGCACAGACACTGAGAGAAACAATTAATAAATGGGACCTCCTGAAACGGAAAAGCTTCTGTAAAGCAAAAGACACGGTCAACAAGACATAATGACAGTCTACAGAATGGGAAAAGCACTTCACCAATCCCACATCAGACAGAGGTCTGATCTCCAAAATATACAGAGAACTCAAGAAATTGGTCAACAAAAGAAGAAACGATCCAATAAAAAATGGAGTACAGTCCTAAACAGAGAACTCTCAACAGAAAAATCTAAAATGGCTAAAAGACACTTAAAGAAATGCTCAACATCCTTACTCATCAGAGAAATGCAAAGCAAAACAACTCTGAGATTCCATTTTACACTTGTAAAATGGCCAAGATCAAAAACATTGATGACAACTCATGCTGGAAAGGTGTGGGATAAAGGGAACACTCCTGCATTGCTGGTGGAAGTGTAAGCTGGTACAGCCCCTTTGGATGTCAGGGTGGCTATTTCTCGGAAAATAAGGAAACAACCTTCCTCAAGACCCAGTAATACCACTTTTGGGTATATATCCAAAGGGTGCTCAATCATGCCACAAGGACATGTTCTTAACTATGTTCATAGCAGCATTGTTTGTCATATCCAGAACCTGGAAACAATCTAAATGCCCCTTGACCAAAGAATAGATAAGAAAATGTGATACATTTACACAATGAAGTACTACACAGCCAAAAAAAAAAAAAAAAAAAACAAAACATCTTAAATTTTGCAGGAAAATGGATGAAGTTAGAAAACATCATTTTGAGTGAAGTAACCTAGACACAGAAAGACAATTATCACATGTACTCACTCATAAGTGGTTTTTAAACATAAATAAAAGAAAATTAGCCTACAAATCACAATTCCAGAGAACCTAGACAACAATGAGGACACTAGGAGGTACTTACATAGATCTACATGGGAAGTAGAAAAAGACAAGGTCTCCTGAGTAAATTGGGAGCATCGGGACCTTGAGGGAGGGTTGAAGAGGAGGGGAAAGGCAGGGAGGGGAGCAGAGAAAAATGCAGAGCTCAATAAAAATCAATAAAATAAAAAAGAAAAAAATTAGTGAAGTTTTTAAACATGAAAATGATGCTGTGCTATATCAAGTGAATACAACTTATTTTCCTCCTCAGCATTCCTTAGCTACCTTTAAGTCTTTGTCTATAGTTGAGTCCGCATGAGCTTTCCTCTTTCCATGGTAGCATATTGGTGGTGTCATTATTCAAGTTCTGTTTAGGCAGTCATGCTGGTGAGACCTCATCAGTGTAGCTTCTCTGATATTTCTAGAGAAGATACAGTCTCACAGAAAATGTTATGTTCCTCTGGAGAGAGATGGAACAAGGATTCAAATGAGGGTTTAAGGGGGGGGAGGAAGGGGGAAATGATGTAATTATATTAAACTTTAAAATGTTTTAAATTATACATAAAATTATGTTCCTTATTATATGATACACTTGTGCATTTGAATGTTTATGCTTTCTGTGAGTAAACCACGGTTCAAGCAGGGCACAGTCTTCTAAGTGGATAGGAATACATTTACCAATAGGGCTACTGAAACAGATTAAAAAGAGAATAAAAGACTTTCAAAGTAACAGAAAACAAAGAAATGAACCAGATGTACTAGATGTACGTGAATAGGAGAAAACATGCTAGGCATGCCCAAATCCGGCTCTGTCTTCAGCCCAGAGAGGGAAGCTTGAGAAACAATTTAGGAGCCACCAGCAGAGAACTTAGTCATTTCTAAACCAAATGCTGTCTGTCAGTGGCAATGGCACACAAAACTGACCACATAGAACGAGCTCATTATTTGGTAACTGGGACATTCATTAGATGATTAATTGCATAAATTAATTTAAATGTCTGAAGAGGACTGAATTTTTCCACATTAATTAAGAAATATTGACAGTGTTAGTAGGGAAATTCATTTTGCTTAAAATTAAAAGCTAAAACCTAAAATTTCCCCATGAAATCAAGGAACTTTATCTATTTCTAATATATCTTATGCATCGTGAAACTCCCTTACTCCTTCCTCTATTGAAGA
This sequence comes from Microtus obscurus, assembly GCA_963919715.1. Taxonomy (NCBI): domain Eukaryota; kingdom Metazoa; phylum Chordata; class Mammalia; order Rodentia; family Cricetidae; genus Microtus; species Microtus obscurus. The sequence continues at coordinate 799,885 of CAWTZC010001932.1, read as the reverse complement.
CAGCTGGTTACTATAACAACCACCACTGCAGTGCTACCAACCACACACAAGGAAACAAAACCACGACTTCAAAGTCATTGGTGTCCCTTGCTCACAGAATAACCAGCTAATTTAGAAACAGACAGAGATTTTGTAAGTAATTGAGAACATGAATGGAATTTAAAGTTATTCTCCCTAGAAAGCAAGTTAAAGCAAACCTGCAAGGAACAGAGCTAAAGCAGATAGGAGATTCCCCATCTATTTTTGTTGCAATAGTAGGAAAATACTACCCTGTTTGCTCAGAAATGCATCACTCCTAGATGACCTGAGGGCTGTGGGTGAAGAAGGGAGAGACAGCTCCATGTTGAAGGAAAGGAATAAATTGGTTCTCTCTCTCTCATCTCTATGTCTCCCTCTGTTTTTACATTATATATATGTAATTATATATGTGTGTGTTGTGTAAGTCACATGTATATTGTATAGATGTGTGCATATGTATTTATGTATATGTGTGAGTCCAAAAATGAAACATGGTAATATAGGACTCCTGAGCAAAGAAAGGGTAACCTAATAAAAGGATGTCTGCATTTTCACGCTTTTAATAGTACTTCCTAGAAAATGAAGATAATATTGCTCTTGCCCTTTTTATCGCTGTGAAGGTAACGTTATAAAATCTTAGCAAATTAATTAAAAGCTACTAGGTTTTTATTAAATGTAAGTATTACATTTAATACTTACATTTATTTATGTATTATTCATTTATTAATGAATGGTCCGTATCTTCAATTATTGATAAGTCATTTTGTCCTTCTCTAATTTCAATGAAGTAAATTCTACATAATAGTAAATGAATTGTGATGTTTAAATATATCTTTAACGTTTGAATCAGATTAACTATGCCATCTCAAACGCTGTTTCTTTACAGTTAGAACTTTTAATATCATTTCCTTCAGCCTCTGGAAGCATATGAGTAATTGCTGTTATCCACAGATGCAATGCTATACCAAGGCACACTTAACCTCTTTCCCCTCCCACTGCATCTTAGCATCTAGTCTTTTTCTCTCACTCTCATTAGACTCAGGTACTTCCAATTTCTAAGAAAACAATGATTTTATATGCTATACATAAATAAAAGGATATATACCTCTCTTTCTCTACATGGTTCCTTTTTTTTTTGTTAAATTTTTTTATTGGAAAAAAAAAGAAATTTCTGCCTCCTCCCCGCCTCCCATTTCCCTCCCCTTCCTTCCCTTCCTCCCCCTCTCCCCCCACTCCTCCCCCTCCCTCTCCAGCCTGACATGGTTCCTTTTAGGTAATGCAAAGATGTCCAGTTTCTTAAATGTTGATACAAATGGCAGAACTTCCTGGTTACTAGCTCTCCATTGTACGTCTATGTATATTTATTTGCTACTGCTGTTAGCATTGTGTGTCTGAGACCTCTGCACCTTTCTCACTCTGTTCTGTCAATTTAAACCTCTTAGAACGAAAGATGGAAAGAAATGAAAACAGTATCATGGGTGTGAATTTTGAAAGGAATCAATGACTCCAAGATAACCCAATACACCTTTGTCAATAATAAAATGCTGGTACATGTCTTTAATCCTGGCACTGGTAAGAAACAGGAAGAGCATAAATTTGAAGCCAGCCCAGGCCAAAAAGTGATTTTCAGAGCAGCCTAAGCTACATAATGTGACCCTGTCTTAATTAAAAAAACAGAAAAAAAATGGAATAAATATTATATGAAGTACCCAATACTTGCACTCAGTTGGCAACCTTTTATTCTTGTTAAACACCTAATGTCATACTCCCATGTGCTCCTAAATACATGTATTTCCTTCCATGCGCCAATATAGTGACCTAAAACAGTTTTCCTCAATTAACTGGAGCTGTTTTTATAGCTGTGAGAGTAAGTATAAAAATGACAACCTCTTATTTTTAGCTCAGCTTTTTTTGAAAGTAAGTAGTCCAAATAGCTCGTGTTATAGAGAAGCAAAGAGCATCTGTGACCATCTTCTCACCAGAGAGTTCATGTACAACAAGTTCTGAGCCATGAGAGTATTTTGGTAACTAAGTGACAAGCCTCTGAAAATAGAGGTTTCTAAGGAAAGACACCGTGAGCTTTAACTGCAGTGCTGATTCTACTCTCCACCGCACTCTGCGGGCTCCTGAAACACCCTATGATTATTTGATTTGTTAAAGAGAGTTGGAGGAAAGTGGTCGAGAACAATAGTGACCAAGGAAGGACACAGGTTTAGAGGGGCGTTTGGTTTTACATAATCAAGCAGTATCTATGATTCATTTTATCGATTGCCCTCCATGTGAACAAAGGCAACTGTACAAATGCCTGGCAGAGAGTACACAGCCCACAGCTTTGTTCCACTACCTCGGTGCCAATAAAACAGGTTTGTCCATGCTCTGAAAGCTGCATCATATGAGCCGAGCAGAGACTATACAGACCCCTCAATGATACGAAACACTGCATATAAATAATTTTCAAATTATTACGCAAATATTTGATTTTAATATACTTATATTTTTGCAGTACTAGGAATTCTCTCATTTACAAGGTTGTTATTGATTCTCACATTTTCCACGGGAGCTTGAATCCTGAATTTACATTTCTGCTTTGACCGTAGAAAAGATGGAGATATGGATTCTACCAACACAAAAGAATGTGAGATTAATAAATATCGAACCAAGGAGTACTTTTACAACAATTTTGGGCCAAAATATAATATTAATATGGTGACTCTGAGCCTTTCTTTACTTCGATGTTCTTCATGTCAAAGTCTCCCCTCCATCTTTGCTGGCCCTGGCAGCCTTCCGCAATGCCTGTATCACTATTAATCCATGTACTCTCCTGTCTGCGTCATCCAACAGCTAAATCTCCTCAGCTCCCTCCTCTAGAATTTTTTGTGTCTGCTCAAGTACTGCTTAGAATAAACTTTCTTTCCTTTTCCATCCTTCTTACTTACCCTTCTGAGCCATTTTTCCAAGTCTGATTTAGTCTTTCCTTTGGGAAGTTAGCATGTTCACATCAGCCTTGTACAATCTCTCTCTCACTCTAAATCTTAACACAAACATTTACTATTCACTTAGCCCACATCATTCAGTTCCTGTATGGAATTTATCATTTAAATGAGCATCCTATCTCTTTTTATTGACTGAGGTAGTGCAGGGAAAACAGCCTAAATAACAGCAAATTCCCCTGGAATTACCACTTTTCTTCTTTGCTTCCTCCTCCTCCTCTTCTTTTTTAAGCACAGTTGTGGTTGTCATAACAACCAAGCTACATGTATTTACCAGTCATCACTGTGACAGATGGATATTAGGTATGGTGGAGGAGAAAGTTTATTGTAGATAAAAGGGAGAAGTAAGTAGAGGCAAGAACATGTGGAAGAGTCCAGAGTGGACATGACCATGTTGATTTGGGCCATGTGGGAAGAGAAAGAGGGGAAGGAGTAGGAGAACAAAGGAACTAGGTGCAGCAGCCTGGAGGCCAAAAGTACAAAAAGGGGCAGAGAACCAAAATGTTTGGATTATAGGGGGAAGAGCCTCTGGGAGAAGGACAGCTCAGCCTCTGGAGAGTTCAGGATAGAGGGCGGGTATGCCAGCTATACCTGTAACAAGTAAAGACTTAGGGATACTGGGAGAACCTGATGGTCAGGTTCTCTTTGAAATTTCAGACCACGTGTTTTCACTCCCCCACACAAGCTCCTTTAACCCATCTGCAGTGATGTGCTTGATTGCAGGTGGACACGAGGATCACAGGCAGGAAATAATGTTAGTGTGTTGCTTGCCCCTGATTGGGTCTACAAAACTTGATCAGGGACATTTTTTGAAACCCAGAAATGGACCTGGCCAGAGCCCATTCCTCTGGCCAGTGTTTAAAGCTTGCATCATATTTGACTTTAAATTGTGGTAGTGATCTTATTCTAGATGGGTAAGATTAACAATTAATCTACAGAAAAAGTCTCAGTAATTTCCATTAATACCTCAGTTATGTAGTTGAAGAAAGTAAAGTATAAAAAACTTACTAAATGTCCAAAAACAAAATAACAAAAAATTAAGTTTAAAGTTCCAATTGTCTTATGTGGCATTTCAAAGGTTGTATCTGAAGGGCTCTAACAGAGCCCAGAATGGCAACATGGTACTAGGGATGTTAATCCCACAGAGCGAGAATAAGACCACTACCACAATTTTGATCTAGATTTGAAGCAAGCTTGATTTTACAGGGGTACATCCAAGAGCTGTCCAGTGATTGCCTCCTAAGTCAAGTTAAAGAGACCAGCCTCAAATCCATTTCTTGGTCCCCTTTTAAGTCACAGGTGGTTACAAAGCACATATACAGAAGAGTGACAATGGGTCAAAGAAATAGAGAAAATTCTCAAAAACAATCCAATGACCACCAAAAAAAAAAAAAAACACATCATGTGTTAGGGAGGATTATTAGGAAGGGTCAAGGTATACTCAAAAACAAGTCAAGGTCATAGATTGGGATAGGCCAGTTCCCAGAAGCAGATTTAAAAACCAGTGTCTCAGTAACACAGTAAAAGGAAACTTAGCTTTTAATGATACTACATAATGGCTTCTGCTTCCAGAATGGATCCAGGCAGGTCTCAGGCTGGTCCCTCAGTGGGTCCTGTCCTTCTGAGCTTCTCTTTTGCCAAACCACTAGACTCCTTATTTGGCCGCTGACTCATTCCTGAGGCTGACCACCAAGGTTCAGTTATCAAATTCCTTACTTGGCCTCGCTGACTAACACGTTCAGTCAGGTCTTAACAAGTCCTCCTAGCATGAACTCCTTAAACACCACTCCTGCAGAGCCACCTGCTGCTGTTTCTGTTAGATTCCAAAGCAGCCACCCTGTCTTCTGTCTTGCTTAATAAAAGATCTCTTTCTGTTGGAAATTGGTGTTGGTGTGTGGTCTGTGCCTAATCGGGGGTCTAGAAGAGCGCAACTTAGAGGTAGTTCATGAGTCCCTTCAGCATCCAATAATGGAACAGAATGTATGTGGCAGAAAAACTCGTGTTTCGTAAAATATAAATAAGGAAGCAAAATAGAAGAAAAGGGCAGTCACTGAAACAGTTTATTTTACTTGGAAGGAATAAATCAAAAAGAGTCTTTCTTGGGCTGACTGAGGTTGCCTGGGTCCTCTGTCACTGGGTACTCTGGATCTCCAGATTTCCAGATGAAACTGGCCTGATTTTGAATTTACCTATTTCTCAAAGTTTCGGTTTGGGCCCTTCCAACCAAGGACTTGTTTGATCTGCTTCACTGGGATCGAATGCAGGAGAAACTCAGTCCCCAAACAGTTGCCTGTCCTAGATTTGTTCAACACTGAGAATCATGGCTGGGAAAAAAAAAATAGCCCCACAGAGAACAGATGTGTGGGATCCTCACCAGAGAAGATGCGAACTTGCTCAGAAAATGTAATACTTTGCCTTACAAAGCAAGGTTTCCAACTTGATGGGATCTGATGACAGACAACATCATGATTAAGTCAGGCACTTGAGAGAACTCTAAGGAATGTTTAACACTAACACAGAACTAGTAGTAAGGGACGGTGTCTGCTTGTCTTAATGTCAGTGAATCTAAAAGCCCTGCTGTTTTCCATCAGAATGGTAGACAGAACAGTCTTGGCCTAATGAAGCAAGCAGATCTGACAGCCAACTCTGTTACAAGATGAGTTTGTCTGAGAGTGCAACTGGATCTGGGAAGTTGAAGATGGATTCCAATTAACAATTCAAAATGAAGGCGTAGCACATAAAGGAAAGGGAACCACTTAGAGACTGCGATTTAATAGGTTTGACCTTTATGAGGTTGAGTTTTTGTGACAGGCTATGCCATAATAAAATTTCGAGGAAAAAAAACTAATGAGTTCTAAATATAGGATGTGCAAACACTGTGATTTTATAGGAGCTATAGATGCCTAACCCCCAATTCAGTTCAGAAACACAGGTAAGCTCTTTCAGTCCAGACTCCCAGTGTAAGGGGGATCCGTAAATAAGGCTCTCTCTCTTTCTCTCCCCACCCCCCTCTCACTTTCCTGTCTCCATTGCTTCTCATCCCTCCCCCCACCTCAGTTCTATGTGTCAAGGCAAGCACAACAAATAGTAAGTACTACCTTCACTCTTCTCTTTTGTGATTCTTCACTTAGCTTTTGAAGGTGAGAATCCTTGCTACTATCCTTCAAGACAGAGCTAGTCTTCCTGGTCTCCATTACTGCTTATATGGGATAATGGTTCCTTTGCATGGATGGCTAATGGCCCTACCAAATTGAAATAGTAGCCAGAAGACATCAAAGATCTACCTTAAATCCCAGCGTTGCCAAAATCCACTGTTGTCTAGAACAACAATTCTTCATCTCAGTTTTCATTATAGCCAAGCACTTATTTATTTATTCATTTGCTTTTAAATCTATTTGCCCATTTGTAGTTTTCACAAGACTAATTCACCTTCATCTCACTTCCTTCTCTGTCACTGATGTATTTTCCATCAGCTGGGATGGCTCCCTCAGATGATTTCAAGCTTTTATTCCTCTACTACTCTTAATCCTATTGTTTCCTCTCCACATCTACCTATACCTAATATTACAACTGTCAATTACTTGAGATTAAAAGCTAACTTTTCAATTTCCTTTTCTGTAACAACCATGAAGTGTAATTTTCTAGGTCATTTGCATTATCAATACATAGTAGAGAGTCCTTTCAGGAAGAGTTATTTTATCCTCTTCTCAATCTGGATTCCTTCAACATTTGAGGTTATAGTTGAACTTTAATACTCTCCCTAAATTTTTATTTCTTTTGAAGTATCCAGAATGTTTTGTCAACATAACACAACTATTGGGACTGAGATTACATGTCAATGAGACTTAGTGGCAACTTCATGAAAACACTTGCCAAAAACTTAAGACCAAATGCTTGCCGAAGAGCATAATACTAACACCTAGCCACAAAGTTTGCTGCAAAAAAGATACCTTTATTTAGATCATATATGAAATGAGTTTACAGTGGATACATAATTGTATATCTGTAAACATTCATTTCTAGTCCTTTCTACATAACTGCTAAACTCTTTTGTAATAAAGATTGTGAGAAAAGCATGTTCTAGAATCCCCCAGGTATTTTTAAACCTGCAGAGACAATTCCCTAACCCATGTTTTCAAAGCTCTTCTCACAAACCATTACAGTTGAGCTCACTATTGATACTTGATTCATGTCTCTTATTGTTTTCTTACCTTATGAAACTCTTGCTCTGTAGACACTTAAACTACAAAGCCCATGATTCACTGGAAAATCTATGAATGTTCAACCTTGATTCAAAGGTACCCTGCAGGTTGCCTCTCTGCTTCCCACATTATAAGAAAGCTTTTAGTCAAATAACTGATGAACTCATTCAAATCACTCATTCCATTTTTTCCCTCAGAATTATGCATGCTTACACAGCTTTTCCCATTTACCTTTCATGGTAATAATCCTAAGCAGTGTTACTTAAATTTAACCCTAAAATCAGATGAATTTTTATGTAGGGAAACTATCAAAATTAGAGTCAGTGTTTATCCATACTAATCGAAAATAGCATCATGTCATACAAATTATAATTTACTAAATATGTTTTTCATATGCTCAGTTATCACTGCTTACTACTTTAATAATACCTTACAAAAGCATGAACTAAGAGATAGAAATTCTCTTTTCTGTGACCAGATATTTATTTCTCTTTTGTTAGAGACCTGCTTCAACAAAAATATCACTTACCAGTGTAGGGGTATGGGAATTAGAAAAGTAGTATAGGGCACAAAGACACATGTGAAATAATAAATCAGAAAGCATAGGATAGTATGGGAGGGGGTTACAGTAAGTACTGAAATCTCCTTCATTTAATCTCCAATTGCTTAAAGTACCCCTGAGCCTAAAAGGCACGAGCTTGATAAAAAACTGTTTTAACACAAGGCAAGGTAGTGAACGTACCAATTAAAGGTTGCAGGCTACATTCTTAGGTAAACATTTTGTTGCTAGAACAAGTCAAATAACTCTCACACCCTAGACCAAAACATTCTGTAGGAAAACCACTCCCTGGTGGAATCCTTTGTTATCTCCCTTAGGGAGTTGGAATTTAGTTGGATACTTAGATTTTTGTTTATGATAGAAACATATGTACTTCTCTATTCCTAAAATAAAAGGTCTGGATATTATCCACACCTGTTGACAATAACCTTTAGAGAGGGGAACTCTCTGAACTTAAGCTAGGTGGGACCTTTGAGATACAAGGAAACAATAACCTTGAAGAAATCCAAGTTTATCCTAACTCTCTGACTTGGGTCAAGGTAGAAATAGGCTCACATTTCTGGACCTCCACACTCTTTTGAATTGTAGGATGCATTTTGAAATGAAGGAGGTTTAAGGTTCACAATAGTTCCTTTCTTAGTACCGACAGAGAGGCAACATCTCAGCCTTGGAAATAACATATTGACAGGTACTACAGAAAATAGTAACACTCACCTTGTAATCAATGGTGTCATCAGGTTAATATCTGATTGGTCTTTTCCTGTTCTATCTATATTTATTATTGAAGTGGGTCATCCAGAAATTAATCTTAGCAATGTCTACATTTGTCTGGAGTTTCTCAAAAAGGAGCATGTGCCAGAAGATGAAGATTAAAAAGCAACAACAAAAATGATAGCAATAAAACTTAAAAGAAAATCTTCCATAGGCTCAGTGAAATTTTGGCTGGGATATTTAATGAGAGCCTTTTCATTTTTTTTTTCTTGTTCAATCTGAAAGCCAAAATGGGTCTTCCCAATTCTCAGCCAACAAGAGGCCTCTCTCCTATCACTGGGAACTCAGTGCTCAGATTCGTGGGCATAATCTGAGTGCAACAGAGCTCAGATTCAATGATGATCTGCCAAAGTTTTATAAGCATTGGACATGACTACTATTCAGAAACTGAGAAAGGAAATTGGAAGCCAGAGTGACTAGGGAGTATGAACAGAAAGAAAGTAATTACATTTAACAAGTATATCATTTGAAACCTTCAGGACTACAAATTCATATAGTGAGAAATCCCACCTCAGTGTGTAACCTGCAAATTATAGCAAAACTCTTGTTAAACTGAACTGTGGGATCCAAGATAAGTTTTTTTTTCTATGTTTTACCATCTCACTTACTGAGGGTGACTTGCGGTAGAATATGCTTTCCATATACTATCTCTTTCAAGACTTCCCAGAAGGTTTAGTTTAAATGTTTTAACATTTTCATAGATACTTCTACACTCCACAAGGTTGAAATGTAGTTACACAAATTGAGCAAGAAGTGATGGAGCCAAGAGCCACACTCAAACAAATCTCTGATATCCTTATCTTTATGTCTAGTTTATTTAGTGTTTGAAAAATATATTTATTCCTGGACAGCGTCCTCTCAGACGGAAGCAAGTAATTGTTCATGACAATTATAACTCTAGATAATTATTTAAAACAATAGCAACAAAAAATAAGAGCATTCCAAAAGATACCAAAGTCTAGCTATGGTAATTTGCCATGAGAATTCTGAACATGAATGTCCAATTTAGAAATTTGTTAATCAGAGAGTATGGTGATGTGAGAAAAAAGTTATATAGGGTATCCACTAAAAGATTTTTGGTAAAACAACAACAATAATAAAATATCTATTATAAATCCTTTGTTATTTTAGGAAAAGCTGTAGCATAGTCTAGAACACTGCTGTAGAAATTCCTACCACCAGTAGCCTTTAAGTTACCCGCCAACTTGGGCGTGGCCTCTTCTATTTATGCTGATATAAAGCACACATCTGGTCCCTTTTCTGGCTGCAGGATCCATTCGCTGTTCCCTGTTCCAGCAGAGGATTGTGATCTGTGACTCTACCCCTAAATAAATAACCCTTTATTATATTCAGTTCTGAGCTAGTGTGGGATTTCTTTTAAGCACCCTTCTTCATCTGGCACCCAACATGGATTCAGACTTCACATGATGTCCAGACATGAGAAGCAGGATACAAGAAAAAAAAAGACTGTCAAATCTTGCCAAGACAGCATAAGATGGTTTGGAAAAATTTCTTGCCTATGAAAATGGTATGTCGGTTACTCTAGGCCTTAGCCAAAGTTGGTTGCTCCAACATTGAAAATGAGACTTTGGGTGATTGTCCAGGTAGCCAGTTCTCTCCGTCATTTGTTGCACATTTTGGAAGTTGCTTGAATACACTTCCTGCTTACTCAAGAAATATTATATCCCTTATTGGATCTTTGATAGGGTTGAAGACTAAATAGTTGCAGTTACTTTCCTCTTATGACTTGGCCGAGTTATTTATTATACAAGACTTAAACTCATTAGGATAGGATAATTATTGAAACATTTATCATGTTTCCTGCTTGATATATTTGTTCTTATTGTATATAATTTTGTATTAGGCTTATAACTCTCTTATTTAAACAAAAGGGGGTGCTGTAGGAATTCCTACCATCTCTAGCCTTTAAGTAACCTGCCCTCCTAGGCGTGGCCTCTTATACTGTTTATGCTGATGTAAAGCAAGCATCTCATCTCTTTTCTGGCTGGGGGAATCAGTTGCATTTCCCTGTTCCAGCAGAAGATTGTGATCTGTGAGTCTACCCCTAAATAAATAACCCTCTATTATACTCAATTCTGAGCTAATGTGGGATTTCTTTTAAGCGTCCTCCTTCAGAATACACCTCCCACTGATGGTTAATCTGGTGGATAGGCTACACACTTCTTGTTAAGTAATTCTTTCACCAAACATTTACTTGATGCCTAGAAAGTATTTTAAGTGCTTAGGAAGTTGTTTGTTTTTGTTTGTTTGTTTCTGACGCTAATTACTTATTCAGAGAATCCGCTATGAAGTTGATGGACTAACTTCAGCAAATTCATTTTACTTTGAGTTCTTTGTAGAATACTTTTTTTTTTAAGTTTAAGTTCCATTTTATTTTTCCAAGGTGTTTTCTTCTATCTTTATGAAGCCACTTTACATGGGCTTTGGTGGAGGTCGTGGTGCAGCACCAGCAGGTCTAAATCGTGGTGGGGGTGTTCGGTCCTTCCGAGCTTCCAGGGATCGATTCCTGACTACCTTGCTATGAATAGCACAGCTCACACAGTAATGCAGCTTGACATAGAGTTTGGGGAGCACATAGGCGTCGAAGACACTTGCTTCGGATATGTCCCTGATGGCAGCCTCCTCTACGATGTTCCGAATGACGAACTTCTTAATGGCCTTGTCCTTGGGCACACAGCGGGCGCAGTTAGTGCAGCGAATTGGCTGCACATGGCTGCGGCCCTTTTTGGCACGACCGTTGTTTCTCCTTTTTTTGGTCATCTTGGAGCCAAGTCCCGAAAGAGTCTGTAGGATACTTTTTAAATAAACCACATGCTCTACATATTATTTTGTTAATAACAAGTACCCTGGAAGAGTTAATACTTTTACATCTAAGATATTTCTGAGTACTTTCTACTTTGCTATGAAAATTTACTCCCTCTTTTCTCCATTCCATTCCAGTAAAATGTTGTCTTGATTCATAAAGGAGAGAAGACATTACTGAGCACAGATTAGCAGTGAGAAATCTTTGTATAACTAAAATGAGGAGCGTAGAGGAAATTCAAGAGAAAGATATTTGCCCAATGACATGAAGGAATTATAACAGAAAGACCATAGACTTAGATTTCCCATGTTTCTCTGATTGTAGATAGGGCAGTTTCTAATTCTTTTTTCAAGCCAACAGGAATAAAACTTCAGCATTTAACCTTAGATTAACAACCTTTATGGCATCTAAATGATACAGAGAAATCATTTCTTAAGCTAATTTAATTCTACCTCTTGGCTTCGATTACAGGATAAAAAAGACATCAATTGAATGAGGCTGTGATCTAATAAACAAACACTCAAAAAGTATTTCTAAAGTGTATGAATACAAAAGTACATCACTATCTATTTACATCAATATCTATATTTACTCACCAATCTATCATCCATTATCTCTATCTATCTATCTATCTATCTATCTATCTATCTATCTATCTATCTATCTATCATCTATCTATCTATCTATCTATCTATTATATATCTTTCTATCTACCTAGCTATAATTTTCTCTCAAAACAATATTATTCAGTTCATGAGCTTAAACTATTTTTTTTGTCGGTCTACTCTGTGCCAATCCCTAAGATTGCAGCTGATTGATAAAATGTGATCCCTAACTCTTATCTGGAGAAAGATGCGCACAATAAGTAAACAAGTGAATGTCATAGAATACTGCAGATGCTGCAGTAATAATATTAAAGCATCAAAAAGCCAGATATAGCCATTGGGATTCATTTAGCAAGTTCCACCTCATATGTCTGCGATAGTCTCTAGAATGGAATTTGCAAAATTTACAACTGAGTTAATATCACAATCAACTGATGATACTTAGGAAGAGGGTCAGAATCCATGTTGACAGTTTATTATCTGTGCTGTATGGTCTAGAATGTGAATAGATATTGATGAAGGAGGGTACATGCTTTGATCTTATTAAAATGATTTAATTAATTAAATATTTGATTTTTGTGTCTTAAGATAATATCTCATATGGCACAGCCTTGTCACCCTAATGAGCTAAGGGTAACTTTAAACTTATACTCCTGCCCCAACTCCCCAAGTGGTTTCAGATGTGCATGAGAGCCAACACACCTGCTCTGAGTCTTGGCATTTGTAAAGTGTTTTTGAATACTGGTCATAAATATTGAGATGCTATTAAAGGAAAGTCAAAACAGAAGAACAGTCTAAAATCAAAGGAGACAATAATGCTGAAAAGTTAAGTAATGTTCTTCAAATAGTTCCTACTTTAGAGAGGGGCCAGGCTGAGGCCCAAGAACAATGCCATCATTCATATTCTTTCAGCATGCCCTTCAAAGACTGAGGAGTACCATCACAGCTCGTAGAAAAAAAGAACCTTTACCTCAGCCTACAAATGATAAGCATAGAATTGAATTGTAATTGGAAAGATGTTTTCAGCTTAATTAGAGCAAGTAAGGAGATATTTCAACCTAGAGTCAGAAACATGTTTTCAGCTGTGGAAAGCAAGAACTCTGGCAAGGGAACAGAAGGACATATTTAAATGAAGTTTACATAGTTATTGCAAAGAAAGACTTCATTGCCAAGCTCCCATATAATTCTTTACTTACTGTCTTTGTAAAGGTCCAGAATATAGGACATACGTCTGTTTGTGTGATGGATTTTATTAATTGATTTACATATATTGAACCTTCACTGTATCTGTGGGATAAAGCCTACTTGATCATAATAGATGATCTTTTGGTTCAATTTGGTTTCCAAGAATTTTGAGAATTTTTGCATCCATTTTCATTCGTTTTCATTCATTTGGCTGTCATTAAATGAATTGAATAATATCCCTTCTATTTCTATTTTATGGAACATACTCCATTTTATGGAGTATTGATATCAACTCTCTTTTGAAAGTCTGGTAGAATACTGTTCATCTGGCAATGGGCTGTTTTTGGGTGATAGACTTTTAATTGATGATTCTATTTTGTTTGGGTTATTTATGGTTGTTGTTAATATTATCTTTAACTTTAGTAAGTGGTGTTTATTGAGAAAAGATTCCATTTATTTTAGATTTTAAATTTTATGGAATACAGGTTTTTAAAATATGTTTTTATGATTCTCTGGCTTTCCTCAGTGTCTCTTGCTATTTTTCCCTTTAGATTTCGAATTTTCTTAATTTGTATTGTCTCTGCCTTTTTACTGGTTTTCTCAAAGAACCAACTGTTTGTATCATTGAGATTTTGTTTGTCTTTTTATTTGTCCAATTGTTTCTATTTTGTTTCAATCTTGACTTTATTTCTTGTCCTTCACTCCTCTTGGTTGTGATTTTCTCTTCTTGTTCTAGAGCTTTCAGGTATGCTATTAAGTAGAAAAAGACAGGATCTCTGAGTAAATTTGTAGCATTGGGACCATGGGAGAGTATAGAAGGGGAGGGAAGAGAAAGGGAGAGGAGCAGAGAAAAATGTATAGGTCAATAAAATCAATGAAAAATTTAAAGTTACTAGCATGTGATATCTCCATTTTTTCTTTTATGTACATACTTAGTGCTATGAACTTGTCTCTTAGAACTGCTTTCATTGTGTCTCATAAGTTGGATTTTGTTGTATTTTCATTTTCATTCAATTCTAGAAAGTTAAGTATTTTTTATTTCTGTTTGATTCAAATTTATCATTTACTAATGAGTTATTCAATTTCTATGAGTTTGTAAGCTTTCTCTTCTTTCTTTTGCTGTTGACATCTAGTTTTAATCCATAATGTTTAAATAGGATGCAGGGTATTTTAACAATTTTCTTGTATATGCTGAAACTTGTTTTGTGACCAAACATATAGTTAATTTTGGACAGAATTCCATGAATTGCTAAGAATAAGGTACATTGTTTTGTGTTTGAGTTAAATGCTCTGAAAATATCTGTTAGGTCCATTTGGTTTTTAACATCAGTTAGCTCCAGCATTTCTCTGTTCTGGATGACCTGTCTATTGGTGAAATTCAAGGGGATATTGAAGTTGCCCACTACTGTGTGAAGGTCAGTATGTTCTATAAGCTCTACTCGTCTTTCTTTTATGACCTTTGGTGTTCTTGTATTTGGTGAATAGACGTTAAGACCTGAAATGTCCTCTTGGAGGATTTTTCCTTTGAAGACTTTGCAGTGTCCTTCCCCGTCTCCCCTCATGAGTTTTGAGTTGAAGTCTATTTTGTCAAATATAAAATGTCTGCACCAGTTTTTTTTTTTCTAGAAAAGAAACCCAGGTCGAAGGCACAGAAAATATAAATTAGATTAGGAACATTTTCTTCTATGAATTTGTTAATTATATTTTCTGTGCCTTCAACCTGTGTTTCTTTTCTTCCTTCCTTTATCTATTATTCTTAGATTTGATTTTTACATGATATCCATTACTGGATGTTTTGTGTATGGATATTTTTATATTTAACAGTTTCTTTGAGCAAAAATTTGTAGGTGGGTTTTCTGTCCCTCCTGCCAGGTTCTAAATCACAACACGGAGACTTATTTTTAATTATAAAAGCTCAGTCAATATCTTAGGTTGTTTCTAACTAGCTCATAGAATTTAAATTACCCCTTGTCTATCAATTTTATCTCTGCTTTGTGGTTTTATTACCTTTAGTCTGTGCTGCCCATGTTGCTTTCTCTGATTCCTGGCACCTTCTCCTTTCTTCTTCCTAGCACTCTCTCTACCCTAAAAATTCTGCCTAGCTATTGGCCATTTTGCTTTTTAGTAAGCCAATCTTAGTGGCACATATTCACAGTGTAAAAACAGATTATTACAGAAGAAGGAAACCATTTCTTCAATAGTGTCTCTAATGCCTGAGATTCTCTCTTCCATCTCCTGTTTTCTATTGGTGAGACTTGCATCTGAGGTTCCTTTTCAAAGATGAAAAGTTTTTATTTCCAGATTTCCTTCAGTTTTGACCTTCTTTGTTGATTTTCTTTCCACTTTTAGGTATTGAATTATTTTATTCATTTCTTTCTACTGTTTGCTTGTGTTTTCATAGATTTCTTTAAGGGTTTACTCATTTCCTCTGTAAGGATCTTGATCTTATTCATAAAGCTGATTTTAAGGACCTTGTTTTGTTTGTCAGCTCCGTTGCCTTTCCCAGGCCATACCATTGCACTGTTGCTTGGCTCTACTGGAGATATAATATTTTGGCTGTCACTTAGTTTGTTTTTACATCATTGCATCAGCATCTGGCTTTGGTATAACTGTAATTTTAGGTGCTGCTATTTGATCTTGTCATTTCGAGATGAGTATTTTTTCCTTGATTTCTGTTGCCATCTTTGGTTCTTAGGGTGTGGTGACTGTGTGTTGTCTGGTAAGTAATTCTGAAATCCTGCCAGGTGTGGTCAACGGGACTTTTGAGTAGAATGTGTTTCCTCATTTTGAAAGCTGACCCTTTAGAATAGGGATGAGTTAGACATGGCAGCGTGGGTTGACTGGGTCCAGAAGAAAGAAGAATGCAGAAAGTTTCACCAGGATTTTCTCAGTCTCCTGAGAATGGGGATAAAAACTGAGGAGAGGCCACAAAATCATTCTGCTACAAAGTTGGGGATGAAACTGGGCATTGGATTTGGAGGAGTGGAGACAAGTGAAGATTTGAAGTTTGCCTAACTTCTTCTTTCTCTAGAAGTTTTGGCTGGTGAATTCCTGGGGAATGCCTGCTGAAGTTGTGGGTTAGGACAATAGGAAGCATAGGGAAGAATACTGAAGGAGAAAATCTCTCTGTCTCCTGAAGATAGGGACAGTGAGGAAGGGGAGAGCATCTGAAGATACTCTGCTACAAGCTTGGGATATGTCTGGGGGCTGGGTTTGAACGAGAGCTGAAAGAACTGATGATCTGTACTTAGCCTACTTGCCTCCCTGGTCATTGCACTTAGAAATTTTAAATACCCCAATCTGACTTATAAAGTACTTAAGTTTAGTGTGTTTATTTCTAAAAACAACTATGTATGGTAAAATTGAAAAATTAACCAAATACTCATGGTTGCACCAGAGAATTGATACAAGGAAATCTGTGGCCCCCAAACTAGAGAGACAGGCAGAAGGATATGGATGGTGACAGCTGACCACATTGGGTGCCTGTTTTCAGAGGCTCACTCTAAACTATGCTCAATGAGTTGACATAGTATATGGTGTGAATAAACGTAACACTTAAAAATATTGACATCTCAAATTTGAGAGGGCAAAAGCAGTTTCTTGTGAGCCATACTCATGACTTACGTGTGGATATCACTGTGGATTTCAAAGAAAAATGTACTTGTCTCAGGCTAGCAGCTAAATAAAATTGACATTCTCAAAGATTTCAAGCTTTGTGATATACCTTTTTCAATGTTTAATATTGCCTTACTAAAATGCCAAACATATTTTTCAAAAAGTCTTATTAGAACTTTTGTGTATATGCATGTGTCTGCCTGCAGGTATGTGCACACTAGTGCAGGTGAAAACAGGGGCCAGAATTCGGCATTGTATCCCCTGAAGCTTGAATTAAACGCAGTTGTGAGTCATTCAACGTGAAATCTGGGAATGAATTATTGTCCCACGAAAGAGCTGTACCCGCTCTTGAGTCCTTTCATTTTTGTTATTTTAAAAAAGTAGTATGCAAAAAATTATTTCCTTATGACACTTTCATACCTGCTTGGTTTTATCTGACACCTTCATTTTCCTCCTTCCCCATAACCCTTTTCTCCATGACCATGAAACCCAGCATAAATACCTCCACCCCCCGGCATGCCCCTTTTCACTTTCATGTTACCCATGTCCCATTCCCATTATCTATCCTCTTCAAGTGCTAAAATGTTTATCATTTATTTAGTCACTAAGATCAGTTTGTACTTCATCAGGTACTTAATTCAGCCTCTGTGTAATCATCTTACAATAATGGTATTCCCACAATACCATTTGTGGTGTTGAGCAAAATTTGACTTCAGGACTCAGTACTCATTCTCCTAGATATCAGACTGCCTGCTGATAAGAAGCTCAGTTTATGCCATGGCCAAAGGAACAAAATTATGACATCCTCTGAGGCAAGTTTCAACTAATGGTTGGTTTATATTGCTGCACAAAGTGAAATGAAAAGCTATTCATGGAAAATAATGATATTGTATTATACCTCTCCTGAGTAGGTTTATAAAACCCACTTTATCTGTTGATCAAAATAAATCTAACTTAAAATACAGAAATGTAACATCCAAACATTCATACTTTGTGTATTAAAATGATAAAATAATACTCATGTTTTTAAATTTATGTCATTTTAATTGTGTGTCAGAGAGATAATGAGAGAGAACGATAAATAGATACATAGATAGGTAGATAGATGATAGATAGATAGATGATAGATAGATAGATAGATAGATGATAGATAGATAGATAGATAGATAGATAGATAGATAGATAGATAGATAGATAGATAATGGATAGATAGATGATAGATAGATAGATAGATAGATAGATAGATAGATAGATGATAGATAGATAGATAGATAGATAGATAGATAGATAGATAGATGATAGATAGATGATAGATAAATAGATAGATGATAGATAAATAGATAGATGATAGATAGATAGATAGATAGATAGATAGATAGATAGATAGATGATAGATAGATAGATAGATATAGATAGATAGATAGATAGATAGATAGATAGATAGATAGATGATTAAAAATGCACACAAATACAGGTACCTCTGAGACCATAGGTGTAAGATAACCTGCAGCTAGAGTTGTGACTTGCTCTGAGAGCACCACTCTCTTTTACTCTTAATGGCTGAGATATCTTTCCAGACCCTTATATAATTCTTAATGCTATCTTTCACATCCACTGAAAGAGGTAATAAGGTTTGTGAAGACAGTCCCATTGATAAATAAACAATGAAAAAATACCAAAAGGTCAATACCCAACACCTTTATCATTTGCATGACTTCCTTCCTTTGCACTTTCTATCCCTCCGAGCTCCAGACAGTGTTTCATAAAGTGTCTTCTACTGACTATTCCTTTCTCTCTCTTTCAAATATTCTTCATGTGTTATTCTAAACTTTAGTGAATTGATAAAATTCAAGACTGTTTAAAACCAAAGTCATATCCCAAGTTTAAAGATGTCTTGTTACTATGTCTGTGTGCAGTTTCAGCTGGGCATAAAATAAGCCAGAAAATGAAAACTCTAACAGAAAGTTTAGGATCTTTTCCAAAACTTCCAGTTCTGTCCTCTCTGTCTCAATTGCTGCTAAGTGAATTTCCGTACTCCAGCTGTTTCCTGCTAGGAGTCTCTAAAATTAGTGTGCTCTTTCATATCCCCATCTCTGCTTGGCATTCTGGGGGATCCTTATCACTCCCACTTCTGCCTCTGACTTTATCATCCTAAAAGTCATTACTCAGCTTACTGCCACATGAAAATTAAGTACATATTCTCAAGACTAACCCCCCTCCCCGTGTCTTTTAATTTTCTCCAAAAGTAAGTTTCAAATCCTTCCTCTGGTATAGGTTTCTGAAGATCTGACTGACCTAAGATTGCTTTTCTAACGCTAATATTGACTTAAACAATTCCATGGCTCACCATGCCTAGTACTTGGTGGTGTTCCAAAGATGTCCAAAGGTATTGCTAGCAGTGCAGTATAACAGATTATCGCACATGATTACACAAAGTCATTTATAGGCAGCAAAAGAGTATTCTGAAGACAGGCACACATTATTGGCAAGAGCAGTGGCAATGAGCACGGCTGACAAAGAAATTTGCAGGCATGTGCTATGCCAGTGAGAAAATGAAAGTTTGTATGAATTTATATCTGCCTAATAGAGGACCGAAAGCAACAGAGAAAAGCATCACAATTACGCAAAGAATTTGAAAATATTCTGTATCATTTTCTCATACCTGTCATAATGGATATGATAAAGGTAGTGCCATCTGTTTTAAGTCACACAGCAGTTTTATGGCAATTAGATGAATGTAAAAAGTGCTTTTAGTAGAAAAGCCATAAGACTATATAAATTTGCAAACATAAGTTTGTATTGAAAAGTTGTTTACCCTTATTGAGTTCATCTTAAAAATCCTGCGACAACCGATATGTAATTTCTTCCTTGCTTGGTTGGATGTATTTAAAAAGTTTTATCATCAGGAGCCTCAAAACTATTGTACATTCTATGAGTCGATTTATAGCCTAAAGGCAAATTATTGCTTTCGAATAATAATAGGTCAATTAGAAAGTAACTCTTTGAATACAGCATACCAAATATTTTATTTATTGAGATGTGTGTGTTCGCTGACAGCTTCAGATAAGAATGTTCCGAAATATATTCACAGATGATATTCAAGCCAAGGTCTATAGCTACAGAAGCACAAAGTTTGAAAAGGTGGCTGTTCACCTTTAATCTAAACAATTTAAATAGCTGAGCCTGTCATGCTTTAGTTTTTTTAAATGTGTTCATCTTGACATTCTCTTCTTTGTTTCAGAATTTAGAACATGAAAGTATGGCAAATTCTTTGGCCTCATTCACACTGTTTAATTAGTTTAGGGATTAACAATGCCATTCGCTGTTTCAGTTCTATAGTTCAAGATTGCATTATTTAAGTGGAAGAGAATGAAGTCCCAGGCAATAAGTGAGCAATTTCGAGCTCTATAAATACCCCGCCTGGAGTATTCATTCAAGCACATTCTTCCTCAGACCCAGGATTTAGTTAGAATTATGTGGACAATTTCCCCCATCTTGCCACTTTGCCATCTGTCCTAAAGTAATCATTATGTTTCTACAACAATTGCGTTGTGGAATCTTTATTAAGGAACAAAACACTGCTTGGAACAATTAAGCTGGCATTGTAGCTGTTGGCCCAGCAGCCTGCTTTACTACTAAGTCCCACATGATCCACATATGCTGGTCCTATTGTAGTCAAAACTAGAAGTCTATAATTTTATATCGATTTGAAAGAGCAGAATGAAAGATCAGTAAATAAGGTAAATCAAATTAAATATCAATTTTACTTATGCAGCAAAAGTCAAGACGTTTTAACCTTTGTAATTGTGAAGAGAAACTGAAAATGCAACTCTCTCATGGTACTGATGAGTGCATTGAATGTCATTTTGTTTAAAACTTTCCATTTGATTCTTATTCTTTCCTTTGTGCCTGTTGCCAGAAACCAACACACGTGTGCTGATATGCCTCTCAAGTGCGAAACTGGGTGAGAGATTTTGTGTTTGACAATATAATAATGTCATGCCCTGGTAGCCCATGCTAAAGGCTGAATTAATTTTAAACAATATGCATACTGGGTAAAGTAATATGCTTTTCTACCTGCACTAGCGTGTGTCATCATGAAAAGGTCTGACAATAAGAACTGTCAAGCAAATGGGAAAATCGAGAGTTGGCTATTTTCACCTACAATGCATGAGTAACAATAAAACAATAGATTTCATCAAATAATTTTATTGATCTTTGGCTTCTCTCTGGAAGCAAGTAAAACATCATACGGCAAAGAAAACTGTCTTTAGGGAAATTTTCCTGTGAATTATTTTTCTTAATGTTCTACAAATTAATCGAACACTCCAGCACTTTGCTGAGCATGCAGGCTGCTGCAACATTTTGAGAAAAAGTGAGGTGATCCCACAAGAAACTTCAGAATAGAATCTACCATAGAGTAGAAATAATTCTCTATCTGGGGGTAGTCGCTTGATTTGAAAAGAGAAATTCTAGTCACATTCAAAGCATCATCAGTCAGAATTTGAAAATAGAAGCAACCGAAGCATCCATCAACAAATGAATGAACAAAGAAGATGCAGGGTATCCGCGCTGTAGAAAAGTACTTAAATTCTAAAACGAAAGCCATTTCAAAGGATGCTACAGTGCTGATAGACCAGAAACTCTGGTGGAGGAAACAGCAGTAACAAAGGCGCTCTTCCTTTGTGTGGATGCTAAAAGGGAGGTAAGCGTGAGCTAGGAAAAGCTCAACAAAGAGGTTGGATTTCTTTTTATTTTTTTTGGATACATAAGTTCAGTTTTACATAATGATAAAAGTATAGAAATTGATGATAATAGCCCTTAACAACATTACAAACATGGTGAAATGCCACAAAACTGTAACTGAAAATTGTAAAGATGATAAATTTTATGTTATGTATATTTTGCCACAAATTTTAACAGTAGGTGAAAGTAGGTTTAATTTCTGATATTTTATTATCCCTTTGAACTTTTCATATAATATTGTGCTATTAGAATTAGTTTTTAATTAATTATTAATTTAATTAGTTAATTTTAAATTTTCATTTTATATTACAACCACAGTTCTCCCTCTCACATGTCCTTCTGCTGCCTTCCCTCTCCCATTCACTTTTAAATATAAATATTTTTAAGGTATCAATTACTACAGTCAATACATTAAAGGTTTATCTTTCTTTTGAAGTACTTCCATAGCTCATATGTGACTGCTCAATCTTCTGAGGAAACTATGTGTTATTCACAGAGACTGCAGTATTATCACCAATGCAATCCCTTGTTTCCACAGGCACACAGTTCGTTTACACTGACGTTTTTCTAGCTGCTATCTTTATAGTTAGTCTAAATGAGACAAATGATCACAATTAAAGTGAGCAGGACTGCTTCTTTCATCAGCTGCTTCCTCACAAGTGCCTGCCCCTGATCTGCTGAATGTGCCAGGTTTCAGAAAATACCGAAATTACACATTTAGACATATATAGCTATAAGTCTATCCAGTCCACTTGAAAAACATGTTAGTTACTGTGTTGTACATAAAGGGAAATAGTCTGAAAAATACAAAACAAACTGCTAACTCTAGTCATTAATAACTATCCTTTAAATAATGTGTTTTCAATTTGACCATAAAAGGCATTGCACAATAGTTTAAAGGGTGAGGATATAAGAGAAAATTTATAGTTTCTTCTATTGAAAGATGCTAAGCTAATTATTTTGAAAATTATATCTCCTGGAAGAATTTTCTGATCTAATTTCCAAAGTAGAGGTTCTTTTCTGAGAACACTGCCCTTCACTGAAGTTAACAATGGGCTTTATTCAGTATCATGTGGTGATTTAACTCCTCTTCTTATGGTGTGGTTAATGTCTACAGTGCTCCATCTGATACCTCCCTTTCAGTCATAAGGATGACTGCTGTTCTTAACTTTTACTTTGCCCTTGTATTAATAAAGGTTCTTTTAAAGAAACAGAAATTATAGAATGAATCTATAGCAACATATATAATAAATATATGTATATTTTTCAATTCAGAAGGATGACTATTCTTAACTTTTCTTTGCCTCTTTCCTTATATCAGTAAGGGTTTTCTAGAATAACAAAACTTAAAGAATGTATATATACACACATGTATACATGTATGTGTTTTTATATGTACACATTCTTTCTCTATAGTCAAGCATGTATATATAGATATTCATCATATATTCCCATATATAGAATTCATATATGTATATGAATGAGTGCTGTACTTAATTTTTACTTTTCACTTGTATTGGTAAAGGTTTTCTGTAGTAACAGAATTTATAGAATGAATCTTTCTCTCTAGCTTCCTTCTCTAGTGTTGGGAGCAGTGATCCCCACATCCTGAATTTCTTGTTCTCCCCTGATCTGAGTGCCTACAGCTGCTCTGAGCATGAGACCTTCAGGAGTTCCTGATGGCAGGAGAGTGGTTTCTGGTGGGTTTGGCTGGGGCATGGCTATCTCTATATAATTTGCCCCTGAACACAATAAAGGGGGCATTCTTGGGGAATTCAAAGATGACCCGCGTCGCTGTCTCTCTGTCTGTGTCTGTGTATTTTTACCTCCAGCCCCCTTGCGCGAAGCTCGCGAACTGGTTGCCAGCGCACAGAGCACAGACACTGGGGCGCGGCACTCCAGTACCATCTCTGCCTGAGTGTCACCATGCTTTCTACCATTCAGATAATGAACTAGACCTATGAAATTGCAAACCAGATCCCATTAAATGGTTTCCTTTATAGGAATTGTCATGGTCATAATGTTTTTTTCAGAGCTATAGAACACTCACTGAGACTATATATATATATCTTTTGAGATTATAATATAATTATATCATTCCTCCCTTTCCTTTCTTCCCTCCAAACACTCCCATACACTCTTCCTTGCACTTTTTCAAATACCTGGTCCCTTGTTTCACTCAATAATGTTTTAGTTAAGTTGTAATTCCTAGCTCTAAACTAAAACTATGAGCAAGCCTTCTCAGAGAAGTAATGTTCAGTATTTAGCATCCTTGTATCATGTCACATCCTGCTAAATGCACATGTTAAGCATGACTGCCAAGCCCCACAAGTTTTTTGTTCTTTACATCAGCTCCCAAGTCCTCGGATGCAGGTACAGTTCTCTCCTGACAGGGAAATAAATTGAAGAAAATGTTCTGAGGAGTGTAGTGTAATGAAAACAAGGAAAGGACCGCATTGGTCTTCTCTGAATTGTGAGCACTGGCCCAGATAAACCCTGAGTAGATTTGTTGTGGAGGAGCTGATGCTGGACAGCAAAGTATTGCTCTGCCTGTGAATCAGGGTTTGTTTCAGGAAGTACACACAATGGATGTAAATTAAATTTTAGAAACTAGATTAAGGCTGCCTGTAAATCTGGGGCTTCTGAGAAATAAAGCAATGATAAATATGCTAGGGGGTTTGGCATTCCCCTCATTTGTTAGCCAAAGCAATTATGATTTTGGCAAGAAAGTAAAGCATCAATTCAAATAAGTTTAATTTTTGAAATGAAAGAATGATTTTACTTTTTACTCTTACTTTAAAAAAATGAAACATCACACAGTATTGTTATCGTTTAGAAATAAACGATAAATGAAGAGTTTTGTCTTATAATCTCCACTATATTGTACTTAGGCTCTTTAGGGTCTTTTTGGTTGTTGTTGTTGAGCTCTCAAGAATAAGTATTTATCTCAATCCTCTTTATTCTGTTGATACTCATCATTCCTTTCAACAGCCAATGCAAAGTTAGAACAGAGCTTCAGGCGATTTGCCAAGCAGCCCTCACCAAGAACACAGCATCTATGGCCCTCTTTCTTTCTGTTTGTCCTTTATTAAAGACTAGCTCATTTGATGAACCGACATGCTTATGATTCTTGGAGTTTTAATGTAAAATGTTGTCCATCTATGGACATTCCCCTGATGTGGCTGCCTTACAAATAATAAGTCACCTTAAATAAATGTCTATTGCGTTTAGGGTTTTAATCATTATTTTTAGGCTAAGGAAGTTGCGACAAATGTGAGCACCCAACACCAGAGCTTGTTGTAAATGTGTGAAAGTCTTTGTTTTCCAGTCTGCGGGCCTCAGAGCAACAACCTCATTGTCACTGTTAGACATCAGAAATGCAGACTTTCAGGTTCCTTGCTCCAATAAGGAATCTGAATGTACATTTTAAAGAGATTTGTGAGAATTTCTGTACATAATAAAATTTTACAGCACAATTTGAATTGCATCACAAAATTCATATTAATATTTTTATGTCTAAGCCAAAATAAGGGCAGAAATTTGAGTGTTTCTAGGTACAGGCAATATAATAAGTATCTTTCAAGTATTATCATATTTAAACCTCATTATAGCTCTAAAAGGTAATAATTGCCATCATTTAGGTTTTGCATACAAGACACTGAGCCTGGAATGCCCAGAGATCTGAAGGACTCAGGGGATTTCAAACTGGAGTTGTTCTGTAGAAAGTAGAATCCCACACAGAAAACCTCATTGGTTAAAGTTTCCCTGGGAAGATTCAGGTAAATGGTCAGTCACCTCAGATGGACAGTAATGGCAGACAATGTATGATAGCACTTACATCCAACTTTATGCAACTGATGAGTTTACAGGGCTGTATTAAAGAGCACAGATAAGAGATTATATATAGGAGCATGAGGTTTTTGCAGAAGCATAGGTGACCTGCAAATTGCTTTGTCACTGTGCAGTGTCTCTCTGTTATGGATGGTGGCTACATGGAAGATGCAGCATGAAGTACAGCATCTCTACAGTCCACTTGCAGCTCAGAGGAGTGAAAAAAAAGTAAAGTATCAGAAATGCTACAGTTGCATTACCGTTACTATTGACCTGGAAGCCAGGCCATTGTTCAGCTTTAGCTGTTGTGACTACAGTCATAGAATGGCATCTTGTAATGACATAGCCATAAAAAATGACTATAGGATATACTCTTGATTTATATGAATTCATACTAAAATTATCAGTCCTCTAAAATCTTGCAGGTATTGCTAGAAAAAATAGTGAAGGGTATGCAAATCTCACAGTCATTTCAAAAAGGAAGACATGTTGAAATTGTACCATCTTCCATCTCATTTTATTTCTTTACTACTTTTTATTTTCATTTTTTGCTTTTCAAGACAGTGTTTCTTTGTGTAGCCCTGGTTGTACTGACTCCCTCTGTAGAACAGATTGCCCTTGAACTCGCAGAGATCAATCTGCCTCTGTCTCCTAAGTGCTAGGATCAAAGACATATGCTACCACTATCCAACTCTATTTTATTTATTTTTATCTTTTCAATTTACATTTTTAAATGTCAGCTTTTAGGTGTGGCTTCTGAATAAGGATTTATGGCTATTCTCTGCTGCTGTGAAGATACACATCCATATGGCTTTATCATTCTTCATGATTTTAACTCAGAGATTTTCTTTTGTATTCATTCTTTGATTTTTTATTCTTCCATTGCATCCTTATTTAACTGCTTATTTTTAATACCTTATTTCTAACATACTATGTACAATATTTTTTCCACTCAGTGTTCTAGTGAAGCTAAGTTGGAAGGTTCTTGGGGATTCAACTGATGCACACAAATGTCTTCTCTAGCGAATTAGTAGTGACAGTGCAGTGAAGTCATCATCTGAAAGATCTGAATAGTAATATACTTTCCTGAAGATTCCTCTTGCCTTTAAAGAGACAGAACATTTGTCTGACTTTGCAACCAAAGTAATAATATGCCCTGAGATTATTTTAAACTATGTACTCAATCTGCTATCCTACTCTACACTCACTCAGTCAGTTTATGTCTAACCTGCTTTTTGCTGTTATCATGTAATTGTTCTTAAAGACAAAAATGTAAGTCAACATAAGATTTTCCTGTCTTCAGAATATCATACAGATTTTCATCAAATAAATAACTATTGGGGAAAAATCTAATATTGATTTTTTAGTTCTGTGTTCATCAAACACAGTCTACAATTTGAAAATAAAAATGCACTGAAATAAAGAAGTTGTGATTTTAGCATAAAAAATAAATAAAAATAAACGTAAAAAATTTAATGTAACCAGCCTACATATGTTATAGAGAGCCTATGTAACCAGCTTTTATAGCTTATGCAAAGCTTTAATAATAGATTATGTATTTTTCCATGTTCATGACCAGAAATAATGTCCACTTGTGTTAATAAATTCAGGGCATACAAACCATGACAGCTTTGTGAGTTTTTTTGAAAGTCACTTTGATCCTCAGAGAGAGCACTATGTATAAGAAATCACATTGTGTTCATAATCTCCAGTCAAGAGTTCACACACTACTGATCTTTGAACTTGACAGTTGCAGAATACTATTAGTGGTTCATTGTTTCAAACCCTGAGACTCAAGAAGATAACATGGAACTCTTGTAAACAATAGAAAGGAATTACCACGCAACTCAGTCCCAGTCGAATGGCAATAACAGAGTGTCAAATATCGTAGTGTTCATAAAGTAAACACATTCCCGGGGCAGGCTGGGTTGAGAGGAGATAGAAATATTTGCTTTCAGAAGCTTAAGTTGATCCTTCTTACTGAAATAGTTTAGTAAAAATGATTATTTAAAATACCTAAATTTAGGCAGCAGTCTCTAAAAAGATGCATCAGATATGGGAAAGCGTTCTAAGTAGAGATTGCAGTTTATAATTAGGCACATTCACAAGCACTAAAATGCAAATACTCTCAGAAACAGAATGTTTATCTGGTGGTGCGGAAGCGTGGAAGAGACCAACTGCATATTTCTGAAGACTGTGCTGATGGAGGAAGAAAATGGAGAGCAGATATTTCATGAAGCAATCTGTGCATGGCAGGACAGCAGAACACAGGCTGTCTAATCTACCAATATGATTATGTATTACCAATTGCTTCCTTCTCCCCAAATAGACTACAAAATAACAGGTAGATAAAGAAAAAATAGACAAAGTTTATTAAAGTTATTCTAGAAAGAGTGAGCAGGACCTTCATAACCTTCGTAGTATCGCAAATGAACAATGTCCACCCTATCACAATTCTACTGGGTTTTTGAGAAAATGTCACCAGTCTTGCTTCAGGATTAATCACATTTTTTGTCAAGTTAGTTGTTGCTCCAGTAAGCAAATACCTTACTTGGAAAAATAGTTTATAAAAATTTCCAGAGGTTATTTGACTATTTTATATTCTTTTTCTGGGTAAGAATTTCCTGATGAAATACTTGGCCCACGTTGTTGTGTGTGTTTGGTTCTGCTCGTCCTGACAGGTAAACTCACTGAAAGCAGATGGATTCAACTCCAACATTTTGGAAGAGATTTTCTGGGGAAAAAAGTCCTTTGGGTCACTCTTCTCTTGCCAGCCCATTAGACATTTTAAACTTATACCAGATTTTGTTTAAATGCTCTTACGTAATTGAAGCTACCTAACAGTCCTTCAAATTGCTTACACATGCTTGCAGTCACCTATATTATTGCTAAAAATAAATTACTAATGTTTATCCTTTCATCCATCCCAGAACCCAGTTTGATTCCATGTCTTCACTATTTTAAATAGTGCCGCAATAAACTTCTAAGTACAACTTTCTCGAGTACCAGTTCCTCACTTTTCAATTTACTACCCTACCACCTTCAGGGTTTGGTCTTTTATCGTTTGGTTCCCTTCATCCTCGGTGTAAGATTATTGACCCAGCCTCAGGTATTAGATGCAATACTAAGTTCAAGGAAGAAATCACAGGTCAATATGTCTCCCTAAAAAAAAAAAAAATACTGCCTGGTTACCTCCTAGAATATACATCTTCCATATTCTTTTTGATCAATATTGTCTTATGCTTCTTCTAAAAGAATCAGCTAACAAATGCGAAACATTCACCCGATTCTCTGGAGGCCTTGCTGTCTGTGAGGGTGCCATTGCATAAACAAAACTTAAGAATTTATAAACCAAAAGTAGCTTTCCAAACAATCATATGTAATAAGTATGAATATATCATCACAAAATAACATGGAAACACTATTAGCAAACTAATAACCAAGACTGTTGTTGCAGGTGGAAATAACGGTTACTCCAATAGATAGTTGGGGCACCAGGGCTTTCTGCTAGGAAACATTATTTATTTGTATCAGCACTGAATTAGTGGATTCAACTTCAAACCTGAGCCCTGAGCACAGGAGTGCATTGCCTTACGTACTTTAGCCCCTTTATCTCCCCAAACGGTATAAGATAGTCTAATTGGTTGCTCTATATCACAGTGATGTTACCTATAGCCATAGTGCCCTCCCTTTATTCTAGGAAGCCCCCTACCACAATATTATGATGAGTGAACCGATATTCATAGTTCAGGCAAAGAAGTTTAGAATGTGATATTGTAGACAGACATGTATCGTCACATGTGTCCTGTTTTCATTTCTTTGGTTAGGATAAAACACCCTGACAGCAAGCAAGTGAAACAAGAAAGGGTTCACAATTCCAGGCTATTCTCCATTACTGAAGAGAAGTTACAAAGGCCTCAGCTTGAAGCAGGAAGACACATTACATCCACAAAAAAAAGGAATGCATTAATGACCACCTGTTTGTTTGTGCTCAGCTTGATTTCTACACTCTTATAAAGTCCAGATCCCTTCTGCAGAGAATGATGCTGTCACAAGATGCTGGGTCTTCCCAACGTGATTAAGATAATCCTCCACAGATGAGTTCACAGACCAACCAATGTTGGATATCTGTCATTCTCCAGTCTCTTTCCAGGTGACTCTATGTCTTGTAAAATGGACAATTAAAGCTAGTTTTGCAGCATATAATACTCACATGACATTTCATTCAGCTGAGATGCTTTGGTATTTTTGGATCACTAGACTGTAATTTTCATATTTATTTGGCCCAAAGTTTTGGGTTGATTTTCACTTGGGTTGGTGGTATGTTCTCTGGCAATCTTAAGGTTTAACTGATAAAAACAATCTTAATGCTCTCAAGGCCCCATTAAACATTGAGAAGCATCTTCCTGAGAGTTGATCCTGGCCTCCTTACTCTAGCAAACCTGCATGCATAATTTTTACCCGTCCCTTTGAAACATATGCAAAGTTTTCCCCAGCTTCTTACTAGCTTTAAAATCCAGCAAATGTCTTTTTACAGAATATGAGATCCTTCTCTCTGAAATATAAGCATGGAAATGGAGAATCCAAATCTTCTTTGTAAAAATGTCCTGGTATGCCACTTTGCCTGCGGTATAGTACATGAGCAATTGATCACTTTCCCTCTTATTTTATATTTTACTTTTTCTTTCCTGTGTTTGAATATATTTTGAGTTACATCATTTGATTTGATCTCACACAAACTCTTCAACTATGGGGAGTGTGTGCCATAAATATTAGCTAGCTTTTCAGTACTGTAATAACAGTCAAGATGCAGTGCATGTAAAGAAATAAAAGGGCTTACCTAGCTCACAATTAGACCATTCACAGTCAAGTGGTCCCATTAGTTGGACTTTTGGCAAACAGAACAGATAGTGTCGATCATGTGAGGGAATTGTTTATTTTGTATCTAGACAGAAAGTATAGGCTCACTCAGAATTTTGGAATAATACTTTCACAAGAACAGTCAAAGAATTGCCAGACCTGCAGTCAACGTATTGAGCTCTGCTTTCAACCTTCGTGCTAATCCTCAAGACTGATTACATTCCCAGGGGGCCAAGATTGAGAAAAATTCAAACCATATGCAAACCAGAGTATCATTTATACCCCTTTCACTGATGAATAAGTCTTCAAATCCAGATGAGTACTCACAAGAAGAAACTAGGCAAAATTCCCATCACCTCAGTTTAGGTTCAATTTTCTTCCTATATTGCCATGCTAGTATATTTGAGAATATATAATGAATTTACTTTAGCATTTCCAGTTTTAATTAAAACATAAAGTATCTATGAACCCTTAGGCCCCATTCATTTTTCTTTCTCCCAACTAAATTTCTCAGTATCTACTGTGCTACTTGTTGTTATCAGCAGAATAACAAATTAAACTTGGTGACGGTCGCTGATGACCTTTGCCTATTCTGGTTCATTATCCTTGTTGCCAGGTTTCTGTGCTTGGCACTGAAGCTGACCACTTGCTGAATAGCAAGAGCCTGAGGTTGTACTTTCCTCACATCTCTATTTTATGACAGCTGAGTATATACATGGTGTTCTAAATATTCTACATAGTTCCATTCAAATTATCATTTCCTAAGTAAATGCAATACTGAAAGAGAAAAGGTTTTCTTTTGATAGAAGTTGGGGTTCAGGGAGAGCTCTCTTATATCTACAACACATAAAGGGCTCACCTTTATTATAGTGATAGACTCAGATAAAATAACAATGACCCTTAATACAACAGCCAGTGTAGAAGATGTCTAACATTTAATAATAAATACTTTTTCTACTGGCATATGAGAAAAGTCGAAATGAAAAATTATGATTATGTAAATTATTAATAAGGGCTGACAGAGTTAACCTAATAACTGCTTCTTTAACTGTTGTTGAAAGTGGGCTTCTCTTTGTTTTTACTGGATGGTTCTTATGTTTTCTTTAAAAGATGGATTCTTTATTTCAAAATAAAGTTTCATAATCCTGAATATACTAACTTCCTGTCTTATGACTTAAATTCTGTACAATCAAGGAAAATGGTGAGAACCTAGTTCAGTGGGCAGGATTTCTTCTCTCATACACTCTCTCCCACATTTATCTATCTATTATTTGCCATGTGGGTGTGGGAAATCAAACCCAGGTCCTCTAGTTTGTGCTTTCAACTTCTGATCTCTCTGTCTAGCCTCACATCTATAAACCTGACATCCATATGCCTACTAAATGTTTCCAGGGGAAATGTCTCATGGCAATATATATTCTCTGCCACAGCTTACTGCAAATTATTAATATCTGGAAAGGCATCTTTTGCTTTTCAAAACTAAGACATAGTATAAAAATATCTGACTGACAGAATGATGAATAGGGGTAATATACAGAGCTGGATCTCTGAGAATATCCTATATCACAAGGGGGGAAGAAAGTGGCAAAGGTAAAAATAAGTCAACTAATAATTCCTCATACTCTTGCTAATAGCCAGTTTCTATATCTGCATGGCAGGCACATTTTTTTTAA
This sequence comes from Microtus obscurus, assembly GCA_963919715.1. NCBI lineage: Eukaryota > Metazoa > Chordata > Mammalia > Rodentia > Cricetidae > Microtus > Microtus obscurus. The sequence continues at coordinate 768,006 of CAWTZC010001932.1, read as the reverse complement.
TAGAAAGAAGAGAGGGAGAGGACAGTTGGCAAGGTAGAGGCATGTGTAGGACAGTGTATCAAACACAGGTGGTCTGTAGACACGAGTGCATACAGATGACTAAGGACCCACTCTAGGATACTCCATGTTCTAGATAGGATGGTATGTCAGAAGTTGGGGTCAGTAGCTGTAAAACAGCTCTGTGGGTAAAGTAACTACAAAACAAGTGAAAAGACTTTTGTTAGGATCCCCAGAACCCAAGTTAGGCAGAATGCAGTGACACATGCATTTATATAATGTAATCCCAAGAGCTCCTATTGTGAAATAAAAGATGGAGTTTGGGAAATCCTGGCAAAGGCAGAGGTCAACTAACCTTGACCATAGAGCAACGATGTAATGATGTTTTGGAGGTAATAACTCCACCGTGGTGGAATGTAAAGACTGACTGAAGTGTTCCTCTTACTACCACATGTACGCAATGGCACCCTATTCCTCCCAATCACACACAAATGTAGATACTCTTTCTCTATTGCACACACACACACACACACACACACACACACACAATGCACAAAAAGATAAAAGAAATGGATTCAAGATGAATTTTATCTTCACCTCTTTCTGGAATTCAACACTATTCCATCCCATTTGCTATGGTAACATAGAGAGAGAAAGGGAAAGAGGGAAAGGGAGAGAGCAGCAGCAGCTCAGGACATGACTATTGCAGTCCTATGTTTAGCATGACAGTAGTAAAACATCTCCATAAGAAGCAGATGGGATGAAGCCACAGTTACGGGGATACTTGAAAAAACATGTACAAAGGCAGCATCTGGGGATGGGTAATTATAACCCAAGAATCCTTACTTTGGCCCAAGTTCTGAGTCAGCAGACTTCTAAGAATAAGTTAAAATTAAAGTACTCAAACAATCAAACTCAAAAATGCTTAAAAGTCTACTTTTTCCTAGATGTATGATTTCCTAGCAGATTATTTGACCCTCCTGTAGTCCCATGGCCTCTCAGATTTCTAGACTGGACTATCATTGAACTATTTGCGATGGAGCTATAAACAGAATTATCATCAGAAGAATACTGTGTAATGTGGGCTTTACACGCGAACAAGGCAGCTTCAACAATCCACTGAGTAGTCTGGTTTGACAAAATATTCAAAGGTAATTGCAGCCCAGCATTTAAATATTTCAGTGTATCCTCTGCTATGTCCCTTATAAAAAAAAAAAGAATTATACCCTCCAATCAAAATAAGAAATCTGATTTGTAATGAAATAAGGGAAAGTATTGACCAGAACATGGATAGTGAAATACAGAACTGTTAATGCCATGGTTATGGAAGCCTTTGAAACAAGACCACCCCGACTAATTTTTTTTTTTCCTGGTGAATCAAGGAGCCATTTTACCATCTAATCCAAAGGAAGAGTTTATGAATCAAGTATCTGTTGGATGTCTACTTGATCTTCAGGAGTTAAGACACGGAGGGAATATCTGTGAAACTCATGCTCCATCGGCCTGAAAATAGAGGTTAGTAGATATCTGAGCACAGATGGAAGAGCTGCAGTGGAAAACTGTGAATCCCCTGTGAACAACATGGCTCTGGAAGGAATAGGTCAAGGCTGGGCAAGTGAGAAGTGGGGCATTCATAGGAAAATTTGACCTTGGTTAGCAGCAAGCACAAAATCCCTATGGGTAATTGCAGGATAGAGCTCTGCTAGCTAAGATAAGTAATCTGTTTTTTTTATTTTTAAATGTCTTTCAACTAAAGTTGAATTTTAACCAAGGCTGAATATGCAGCAGACTTTTGCAAACTGAAAGCAAGAAACCCATGACAAAGGCAGCCACTTGGCCTTTAGTTATGATAAGAATTTTATAATTGCCTACCACACAAAGATACTAGTTATAAAATAGGGAAAGATAAAATATAGAAACACCAGACACAATTTTGGGACTATTTTTCAAAGTCAAAATTTGTATATTAAATACATACTCCCTCCCCCCGAGAGCTAAGTGTGTTAGGTTCTCAGGCTAGGCTGGCTCTCATTGCCCAAAGCCTGATCTACCTTCTCTCCTAACAGTTCCCTAACCCCAGCAAACACTACTATTTATGATTTGCAGTTGTATTACATGTGGAGACAGGAATATACCCTTTACATGTACAGCAATGTTGGGAGTATTCTTGGCCTTAAATTTTCAGCAGTTTTTAATGTACTGCTGTTAGGTAGAAGAAAGGGCAGTGGGAAAATAAAGAAGCTTTAAGAACATGGAGACTGGACCTTAGGAATTATCATATGTGTGTTTACTTCTCACCTGACCATATTACTCTTTAACACTGAGATAGTCTTTTATTACTGTCTAAGAAAATTCCACCTGCAATGCAGGAATATTTTTTTTCCATTCCATATTTCTTTTTTTCTTTTTCTGTATTTTTCTTTATCTTCTTTGAGTCTCAGTGATGGAGATAAATAATTTCAGTGTCATTGATAGTGATACAAATGATAGGACTTCATCCACTTTATGACTAAATACTACCACATTATGTATTCACTGCATATTCTTTATTCCTTTATTATTTAATGGGTATGTAGGCTGTCAGCTTCACATAAACCTATACATACCAGGGAAGAGGGAATCTCAACTGAGGAACTGCTTCTAACTGAATGGCCTGTTGAACATGTCTGTGGGGCATTTTAATTGTTCATTGATATGAGGGACAGCCCCACATGGGTAGTGCCATGATTAGACAGGTAAACCTATGTTGTAGCTTGTTTCCAGCTGCTCAGCCCTGAAATAATCACTCAGAATCTATATTATTTAAATCACTGCTAGGTCTATTAGCTCTAACTTCTTATTGGCTAGCTCTTACACCTTAATTGAATCCATTTCCATTATTTTATACTTACCATGAGGGTTGTGGCTAACTGTAGGCAGCTTGTATCTTTCTCCTGTGGCAGCTCCAGGGTGTCTCCTCACTCTGCCTTCCTTCTCCCAGCTTTCAGTTTGGGTTTCCCTGTCTGCCTCTATTCTGCTCTGCACAGGCCCAAGACAGTTTCTTTAGTAACCAATGGTATTCACAGCATACAGAGGGGAACCCCACATCATCTCCACTTTTCTGTTTAAGTAAAAAGGAAGGTTTTAACTTTAAAACAGAAAATTACATATAACAAAATGTATCAAGCAAGAATTACACCAAGTGACTTGCAGCACACTGTCCACAAGCTCTACTCAAGTGCTTGGCTTCCTGAAAGAGCCAGAGTTAGTGCTGGCAGCACAAACCAGGAAGACACATGTAGTTTTTGTCTTTTGTTTTGTTTTGTTTTTCTCTATTACTGCTGAATCAGAAAGACCTCTCTTAAAGGAGCTGCAGTATGCTGCCAGCAAGCAGAGTCCATCTTTAAAAAAAAAAAATGTGGTTACACTTTGTTTTTTAGGGTTTAGAATTCCTTTCCAAGCCCTCTCAGGTTTTATGTGGATTTAGCTAACAAATATTGGAGCACCAGTTTGTTGTGTGAGGCTGCTTGTTTGTTCCTGGCTGCTCAGCTCTTAAATAATCACGCAAAAACTATATTATCATTTAAATCAATGCTTAGCCTATTAGCTCTAACTTCTTATTGGCTAGCGCTTACATCTTAAGACCTAGGCTGTATATGCAAAGAAAAGTTGGCTGCCATAAAAGTAAGCTAAAAAAAAAGCCATGAAGAGAAAGTTAATAAGCAATTTCCCTCCATGGTCTTTTCCATTGAGTCGTATCTTGGCTTCCTGTGATTATAAATTGACAATAACTGTAACTAAATTACTGTAAACCAAATTATTCTTTTTCCACCAACGTTGTTTTCAATCAGTATTTTATCACAACAATGTAGACATAAACAAGACAAGTGTGAATAGTACTACAAAAATTACAAATGGGAAATGGCTTTATAGCACACTGATTTCATTTCCTTTGGAAATATGAGTGATCGGATTGCTAGATCATATGGTACATCCATTGCTAATGTTTTGAGAAACCTCTTTTCCATTGCCCATAAGGGACATAATAATTTGTATTCCAGGTCACAATGCACAGGGTTGTGCTTTTCCCAGATGGCCAGAACTTGCTATCTTTATTTTTCAAGTGAGATGATGTCTCATCATGGTTTTCATTTATAGTTTTTGTGATATTTAGTGATTTTTGAAAACCTTTATTTTAATTAAATAGTTGTTCACCACCTTCATATCTATGGAGAAACGTCTATTTAAATTATTGGATATTTAAAAAAGTCATATTATTTGTTGCCATCACACATTTTGAGGCTTTGAATTTTTTGTATGCCTTAATTATTAGCCCCTTGTCAGTGACATAGTTTACATGTGCTCCCCCTTTGCGTTTTCTCTTCACTTTCCTAACATTTTAATGCAATCTCGTCTGTATACCTTTGTATTTCTTCATGGGATTTGGTATCTCTTCTGAAAACTCCTTACTTATCCCCATGTCTTGAGTTTGCTTGTAGCACTTTAAACATTTGTCTAAATATTTAAATAATTTTGAATTATTTTTTGTAACTGGTTAGAGCCTAGATCCATTCTTCCTGCAGATATCTAATTCTCTGAGCAGTTCCAAACAGAATAATGAAATTCTATTATAAGCTATTAAAAGCATCTGTGTTTACTTATGGAGCCAAGGTTACCCAATATGTCTGTGAGGAGTGAAACCAGGTTTCAGTTAGAGAAGTCACAGCAAGACTGAGGCTGTGACAAATTTATTGAGAGCAATTAGACTTTTTATACCGTTTTAAGAGACAGAATAAGATGGCAATTGACAGGATCAATACATTTGAAGTTGACAGGATAAAATGAAGTTTGCAAGCTATGCAGGGTACATAAGATTAATATCTAAGACCAATTGCCAAACCTTCATGCTTCCCTGACTACTAAGAGAACATAGCAAGAAACACAAAATGGCCTGAAGGCTTCTCTGCCTGAGGAAATTATCAGTCTCCCAGGAACTGGAAGGCATATTGTGCCCCAGGAGCTGTGGACTCTAACCTGAAAAACTTAGAATTCATGTGTGCATCTCAAGAAATTTAGGTCAAGCCAAATCCATGGTTCCCTTCATTCTGTTAACTCTTTGGTTGAAACCAGTAGCTTATAGATATATGGGTTTACTACCAGACTTTCTATTCTATTTCATTGTTTTTACATTTTAAAAAATAGATGACCTGTTTTCTTTGATATCATGAAATCTTACACTTAGGCCATAAGGAAAAATAAAACAATTTATTCTGTAGCAATTTTAGAAAAATACAGTCTATTATTATAACAAAAATTATTATTTAAATATGAATTTAATCATCCTTAGTATTATTTTGAGCATTTGTGTTCTAGACTTTGTTATTAAAGTCTAAACATAAATATGCCTAACTCCATTTAGCCTTCAAAATAATCAACTTTGGAGAATAGTTTTCTAATATTCTAATACATGTATAATGTAAGTATATCTGTTATATCTGTTAACATATGTTATATCTTTGCTATGTAATATATACATATACATTATATGTGTATAATATATGCATGTTACATGTATATTATATATACACATACATACACACATATGTACATTACACACACACATACACATACATCTTTCAGTTCCTGTGAGACCAATGCACTCCCTCAGGCAGTGAAGCGTTCAGATGTCTTTGTATTTCTTTTATGTTTCCTAAGTAGCCAGTGAAGCATGACTACTTGACAATTGGTCTTACACTTTAGTCTAGCATTTCTCCACTAGAAATTCTCACCAACTGGACCAGTTGCCTGAATGCTGTTCAAGTACTGTGTGGATTCAGCTCCTGTTTATATGTCACCCATACTACTGTCAACTTTTTGGTGACATAGCTGTCTCTAAGTTGTCATTGCCTCAATAGAGTAGCCTTTCAACCATTATCCTGGAAGTAATCCCAATAAATCAAAATCACTAATCTAGGCATGGGTAGAATCATTTCTTTGAACTTTTGTTGCATGAAAACATGTCTGTTCATGCCTCCCCAGTAAAATCCATACAATATCAACTTGTTAGAATTTTTTAATTAAATGTCTTTACATTTCATGAAGTACTTAAGATAATATATCAATATGACACTTGTTCTATACACACCTCTTTATTAGATGATATTTCCATTAATGTATTTATTCCTTTCTTTTATTCCTATATGTTTCACCTATCCTGCAAAATTTATTCCTGCAGCTTCTAGAAAAAAATATGAAGATGAAATATTAATTGGTATTGTCATCCATCCTGGCACTTCTTTGCCTGAAAACCACAGAGAATTCCCAGGGAGGAATAAAAATAGAACAAAGGCCACACCCACTTCATGGTCTTTTTAATAAATTTCTTCAAGGGCTTTGAAAACCATGGTTCAGCTTCTATTGAAAATATTAATAAATCTTCAGAGTGTTCTGAAGATTACAATGAGTTCTTTCCTCCTTTTGAATTTCAAACACTGTACACTAAGTTCTTGTGTGATTTTGGAGTCTGAATGTATGCACTCAAAATTGCTTATAGGACAAAGTATAAGAAAATGCTTCCAAAAAATTCATCATAAATAATTCATATGCAGTAACTGAATCCATGAATCCTATAATGACAAAATATGATTCTGAGTACTGTCAAAGGACAAGAATTTTGACAATTTACCTACATTCTTGAATTTTGCTTTTGATTCTATCACCATGCAATACGTTATTCAATAAAATATAATGGGCACTTCAGTGGTGCTGAGCAGCACTGATTTGGTTTTATGCAGGGAGAATGAATGAAAACAGCACAAACCAAGAACAAAAAGCCGATTGGCCATCTCAAAGTTAACTTACTTGTAAGGAAGGAACAAAGAAACAAAGACGTTTGAAAACAAAACAAACAAACAAACAAACAACAACAACAACAACAACAAAAAACAGAAAGTTTCTCCAAAGACATGCTGTACCCTTCCCAAAATACAGATCTGGTATGGATCCCATATTCAATGCCACTGTCTAGTCTGGCTACCCCTTCCTGCACCACAACCAACCTCTAAGACACTGCCAGACCGAACATGAGACGAAAAAGGATTCTTCATTCTAAGCAAGGGAAGTTAGCTAGGAAGATATTACTATCCTAAACATCTATTCACGAAACTCTGGTTCACCTAGTTTCATCACACACACACACACACACACACACACACTATATCTATCTATCTATCTATCTATCTATCTATCTATCTATCTATCTATCTATCTATCTATCTATCATCTATCATCATCTATCTATCTATCTCTCTATCTAGACATACAGACAGACATATATGTAATATGTAATGTGTATTTATTATATATACAAGATTTAAACACAGATTAAAATCAATCCATTAACACTAGGCAATTTCAATACACCATTTTCTACAATAGAAGGATTACCTGAATTAAAGAAGGAAGAAATATCAAAATTAAATGACAAACACAGAAAATTAACATTATAGCTATCTATACAATATTCCACCCCAACACCAAGAATGTGCATTCTACTCAGCAGCACTCAAACATGTAAAATAGACCAACCACATCCTGAAACACAATACTAGCCCTTACAAATGCAAAAAGATTGAGATCCTATCTGATCACAATACAATAAAGCTAATACTTGGCAGTGAATAAATTTTTTCCTAAATAAGCAGACTCATGAAAATTAAACAGCTCATTAATGAATTATGAATGAGTCAAGAAAGAACTTTTAAAAATTCACAAACTACATGAAAATAAACATAAAACACAACAAAACATATGCTACCCAATGTAAGTAGTCTTCTGAAAAAAATGGTATTCTCTAAGTGCCTACATTAAAAAATAAAAGCACAAATCAATGACTAAGGGATGGAACTCAAAAATTTGAAAACAAAACAAAACCAAAAAGAAAAAAAAATCATATCCAAATCCAGTCAACACCAAGAAGTAATAAGAACTAGAGCATAAATTAAAGAAATATGAACAAAGTAACTGATACAAAGAATCAAAAAATCTAAGAGCTGTTTCACTGGGGAAAAACAAAGCGATTTATAGACTATTGTCCCAACTAACAAACAAGAAAGAAAAGAAGACACAAATGAACAGAATGAGAAATGAGCAGTGAAAGATTACCACAGACACCAAAGTAATTCAGAATATCATGAGGGAATACTTAAAAACCTATACTCTATTAAATTGTATAACATAAAAGAAATGAATAATGTTTCAGATTTAGACAAACAACCAAAATTAATCCAAAAATAAATAGACAGCAAAAAAATTAAAACATAGCCAATGAGGAGACTAAAATAGTAACAAAAGTCTTCCAACTAAAAAAGTTTTAAAAAATCAAAACACTGCAGGACCAGATGGATTTACTACAGAATTCCACCATATCTTCAAATAAGACCGACCATGAATCCATCTTAAACTATTAAAAATAAGGGGAGGGGAGACTCTTAATCTCTTTCTATAAATCCAGCATTACTGTCATACAAAACCAGTCAAAGACACATAGAAAATAAGAAAAAAAAAGAAATATTCCTGATGGACATAGATTTAAAAAACAATCATTACAAGCAATATAAGACATGCATTAAATATTATCCACTATCATCCATCTGAAATGAAGGCATTCTTCAACATATACAAGTTAATGTGCAATAAACTGCATAAATAGAATCCACTTTAATGGTGCATACACATGATGTTGACGTACAACTTTTACCAAAAGTGCTGGTTAAAGCAGTGAACTGGAAAGTATTTCACATTTGAAATGAATTTGTTGGACTATGGATTATCTTCTGGTGCTCAACTCACCTTTCTCTTCCATTAAAAAAAAAAAAAAAAAAAAAAAAAGCCTTTTTGTCCGCTATGTTCAGCAAGTCCGGTTTTATGCCATGCTTTTTCAGACCCAGTCCAGCTGGCCTTGGTGAGTTCCGATAGAACATCCCCATTGTCTCAATGTGTGGGTGAGTGAGTACATCCCATGTTCATCCTTTTGGGTCTGGGTTACCTCACTCAGGATAGTGTTTTCTATTTCCATCCATTTGCATGCAAAATTCGTGAAGTCATTGTTTTTTACCGCTGAGTAGTATTCTAATGAATATATATTCCATACTTTCTTCATCCATTCTTCCATTGAAGGGCATCTAGGGTGTTTCCAGGTTCTGGCTATTACAAATAATGCTGCTATGAACATAGTTGAACAAATGTCCTTGTCATATGATCGGGCATCTCGTGGGTAAATTCCCAAGAGTGGCATTGCTGGGTCCATGGGTATGTTGATCCCAAATTTCCTGAGAAACTGCCACACTGCTTTCCAAAATGGTTGCACAAGTTTGCATTCCCACCAGCAATGGATGAGGGTGCCCCTTTCTCCACAGCCTCTCCAGCAAAGGCTATCATTGGTGTTTTTGATTTTAGCCATTCTGACAGGTGTAAGGTGATATCTCAATGTTGTTTTGATTTGCATTTCCCTGATCGCAGGTCAGTGAGTCTATAATTTGATACCCTAAAGAAACTAATTAAGAAGGTGAACCCAAAGAAAAGCATATAGCTATCCTCTGGGTTATGGGAAGTAGACCAGATTGCCGGGCAAAAAATTTGGGATCTTGAGGGTGTGGTGGGAGGGGGGGGTAAGGGGAGAATGGGAGAGAAATGTGAGAAGGGGAGGGTGGGGGGAACTTGGGGAAACGGGACGATTGGGATAAAGGAAGGTTGGCTAGGGGAGCTGAGAAGCACACATCTTAATTAAGGGAGCCATCTTAGGGTTGGCAAGAGACTTGGATCTAGAGGGGCTCCCAGGTGCCCAGGGCAATGTCCCCGGTTAGTTCCTGGGGCAGCTGTGGATAGGGAACCTGAAATGACTCTATCCTATAGCCATACTGATGAATATCTTGCATATCACCATAGAAATTTCATCTGGCGATGGATGGAGATAGAGACAGAGACCCACACTGGAGCACTGGACTGAGCTCCCAAAGTCCCAATGAGGAGCAGAAGGAGGGAGAATATGAGCAAAGAAGTCAGGACCACAAGGGGTGCGCCCACCCGTGGAGACAGTGGGGCTGATTCTTTGGGAGCTCACCAAGGCCAGCTGGACTCTGACTGAAAAAGCATGGGATAAAACCGGACTCTCTGAATTTGGCGGACAATGAGGGCTGCTGAGAAGCCAAGGACCATGGCACCGGGTTTTGATCCTACTTCATGTTCTGGCTTTGTGGGAGCCTATCCAGTTTGGATGTTCACCTTCCTAGACCAGGATCGAGGGGGGAGGACTTTGGACTTTCCACAGGGAACCCTGACTGCTCTTCAGGCTGGTGAGGGAGGGGGAGGAGTGGGGGGAGGGGAAGAAGAGAGGGAGGAGTGGGAGGGAAATGGGAGGCGGGGAGGAGGCAGAAATTTCTTTTTCTTTCCAATAAAAAAAAAATCAATGTGTGGGTGCACCCCTCGCAGTCCTGAGTTCCTTGCTCGTGCTCTCTCTCTCCATCTGCTCCTGTTTTAGACCTTGGGGTTTCAGTCGGGATAAAGAGGACTGCTGAGAAGTCAAGAACAATGGCACTGGTTTTGGTCCTACTGCACGTACGTACTGGCTTTGTGGGAGCCTAGGCTGTTTGGATGTTCACCTTACTAGACCTGGAAGGAGGTGGGTGGTCCTTGGACTCCCCACAGGGCAGGGAACCCTGACTGCTCTTCAGGCTGATGAGGGAGGGGGAGTTGATTGGGGGAGGAAGAGGGAAATGGGAGGTGGTGGAGGGGAGGAGACAGAAATCTTTAATAAATAAATAAATAAAGCAAGCCTTGATTTTAAATAGCTCTAATTGCTGTGTGGTGGAACACTTTTTGATCTTTGTACTGAAATCATTTATTCAAGTAGCAATTGCTTTTGAGACATAGGTCTCATGTTTGGATTAAGTTAACTACAATGTAAAAGTACTATCAATGATATAAATAGTTTGAGAAATAATTTTCTTTATATTAAGTCTCTCCAGAGTACCAAAACATAGCAAACAAATCCCATTCTAAGCGCTTAAGGGTCTCCTATTAATAAAGACGAAATTAACAATGTTTTCATGCCTCAAAGACTGGCAGAAATATCTATAGTTTTCCATATTATTTAGACGCGCGTGCGCGCGTGTGTGTGTGTGTGTGTGTGTGTGTGTGTGTGTGTGTGTGTGTGTAGGGGAGGCTGATATCCATTTTGCTTGCCAACCACTGAAGGTGGAGACACATCTGAGTATGATTTACTCTACTCAGCAAGCTTTAGTTAAAGCTTAGTTACATGGTTTACCCTAGAGCAGAACAGAGAGTTAACCAGCTACATTTTCTAAGACTAATGTGCCAATGTGGAATGTGTACAAACTTTGTAAGCAAATCACTACACTCCCTCAATCCAATTTATGTGGAGATGGCACAGGCAGGAATTTATTTACACATAATGTTGATCAAAGGGAGGTAAACTGTGTAGAGGAATGAGACAGAAATCAGGGTACATACTACTGCTCTTTGCCCTTTGAGGATTAATGGGAAGGTTCATCCCCACTTTGCAAATATTCAGATTTAGCTCATGGGAGAAAAGAAAAGATTTTGGCAGTGCATCCCAAGCTTGGTGTTCTCGAAATTCCTCTTAACTGTTAATCATGTTCTCATTCTTGTATGTAGAAGATTCTTGTAGGTTTGCAGCAGAGTTAAAAAAAAATCCCGTGACCTTTTCATTATTAGTTACAGAAAAGGAAGACATTAAGAATGAGGAAGATGTTCGTTTGAGAACTAAGGTAAGAAAGATGTTCTAGGCCTCACTCACTTTCCCAGAGGAATGTCTCTAAAGGAGGGGGAGGGCAATGAAAGAGATATCTTGATAGAGGGAGACATTATGGGGTTAGGGAGAAACCTGGTGTCAGAGAAATTCTCAGAAATCCACAATGATGACCCCAGTTAAGACTCCTAGCAACAGTGGAGTGTGTCTGAAAGGGCTTTCCCCTTTAATCAGATTAGTGAATATCCTAATTGTCATCATAGAACCTACATGCAGTAACTGAGGGAAGCAGATGCACTGACCCACAGCCGAGCACTGGGCTGAGCTACTGGAACTCAGTTGAAGAGAGGGAGGGGGGATCATATGAACAAGTGGGGTCAGGAGCATGATGGGGGAAAACCACAGAGACAGCTGACCCGAGCTAGTGGGAACTAACAGAACTAACAGACTATGGACTGACAGCTGAAGATCATGCATGGGACTGAACTAGGCTTTTGGGTTGTGGTTAACAGTGATGTTGCTTGATCTCTCTCTCTCTCTCTCTCTCTCTCTCTCTCTCTCTCTCTCTCTGTGTGTGTGTGTGTGTGTGTGTGTGTCAGGTGGGCTGGCAGTCGCACCAGGACCTATCTCGGTGCATAAACTGGCATTTTGGAGGCCATTTCCTATGGTGGGATACCTTGCTCAATCTTGATATGGGGTGGGGGAGGTGCTTATTCCTTCCTCACATTGGTATCCCAGGCCTTATTGACTTTCTAAGGCCTTACCCTCTCTGAGAAATGAATGGAGAATAAGAAGAGGGGAGGAGGGGTGGGTAAAAAGAAAGGAAGGTGAATTGGGATGTACAATAAAAAATAAATATTTAATAAAAATACAATACTCTCAGAGGCTGGGGAAATGGCTTAGCAGTTAAGTTAGTACAGCTCTTGCAGAGGACCTTGTAGTATGACTAAAAAATAAACCCAGAGACAGATATTGGGGTACAACCTGAAGGTCAGAAAAGAAAAACAGCTGGCCAATGGCTCTTACCTCTACCTCAGTCTAAAATGTGATCCTGCCTCCAGGAATCTCAGAGCGAAACTGAGAGCTGTCTTTTCCTATCTTTTGTTTCTCTCTAGCGCTTGGATTAAAGGTGTGCACCACTACCTTCTGTTTTTTACTGCATACTCATGTGACTACTGAGATTAAACGTGTGTTTTATGGCCTGTAGGCTGAGCAGTGTGATTGTTTTACCCTCTGATCTTCAGGCAAGCTTTGTTTATTAAGATGCAAATGAAATATCACTGCAGGATGTGAGTTTGGCTCAGGTCTGGTCACTATTCCCAAGTGCCTTCCTTTCACCTGTAACTCACTTTAACTGTATGGGAGAGGTCACCCTCCTCCTCTGGTCTGTGCCTACAGAAGCTTTCATGTGAATGTGCCCTTATGTAGACACACAAGTACACACTTGAGTAAAAATAAAAGTAAATCGAGAGAGAAAGAGAGAGTTAATACTTTGAAAGCAGTTTGCCTTACTGCTATTTGCCACATTCAGTGTTGAAGACAGAACGTTCTCCATATCAACAACACTCATAACTATGTTTCTTACGAATTATTCCTCATCACAAACTCGTAAACACTATCCCTGTTACCATCCCCATTTCACTTCATGACACAGACGGGGTAAAATTTTATTGCATGGCTTGTCTCCTTGTATTACTCTTCCTTTCGGTAATTCCAAGTCTAATGCCTGATAGCAATCCATTTTTGAGGAACTAAGATGAATGTGATTTCTGTAGTTTCTTAGTTAGGATTTCTATTGCTGTTATAAAACACCGTGGTCAAAAATATTTGGTGAGGAAAGGGTTTACTTCATCTTATAGCTTAAAGTAAGGTCAGAAACACAAGTCAGAAAGTTATAGGTAGGAACTGATGTAGAGGCCACGGAAGAATGCTGCTTACTGACTTACTCTCCATGGCTTGCTCAGGCGGCTTTCTTATACACTAAGTACACCGGCCCAGTGATGGCTTCACTGAACATAGACAGAGTTTTCCCATATGAATCACTACAAAAAATGCATCATGGGTTTGACCGCAGGCCAGTCTGGTGTGGGTATTTTGTCAGATGGAATTATCTCTTAACAAATGACACTGGCTTGCATTGAGTTGACAAAAAATTTAGCCAGTGCATGTATAAATCAACTTTCACCCTTAAGACAAATGAACTAAAAATCATGCAAGTGATATTTACTTCTTAGGTGTTATGATCAAAACTGACTGACTAAGGTTGACATTGTTAAACAAACTGAAATATTGGAAAATCAACTAATTAGAACCTTTAGTGATAGAAATGAAATAATTTTCAGATATGGTACAGAAAAAGGACTAAGAACACTGTCCTAGAATCTAGGTTTTGGGATGAATTTCTACCCCGAAAATTTATTACCTATGTAATGTCCTAAAATAATTTCAAAATTTATGTATTTTTTATTACTTATGATATGTACCTTGGGGAGTTATAGCAATCCATATAATAATACATATGCAAAGGGTTATGAAAGTATCTTCTTACATAACAAGCTGTTATTTATATCTAGTTCCCATTATCTTAAAACGGAAAAATCTCCAGTAACTAGAAACTTCTCAATTTCATACATGTGCAAAAGTTTTACTGAATATTGAGAGAACTGTCCAAATTGCCCCAAATAAGCCTGCATTCATCTATTTCTTAGTGCTCTGCTAACACTGTTTTTCATTTGTTGCATTTCTACACAAATAGTAGTAACTTAAAGAGGAAGTTGAAGAGAAAGGAGAAATGCAAACCAGACAGGAAAAGAATAGTTTCTTCACCCAATTTCAAAGGGAATTAACCTTTATAAGAGAAAGTGGCAATGCATGACTCCCTGACTGGTTTTCTGTCTCAACTGTTTGGACAAAAGTCTAGCCTGAGATCAGCTGGTAGTACTTTGGGCAAATGCTTCATCTATCCAAGGCCTTCTCTGGCATCATTGAGAAAGGAAGAGCGTTCTTGAAGCATTCCTGTGACTCATGACAACGCTCGTGTTTTCTACTCTTATCAGTCTTTTTTTCTTATGTTCTCTGTGGAATGGATCATTTTGACATGATTTTTAGTAAAGCAAAAATTATTGAGCAAAACTTTTACTTTTGGAAGTGGTTGTTTCCTTCTGCAGCGAGGGTTTATTTTCATTAATAAGCAGTGAACATCACCAACTCACTTGTTCCTATTTCCTTTCTAGCTCGGGTTAGTTTCAAGTCTTTAATCAAAATAACTGCACAGTTCAGTAGAATTGAAGACCTCTTAAAAGGAGTTTTATGCTTATTACTATTACTGTTTTATTGTCATTCTTATTTTTTATTTGATAGAGTCCCAGTTTGTGTCCCAGGAGGGCAAGAAGCTCATGGCCACCCTCCTTCCTGAGCTTCCTAAGTGGTGGAATTGCTGGTGTAAGGCACCACACCTGCCTTGTACTATGTATTTTGTTCAATGGGCAAAAATGAGGCTTGCTTTAGGAGCCAATATTTTGTGAGTCAATAGGTGTGCCATAGCAAGGGTTTTAAATTTTCTTAATTTAGTAATTGTTCTAGTTATTAAAAATTTTTCAGACAAGAATAAACTTAAGTTCTTTTAAATACTCCATACTACCTTGGGAACGTTATAATCAAAATCCAACACCTACCTACTGGCCATGTTGAACTTCCAGGCATACTGCTTTCTTGAGAGGAGACAACTCTGCCAAAACCAGAGGCAGTCTGGTAAGGACATGGACATAAAACCTTTTTGTGTTTCTAGTTGTGAATTTTAAGGGAAATGTTTTAGCATTTCCAGGCATTCATTATTTTCTTATTTTCAAGAATTTCCAAATGACCTTTAGAAACATCTTAAGAAATAGTCCCTGATGGCAAACGTCAGAGAATGAAATAGTGCCCTGAGCAATCAGCCAGGGCACTCTGCTATTTGCTAGCCATTAATACACCCTGAGGTTTTGCAGCAGGAGCCTACGGCCTGGAAGACAAATTTTCCAAGCATGGTGGAGTAAACGATGCCTGTTTCCTATAAAGTATTTATGCAGTTGTCTTAGAAGAGATCATTCCAAAAGCTCTCATGAAGAGATATTCACTTTTATTTTGTAACTGTTTTGTGTTTCATTTTATTTTTATTGTTACATCTATATTGACAAAAATATAAATACAACCTGCTGTGATCATTTAGTGTTATTCATATATATGTGTGTGTGTGTGTATATATACTCTTTAGATCTGACATTTTGTATTGAATAACCAAGAAAAGGACTCAACCCTGGGAAAGATTGATTCTATTCTTTCCGTGGTCATTAACGGACTGTAACTTTTCAAGTAGTTAGGCTAGGAGGTGATTAAATCTTAATTGCTTAGTCTTTGCCTCTAATTTCTACTACTTAGTTCATTTCTTGCCCATCCACCACACAATGTTTCCAGGTAGAATACAGAGTAAAGATATTAAACTGGCTTGTCTGAACGATGGCAGTTGTTGCAACTCCAGAAGATACAAGGGAGTTGAAAAATCCTATTCTTATCATTAGAGGAAGGAATATCTCTCATTTTCAGTTAGCAGCGATTTTGCGTCTTCCTTCTCATATAGACACAATTGTTGAATAATTATGTTAGGGTTGCAAAGCCCTGGCAGGTGGGAGCCTGTGCAGGAGGTTGTCTTTCCCTTATACCAGGGTGGAAGGGGAGAAATGACACATGTTAGCCTGGAAAGAATGATGTTAATGAGACATTGGTCCTGCGGTAAAAGAGAGTATTGATTAGTACAGCTGTCAGCAGAGGTCTATTGCTGGATGTGCAAAACAAGCAGTTAAAGGCATTAGGGTGGGTGGTGAAAGGGAGAAAGTCAAAAACATATTGAACATATTTGAGAGCAGGGCTGGATTGAGAATTTCTTCTTAGCTGTTTCTCCTGTTTAAGGATACTTGTATGGGTTAATATGAACTTGAAGGTCTGCACCAGCTGTTGGGAATTATGAGGATGATTAGGGGGTTAAGTAATGGCAAGATAGGCCTATAATATAACAGGCAATATTATTAAAAAGTAGTAAATATATTATTATTTAAGTAGTATTAAAATCAAGGGGCATTTGGGTTGGGAAGTAGCCGACAGGTGTGGATATCCATTCAGGAGATTTTGTTGTTCTGCAAGGGGTGGTGTCTCTACTACCATCTCTGTCCTTGATCAGTCAGTGAAAGACAAGCCATCTCTCAAGTTGATAGGTGACGGTGGACATTTCTGGCTGGAAACCATTCAAATAGGCCTCTGTTATTCCTTTCTATGTAAGAAAAACACAAACAAATAGCCTCTTTCCATTGTGAGGAAACTCCCATGTTTTATACTTGGAGCAATGCCATTGTACAGAAATGAGATATATTTGGAGTTTTTGTTGACATAGAGTTTTTTATGGTGGCTAGGCCAATGGCAGTTGCATTGTCAGGTGCAAATGCTCATATTTTCATTTTTAAGTTGAGCCTTTAGACTTTGATGTGTTTTTTGTTTTTTAGTTTTTCCTATGATTTCTTTCCTCGGGAACTGTAAGGAATCCCTGTGTGGTGAGCAATTTCACACTTGAACAGAGGTCTTTGAATTAAGAACTAATAAATGTGGGACTGCTGTTAGTTTCTTTTTTTTTTTTAATTTGTGGTAGGGTATGTGAGCCATACTCTGTAACAGGAAAGGACTGAGAGAGAGTGGGAGAACCTGGCAGCCAGGTCCAGGTTTGACATGTTAAGTACTCACCTCAGCTTCTTGTCCCAGGTTTGAAACAGATATATATTAGAGGCAGAAGGTAAAGTTAAAAATTAGCTCTTACCAAAATTTCAAATATTGACCAAGATGGTATTTTGTCAGGGACACAATCTGAAACCTTTCTAGTTTTGTGGCTTTAATAGACATGTTGTTGAAGCTTACATAGACTAAACTATATGCCTTGTATCATTTTTAGGAAGCTTTGCTATTATATTTAAGAATTATAACTCCCAGAATCCTAAGAAGTTGTTGGTCCTTGGTCAAGTGTTAACTTTTAATAACTACCATTCTCAACATTTTAGGAAGTTACCTGGCCTCTGGGCAGATGTTATCTTTTAAAAACTACTTTAATTAATGAATCTACTTATTGCCTTGACTAATTATAATATGCTGTATATACTAGACCAGTGGAACACAGGAAAAAAAATGTTGAACTCTGCCAAGATAAGGCAGGACAGTTCTGTAAGACTCCTGTTTCATAGAAGATTCTACCATATATTCTGGTAAATACAGAGGGAAGTGACTTTGCCAATATAAGGCAGGCAAATCCTTCAAATTACCCATTTGACTGAAAAATCTACCACATATTCTAGGCTTGTAGGCTGAAGAAGAATTTCCTAACATTTTAGAGGACCTTTGGTGACTATTCAGACAGCCAAAGTTCTGTGTTGCTAGGGAATATTATAGTTTTGGGGGCCTTTGATGGAGTTAAAGTCTAAAGAGTTAAAGATATCTTTTCCCTTAGTTATGATAGAAAATAAATTTGGTGTAAAAAATGAAGTAACTAAGATAATCTAGATAATATAGCATTTTCTCTGAATACAAATGGACTTAATATTGTAAATGCAATTCTTACTTGATAACTGTATTTGTGGTGTATAGTTTTCCTATACTAAAGATAAAACCTTCATTTTTATTTAGCCAAAAGGGGAAAATGTTGTGGAATATTAGTTTAAGATGTGTTACATTTCTTTATACTGTAGAATATTTAATGATGAAAAGGTATGTTGTATTCTCTTATGTTACATTTGTCTAACTCTGTAAAACTATTTACCTGTCTAAAATACATGATTTGTCTAAGAAAGAGCTGAACAGCCAATAGCTATGCAAAAGAGGGATAGGCAGGGCTGCCAGGCCGAAAAAAAATAAAAAAGAAGAGAAATCTAGGTTCGAAATAAAAGCAAGGAACAAAAAAAGAAGAAGAGGAGAACTCCAGGGTTCAGCCACCCAACAAAATAGCTAACCATTGAATAAGGAAGAAGGAAAGATATATAGAGTAAAGAAAGGTAAAAAGCCCAAAGGCAAAATGTAGAAGAAAAAATGGGTAGACTTAAGTTAGAAAAGATTTTAAGGAACAAGCCACGCTAAGGCCATGCATTCATAAGTAAGAATAAGTCTGTATACTTATTTGGGAATTAGGTGGTGGGCCCCTAAAGAATAGAAACTCTACTACACACTGGGTCCACACCAAGAGATGGAGTCCCCAAGTAATGGAGCTGAGTGCAAGGAGAAAAAAAAAATGAGTCTGCAAAGAGGAGTGAAAGAGGCTTCTCTTTCATTAATGGATTCCATGATGTCAGATAATGCTAGAATACTGGATGCTCACTTTACTCCTGTCCTGTTCCAGATTCTCAGTTGGGCAATTCTACAGGGGCCCTTGGGTTATTATAGAGCTGGATCTGGAGATATCAGTCTAAGCTTTAGGGATGTTCCTTGCTTCTAGAACATTTCAGGATACTGAGTTAAAAATATACATACATTTTATAAATACAATAAGTCATAAATTCATACTGACATTTACACTTGACATTAACAAGTTTTATTTAATGTGTAAAATTTAAACTTGATTTTTAAAAATAGATATCTTTTTCTCTTTCTAAAAATTTCAGATTATGAATGAAATTAGCATAATTTTATCTACTTATAAATATATATAAATAGTTTATATATATCAGAATTTGGAATTGAAATTATTCACAATTTTACGAAAAAAAAGTCTTCCCAGTAAAAAAAGTAAAACAGCTTTCTGGTTAATTATTCTTAAAGTTTAAAATGCATTCATATACACCTTTGGTTCAATGTATTGCATTTCCTAAGTCATTTCAAATAATTGAATATTTATTCAATTTAATTGAGGTGGAGTGAGTAGGCGGAGTCAAAGAGATACCATGTAGCCTCTGCAGGAGATAGATACTGGACCCCATATGGAACTTTACCAGTAGGCCACAACCATGTGGTGATGCAGATTAATAGAAATGGGTTAATTTAATATGTAAGACCTAGCTAGGAATATGCTAGAGTCATTGACCAAGTAGTATAGCAATCAATATAGTTTCGGTGTGATTATTTTGGGTCTAGGTGGCCAGAGAATGAAGAAACAACCTCCATCTACAAGAAAAGATGATTCACTTGAGTAAAAAATGAAGATTTACACAAGACTTAAATGTGCATATATGCACACATATCCTGTTAAAGTGTTGGGAGCACTGAGACCCCAGATCCTGAATTTCTTGTAAACAACTTGTTTCCCCCTGATCTGAGTGCCTACAGCTGCTCTGAGCTCGAGACCTTCAGGATTTCCTGATGGCAGGAGAGTGGTTTCTGGTGGGTTTGGCTGGGGCCTGGCTATCTCTATATAATCTGCCCCTGAACACAATAAAGGGGGCATTCTTGGTCTTTCTGAGCCAGCATTTGAAGGTCCGGGTTTTGGTCTGTCTCTGCATGTGTATTCTCAACCTCCAGCCCCTTGCCCGAAGCTTGCGAACTGTGTTCTATCGCACAGAGCGCAGACACGCGGGCGCGGTGCGCGGCATTTCTTTACCTTAGTGAATGATCTTTTTTATATCAAAAGTAATGTCTACCTTTTCCTATACTTTCATTATCTTTTATGTTGGCAAGCATTTATTCACTCCAGACAGATCACAGAGTATTCTACTTGAGTCTACCTCAGAAATCACTGAGTTTATTAGGGTTGTTTAAAGGAGTGGTCACTTTTAAGAATATGATGGCTGAAATGCAGCTGCGTCACCAAAAAGTCCACTCCATGCTGGGTGATGGCTCATGAAGGCTGTGTCTCTGCATCTACCTTCAAAATCTGCAGGTGGGTCGCCAGTTGGAAAGTGTCACCCCAAAATAGTTTCTGCCATATAACTTAGGAGACATCTTGAGAATCTTGTTTGAACACTACAAGTTTTATTTACCTCCCTAGTTTTAGGAGCCTCCTCCTCTCTCATGGAGAAAATGTTTTATCTCAGAGGAAATTACTGTCAGAGACCTGACTACAGAATTAAAGCGACAGACCATCTTCAACTGTATCATATCCTCTTACCCTGCTTCCTAATGATGCATATTTTAATTGTTTTGTTACATATAAAGTGTTTCCTTATGAAATTATTTAGAATGATGCTGTAATGAATAACTTTATCTATGACTTACTTCTTCAAATTTTATTCTTTGTGTATCTTTATAGTAAAATTAGCATTTTAAAATTGTCTGATATTATTTTCCTTACATAGAATCTACATAGAGGATCAATGTATTCTCTTCTTACTTACTTTTTTTAAAATAAGCCCCATTTAGTCACCGATTATTTTTAGAATAATGCATTGATGGAGTATAAATTAACATTATCAAATGACAATCAAGTATATCATATATATATTGGAAATGATACTATATTTTACACAGCAAAGAAGCAATCACCGAATAGGAAGTGTTTGAATTTTCATTCTACACTACTTCATAGTATGTATCTGAATGAGAAAGCATGTGAATCTTAATTACATTCAAAAACATCTACAAAAGAAGCACAAGTTTAAAATACTATTGGTTCATTAGAAGGCAGTATAAAATTTGTTTGATTACATCAAATGCTGTGAAAATGTTTCTACACTTTCCAGATGTATTTTAAGATAGAATAAAATCTTCACTCAGCAAAGTCTCTGGAGATCCCTTATAACTCATACTGTAAATACCTCTGTGATACAGAGGTTTTGATTCAAGTGAAAAATTGATTCACCCTGATGTTGAAGCCCCCGTGGACCAATTCCACTGAAATTTCCAATTAAGAAAAAAATTGAATGTCAGATTTCCCAACATCTGTTATTGTATGGTTATATCAGGAATTGATTCTAGTTCCTACTGAAGCTTTCATGACTAATCTATATTTCATGAGGAACATGAACTATGTCTCAGAAGACTGGCAGTTTTCTTTGAAGATCTGAGGTCTATTGAAGATCTAAGAAGAAGGAATTGCAAAATGGTATCAGTTACACAACCAGTAATGACACTTCCATGTGATACATGTAGTCTGTTGCTCTTCCCACCTGTCAACCGTGATGAATTTATCATTTCATTTACACTGCAGCAGATGAACAGTTCAGGAAATCTCCTCAAAAGGTAAAATCGTCTCTCTTTACTAAAACACTTTTATTATACCTGCTCTGGATTTTCTCCATTTCATATCTGTCATGGGTTATTTTCCACAGTTTTGTCTCTAACAGAATGCAAATCAATTTTGCACGTTTATTTCTAGATTTGGGTTTGGTTCTTTTCAGCCAAAACTATAACAAAACTTTAAAGCCTTCAGTTATATCTTTACATAAGATTTAAAAAAAAAGAACATCTAAAATGCAAACATGGCTATGTCACCATCCTGGGTTTGACCCTCCAGTGGTACTCCTTTGTGAATATAAAAACAGTCCCTAATGCTTCTTTATGTATGCAAACTTTTCAGGACAGCTCATTTTCAGCTTATTTCTTATTCTGGTTTACCTCGATATGAGCTTATGTTGCTCTCATAACAAACCTCATACAGTTGCTTAGTTGTACCTTCATGATTCATAATTATGCATTGCACATCCTGCTTCCTCTGCTGAGAAACGTCTCCCTTCTGACTTATCAATGCCTTTGTATTTCTTGCCCCTTGTTGATAGTGCATTAAAAAACTCTAACTTTGTTTGGGTATAGGAGTATTTTTGGTAATCTTCATGCACTGTTTTATAAGTATAGAGTTAATGCTTTCATGGCACACGTTGATTATTCATTAACAAAAACTCTTGTCTGTAAGCCATGCTGGGGAAAAGGAAATGCTCCCTGGTTATGAGCAAAGCATATCATCTCTCTTTGAAAGACTGAAGAATGTCAATAACTCAGCATAAACTTAACCAAAGGATGGGGTATTGAGGTAGAGGATTCGGAGGATAGAAGGTCAGGGTGGTTTTAGAGTCTGATCTCCAGAGTGTGACAGATTCTGTTTCTGTTGTAAACCAGCTACTTTAATTTACTTTCTATTTATTTATTTAATTATTTTCTTACTCACTCACTTGGGTTCTGAAAGTCACAGGAAACTAATACATTAAGAACACCATGAAGGACAGATGAGTGGATGCTACTGCCATGGGAAAAAGAAGACCACTTTCCTACTGAAGCCAATTAAATAGGAAATGTTCATGACGGGAATGGCCTCACTGCCCAAACCCTTTACTCCACCCAGAGCAAATGACATCTCCTTCAGTCCTTGCCTGATGAAATTAGAGGTTTAACAGAAAATAGGGTTCATATTTCCTCACTCTGAGCTCCACACCTCTCTTATGACACTAAGGAAAATTTACAAGATATTCCAAAAATGTGGTTTGAAGAAAGTGAGTAGGTAGGAGCTCTCCTTTCATGCCCTAACACATTACACATAATAAATAAATGTATATAATACACAAAATGAATAAGAAATTTTGGAGTATTTTCTTTACTTCTAGGAAATTTAAGAATACTTTTACTTTGTAAGTTAACTTTAGGTCCACCCGTTATATCCGCTAAGTGCTAAGTATGTGGTTTAAATATAGGATATAGACCAGAAACATTAACCATTTAAACCTTTGCTCATCACTTTGCACACCTGAGGAAATATCTTAGAAATGTTCTGTTCTTGATAAGACAGAACTTCTTTGTCTAACCACTTAGACACTAAATCAGTATCATGCCTTTTCCAAAGTTATTGTACTTAAAATGATTACATGGCTACAATATTACATTATATGCCATTACACTAAGGACAATATAAATAAATATTTTTTAGAAGTCATCAGAATAAGAATCAGTGATAAAATTTTTGATATGCTTTCATGATATCAGTATTTAAATGGAATAATTCATAAACTCCTAAAATATTTGACAATATATTTATATTTTATCTAATAATATTTTGTTTAAGGGAAATTTAAATTTGTGGTTCAAAATTACATAGTTTTAATTTTAAAACATAGACATTCTGCTTTCACTGACCCTGAGGAGACATGACAATATTTTCCATTCATTTCATACAATAAAGTTATAGAAAAGAAATCTAATTAGCCTGACATCTATTATTTCCCCTAGGCAACCAATATAGTTGCTTCAGTGGATTTAATGTTTACCTCATTCTGTGTCCATCCTGAAGGTTGGGATTGTACTTATATTAGCATAGGGAAAATGGAGATGTTGTTTAAAGTCGGGCATGCAAAATTATCTGTGTAGTGATTCTCTGGTGATATGGCATGTGATTCCCAATATGGTCACTTCAATGCTGCTCTTTCAAATGTAGAATGTTATTTGAACAGATTTTCTATAATTGTGAAAGTTTGGGCTTCAATCTTGAACCAAGTATAATCTGAAAGATGGTCACTTGTATTCTTTTACTATCAAGCTTCTCCTTAGAGACTTCTTACCTCAGAGTAACTAGTAGTAGACACAACAGGTAAAAAGTCATGAAATAAGTCAAAATTCACAATTTTTTGTACCATTTCTTACTGTTTACCTTTCTGATCCATCAAAAAATCAAGTCTTAAAATTGTAGTCCGGAACAAGATTTCACCTACGGCATGTTTGGATAGGAGTTTTTTTTGTTTTTTTTTTTTTTTGAGACAGTGTTTCTCCGTAGATTTGGTTCCTGTCCTGGAACTAGCTCTTGTAGACCAGGCTGGCCTCGAACTCAGAAAGATCCGCCTGCCTCTGCCTACCTACCGAGTGCTGGGATTAAAGGCATGCGCCACCACTGCCCGGCAGGAGTTTTAATTGTAAAAACATTTTGTTAATCATACTTTCTAACCATACTACAGCATAGGAATCATATTAACAAATCTTGTTTGGTTTCCATGTAAGCTGTTAGTGAATGACAATCTTTGGTCAGCTATGCATGTGATTTCAATCATGGCGGATTTTCTTTTCATTGAGATTTATTAGCATTTTATTTCTAAAATTCTTTCATTTTTCAGTTTATTTTCTCTTAAGCCAAACTTCAGTGGCTTCAGCTTTTTTTCAAACTTCCACACAGGGGCAGAAAGGTATGGCCTTCTCAAGTGTGTATTTCAAGTTGTACATGTTACACATGGGGAGCGCAGACTAGCACAGAGGAGGTAAAAAGAGATCGAAACATTAGCTGTGGAGGAAATGCACAATAGAGATGCTTTATTCTTCTCTTTCATTGGGTTCCTTTTGCTCTTTAAAAATTATGACTTATTACTCAGTCTGCACTGAATTATTAAAAATGAAAACAGACAGCTACCTTCATCTTTTATTTTCAAACTGTTGATACGATACGTCACATAATTAATTCTTCCTGCTTAAATAGTAACTCACATCACAACAACCTTTGCACAGCTTATTGTAATCACTAACATGAATAGAAGGGTTTTTTTTGGTGTTTTTGGTTTTTTTTTTTATTCAAAACCTTTGGCAATCTTTCAAGGTAGTAGAGGTCAAGATTTTACCCTTCTAGGATAATGTAACATTTTACTAAAACCTAACAGCAACTTCAGAGATATAAACTGTACCTAATCTGTACTACAAATATATTGTCAAATGTTTTTGACTTGGTAATATACTATGTGGATGTCCTATAAATTAAATATATATTAGAATATACACTAATAAAACATACTTAGAAAGTAAGTGATTCTTATTTTTCACCTTGATAATAAGTAGTGGAAGTTTGAAGTATGATTCCTGAAATGAAAAATTAACTAAATGAAAGTAAAAGCAATATAACAAAAACCTTTATTAAGCTGCTTTTCATGAAAGCTGATTTGAAAAGCCTTTCCCTAAGTAAAAAAAAAAAAAAAAGATCTATAGCTTAAAATCTACTTTATACCTT
Source organism: Microtus obscurus (assembly GCA_963919715.1). Lineage (NCBI taxonomy): Eukaryota > Metazoa > Chordata > Mammalia > Rodentia > Cricetidae > Microtus > Microtus obscurus. Next base: position 742,342 of record CAWTZC010001932.1, on the reverse strand, counting down.
TAGGAACAAGACACAGAAAGTTTAGTGTAAGTATGTGGCACAAAACAGAACAGAGTAGGAAAATAAGGGGGAAATTCAGAATATAGATCCCATGAGAGCATTCTATGTGTCTGTTATTCTTGTACATGGAGAAACTGCAAAAAGAACATGGCCAAGCGGGGCGCCGGGCAGTGGTGGTGCACACCTTTATTCCCAGCACTCAGGAGGCAAAGGCAGGCAGATCTCTGTGAGTTCGAGACCAGCCTGGTCTAGAAGAGCTAGTTCCAGGACAGGAACCAAAAGCTACAGGGAAACCCTGTCTCAAAACAAAACAAAACAAAACAAAAACAAAAAAAAACACCATGGCCTATTCAGGGGAAAATGCAGTGAAATGCAGTGGTAGGTGTCAAGTTCTTCTGTGAAACGTGGCTAATTCTCACAGGAGCCTTTGGGGGTCATCTGGAAAGGGGCACTGTTAGTGGGGTCAAGAGGTTTTAGCTCGCTTTAGTTCAGCTGAGAAATTGTTCATATGGTGCCAACCAAGTTCATGCGACTTCATAATCACTACTCCTTACAGTGCGCTCTAACACAGGTCAATGCTGTACATCAGGACTGTTTAAGAGTAAATAAACTTGGTATGAATGTTTACCTAAGTGGACACAACTCTTCTACAGATTGGTTGTTAAGGAAAGTGATCTCTGTCAGATGCAAATATCAGTTCTTAGATTTCAGAATCTGTGCCAATCAATGGTTTAGCTAGTAAAAAAAAAAAAAAAACCTGCATTCTTATATCTGGTCTGAAGAATACAGTGGATAGCTAGCTCCTCCTGGACTTGCCAGCAGTAGGTGTAAGATCAAAGAACACCAAAGTAATTAGAGGGTAAGCACCACCTCATCTCTGAGAAACTTAGAGGAGAGGAGTTCCAGTCTTTCCTTCTCTTGAGAGTGTTACATAAAATGATGTTCCTTGGGACATAGCAGGAAATATTCACTTATAGTATTTTAAATTTGAAATGCATGCTTTTATACTACATATTCTTAAATGTGGGTATCATAGACATTATATGTAGTATGTAGGTTGTTTTAAGAAATAAGCTTTAAAAACAACCACATTAAGCTGTTTTTGATTGTGAATATTATTTTATTATTCGGGGCTGATCACATCTCCAGCTGCGTTGTCATGCGAACATTTCATTATCCTATCACAAAAAAAAAACAGGCTTCTGTTAGAGGAAAATACCCATCTGGGTCATATCAAATTTAATTACTCTAATACTCATGTAATTGTGGAGTTCTCTCGAGTTCCAAGTATATGCACTCCCTTAAAATGAATAGTTTTGCCATGAGGAAAGAGTATAATCCTTTTAGTGGGAGCACATTTAAGGAATGAAGAGGAGGTTTATATGGATCAACACAGAGAACAAAAAGAAAAGCCTTAAAATTATTTTTTTCCTCCTTCCACCCCCTTGCCAACCTCCAATATAGAATACAGTACACTAGCAACATAAGGAGAAAACAAATCCATTTGGAGTCAACTGGGATGTACCGGTATTACATGTCTGCAATATGCCACAATGAAATGGTTATATTCTTTTCTGGTTTTTCTGGTTATCTTACATTCAAGTGATAGCTTCGGCTTCTTGGTAGGAATAGACATTGTCAGAGAGTGACAATAAAATAACTGCGAAAGTCATGCTAAATTGGATAATACGTGAGACAGAGAAAAGTGCGGCGAAACGTAACTTGCAGTAGCAAGACCAGGGACTACAGTATCTATAAGAGAACTGGAGAAAATGGTACAGAAATACAAGGGTAGATGGAGGATCTTACTGTGACTTGATGCATTACTGTGAGTCTACACAGGAACCAATTCTAAGATGAGGTTCAAATGCAAGAGCATGCCTAGTTTGTTCAATGAAATATTGATCTGGGAAATGGTGGTGCATGCCTTTAACCTTGGAACTCAGCAGTAGAGGCAGGCATATCTCTGTAAGTTTGAGGCCAACCTGGGCTACAAAGTGAGTTCCAGGACAGCGAGGATTGTTACACAAAAAAAAAAAACCCTGTCTTGATAATCAAGAAAAAAATCAGACAAGAAAGAAGTAACAAGGAGAGTGTGACTCAATTGAAGTAAAGGCAGAAACATTCCTTCTAAGAGAATGCAGTTAGCAGGACCACACAAGGCAAGGCCTTGTGAGTACTGTTATGAGCATGACCTATTACTTATACAAAACTCAAAAGGAACCTCTGTTTGGCTTCACTAATTTCAATCCTTCTCTTTAAATTCCTATCCTGGAAATATCGTTCCCATTACAATGATGGAAACTTCTTCCTAACAAGATGAACTTTAGTCCAGGAGTGCTTTCTTCTGATGAATGGGCCAATGCTGTTATCCCAGGTTTAGATTATTATTCAAGTTGATTTTAAAGAAAAATATACCGCTTTACATAAATCCTACCTTGGTTTATACTGATCTCACTTACTTGATCTCCACTTCTTTTATCTTTCTGCCTTCCATCATGGAATGGCTAAGTGGGAGGCCCTTGAAGGGGAGGATGGGGAGAGCTTGGGGGAATGGGACGGTTGGGATGGAGGAAAAGTGGATATGGGAGCAGGGAAGTATATATCTTAATTTAGGGAGCCATTTTAGGGTTGGCAAAAGACTTGACTCTAGAGGGGTTCCCAGGTGTCCTTGGAGATGTCCCCAGCTAGATCCTTGGGCAGCTGAGGAGAGGGAGCCTGAAATGGCTCTATGCTATAGCCATACTGATGAATATCTTGCATATCACCATAGACCCTTCATCTGGCGATGGATGAAGCTAGAGACAGAGACTCGCATTGGAGCACTGGACTGAGCTCCCAAGGTCCAAATGAGGAGCAGAAGGAGGGAAAACATGAGCAAGGAAGTCAGGACCGCGAGGGGTGTGCATAGCCACTGAGACAGTGGGGCTGATCTAATGGGAGCTCATCAAAGCCAGCTGGACTGGGACCGATGGAGCATGTGATCAAACCAGTCTCTCTGAACGTGGCAGACAAGGAGGGCTGACTGAGAAGCCAAGGACAATGGCACTGGGTTTTGATCCTACTGCATGTACTGGCTTTGTCGGAGCCTAGTCTGTTTGGACGCTCACCTTCCTAGACCTGGATGGAGTGTGGAGGACCTTGGACTTCCCACAGGGCAGGAAACCCTGACTGCTCTTTGGACTGGAGAGGGAGGTGGCGGGGAATGGGGGAAAGGGAAGGGAAATGGGAGGAGGTAGAAAATTTTAATTAAAAATAAATAAATAAGTGGAGAAAAAAAGATACTGGTTTCATACTCTTAAATCTCCACATTTCTAGAACTGAAGTAAATGAATTTCTATTAATTATAAAATATCCAGTATTTGTTGTTTTGTTATATCTGCTGCAAATGAACTAAGTTAAGTTGAACATCTGTGGGGCGGGGGGGAAATGTGATAAATTCAATATGAGTTTTACTAAAATGTCTATTAGTCATTGAACACCAAGAAGTTCTAAATTTGGAAGTGACATTTGTTACTTACCAGGATGTCAGAAGTTTTAGAATCTACAGTTCTAGACGAGGTTAACCAGTGACTACAAATAGAGAAGAGCATCAAGTTCTATATCCCGAAACTTTCCAATATTTAAAAACAGAATGGTTGGGGAGGTCACACAATGTGAACCATGGATATAGGAGGAAAGCATAGCTAAGGGAATAGATGATAGTTCATGGATAATGGAAACCAGACTTCTGAAGAAATAAGTATCTGACAGAAATTGATCCACTACCCATTTTTGTTCATATGAATAGTGTTGTGTTGAGATATTTTTACATCCATTCACACTTGGTCCTGTGTATGAATACATATATTCAATTTCATTCTACTGAATAGTTTAAAGGCAAAGCTGATCATGTAATAAAGAAATCAAGCTTCAGTTTCAGTAGCTAAAAGCACAAGCCCCATTCATCTCATTGAACAGTATTAGAATTCCTCCTTTTATGTTTTGCACAATTTGTTCTGAAAGCTTCTACCTTACTTAAGTTACCATGTGGGAGATGAAGAAAGATTGCTGTTCCAAGTTCATGTTATGCCATACAGAAAAAAAAAATGAAAACCTATTTCAGATGTTTGCTTGTTGCCTTGGATTTTACTTTTCAAAACTGGTGAATGGATTTCTGTATAAAAGGATCCAGTCTTCTCAGTTTTAGCCACTATCATGGGAGGAGACTGGTACACAAGATCCTAGGTAAGGTAGAAAAGAGAATCGCTATTTCAGAAAGGGACCCAGTAACCCAAGAGGCCTCCATCATTTCCTTTCAGCAGAAAAGTTTCTTCCATCAGGTGCAGAAAGGCATGAGGTAATGTATCTTGTCAAAACTAGAGGCAGATAGGGAAACTTCACTGAGTTAAGCATCCAGTTATGGCTGGAAATGCAAGGCCATGTGCTTTAACAAAAACAACAAAAAAAAGATGGCAGCAGATTTGGGTACATGGGAACCACTCAGCTTGTAAAAGTCTGAGAAGTGACATTCTGTATGTAAAATAGGAAATTCATGTCAATTATATTTGCTGATGACTTTGAAAAACTAATGAAGTATTCATGATGGCTCTCAGTTAGTGAACTTCTGAATCATGTTAATGTGTGTGAGCATTTAAAAACGGATACTAATAGAGTCCCTCCCTCCCTCCCTCCCTCCCTCCCCTCCCCTCCCTCTGTCTCTCCATCCCTTTGTCCCTCCCTCTCTTTCTCTCTCTTCCTCCTTCCCTCTTTCCCTTCACTTCTCTGTTTACTCGTTTCCCTTTCTTCTATATTTTTGCCTAGATTCTGGTTCTGGGTGTCAATATGATGCTGGTGCTGAAGAACCAAGGCAAGGCCCACGGGGTTCTACCTACCAGCACAGAGACAACTCTTCAATAGTCCATTATCAGACTACGGAATTAGGCATGACCTGAAAAAAAGTATTCTCATATATTTGAAGACATTTTCACTTCCCTAAATCATTTTACAAAGCAGAAATACTCCGTCTCCATTCATATCATAATAAAAATTAATGAGATAAAATATATTTCAATGTTTCTGTTTTACATGTTTTGGGTATAAGATTTTCCTGAGTTTACAAGACTTTCTTGCTGTTGAGAAATGGTTTGAGATAATCACTCCTTTATTCTATAAAATAGAACATAAATGTGGAATTCTAAAATTATCTGTTTGAAGTACTAGCAAAATTTATTTTGAAAAAAAAGACAACATATACCAAAGGAAAACTAAATTGGCATACTTTAATTCTACAAAAATGTATAAATATTTAAATTTACAGCAAAAGAACAATTATACCATTTAGTAATGCTTACAACATTTAAAATGTTTAAATCTTTATGCACAATCCTCTGTGTGGAACATGTCTAAACATTTTTGAGATGACTTTCTCTAGCAGTGACTACACTGATTTTAAAAACTGACGGTCCCCACCCATCTCAAAGAAAGTTCTGTGGTTATGGGTTCCTGTTTCTCCCTTGTGCTATTTTTAAATGAAGAAACACCAGGACCCAAACAGCATTGTCTTTAAGTTTTAACCGCACCATTGAACACAGGATGAAAATTTTAGTTTTGAAACATCAGTTTCAGAAACATCGTAGATGAAACAATATCTACTATTCTTTTTGATTCTAACTCACCAGACAGAGGAGAATGATT